>OX387184.1:9590204-10813685 GCA_947561395.2 Buxus sempervirens
CCGGGGCCATTTTGGCACCCAGGGGGTGCCATGGCACCCCCGGGTGCCCACAGATGCCCCATGCATGCCGGGGCATGTCGGGCATACGACACACCCGAGGGTGCCATGGCACCCCGGGGTGCCAGCACATGCCGGGGCATATGCCACACCCGGGGGGTGCCATGGCACCCCGAGTGGGCCCCGTGGCCATTTTTTTCAAAATTTTCAAAATCTCTTATTTTTCTGTTTTTTTTTTTTGCATCTGAGGGGTGCCACGGCACCTCGTGGTGCCCCTGGATGCCCCTTGCCCCGGCCCCCACCGCTGACCATCGTCGTGGACCACCACCACCATCGCGCCACCCCACCGCTGACCTATGGGCACTGGATTGAAAATATGAGATTTATCTTCTTTTTCCGTCCTTTTTATTTTTTATTTTTGTAATCAATGTACCCTTAGAGAACTCTTTATAAGATGAATCTCATTATCCTTTGGCAGATAGCAAGTGAAGAATTGAAGAACAGTCGGTTGTTCCTCAAACTATTGGAAGCAGTTCTTAGGACCGGAAACAGAATGAATGTTGGCACTTACCGCGGTGAAGCAAGAGCTTTTAAGCTTGATTCCCTCCTAAAGCTTGTTGATGTGAAAGGAAGAGATGGGAAGACAACGTTGCTCCACTTCGTGGTCCAAGAGATTGTTAGGTCTGAGGGTGCAGGTTCTGATCCTGCAAGTGATAATCTTCCGAACCTAATGCAATCTATATTGGAGGAAGATTTAAAGAAACAAGATTTGCAGATCGTGGCTGGACTGAGCAGAGAGCTCAGCAATGTCAAAAAAGCAGCTGGAATGGACTCAGATGTCCTAAGCAGTTATGTGGTAAAGCTTGAGATGGGACTTGACAAAGTCAGGTCAGTTTTGCAATATAAAATGTCAGGTGTACAGGGCAAATTCTTTGAGGCGATGAGGATATTTCTGTAGGAGGCTGACGATGAAATTGCTAGGATAAAGGCTGAGGAGCGAAAGGCTCTATCCCTTGTAAAGGATGTCACTGAATATTTTCATGGAGACACAGCGAAGGAGGAAGCCCATCCCCTCAGGATCTTTATGATCGTAAGAGACTTCCTATCAGTGTTGGATCATTTCGGATATCAGCAAACCTCCCGCTGCCAGTTCTTAATAGATATAATAAGAGACAAGATGTAAGTTCAGATGAGGAAAGTTCATCTCCATGAAGGTTACATGAAGGTGAAGCACCCGATTTCTTCACAATCCAATCAATTAAGGGATACACCTATTGAAACAAGTTTTCTGAAAATGCTGGAGGATTAGACAAAGCTGATTAAGAACTTTTACAGCTCTTTGAGGAAATTTTCATCCTCACCAGGATCCGATTCACACAGTGAATTACAAGTCCCCACTTCATGAGTATTGTCATGACAGAAAGAATAATATGAGCCAGAGAAATCAAGCTTCTGCATCAGGGTTATCCACACACAAGGATAGATCCTATTGAAGACTATCAACACCAAAAGGCAACATCACTTAGAGGCATAAGCAGTCACATACTGCACAAACAGTACTGGTTCTGATACAGCAACAACAAATACCCTTTCTTCCCCACTTAGCAAGAATTCATTTAGACGGTCTTCTTTTGTAAAAATAATCTTCACACGACATTTTCAAGAACCGCCATCATACACTTTCCGTGTCTGTTTAAGAAATAATGGTCGAAGATTGAAACTTATATCTATGAAAATCAGTCGATTGTTTATTGGTCTTGTTGCATGTTAGGGTTTACTGATGTCCATTTATTGTTGGGTTCAAGAATGACAGTTCAAGGATCAGTTCTCCTGTTCATTGAGACTACATTATAAATAATTATTCAACTCTTTCCTAGTCTCTGTTGCACTCTCATGGTCTCACCTCTAATTGACTAAAAAAATGTAATTATTAACTAGATAGCTCGCCTACCCAAAAAAAAAACTAGATAGCTCAAAAAATAATTCTTAACATCAAACTAGTACTGAGTGAAGATCAATGAATCTGAACAGTTTACGGTTACAGCGAAGAAAATGCAAAGAATTCACAGCTGGAGAAATGGAGGGAATTACAACCACGTACCTTGAGCACATCTCCGAGTGTTTTTTTCTGTTTGGGTTTGAGAGGCGCGGGGGGCAGCCAAAATCTGCCGATCTTATACAGTATGATGATCCAATATTGCATAACCATGTGTATCTACCGTATGCCAACGATCAATGCCGTCAGATAATTGCTGCGGATATTAAAGGATTGATCAACTATTCCATGGGTCCTACCCAGACCAAGTGTTCACTGATTTGCCAATCAAACCTTTTCAATGATCGGAGGCACCACCTCCTCGTGTACCATACTTTTTGGTGTGACGTGGCTTCGATTCTGACCACAAACCTGTGGAAGGAGATGGACACATTGCTGCGAAACCAGTTAGATCTCCGTAATTTTGACGCCAATCAAACTCTTCTATCAAGTCTTTTATGCGTTGGAGAAAGGAGAAGGAACGGAAGAAGAATCCGAGGTGATGTGGGGCTGAGCTACTCATTTTTCTCTTAAATGGGTATTGCTTTTTCTCAGTAGGTAGCAGAAGGGGTACTAATCATTTGGGCCAAATGCAAGCTCTCAAAGCAACAGCACCTAGTGGAAGACTCAACCCTTTTCTTTCATCTGAACCAGTCTCTAAGGCTTATTTCTTCTTTTTCAAGGTATTTATCTTACTCATCCTTGACCATTTCTTTTCCTATTTCAATCTCTGAAAGGTTGTTACCAGCTCATTTTGTTTTTATCTGGTTTGTCCAGAACCCCATTTCAAAATCCAACGATTTATCATCAAAACAGGACTCTTTCGTTAGGGGCCAGTTCGATAGCAGGCACTTCCCGGGGTTCAGTTCGAGTCGTCGGAGTAGAAATCGAACAGGTGATTGATTCAAACATTCTATTTTTACCTTTTTGAGTATTCCCCTTTTTTTCAGGGAATTTGATTTTTTTTGTAGATTATTTGGAGTAATCAGAACAACAGTTTTTCTATTTAGGTTTCTGACTTCTTTCTTTTCTTTTTTTTTGCCCCCTTTTTTGGGACTTTGAAGGAATTGTAGCCTCACCAAGTTGTGTTCTTCCATTAACTGAAGAAAATGTTGAGAGAGTTCTGGATGAAGTTCGGCCAGGCCTGATGGCTGATGGAGGGAATGTTGCTTTACATGAGATTGATGGTCTTGTTGTGGTATTGAAGTTACAAGGGGCATGTGGGTCATGTCCAAGCTCAACCATGACATTGAAGATTGGAATTGAAACTCGCCTTAGGGATAAAATACCTGAAATTCAGGAAGTAGAGCAGATCCTTGACACTGAGACTGGACTTGAACTCAATGAGGAAAATGTTGAAAAGGTGAGAAAGTGTCTCTCATGGGATTTAATACTTAGGCTGCATTTGGGGTTGCTTAATTAAGCACTTTGTTTCAACTTATGACTTATTAAAGCATTTTTTATATTAAGTGATTAATTAAGCAATATCAAATGCAGCATTAATTTATCAGTTTACCTGTAATGTTTCACTAAGTAAACCTAAGAATTGTTTTCTGAAACGAATTAGAATTAGACATTTCAGTGACAGGAGCAGTTCAATTACACTTGAGAATGTCTGAATGAGAGAGCATTTAACTGGCTACCAAATAAATATTATCTTTTCTTCAAACTATAGGTTCCATGCAAATGCTTGACACTCATTTAGATTTCCTTCCTCATTCTTGAAAGATTATACAAGCTTTTCAATTAAGCTAGATATTACATGACCAGCTAGCTTTATCAGCAAGAGGAATAGCAAAGCCATCGTTTGAAACACAAATCATCTATTGGGATCTGTCCCCGATTTTAGGCAAAAAGATTGCTTTATGTTCCATTTGTGATGCAGAGCAAAAAAAAAAAGGATTTTAGGACATGAAAACATTCCTTGCATCTTCCTATCTCAAGATAAGTTTTTCTTTAGTCTAATCCTTTTTCTTAGAGATGCATAAGAGTTTTTATCAAATAAGAAATTAGGTATTGATAAATTTTATGAGGGAGAAGATGCAGATATCACTGTATTGGATCACAGCGGTTTTAATCCTAGAACTGTATCCATTTTGCACCATCGATGAGTTTGGTTTAAAGTTACCATCCATATTTTTTTATTTACAATTTCTGTTCACTTTGATGTTGCCAAAGGAGAGAAGTTAAAGAACTTTTACCATCCATCTTTTTAATTTACAATTTCCTACCTTCTGCCTTCAAATTGTGAAGTTTAAGCTACTGACCGAGTGTTGAGTGATCCCATTTATTTTCAAGTTGTCCTATTCTTTAATATTTACCCACAGGCTTCTAATGTTACATTATAAGCATATTAGCATGAAGGAGCATCGGAACTCAAACCCAAGTCTTCATTTGTTGATCGTCAACCCAAGTCTTGATGTCATCTTCTTGTAGACCTAACTGAGATTGCCAGAACTTTAGTTCTCATATCAATTGAACTCATTTCAGTTGTGTTGAAGATAAATAAGAGACCATTAAAATTAAATGCCTCAAATTTATTTGCCTTTCAGGTTCTTGCAGAGATAAGACCGTACCTTGCTGGCACAGGAGGCGGAGTACTAGAACTTATTCAAATCAATGGGTATGTTGTCAATGTCCGGCTCAGTGGGCCTGCAGCAAGTGTAATGACTGTTCGTGTTGCTCTAACACAGAAACTGAGAGAAAAGATACCGGGCATAGCTGCTGTCCAGCTTACAGAATAGTGCAAGAACATGAAAGAAAATGTGATCTACTTTGAAGGTAGGAGATGTCTTCAATGTTTTGTAAAATCAGGACTAATTTGAAGCAATATAATAGTGCAATTCCAAAAGATTGAGTTCTTTAGAAGGAATCATTATACCATTTTCATACATCTGATGGATAATGTATTAGGATGTCAGGAGGAAGATTTCAATTTGATCCATCTCCATTGTGCCCTGCACTCTAAGATGGTCCGTATGTTGTTGATAGAGCATTTTGGCAAGTGTAAGAAAGTTTACAAAGTGAGAATTTTAAAGTAATATTTGCAACAGATCTTTTTTTCTCTTTTTCCTTTTCCAAGTAAGATACAAACTCATAAAGGTGAAGCAAGATCAGAAGGTCCTTTTAGAACAAGAAAAGAATCATATGCAGACTAACATTTTGAAAGCTCTTACAACTTAAACCACATCAAGTTACACTAAATAAGCAAGAAACACAGAATTCAGCCACCTTATGTAAGCAATGCAGTTGCGTAGACTCTTCATTGTCCCAATCTTCTTCAACCAGTCAATTTCTCTGCTTATAATGAGCACTTCGCCCACACCAGAAACTGTTCTTCACACACTATGGTTCTCTTTCAACACTCACAAGTGCCTCCCTCCATCTGGAGCATAATCCTGCCTGTCACGAAGAACAATCCAAAGCAAAGCCATGCTCCCATGACTTGCAGACATACTTCACTTTCATTTCTCCTGTTTCATCACTAGGAAAGATATCATAAGTTAAGCTCTATTAGTCAATATGCTTCTGCTACATTTCTTCTACAATGGCAGAGTTTACATGTGGGTAAGTAGCGAACAAACCAAATGAAGCATTGAACACCCTGAAATCCAGCAGCATCAATAAGATTAATTTTGCCCAGATGAGTTTCAGGACAAACCAACAATCCTGACTCAAGGTACTAATTGTCACATATTTGTAGATGGAAGACTAAAATTTCATAAGTTATATGTCTTACACCGTGACAAATAGCAACCTTTTTGCCATAAGAATCAATCCTACCTTACAAAGCCACATTTCTGTTCACCTGGACTACATAGTAGTCCAAAAATGGAGATGAAATATGTAGTTTTGAGATTACTTCAGGCCATATATCATGCCAACTACTGTCTATAGTCACCCTCAGGTTAAGATGAATGGCATTAAATCACTGCCTTGCAGCATCTTCATTAGTATAAAATTGCATATATGTAGCACTTCAACCTTATTCAAGAATTAGTCCAAGGAGATCATTGGATGATATGATTGAGTTCTTATTTCTAATTTTTTTACCCTTTCCATTATCTCATTATAAAAAAGAATTAATAGATTGGATAGCCAATCTCACCAGGTTAATTTTATTCATAGCCATGGAAAATTTCATTGATGGAACCCAAAAAGAGATCTTCACAGATAAATTAAGGCAGTTGAGAATTCTCAACAGCCATTGATCAAGCCTCAAGTTGATTTATAGTTTCAACTAATTAGTGCCGTGGCACATTTTAGACCATGAGATATTGGAAGGAAGTGATCTCTGTTTCATTAAATTTGAACTGAGATACAAAGAAGCACCACCAGTGCATTGTCTTGCAGAAAATGTATGAAATTACAGACAAATTTACAACTGAAGTGATTACAGGAGAAATCAGAACTCTCATAATCAGGCACATACATCAGTTGCAGATGAAAAGACAGGCACTTCTGTGTCATTCTTCGCGCTCAATATTTTTCTAACCAATATTTTCCATTTCATCTCATCCTTCTTATTCTGTTGCTGAATTCTTTCCCTGAAATTCCTGCAACAACAAAGTGCCCTTGTGTCAGGTACTGCATCTTTACATGGTAAGACAAATACAGAAAGTTTTCCAAAGAAATATTTTATCAAATAGGGTAAGCTAGGTGGGATTGACCCTAGGCCACTGTTTGCGCTTAACAATACTTGGCAAAAATAATCCCATCATGTCACTTGAGGAGGAGAGTAAGAGTGGAGCGGAAGTGTCCAGGAGCAGTGGGTTGGTATTGTGAAGAACAAGCAGAAGAAGGAAAAGATCCATGGGCTTACCTGCACAAGGGAACCTTACACACATCAGGCTCAGCACAAAGGCGGGAGTGTAGCTCCAGGAGCTGCCACATCCTCTTGCAATGGATACAACCACCAGGAACTCTCATCTTGCAACTGGCAAAGTGACGGACAAGCAGTTCAAGCCCCTTACATGCAGAAAAGTGACAAGGAGCCTGGTTCCCTTTCAAAACCTTGTCGCAGGGGCCAATTGTCCGGCATCCATCTCTACAGATATGGACAAGGGCTTCCATTGCCTCATATAATTGTAGATACATCTTCCTCTCTTTCAGCTTTCTCATCCTTTCTTCTTTCTTCTGAAAAGAAATTTAGTATATCATCAAAGACAATAAAAAGTGGAAAGGTGATCTGATTTCTCATGTTCAACAATGTATGATCTCATGGTGCATTAAAAAAAACTACTTACAGAATCAGCTTCAACGATCAACTCCAGAAGCTCCTTTTCTAGCCTTGGATGACTTTTCTTCATCATTTTCCATCCCTCGGTAGCAGCAACAGCCTTGAATCTCTTTAAGATCATACGGTGACAGACAAGGCTAAGTCGAGGAGCATCACAGAGTAGTGCAAGCTGGAAGATGTCAACTACGTTCTCTGTGTTGAGCAAACCCCTCTCTAATTGCCGCTCACATTCACACTTCAATTGGGGAATCACGAACACATGCGACAGCACCAATAAATGCACAGCAAATTCATTCATTTCTTCTTTCTCATAGCTACGAGGACATTATCCGTTAAAGTTAGGACTAAACCATAGTTATATTATTACAAAATAAAGAAAAATGAAATCCTATAAGTAAATCTCAAATTTGTATTTGTTGTTGTAATATTGTGCATGACAATAATCAGTTTCTTCTTATGATATTAGCCCTCGTTATTATGACAGGTTACACTAGTAAACTATTTGGGTCCATTTGGCACAGAATGCCATGCCAATTTTGCAGATTGATTGAAACATCAGCAAACTAATTCTGAGAAGGTGATTTTAAAGTCTTCAAAGGCATCATCATTCATTATGAGATGGAATATAACAGAAATTATCAGACCCAATCATGTCCTCTCAATAAAATTTCCGAGGTCCCAGAGTCAATTCATGACCTCAATATTAGAGCCTCATAATGCTAGTAAATTCATCATGATTTGTCCAATTACTGTACCCAGACCATTTCCTAATGTGCCAAACAACGAAAGCACTAATGAGATCACAGCCGCAAGAAGAAATAAGGAAAGATATGGTTACCAGGAAGAGTACAAAAATCGAATGAAAACACGAACTGCCATATATGGAACACCATGGATTGAGATTGATCGTCGACGGCCATGGCTTCTAGAATGCTTCAACATGCTTCTCATTACGGGGGAAGCCATGCCCTGTTGGCACACATACAACAATAAGATGTTAAAAGTTTGTTCGTATAGATTACAATGTTCACATGCCCTCACTTGTTATAGATCAATCCCACAAACTTTTAAGGAATATTTGGTAATCCAACTCCAAGTAATAGTACTATATTAAAAGGCCTCTGAGAGAATGATAAGCCAACCAACCAGCGGGAATAAAATTTGGGAAGGAAGATATTTTACAATGGTACAATCAGAAAACACCCAGAATCAGAATTTGGTACATGAAACAAAATTTTTTTATCAACATCAACATATACAGATTTAGCATCTCCTTTTTATTAAACTATAGAAGAAACAAAGAGCTCAATCCTGTGCCATATAAGCCATCAAATGAATAATATGAGTTTCCAAAAAGAAAATTATAGCTTCTGCAAATAATATAGCACTGAACATGCATTTCTAAGATTTATGACAGGAAACAACCATGTGTATGACCATATTATTCGTTAATCAGAATAAATATAGCTTCATCATCACATCAGATTATCCAAAGTAGAAGGGTGACTCACCAAAATACTAGAATGTGCATAGATGGCACCACCATTATCAGTACTGATGATAACATCTGCCCTGTACCCTTCATCAAATAGGCGTTCCCACAGGTCTTTTGTTGCTGTTGCAATCCGGCTGTACCCTCTTACTGGCAATCCATCCACCACTAATTGCTTTCGATGACGACTACTTGTTGCTGATTCAGGTAATGGAGGTGCCTTTGGGGAAACTTTCTTGTTAATTAGACGAGACCCTTCATAGATGCGCTCCGTCTTTCCCATCAGTATCCAGATTACCCTTCTGGTTGAAAAAAAAAATGAAAGTTACGATTAGAAGTTCTCAATAAATGGAACAATTGTGAGTTCCCTTTGTTTTTGATATATTAATAGTGCATTATGCATAGGCACAGAAACTAAATAAAGTTGAAACGCTCAAAACAAGATGAAGAGTTCTCCCTCTTCGGGAATCATGTATCTTTAAAGACAAATGTTGTTTCTCTGAGTAGGAAAAAAAATACTGAGTAAAACTAACAGAAAATTAATACAGAAAAACAGATTCAACCATAAGATAAGAGGAATTTGCACATTAGAACACCCATCCAGCATGAAGATAACATATTCAAGAGCAATATCCTTCTGCTAGTCTCATATGCCCACAGAAAAGGGCATGAATCTTCCTATGTCTGACGCAGGAAATGATTCCAGTTTCGACGCAAAATAGCTGTTGCAGGAAAGAATGAAAGAAGATATGGACGCACATGCAATGAACTTGGCCTAGATGAACAAGCCCATGTTCTCACAGATCTCATCAATGGATTTGTAGACTAATAATAATTCACCTGGTTGCATGCATTATCATTTTTTATAGATTCTCTCAACCGAATTCATCAATTTTTTTTCGAATCTTAAAAAAGAAACATGAGTGGTTAGTTGGCTAGATGATCCAATCAAATTGTTTGCTTTTGGCAAATATAACATTTCTGAGCAATGCCGTGATGCTAGTAAAATAATTAAGGATCAACAATAATGGTAAAATGCCCAAATGTCAGTCACATGCACAAATGCCACCTGGTGCGTAGAAAATGTGCACATAGATTGGAAACTTCAAAAAATAATTAAGAAGCTATAAATAATCAGAAATATAAGAAACAGATAGAGAGCAACAAGACCAAGCTACATTGGACAACAGTATCTGTTCACATGATTTTTCCTTTCCAATGCAGCTGTTGAACACAAATATAATATTTGCATTCTACCAAATTCCGCTTCTCGTGCTATTACCCTTTGAAAACTTACAAATGAGAACTATAAATTTCTAAATGCGTAATAACAAGTGACACCTGATTTCTGAGATGTTCCCAGCTCAAAAATGGTAGGGATAATTGAAGCTCATGTCATCTTAAACAATCACAGAGGAACAAAATCACTCGTATTGGAGTGCTTTCTGGGCGAACGTTTACAATAAAATCCGAAACCAAATTCAAAAAGGAAAAAAACAATGTCGCTCCAAATTGAATCAACAAAGAAATCTAAGAAAGACGAATGACGAACCTTACTCAAAATAAACGGGAGTAAGATGTGCAGGAATTCAGAACCGTCAGAGAATCACTTCCTTCCGTTGAGCGATCAACCAACAAAGAACCCCCACCCTAAAAACCGCTCGCGGGACACAGAACAACACAACCACTCTCGGTCTTGTTCTCTCTTTCTGATTCGCGTGAACAATTGGAGAAGAATACCGTGGTTCCGAGAATGCGTTTCTGCGATGCGGGTGGTGGGGTTCAGAAGGCGAGAAATGGAAGAGTTGGGGGAAAGAATTCGACATCGAAAAACGCCAACCCATCCCCTCTCTTTAATCTTTGTGCAGCCGACCATCCCGGGAAAACGAAGGCCACCCTATTCGCTCTGTCCACGCGCTCTTTCCCGCGCTCCACGTCACTAACCGCTTTAACTGAACTATCTCTTCAAGAAGCTCATTCTCCACGCAACGGGATCAAAGGGAGGAGATAGTAATCTTTGCAGGAGATCAGACCCAATTACAGTTGCTTTTGCTTTAGACAGTCTTTTATTTGCTGGCGATTGAAAGTCATTGAATGAGTGTATGACGCGTGGAAGTCGGTTCGCCGCCAAATCCTATTTTCGCCGATCGGAGACCGTGCCTTCAACTCTTGGTGCTTAGAGCGACCAGAGCCAACCAACTTCAACAATATTAACTAACATCATCCCTTCATCCTCCTAGAATATCAACACATTGATGGTCCAGCGATAAAATTTATCGCTGATTATACAGCTCCGGCATCCTGGCGGCTAGAAAATAGCCATGAAAAGGAAAGCAAGTCTTATTGTAGGATTCATCCAAAAATTAAATTTGCCCATTCAACGACTAGTCTGATCCACCAGTAGTCCCTGACAAAGGAACACCGGCATTTCGGGATTGATTTGGTGGAAACATTTCTAAATATGTAGTCTTTTCACTTTTTTATATTTTTTTAAAAAGCTTCCAAAACAATAACCCTTTTTGAGGGAAATATTTCTAATTACGTACTCTTCTCACTTTGGGAAAATAAAATTTTAGTAATACTTTTCAAAATAATTAATATTCAGTCAGCAAATTTTGGGTTTTAATTTTTAGTAAACCTTTATCAAAAAATAAATAAAATTTAGTGACATTTCACTGTTAGGAATAAATTCTTCCAAAAATGCCCTTATACAACTCACTCCCAAGACTTGTACAAGCAATAAATTGACTTGAACAAGCAATAAAATGACTTGTATAAGTGTTTACACCCGTCATAACCTGACAAATGAAGAAAGGCCACATGGCATATACATAGGCTAACCTCACCAGTGAATCCACATAAGCAAACACGTATGTTTAAACAGGAAAACCATATTCATACGTTTGAGAGATGACGTCATCAAATACAGAACTGACAACCAAGGCCATCTGGATAAATAATGAGAATAAAGAAGTTATTTGTAGTCATCGTGGCAAACGGTTATCTTAATCAAATGAGATGGAACAGATTGATAACTTCCAAAATCAACATGAAGATCGTGCAAACATGAGACGATAAGCAACCGTCAAAGTTCGGCTATAAAAGGCACAGTCTCAAAGAGCTCAAGGACAACATCCACTCAACCGCAACCAGTTATTATGATTATAATTCGATCATCCGTGATCTCTATCCAATCTCCTATATCCACATTGTAGCAAAAAATGATAATCTATGACTCGTCTCACTACTTCCTGTCACAGTGACACTCTAGGTTACTATTTATTCTGATTGAAGTGAAGACCCTGCCACCAGCAAGAAAGTCAAGGCCACCCCTATCTCCTAGTTCCATACTCCGATTACGGCTACAGGATTACGAACAGCCGGTATCGAAGCTATCTTTAGTCAAACTAGGTGACTAGCATAACATCGGCTAAACAGTATCCCTAGGTGGATTCCCGAATTATCTTTGTTAGCAGACGCCCTCTGTATCCTTACCTTATACTCCAATTACGGCTATAAAGTCAGAAAAGGCCGATACTGTTAACATTGGTGATTTTCATTTATTCTATTTCTTTTTGAGTTACTTGGGGACTTATTGTAATCAACGGTTGCAACTCTAGCAACCGATATCTAAATAAAGTACTTCGTTATTGCCTATTGTCATTTTCAAACACGAATAAGAACCCAAACGAAGACCAAACCCTTACTCTTCATGCTTCCATCTGATCAGTTTTATTACAGGTGACTTACAATACAACTATACCGATTTCGATTTAGATCCAGAATAAGTGCCGGGGGTCAGGATCCGACCCGAATCATTGTATTAATAGATACTGGTACGCCCGTACAAAGACACATCATCCCTATAGCCACATGTCTAGCCTGGACCAATTTGGGAGTGACAATAAGTCAATAAATTGGCTTCTACAAGTCAATAAAATGACGTGTACCTTGAGTGAATGACTTGTACAAGTCATTTGGATGAATGATGTAAGGGCATTTTTGGAATAGCTGATTTGTAATAGTATAATGTTACTAAAATTAATTATGTTGATAAAGTTTAACTAAAAATTAAAATTCAAAACTTTGCTAACTGAATCTTAATTATTTTTGGAATGCCCTCTGCATCACTCACATGACTTGTACAAACAATAAGATGACTTTATAATTCAATAAAATGGTTTATACAATTAAATAAAATGACTCATACCTTCTATTAACATTGAATACTAACTTGTACAAACCATTTGAGTGATTGACATAAAAGCATTCTTGAGATAGTTGATCATTAGTGAAATGTTTTAAAAATTAATTACTTTGATAAATGTTTCTTGAAAGTTAAACCTCAAAACTTTGCTCACTAAATTTTAATTATTTTCATAAAATTATCACTAAATTGAAAATCTTAACAATTGTAATGTATAAATAATGAGTTGCATCCATATGATTCATAATGGTCATCCAGTCGCAATACCCGGAAAAGAATACCATAAATAAAACTCGCCGGTTTTTCATTTGCCTACCAATCCAATCACAGCTTTGTATTTAAACTAACAACTAAAAAACTCTCTTTTATTACACTAGTGGTTAAAAGAATTTACCGTAACAATATCATATCCTCCTAACAACCACCACCTTCATTAACCTCCCATGTATTAGTTTGAGGCAATTATAACATAACTTTTTATAATTATAAATAAAGAATATAACAGATAGCGCTCTCTTTCCATTTTTAAAGAAACCGTGCCCTTGAAAAAATTGTGTAAGAAACAATCTGCTATCCTTGTACTACGCATCTTCTCCGCCTAAAGTGACAGCATAATGACCTGTATTCCGACCCTGCAATGTAAAACATGAAAATATTTCATCAATGTTAAACATATTAGACAGATGTAACCCGCAAACTTCTATAATATATAGAATAGCCAAAATAAAGGCTTTTTCTTTTCCTAACATTTTACAATTAGATGTGTAGTTCATAATATTCACAAAGGAAGATATACCCTAATGTTAAAAGTCCGTCAACTTTTGTTATTTAATTTTATTAAATGACTAAGATATCTTTCTATAAGATAAAAAAAATATTAAATAGCTAAATGATTATATGATTAAATGGATTTTCATTGAATAATTATCAATTAAGCATATAAATAGAGGGGCATAATATAAATATTTAAAAAAAAAAGATCATATAGATGCAAATATCACATAATGTAAGGATATGTACCCAAAAAGCCCTTATCATTATAATGGCGCTTCAAACCATATCTATTGAATTTATTAATAAAATATCTTAGTTATCACTAATAACTTAAATCACTCTAAATATTCACAAGCACTCAAATGATCCTTAAAAAATCAACTGCAATGATGATCACATGATTTACACTATCGAACGGGTCTGGTTCAAGTTTGGAAGATAACCGTTACATGCACATCTCAATGAAGAGAGATTGATCAGGAAGGATTTCTAAATTATGAAAGCACTCTGCCCAGAAACCTACCTCAGATAATGCCCTTTGCTTGTTCAAGAACTGAGTCCTTGCCTTGTTATAAACAGAGTTCGGTGATTTAAACAATCTCTGCAGACCAAACAAGAAACTATGAGAAACTAGCATTCTGTATTATCAACTGATAGCAACCACAACAAGGTCTCACCATTCAGAAAGGCAATAAATAAGAAGACATAATTTGTTAAAATCATAGCAAACAATTCTGATCCATCCAGGTTTAACATCCAAAATCTGAGTTAAAAATGTGGGACAAGAAAAAATGTTCAGACTGTGAATGTGTGATGCACAGGTAGTCCAATCTGACAACCGTATATGAGTTCGCAACTGGAGTTTTCTGATGCAATGTTAAATATCTGCTCATCACCAAAACTCAAATACAGAAATATTTTTGTTAAAATAATGAAAAGATAAGTTTTACTTTTAGAGAGAATAATATACAGAACCCAAAATATATCAACATTAATTGGCTGACTGGAGCAAACAAGACCAGAAGCAAAAAGAAATAAAAGAGGTATGCCATGTCACCGGACAGGAGAACCCCAAATATTGTCTATCACAATATAACAGGTGAATTTGATAGTATAACACTGATTGTTTTAAAATAAAAAGATCATAATATTGATAACTCCTTCAATACAAAGTCCTAAAGTATTTAACTACAAGATAATTAGGCAAAGACAAAAGTGTGCAGTTACATATGACTAATTAGGCTGTACAGTTGGGTTATGTGATTGGCAAGTGATAAGGACAATTTACTTTTGTATTCTGATATCCAAAGATTTATTCTCTGTACTAGTCTTTATGCTCTTTTCTCTGGACGCTTTTGTTAGATTCTGAATTGTCAGTGAGTAGACGTGTTTGGAACAAACTTAAGGATTAATTGTAGTAGTTAACAGTTTGGATTTATTTGGTGTGTGTGGTTCTAAGTATACTGAAATCTGATATTCAGTTGTTTTCTCCCTTTTGGGCCTTTTCTTTAACCTTGCTTTTGTCACTTAGATCCGTAGTATCAAATATCGTTTCGTATCGCGCGATATGCGCGATACGTATCGTGTATCGTGCCTAACGGCACAATACACACTCCCGTTTCATGAAACAGGTCGTATCAACCCTGTATCGGCCTATATCGAGCTTGTATCGACCTGTATCGACTGTATCGAGTCGATACAATCAACAAAAAGGGTAAAAAACACTAAAAAAGCAACTTAGAAGATGGAAGATAACTCTTTACTAAGAAACCCATTCCAAAATCCGTGAGACCCCATTGTTATCTACGTATTTTCAATCTAATTAGTACCACAAATTTTGCAAAACAACTTCAAAGAATGAATCAAGCAACAGAAATCAAAATCGTCTACAGTTTTGAAAAGTATTTTAGATTTTTAATTTTTTTCAATCTAAATCATTATTTTTTCATATTCAAGCATGGTTTGACAATGTTTTGTATAAATCTATCAATTTCAAGTGAAATCCATAGATCGAAATTGCGTTTTTGAGTAAAAAATCAAATTTTTTTGCAATATGAAAAAAGTTACGAAAATCCCTATTTTTTTTGAAAAAAAAATTATATAAAACTTAACGGTTTGTTTTCAATTTTTTATACAAGATGCACATGGGGCTGATCTATCACCCCCATGATTCTTGCAATTTTTTCGTCAATAAAATTATTTTTAATAATTGTTTTTGCTGAATATTAATTAAAAATATAGGAAAAAATATTTTATTTTTATTAAATTTGATGTTTGGGTTCTACTTCTTTTCCTAAGAGAGGTTGGGATGTTAGATGATGTCATTTACATGGTTTGACCATGGGGTAGCTTTGCATGTTTGGATTTTGGAACCAAATATTTGTATGCAATCAGTTATAGAGAATGTTATGTTATGAAAGTTTTATATTGTTGATTTTGATGTATTAAGTGTTATTGACTTAGTGTGTTTCTTACATTATATGAATGAATTTTCTCACTTCATTTATTGGTTTATCTAGCCTTTTTATAGCTCTTATTAAAATTATCATTCGTTTTCGCGTATGCCTATATGTTTCTATAATGCATAAATACTCTTTGTGTAGCCCTATAATGCTAAAAACATGTTTATTTGACATATTTTTAACTTATCTTTCTATCTAGATAGGTTTTGTTCTATATATCCACTGTATTCACCATTTTAGTGCGTATCCTCGATACATTTCCATTTTTGGATCGTCCAATACGACACGTTGATACAATACTTTGAACCATGCTTAGATCTACATGATTTTTTTTTTATGTATTTATTCATGTATCACAACTCATCATGCACATGAGGCTTATGTCTCACGTAAAACACGTCCACATCTTAATTGACGCCTCCAAGTGTTTAATAACATTGGTTTTACAAAACGAAGTCAATATGACGTTTGGCTCAGAATTTCCTACAGCATTAACATAGCATTGAACATCAGACTTGTGAAGCAACCAGTATCCCAATTTCAATACATATTAACACTGAAAATAGATGTCAATAAAATAAAAGCATAGCCTAGATAGTTTTGTCTAAAAGTTCTAATCATGATGACATTAGGATGCTGCACAAAATACAATCACAGCACAAGAAATTTCAAAGTTGATCCAAATCTATTCCATTAACCAAATGACTGAAGCCACAGCAGAAACAAATTTAGAGAAGGTTAACCAACCAACCTTTTCAGTGCTTGATATTTGCTGTTCGTGACCTAAAGTAAGTTTCTTCTTAGGAATGAAATCAAATACATCATGAAGAAATTCATTTTCCTATTAAAATAAGAAAATACTTAGTCATAAACCACAATCAACAATGGAAGCACATAAGAACTCAAAAGTGGATCATAGCATTCCATCCTCAAGAAACAGATATAATCAACTTATGCAAGAAAACTGACCTGCATGTGTTTAACAAACCCACCTCCTAGGAAACGCTTCAAAAAGTTCAACTGTTGCATAAGGAAATGAAAGCTTGAATAATATGTTATGGGCAATCACAAGCCACTGAATGTATAAAAAAAATGGAAAAAGAAAGATTGCAGGGGTGTGATGGGAGGTGGAGGTAGGGAGGAAAAACCTGTATTAATTTAGACCACGTTGTTATGTTCAGTGAATCTCCACCAATCTTTGTGGAGACTTCAGGAGAATAGTCTTCCTGGTATGTATGAACTTTAAGATCATTATAATATCAAAACCAACAAATAATAAGTAATTGTTTACAAGGTAAAACAACACCTCAAGAAATTCCAGAATATCTCGAAACAAGTTGCGCTGACTGGTAAGATCCTTCTTAGCTGAACCTCTACCACCTGCTTCCACAGAAAGATTTCTTACTTGGCTTATAATTTTCCCCCTCAATCCCAGAATATGGTTGTATACTTCCAAAATATTATTCCCTTCATCAGAATCCTTCAATTCACTATTGTATTTCTCTAGATGCCCTATCTCAAAAATGACAGCAATTGCTTCACCAGCTGCAATGCGAAGAGTTCTATCATCCTTATCTAGAAGACTTGATAGATAAGAAATTGTCCTGCAGTTTACAAGGGCAACAAAGGAAAAAAAATTCCTTCAGAGTTTTACCAAAACTGTAATTGTGCAAGATCAAAACAAAGATCCCACTCACTCTTTCCAATTTTTAGAATTAAGTTTGCATCTCCATCCATCCAAGGTTGTAAGAAGAAACGCCCAAGCAGATACGGCAGCTGCCAAGACAGTTGCTGATGGCTTACTTGCAACAACCTGAAGATTTAATCAGTGTAAATTTACTTTTCAATTACAAAGTTTAAATCCATCAATACAAAGATATGCGCATGCTAAGATACATATATATTATCCCATGATCATATAAATTCCAAATATGCTTGCATTAAAAGGAGAAAATACATTAGGGCCCAATTTGGGATGAATAAAATGCCATATGAGTTGCAGCGATCTTTCAGTTTCCTCCGAATCATTTCCACCAACAAATGTAATGAGAGCCAAGCATTCCAATATCTGCAATATCACTAAATGTTGTTTAGAGAGAGAGAGGAAAAAAAATAAACAAATCATCAGTTAGGATTGCTCCTAAATATCCTAGGTATAAATCCCAATATTATACATACAGTTGACAGTTTTGATGGTTCAGACCCAGATTTGACAGCCTGTGCAACAAGGGGAAACATTTCTTCCAATATTTCATGACCTTTATCCCCACAACCGACAGTCACAGCTAGCAGTCCTATAAATAAATATATAAAAAAAATAATTAATCCGGAATGAACTGAAAAAGAAAGAAATACAATGAAACCTAAGCAAAGAAGAAGATATACTAAAAGGGTTAAGGTCAACCTATAACATGAGATGCTAAAGATATCTCTTTAGCAGATCCCCGCTTAAAAGAATTTAGCAACTGATGCAGTAAAGTAATAAATCTGCAGAGAAGCGTGACAAAGGACAAGATAAGAAGCTATTTAATTTAGAGACATGACCAGAAGAGTTCAAATACATGGTAAAAAGAAATAATTACCCTCAAAATACTTCACACAAGCATTTATAAATAAACAAATGAATAGATGTAAATATAAAACCCAGTACCAGTTAGACACATATGTTTAGATCTCAAATTACATGGGGGAAAAAAAGCACATCTGATAGCTTACAATACAATCCATGTCACTAATATTCCATACCTACATATATATCTAAGGCCAAGAAGCTTTCACAAACAAAAGCAGCAAAATTGTATCCATTTGGCAGCTTCAGAACAATAAAAATACAAGAGAAAACATTCAAGGAAGATAAACAAAACATAATTGCTTACTTATCATCGACAAATTCATGCTGCAAATTATTGCTCAAAGCATCAGCAAGTGATGAAAGCGCCTTCTCCCTTGTAGATCCCCTGGGAAACCAAAACAAAATAACATGCTTAGCCAAGCTTAAAAAAATTATCAGAAATTACTTGATCCAGACATAAACTTCAATGGTTAAAAGTTGGAAAGGCAGAGAAAACAACAGCCCTGCATCATACCAACTACAAAAGCTTAAACAATAAAATAACAGACAAATAAAATAATAAGCTGCATTATCTCCATATTGCGATATCGTCACGCCTGTATTCATAGAACAGAAACTATATACCTTTTCTCAAACAATGCATCCAGAAAAATCTCCATTGTATTGTTTTTATCATGTGAAGCTTCTTCGATATCTGGTGCTTGGGACAGATCTGACATTGCCGTTGAGGAGGAACTCATACTATCATCATCCTCAGTGTCAGAAAATGCTGCATTTTTCCGTCCACCTCCTGAATAAAAACATTACTTATGCTAAGCAAGTGCAAAGCCATTATTCAGTTCAGAAGAAGTCAAATATCACTTTCAAAGGATATAGAACTTTGCTGCAATATTTTCAAATGTTTTTTGCAAAACCTTATACTTCAAGAGTTTGATGGTATAATTCATAGCTGAAAACAGTTCTGCAGAGCTTGATTTTTGAAAGGAACCAAAAAAAAAAATTCACGCTACACTTTCTCGATGTCCTCTAGTACTCAGCAAATATTGACGGGAAAAAAGGTGACAGACAACAGAAAAGTCAGATAAAAGGACAACATAGAATATCATGCAAGCCAAGGGTTGGTGGAGTGCTTTCTCTGAGATGTACAAGGGTTCTGCAGTATACATCGATGAGAACATTTAATTGCATAAAATTCTCGAATAAATTCACAGAACAAAAATTGAGCGAACAACCTCAACAATCGGCTTTTCCAGAACCCCTCTTTTTGCCGCAAATTGTAATATTAAATCAAAGTGCAGACTGGGTCAATACACGCAAAATAAAGAAAGGGCTTCAACAATAAAAACAAGAATCCCTTAGGGTTTTACAGAATCCGTTAAAGAACATTAAATTAATACAAATCGAGGAAAATTGACTCAAGAATTCCATTCCTAGATCTCTTCTAACAGTACACACCTAGCAAATCAGACGAATAGATAAAGAAAACGACCATAAATTGCAATAATAACGAAGCCCTAATGAACAAAAGCCAACGAAATCATAAAATCTAACTGGAAGAATGGAGCTTACGCTTTCCCGACTTTTTTCCCATATTCCGCTGTGACAGATCGTCGTTCTTTGTGTCAAATACAGGAAGACGACTGGCCTTGGTTACGAGCGATAGAAAATGTAGAAGAGAGATATGAGCGATTACGGCCACCGATTGAAATAAGATAAGTAGACGATGGTAAATGAACGAAAGATGTAGAAGTAGAATCCATCAAAGAGAGCAAGAATTGAAAGGATGTTGTGGAGTAGAAGCTTCAGATGAAGAAAACTTGGAAAAGCCAGGTAAGGACATGAGCCGAAGAAAATTTATTTGTCGAAAGGTTTATAACCGAATATTCTGGCATGTTCGGCGGCCTTGAACGAAGTAAATAAGTAAGACGTAATCATTTTCGGTAAAAAAGGAAGGGGAAATTGGGTTTTAGCGATATTTTTTCAAAATAATTCAGATTCAGTCGATAACATCTTGATAATTTGTTTTTAGTGATATTTTTAAAATAATTAAAAATTAATGTTATTTTACTATTGTTTAAGAGTTTTTTTTTTTAAAAATACTCTCCAAAGACTTTGAAAACCTTTTCACTCATTTTGTTAGAAGAGAGGTTTTTAAAGTCCTTTTAGGGCATTTCTAGAGCTAGCAACATGTTAGGTTCGGGTTGGGTCATAATCAAGTTGGGGGGGTTAGTCGGGTTCAAGTTAGACTAGATTAAGGCGGGTTGGAAAACCCCAACCCAAACCCAACCCGTCAATAAACGGGTTCAACCCGTCAACCTGTTTATTTTTTTATTTTTAAAAAAAATGATTAAAATAGGGTTGGGGGGTTAATTGGATCAGATTGTACCGAGTTCGGGTCGGGTTGGGGTTAGTCGGGTTGGGACAAGGACATTTTTGTCACTTTTTTTTTTTAAATCAGGTTACCCGTCGAGTTGCTAGGTCATAATCGGGTTGACTCAATTACTCCCCAACCCGCATCCAACCCAATTAATAAACGGGTCAACTCAAACCCGTTTAACCCATGTCGGTTCGAGTTGACCTGTCGGTCGACACCCCCCCCAACCCACACCTAATCCAATTAATAAACGGGTCAACCCAAACCTGTTTAACTCGGGTCGGTTCGGGTTGACCCGTTGGATTGGGTCACATTTTGCCAGCTTTAGGCATTTCTAAAAGAAATTCTTAATGTATAGTAAATGATAATTATTTTTAATTATTTTAAAAAAATGTCATTAAAATTAATTATTAAGATTTGGCCACCGACTGAATCTGAATTATTTTGAAAGGTATATTAAAAACCAATTTCTACAAAAAGAACTTGGCATGCAACGTTCGACCAGGCCTGATGATGTACGAATTCAAGTCACGTGTCACGTGACTCGTGACGTGGTTTTCAATTTCAAACGGTTTAGACCACCAAGTTACCGTCGACCTAACAATCTAACATCAAGAAGGGGACAAAATTTTGAACAAACGTGCATGCACGGAGAAAGAGTTGAAATCACGTGCTGTTATATGGAGCATCTCATGGTCATTAGTTTTTTCATGTAGGGCCCACTTCATACATTTTATCTATAAGATACTCCACATGGCAGCATTTCACGACCACGTAAGGGAACAATTCAGGAAGCATGGTGGACGATTTCATTCCATGGAGGTAGCCCTACTCATGAATTTTGCACGTCCACACATTTTTTGGACTTGGGGAATGGTAATGGGCCGGACCTAGGCAATTTAAATTTTTTTGAGATACTTGATTTCCTCGGAAATTTTCACAAAGTCTTTTTAGGCACAAAGAACACGATTTCTACTTGGTTCACTTTCCCGAAAGTGAAAATTCATGAAATTTTATAACTATACTCATCTATATCGTGTCAATTTGTACCTTTCCTTCCATACGACCATGTGCCAATTTTTTTGAAAATTTTAAAATCTGCTGGAGCCCTTGGTTGGAAGATCTATTGGTCCAATCGTTATATATGTGTCCAAATAAGTACATGAAGCCTAAGTGTACACAGAGTCCACGGTTGGACTAGCCTTTATATGGCTTAGTTGTTCAAGATTTCAACACTAGTGGCACATTTTAAACAACCAAAGAGAGAAAAGTTACAAGGTGTATTTGTTTAACTAATGGAATTTGGTGTGCATCGGTATTTTGGGGTAAGTAAAACAATGTTCTCTGTCCTCTCAAAGCAATTATACTTTAGAAAATCTATGGTGCAATGGCCCAGTATGGGCCCAGCCATGGCCGTATTGCTTTCTGAACTTAAATTGGGTCTGGCTTGGTCGAAACTTGAAAAAGTTAGGTCCAGTCTGTTCAAATACAAGTTATGGCCATGACCAAACCTGCCAAGAAAAACAGATGTAGTCCCCAAGTAAATCTTTTTTTTTTCTTTTTTTCTTTTTGTTTTGTTTTTTCATTTTGGCAATATCTCTCCCTCCTCCCTATTGAAAACCCAACAATAAAATAAAATAAACTAAAACAAGGAGCAATTTTGTGATAACCTTACTTTGCATTGATCAAAATATAGGGATAGCCCTTATGTTTCAAAGAATTTTCTTTGGATAAATTTCAGCAAACTCTAAGTTTGAGAGAGGTGTCAAAGGGTCTTTGAGCACACAATAACAGCCCAAAGTGACAAGAAAGGCCGATTCGTTGTCACATCCCTAAGGACATATATGACATTCATTAGTCAAATATATCTTGCAACTTTGATGCCTCTATCAAATGCTAGTTGGAGTAGACTAATATGAATGATTAACCATTTCGGGAGCTAGAATAATCCCTATGTGACCACTTGTTTACACCTTATATAACCGACGAATAAGAGAAGGACACGTGGTGCCTAGGTGGCTTAGTTAGGCCACGACATCAAGGCACGTAGGCTTTGAATGGTTGAGCAGGCCACGTCAGCACGCACACAGAAGAATGTAGTTCGAGCCACGCAAGCCAATACGACAAAACCACAAATATCAGAAGATCATGCCATCGGCCGTTCAAGAATAAAACTATTTTAAGATCATGGCCGGGCGGTTATCATTCTGAAACAGATAACTGAAGATGACCAACCGCCATGAAGATCGTACAAGAGTAGGACGTTGAGCAACCGTCAAGGATCGGCTATAAAAGGCACCAATTCGAAGAGCTCGAGGACACAATCCACACAACCGCAACCGGTTATTATATTATTTTAATCATCCGTGATCCTTTATCCCCTCTAATACAGACGGATAAACTAGGACTTCTCTCACTGCTTCCAGTCGCAGTGACATCTTCGACCCCTCTTTACTCCGACTAACACCAGAATCCTGCCACGGGAGAGTAAGTTGAGGCCGCCCCTGACTCGCAGTTCTGTCTTTACAGAATCCCGAGCAGCCGGTCCCGAGACTCGCTCTGTTCACGCCAGGTGACTTGTGTATTTTCGGGTAAGCAGCAATCCAAGGTGAACCCCCTGAACTGGCTTTGCTAGCAGCCGCCCCCTTCCTCCTGCGCTTATACCCGACTACGGCTATAAGACCAGGACAGGCCGGTCCTGCGAGCCCTGTCAGTTTTCTTTTTTACTTTTGTTTCCATTCTGAGGATTATCTGTTGTCGCTTTCGGCTATTCGGCCAATTTAATAATAAAGGATTTGTGTGCCATTAGTTGCTTTCGCTTTCGAACACTTACAAGAACCCAAAACGAAGACCGAACCCCTAGTCTTCATACCATCGCCTGACCGATTTTATTACAGGTGACTTGCAGTACGACTGAACCGAGCCCGGTTCAAATTCGGAACAGGTGCCCGGGGTCAGGAATCGACTCGAAAATCATTGTATCAAACGATACTGGCACGCCCGCGTAGAGACACATCATCACCTTCGACACGTGTCCACACCGGCCCAATTTTGGAGCAACATCCCTTTTTGGCACACCCGGTGGGACCATTAGTCTTTGAAAGAGCACTAATGGTGGCAAGAAGAAGTACTCGGCATGCTGAAAATGCAACGCCAGAGGAACCTGCCGAATCACAGGTAAATCCTCTTTATGCTTCAGAAGTCCCGGTAGAAGGACCTTCGAGTTCTCAGCCGGACCTTAATGAGCGACTTATCCAGGCCATACAAGGTCTCAGCCAACAAATGGCAGGCTTTGGCTAGGGTATTAACAAAATTTCTTCTGATAATGGTAGAATCCTAGCGGTTTTACAGAAAGGTTTCTCCACAATGGCAACACCGGTCATGATGGCCGAACGTGCCGAAACATCGGCTGCCGGATCGAATGCTCATGAAAGGATAAATATCCCGGAGCAGCCACCGACCATGAACCTAGGCGGAAACGGCCGAAATGAACAGGCCAACACCGCCGCTTTTAGGGGAGAAATACCTCCTGGTGTCCCAGTTCATCCTAATGTGCCTCCGATAGAGGTGCGACCTATGGGACAAAGGGAAGCGCATGAGAACCATAGAGAAGATATTGGGGTAAGAAATATGGCCGTAAACCGTAATTACATCCAAAATGTAATTCAAGAAATAATCGGAGATCAATATCACCGACGAATGACTAGGCCAGTTTATAGGAAACCTTACCCGGGCTGGATTGACCAGCAATTTGAATTCCCTAGGGGATACAAGATTCCCGAATTCACTTTGTTTTCGGGAGAAGGCCAACAATCTACCATTGAACACATTGGCCGATTTACGGTTCAATGTGGAGAGGCGTCCGGTAATGATTTCCTTAGACTTAGACTATTTGGAAACTCATTGATCGGACAGGCCTTTACATGGTATATTACCTTACCGGCCAATTCAGTTACAAATTGGGGAATGATGGAAGAGAAATTCCATTCCCAATTTTATCGCACGGAGCCCGAAGTGACCATGGTTGATCTTGCTCGGTTAAGACAACAACCAGGGGAATCGGCCGATAAATATATTGCTCGCTTTAAATATATGAAAAACAAATGCCGAATTCTTTTACCAGAATCGGAATTTGCAAATTTGGCTTTAAACGGACTACACTTTGAACTTCGGAAGAAATTCGAAGGTGAACAGTTCGAAGATTTATTTGAGTTGTCGGCCAAAGCCACCAAATATGAATGGCTATTGCAGGAAGACAACGAAAAGAAAGTCTCGTCTTACGGGTCTTATTACAAGGACCCGAACTTTGAATACGGAGTTGTAGAAGTCGTGGGAAAACAATCAATTACCTGTCCGATTCTTATCCGAAAAACCAAGGATACAGAAGCAACAAAGGAGACAAGTACTTTTAGCCAAAATTATTCCTTTGACATAAATAAGACGGCTGAAGTATTTGAATACCTTCTAAAACAAGGATTCTTCAGACTGACCAAAGACCATCCTTTTATCCCAGCCAATGTGGCGGCCAAGGGTAAAGCTTGTAAATGGCACGGGGTGAAAACTCACGAAACTAATGAATGTATTGTGCTTCGCAATGTGATACAGGAGAATATTGATAAAGGACTCCTGAAGTTTGTAGAAACCGACAAAGAGAAGATGCAGGTTGACACACAACCATTCCCTAAAGAGGTGTCGGCGAATATGGTTACCATTGGTTTGCCAAAACGCGCTCCAGCAGTTAAAATCGACCTGGATGGATCCTCGTCAGCGAAATGGGGAAAAACAGCACAACCAGTGCAAAACCAGATGAATTTACGGCCAAGAAATCATTGGAGGTACCCACCTACACAAGGACGGTCATGGTGTCAAGAAAGGAGAGGTGAAATCTGGGGTGAATGGTGGCATAAGTCCAGGCGCAAACCCAGGATAGAAGAAGACAGGAAGCAAGACCCCGACGAGAAAACAACAAAGAAATTGGCTTCGGTTCCTTCTGAATTGTATTCCAATCAAGCTGCAACCAAGAAGCGACCGGAAACGGTTGCTAAATCCTCAGAGGATTCTTCCGTTAATAAAGATACATCATGCAAGATTCCGGAGAGAATAGAAATGTCACCAGACCTCCTTTGCCAAGACTGCAAGCAAAAAGTGATAACAGAATACCGGCATTCCCAGTACAAAGGAAAATCCGTCAAGTATGAAGATGCACGCCACACTCGGGGGGGCAAGAGACCCTTGTACTTAACTTCTGGGAGACAAGTAGGCTTGCCGACAAGGATGGCGGCCACGTATAGCTCAGCTTGGGAAAGCGGTTATATGACCCACGAACAATATAGGATAGTAAACAGGGTCAAACCTAGTATGGTAAAACCCCCTATTATTCAAGATGGTCACTGGAAAAGATTAATTCATCCTAAATTTCCTTTCCATGCGCAGGGAAATGTCGCAGAATTGACCAAAACGCAGAAGCGACGCTGGCAGCGACAGCAAGCTAAGAGACGATACCAGGAACAGAGTACTGGATCCTCCGAACCATATTGGTCTTCTAGGTTTGTCGCCAAAAGGCGCATTCCAAAACCACAAAGGCTCGTAAAGAGCCCAATACCAGATTCGTCAGCTGTTCCAGATACCACACCCGAACATTCCAACACAGTAACCGAAAGGCTGGTTTCTGACGAAGAACTGACAAACAACTTCGCAGGAGGGGAAGGAGAACAATTGTTAGTTAAACAATTATTAACTGAATATAGCAGGATGTCGACTCCTTCTACGACGGAGATAACGGAGGAATTAACGCTCGAAGCTCCGAAAGATGAGATCAGCGAATCAATGGGTCAGCCTCCTCTGAGTGCGGATGCATCAATCGCTGAAATTTGTTTCGGTCGGATGCCCCCGATACCACTTGACTGTCATATGGTTCTCACATTACCCATGACTTTCGGGGCAAGCATGGAGTTACCACGGTTAGAGGAGATCCAGGAGGAAGAAGACCCAGTAGCTTTGTATGTGATTGATCCGGAACATCTCGAAGAAGAGAAAAAAGACCAGAAACCGGCCGATGGTGACAAAATCGGTCTGGTGGGAGAGGTATGTTTCGTTGAACCATCCTTAACCATGATTCAACATCTGAAACCTTTATTTATAAAGGCGCACATGAACGGGATCCCTATCAATAGAATTCTAATTGATAATGGGGCAGCAATAAATTTCATCCCAATCTCCACATTGAAGAAATTAGGTAAGTCTTATTCGGATTTAATTTCTTCCGAAATCACCGTCACTAACTTTGCAGGAGGTATTACAGGGACTAGAGGAATCCTCCCAATCGAACTAACGGTTGGGACACGGCATTCTTCGTAATTGAATCATCCGCCGGATACAACGCATTGCTGGGAAGAGATTGGATCCATTAGAACAAATGCGTACCATCTTCTTTGCACCAATCGTTGCTGTTTTGGAAGAATGGCAAGACCGAAGAAGTAAAAGCCAACCAGCGGCCATTTGCCGTAGATTCCAACGCCGCACATGCATCCCTTTATAACGAAGGAGTAAAACCAATTTCATTTAGTGGATATGACAAGAATGGGCAACCGATCACTTCAAGTTCGGCTATACTACAAACGGCGCAACTACAGATTACAGAGGTAGCCGCAGTCGCCGAACTCAAAGAACTACCAAATGATGGTTAAACCATCAGAAGTCGCAGAAGCCGTCTTAAGAAAGATGACGGCTTACATGCAGGAAGAAAAGATAGGGAAATTGCAGCAGGAACAGGAATGGCTGGAAAATGGCGAGATAATGATAAACTCGGCCGAATTCATCAATGAACAAGAGGATGAAAGGATACAAGATCGGGATGAGATTACTCTCGCCGACCTACAAGCAGCACCAGCCAAATTAGAAGACCTGAAGGTAGATACCCAAGATCCATTAGAAGAAATCAACCTGGGGACAGAAGCGGAACGAAAGCCTGTTTTCATAAGTAAGTTACTACCACCTTCGGTCAGACAAGAAATGAGACAATTGTTGGCCGAATATTCGGACTGTTTCGCTTGGACATACCAAGAGATGCCAGGATTGGACCGAAAAATGGTAGAACACAGGCTCCCTATCAAGCCAGAATTTAAACCATTCAGACAGCCTTCAAGGAGGATGGGTGACGACGTGGTATGTAAAGTAAATGTTGAAATAGAACGGCTTTTATCAGCCGGGTTCATTAGGCCAATACGATACGCCGATTGGCTTTCAAACGTTGTACCTGTAATCAAAAAGAATGGTCAAATTAGGGTATGTATTGACTTCCGCAATCTTAATTCTGCAACGCCCAAGGACGAATATCCAATGCCGATCGCAGATCTCTTAGTTGATAATGCATCACGGCATAAGTTTTTGTCATTTATGGACGGCCACTCCGGTTATAATCAAATCTTTATTGCCGAAGATGATGTAGCTAAAACGGCGTTTCGGTGCCTGTGCGCACCCCCCTTTCGGGCCGCACGACGAGGTGCATGAAGAATTGATGCTCGCCTCGGGACTGGTTTGGAGTCGCCACTGCCTGAGAGGTGCAGGCAGACACAAAAGGGGCACCTATTCGGGCCTAATTTTCTGGTCTGCGGCTTTATTAGAGATCTGAGCAAGTTCTCGGTTACGTCTAGGGAAGCCCGAAGACACCCTAGCCCACCCCGTCGATTGACAGGTCCCGTGGGTCTCCTTGGTCTTGAGTCAACTTAATTCTCACCCTTCCTAGACCAGCATGCACACTTATTTGGTCTGGTGGGGACCGTTGATAGTGTGGGTCCCCTTTTTATTTGATTTTTGTATTTTTATTATTTGGTGAAGTGAGTCGGCTACGGGCCCTGTTGGAAGGCCCGTTGGGATCCAAGTTGGGCTTAAGTCAAGCCCAAGGCCCGATTCGGGTTATTGGGTAACCCTTGTTGGATTATGGCTATTTGGTTTAAGGGTTCAATTATACTTACACAAAGTTAGTGGGTTGAGGTTTTTTAGGGCCCATTGGGCTTGGATTTGGCCCAAGTGGCCTTTAGTCCATTTATCAAAATGGGCCTTGGTTGGGCCGGATGGGATGTGGGCCCCATTGGAGGGCCCAAGAAGCCTTGGTGGGCCCACTTAGGCCCACAGTCTCAAGAATTGGCTTGGAATTACCCAAGAAGCCCAATTAGTCGGATCAAGTATAAATGGGTCGGATTGGGTCCAACCGGGTCCGAAAAATTAATTTTTTAAGTTATTACAGTCTGGACTGTATTTGATTCACGGTCTGGTCAAAACCGTAATTTTAATACGGTTCAGGCCATACCGTATATTAATTACGGGCACGCCTGAACCGCTCTGAGTATGCGGGCGCAGCTTATTCTGCACTTTTGCTGCCGATTCTGCTTGGGATCAGTTCCGTGGCTTCTTTGAGGTCTTCAGCAACTTCTGGGATGGTTCCAGCTCCTTCAATATACTGCATTTCCTTCTTTTAGTTCAAATGACCATCCTTTCCCTCTTTTTGTTCTTTGAGCAAGCAAGATCCTTTCTTAGTTATTGATCATCAACTTTCAGGAATGGGAAAGGGGTGATTTACAGGGGACATCATATGTTCAAAAATAACTTCAATCTCCTTCCCATAATGGTGATCAAATGGGGTCAAATTTCCATTTTTGAAACATTTTTGATAACCCTTTGTTATCACCTCTTTTTTTTTTTTGCATAGGAACAACGACTTTTAGATGCAATTCCTCATCATATGCAACACTCAAAATAATGTTAGAAATAACATAAAAACGAAAAGAGATGGTGAGGAAGAGAAAAATAAAATCAAAATTCACTTAATTTAAAATAAGAACATACTTACAATATAATTAATTGTTTGGTCGGTTTTACGGTTCTCCGATGATTTGAGCAGCGCTTCCGCGTCCTCCAAATTTTGCGGGGAAGAATTGGGAAGAACTTGGTTAAGGTGGATAGGTTCAAGACCAAGTTGAAGAGGATTTGGGCATGGTTTTGGGGTAGTTTAGGAGTATGGGGGTAATTTGGGGATTAAAAAAGGTTTAGGTTTTGGGATGGTGACAATTGGGCAGAGGTTTGCTGTGAGAACATCAGAGGAGGAACGGGGAATCGGCCAAGGAGAAGGCTTCCTGAAATGAGGGGGGTGGCCTCTCTATTTATAGGCAAAATTTTCGTGCCCGTATTTGAACTACGGGCATGCCTTGCCCGTACTTCAAGTACGGGCGTGCCTTGCCCGTAATTCAAATACGGGCGAAAAACGCACATTTCCAAATCGCGCAAAATCGGCCGTACGGGACGCGTGTCCCGCCACGCGTCCTCTTCTAGAAGCTTGCCCGTATTTGAAGTACGGGCATGCCTCGCCCGTACTTCAAATACGGTCCAGCACGTTTTTAAAATGTTTGGATTTCAAACCTTTATTCAATTTGGTTTATTTAAAGATTTTTATCCGATTTTTTGATTATTTTATTATAAAACGAGATTCTCTTATTAAAATAATATTAAAAAATAAAGATATGATTATTTTTATTTATTTAATTCATATATTCTGCTTTTTACTGCTGTTTTGCCACATGGGCAGCTTTCTTTGAAATTTCAACTGTCCATAACTTCTCCGTTTGATGTCCGATTTTAGCAAATTTGGTGTCGTTGGAATCAGCTCGGAACACACTATCCACTGGGATGAAATTGGGCAGTTGAATTGGGGTCGAGCAAAAAGTCAACTTTCGCTCCCCCAAAAGTTTGACCGGCTCATAACTTCCTCACCCGGACTCCGATTCTAGCAAACTCAGTTGCGTTAGAATCGTGTCAAAATGCTCTTTTCAATGAGAGGAAGTTTAATGGCCAATTCTCTTTGAATCAAAGAGTCAAATTTTGGCCCCCTCAGGGTTTGCCTTTTTAATTGAAAATTTTCTTTTTTGCATTTTTGGGGGTGCAAAAATCAGGTGTCTACAGTGCCCTGGAGCGTTGGGAACTTATTGTTGGGTAGTTATGCCCTTCGGGTTGAAAAATGCTAGCGCAACCTATCAAAGGGCAATGAATCTTATCTTCCATGATATGATCAGTCAAATACTTGAGGTATATATTGACGATGTGGTCATAAAGTCTCAGACCGAAACGGACCACTTGCAGCATTTAAAGCGGGTTTTTGAGCGACTTCGTAAGTACAGCTTGAGAATGAATCCGTTAAAGTGTGCTTCTGGTGTATCGGTCGGAAATTTCCTAGGCTTTCTCGTGCACCAAAGAGGAATTGAGGTCGACAAAAATAAGGCAAAGTCGGTCATAGAGGCCAAGCCACCGGCCAATAAGAAACAGCTACAAAGGTTGCTCGGCCAGGTGAATTTCTTGAGAAGATTCATTTCAAACCTGGCCGGAAAGATCAGGGTCCTATCCCCATTATTAAAGATCAAGAATACTGAAGAGTTTATTTGGAATGAGGACCATCAAGCCGCTTTTGAAGGCATTCAACAGTATTTGGCAACACCACCGGTCTTGGTGCCACCTTCAAAAGAACGGCCACTAAAGCTTTACATAGCAGCTGCGAGCGATTCAGTTGGAGTCTTGCTGGCCCAAGAGAACGATCAAGGATATGAGCAAGCCATTTATTACATTAGCAGATTCCTGACTCCAGTGGAAGAAAGGTGCACTAATCTAGAGAAGTTATGTCTCACACTCTATTATGCAGCTACCAAATTACGACATTATCTCCTTTCGGCCAAAGAAATTTTTGTCATAGCAGCCACTGACGTGGTCAAGTACATGCTCACTCGGCCCACGGTGAGTGGTAGACTCGGAAAATGGACCCTGACTCTGATGGAGTTCGACTTCAAATATGTACCGCAGAAAGCGGTAAAAGGGCAAGCATTGGCCGATTTTTTGGCCGATCATCCAGCTAGTGTACAAGAAAAAGAATTGGATGTCCCAGTATTTCATGCCAGTTTTTGCTATGCTGAATTCCAACCATGGACACTGGAATTTGATGGCTCAAAAACAGAATTTGCTTCTGGGATTGGAGTAGTAATAACTTCACCAACCGGCGATAAACACGAACATGCATTTCAACTCGAAGAATTGTCCACAAATAATCAAGCAAAGTTTGAAGCTACAATTATAGGGTTGGAAATTCTATGGGAAATGGGTGCTCGAGCGGTCAATATTGTTGGGGATTCCCAACTCGTCTTAAAGCAAATGGAGGGCATATATAACTGCAATAGCGAGTCATTAGTACTGTTGCTGCGAAGGGCGAGATTCTTGGCCCAGCAGTTCAATAGAATTAAATTCAAACATCGGCCAAGGAAGGAAAACTACCAAGCTAATGAACTGGCCCAGTTGGCATCCGGACTCAGGCTGCGCGATTCAGTCAGAACGGTGATCATACAATCTCTCCCCAATTCCGAGAAAAGACCATTTCTGGTGGATTCACTGGCATGTTGTAACCAGACAATACGACAAGATTGGAGAGGTGAAATCTGGGGATATCTTAAAGATCCTACTATAAAGACTAGCAGATCGACCAAAAGGAAAGCTGCCAACTATTTCATTCTGGGCGATGAGTTATACAAAAAGAGTATTGAGGACATCCCACTTAGATGTGTCAACCCAACAGAAGCCATGTTAATAATGGCCGAAGTGCACGAAGGGATTTGTGGCGCACACCAAGCAGGAATCAAGATGCGATGGTTATTACGTCGGCATGGTTATTACTAGCCATCAATCTTGAAAGATTGTCAGATGTTCGTTGCAGGATGTCAGGAATGTCAGAAACATGGACCAGTTCAAAGGGTACCAGCATTCGAATTGCAAACAATAGTCAAGCCATGGCCCTTCAGAGGTTGGGCAATGTATTTAATTGGAAAAGTGTATCCTCCTTCGACTGGTCTACACAACTTCATCATAGTAGCCACCGACTACTTCACCAAATGGGTGGAAGCCAAACCTTTGAAAAAAGTGGAACAATCGGATGTGATTGAGTTTATCAGGGAGCAGATAATTCACAGATACGGTATCCCCGAAACCATCAAGACCGATTCAGGCACCGTTTTTGTAGGACAAGAAGTGACTGAATTTGCCAAAACATATGGCATCAGAATGATTCAATCTACACCTTATTACGCACAGGCAAATGGACAAGCTGAAGCAACGAATAAGGTGTTGAAAAATATTCTGAGAAAGATGATTGAAGATAAGCCAAGAAGTTGGCATAAACTTCTATCTGAAGCATTGTGGGCGTATCGAATGTCTTACAAGACGTCTATTGGAATTACCCCTTTTGCCTTAACCTCGGTCATGAGGCAGTTATTCCAGCCGAGATCACGGTCAAATCGTTGAGGGTGGCTATTCAGAATAATTTCACTCCCAAGGATTACACGGAAGCAATGTTAGTTGAATTAGAAGACTTGGGAGAAATGAGGAGGCTAGCCCTAGATCGGCAGAAAGCCCTCAAACAAAGAATTGCAAGATCCTATAACCGCCGAGTGAAGCATAAGTCATTTGCTCAAGGAGACCTAGTGTGGAAAACACTTCTGCCAATAGGGAAAAAAGATTCCTTATATGGAAAATGGTCCCCCACATGGGAAGGACCATTACAAGTCAGCAAGGTATTGCCCGGGGGGGCATACCATATACAGTCATTAGATGGCCAAGAAAAGAAGATTATCAATGGCCAGTTTTTGAAACGGTATTTTCCCACTTTATGGGAAAGCCACGAGATTGATAACCAACCTGAGGAAAATCAGGAATGAAATAAATTCCTACTGCTCACAACGCCAAATAAGTGGCATTGTCAAATCAAAGCGCCGACGATATACGGTGCGGATTAGACTAAAATAGGAGATCTCTTCGAGATCCGCTCAAACCCATTGATCTTCCTTCGAACGATCGGTCTATAAATACTAAGGTAATGCTCGCCATTCTTTCAAGAAAGGGAAGCAGAGAAGAAATGGCGAAAGATCAAGGGCCGACGACGGAGACGATCGGAGAAGAAGAAGTCAACAAAGCCGATGACTTCATGAGAATGGGCGGGATCGGAAAAGGCGACTCTACTCTCGCTGACCCCATCACGGTTGGTCTTCGACCACCGAGTTCTGGGTAGAGACGAGAGTTCTCTCCTCCGACCAACATTTACGCCGGTCAGAGTAGTCGCCATCCCCCCTCTTTCCTATTACCCCTCTGATTAAATTGGCCCTCGCTAACACCATCCATGATTGGCATGCGGAGCAATTTCAGGGGCATACCGGCCCCAGCTGTATTATCAGGCCCCGGCTGAAACATTTGGCCTTAGTTATATGAAAGAGCCAGAAGAGCTCGGCTTTGATTGTATGAAAGATCAATGTTGAAATAAATACATTTTGTTTGTTCTTATTTCAAGTTTTAGTCTTTCCATAACGAGCAGTAGATATGAAATAAAATGAGTACGTTATGCATCTAAAAACATGCAAGAAACTACCGTTTAAATAAAGAAGCCGAAAAATTGGCACAATAAGTTTAAAATGCCAACCCCATGGCATTATCATCGAAAAGTTAAATACCGAACAGACGGTATAAGGTTTTATAACCTTACCTTTCAAACCAAGTTTTAAATCGGGCATGATCGTACTTCGCCCGTTCCAATAACAACTGCGTCTCAGCTCGGCGTACCTCCACCTCCCTTTCATCTCTCATATGCTCTTCCAAACGGTGACGGCTCGATTCGATCAGCAGCATCTGAGTCCGGATAGATTCTTTATGACTATGTTCCTCAGATTGAAGCCGAGATAATTCGGCCGGAGCAGTCTCCGATGAGCTACCAGCAATAGAAACTTGGTCAAGAGAGTTGTTACGTAAAGACCGCCTCAAAGCTTCCAACTGACGATTATGACCGAATACAGCACGAACTTCTTGACGAAAATCGGAACATCTCACGTTGATAGAACGAAGAAAGTCCATGGCTTCCCTTAGCTGCGGTACGGCACTGTAAAACCCAAGCATGGACATCAGCCGATCCCCGGTCGAAGGACCCCCGCGAGAATTCGTCACTACGGCTCTACATATTAGCAATCGAATTTCTGACAGTTCCTCATCAGAAAGTTCTTCGGGCCGACGAAGAACAAAGGAGCGGTGTAAGCACCTCATTTTTGCGCTCCCAAAAAGCCAGAAAATGTAAAAAACCCAGCCAAGAAGTCAAACCCTGAAGGGGTGAAAAGTTGACCTTTAAATCAGATAAAATTTGGCCACCTTGGTCTATCCAGTTGGATAAAGAATCCCGACACGGTTCCAACGCAACTGGGTTTGCAGGAATCAGAGTCCGGATAAAGGTTCTAAGGGCAGTCAAACTTGAGGGAAAGCCAAGAGTTGACTTTTCCTCGATTTCCGTGCCAAAAACCTTACTTTAGCCCAACGGATAGGGAATCCTGACACGGTTCCAGCGCAATTGGGTTTGCAGGAATCAGAGTCCGGATGAAGATTCTAAGGGCGGTCAAACTTAAGGAAAAGCCAAAAGTTGACCTTTTCTCGGGATCCGTGCCAAGTGCTTAGCCCCATGTCATTAAATAGAGGGCTCCGATACGAGTTTAACACAATTGAGTTTGCTCAAATCGGAGTTCGGATGAAGGAGATATGATCTGTCAAAGTTTCCGAGCAGCAAAACCAGAAACTGCACACGTGGCGCAAGAACTGCACACGTGGCAGCCAACGCAGCAAAATATCTCAGGAACTAAATCTTAAATATAAAATTTTCGTACGGGCAATCCGTAGATATCAAAAAAGGTCAAATCGGTCGAGTCAGTCGAATCGGTCAAGTCGAGGGGCAAATCCGTAAATTTTCGATTTGTATCCGGTTACCTATACCGGATACACAGCCTCCCCTTCTTATCCGGACTTGAAGACCGGATACATCAAGATATTCGCGCGAGATCCGCGCCGATCGCCCGACAAATTCGCGGCGGCATTTAATTTTCGAATGATTATGTCTCGTATCCGGACTTGAAAACCGGATACAAGGGGAAGCTAGGGTATCCGGAATTGAAGTCCGGATACGAAGAGGCCTTAGTGTATCCGGCCTGAGTTGCCGGATACATTAAAATTTCTATAAATAGCAAACCAGCAGCTCATTTCCGGGGGTTGGGCTTTTCTTGGCTGTCTTGAGCTTCCTCCCTCCACTCTTCTCCCACACGAATCCCCACCTCTTCAACCCCTTTTGGCCCCCATACCATCCCAAGCCCTTCCCCCCTTCTCCTCCTACTCTCTATCCCTACTAAAAGAAGAAGGACTTGAGTTGCTGTTGGTGTTCCAAGGAGGTCTCCAGGTGCTGCATCACCCCTAAGGCATACCACCTCCTTGCACAAGAGGTCAAGGACCTCAGGTAAGAATCCTCACCATATTGTACTTAACATATATTAAAATTAGATTTTTCCGGCATCTTTTCTCTTGTTTTCCCCTCTTGCTTGGTATGAACACTTGCATGGTGGTGCAACCACGTTCTTTACCACCTTTCTCATAGCATGAATGCATCCATCAGTATGGGGGTCACGTGGGCTGTGTTAAGGAAGCTTGGGAGCCTTGTTTTAGCATGTTTTTAATCTCTCTTAGCTGCTGTCCATAAGCTTACATCAAGTAGCTTCCCAAGGGAGCATGTCCCTTCTTAATATAATCAAATGTACCCCATGATAAGCCCCCCTCCTCTCTCCTTTCTTCGAGATTTTATCTGTTTGAGGTATATAGATTGATTGATATCTTATTGCCGCAGTAAAAGCTTTTGCATGCTCCATGATCCCCTCACCCAACGTGTGATTTCCTATTGCCCAAGCATGCATTTGATGTTTTTTTTTGGATAATACCATGCTAGGTAACTATGGTTGTGCTTCTTTGGCTGGATAATCACTAAGGATCTTTGCATGATCCATCATTCCCACAAGCATGAACCCCTTCCCCATTGCTATGTACCCCCTTTCCATTGCCAAGAAAAACGGAAGGAGAAGCCATGTGTGGCTTCTCCCAAGTCTGAACCTGCGTGGGCCCTCACGGGGGCCCACAAGATCTTAGAAACCCCCTAGGAACCCCTGGAGGCCATCCCAGCTGCCAAAAATTCGAAAAGGGCCATTTTGGGGTGATCCGGATACTCAGGCCGGATGACCTATGGCCACTGTGTATCCGGATACCTTGGCCGGACCACCTGTAGACCGCGCGTATCCGGCCTGAGTTTCCGGATACGCACAGAAATGTTTTTTTTGCAGATTCTGATTACTTGCCGAATTTGGATGTGTAATTCGTCGAAACTAGTGAACCGATAGGGTTTCCGGGACACCCGGAAACCCAGCTAGGGATCCGGACCAACCGGTCCGACCCGGCACACTTGTGGGCCTTCCAACGGGGCCCACCAAGCCCAATGAACCAAATGCATGCTAATTAAACAACCTAAGTAAAATGAACCAATTTAAGCGGACGGGCCAAGCCCAATGCGGCCCGCCCGAACCTTGTGATGTGTATGGATGCATAAAATGCCTGGTTTGGCCGAGACCATGGGCTAGGGCCTGTCGGGCCCACCAAAGCCCGCTAACCGAACCAAGTTAGGGTAAAAAACCCTAGCTTTGAAGCACCGGGCTTTCAAAGCCCGAAATCTGGATCATGGGCCCCAAGCCCAGTGGCCAGCCCACTTTGGCAAGACTAAAATGAGATAACAGAAAATCACTTGGCCACCAGGTGGGCCTGCCTAAGGGGCCCACAAACCAATCCGGCCCACCACCTGCATGAAAATAACTCAATAATCAAACTGGAACCCCCATGTAAAATCAATACATTAACCAAAGCCCACAGGGCCTCCTAGGCTAGGTGGAGGCCCACCAGGGGCACATGGGCTTACCCAAGCCCACCAAGAACACCGTGGGCCTTCCAACGGGGCCCACCCAATCAGACCCAGATCACTTAAGCAAGAAAAGATAAAATCAACTAAAGGGACCCACACCAACTCAGGTGGTCCCGCCAAGACTCTATCTAAATTACATACGGGATTAGGAACCGGGTGAGAACCAAAGTGAAAAGCTGACTCAAGATAGGGAACCCACGGGACCCGTCATCCGACGGGGTGGATTGGGGTGTCTACGGACTTCCCCAGCCCACAACCGAGAACAAACTTAGAATCTCAAGCCGCAGACCAAAAGCCCTAAATAGACAAGATTAGGCACCCAGGTGTCCGCCTGCACCCCATCAGGCGGTGGCGACTCCGAATTACCCCGTGCCGCGTTTCCCACGCGCGCACAGCCTGGCGACTCTGCTGGGGACTTTTCAGCCCAGTAGGACCCTAGTTAGATGAGTCAGCATAAAGAGAGATTTAGTTGACGTTTAGGGTTTCTTACTACCTCGTTTAGTAAGATACAGAATACGCGTAATTACGCATTCTGGGGAGTCCTGTCAAAGGGACGCGATAATTGCCTAAGGCAAGTGGGATTTAAGCGGTCCCTTGTGACCCCCCGCTTACCTGGGGACTCTCCCAGAACATCGTATTGCGTGCTAATTCTGCACCTTGCTATACGAGACAGTAACAATCCCTTTACCAACAAAATCTAGACAAATCTCACCTGTGTAGACACAACACGCAGCCCAACTGCACACACGGGCACACCACCACACCGTGGATGGATTTTTTTATTTATTTCCGTTCTTGTGTGATAAACTGCGTGGGGTGACACGCACGAGGGAGGCTGCGTGAATGATCCGACCCTTGGTAGATGAGTGAAATCGGATATTGCTACTTCTTTACCAAACCTAGACCTCTCTAGCAGCCTACCCTTCTGATTCCTATGAACTGATCTTTGGGATGGTATTAGCACCTACGCTCCCGTGGCTTGCCGGGGAAAGCAGGGTAAACCCATCCCCCCAGTTTTCTGGAGTCCATTAGCACCACTGGTTTCTTGCCGTGGCACGCGAGGATCCAGTACTGGTCCAGACCCTTGTAGGCTTATGTCTCGGGCTGGGTATCCTTCCCCACCTAACGTTTCTGAATGAACCTTGCGTTGAGCATGAGAGGGTGAGTAGGATGTGAATGATGAATAAAATTGGAATAAAATTCAGGGTCCATCAGGGGCAGCAACCCCCGCTTTTTGCATCAAATGGAGTAAACCCTAGATGCTGGGCTACCTCGGCCCTAGCTTAGGAAACTCACCTAACCATGATCAGGGGAACCACCCCAGATCCATACATGGAGTCCTGTACGCTATGGGTCTTGACCCATTAGAGTCCGCTGGGAGCACTTTAAGTCCAGATTGGTCTTTTAGAGCAGATGAAAGCCGGCCAGATCAGACAAACAGATGAAAGCATGCCAGATCAGAACATGGGCACTAAACCCTAGATCTAGGAATTTTTAGCCTACCCATCTGGAAAGCAATTTGTATCCTCTCTTTTGGCTCCCAACAGCCCTAAGGATGAATTCTTTGAAGTTTTTTTTGTAAATATCTTGTAAACCTTCGCCCTCGATGGCAAGTTGTAGTTTTTGCTGTGGTCCGACACCGAGAGCAGATGAAAGAACAGATGAAAGACAGAAAGATTGATCAGGACTTGAATGTGCTCCTCTACACAAGTATGTCTAGGAGTCGCGCCTACATTGGCGCCAACCCTTAGGACCACACACCATGTGTGCCTGAGTTAAAGTTCCGCACTGGTTTTGTCTTTTGCTTTATTTTGTGAAGCATGTTAGAACTGCTAGTGATTAGCCTTTTGCTTGAAATTATGCATGTCTTAGGACTGATTAAGAGTTTGGTGTGGAACCTTAAACTGATTTGGAATTTTGATCGGATAGTTGGCATGGCATCTTCATCCTCATCTGAGAGAACCCGTTTCCCTAGGATAGAAAATTGTGCCTGGGATACCCCCTGGATCCGTTCTTGGACAAGGCAGCTCCAAGGGAGTGAGCAGATTGAATGGGAGCACAAATACCACATGGGACAGACTTTGTCCCTGTTAAATGTGCCGATTAACTGGGACATGATCCAAGCAGCATTGCTTTTCTGGGATCCTCAGCTTTCAGTGTTTCGATTCGGGATCAATGAGTTGACTCCCACAATTGAGGAACTTGACCTGTTCCTCCGATTTCGCGACTTAGGAGAACCCGCTAGGCCAAGCCTCAAAGAAAGCTACAAGAATGAAGCTTGCGCTTTCTTTGGCCTCTCAAGGGGAGAATTCCAGACCTTAGGAGGTGACAAATCATTCACTAGGGTCTCCAAAACATTCCTTGCTGAAAAGATAAGAAACAAGAAGCAGGAAAGACCCCGGGCTTGGTTTGACACCTTCACTCTTGTGGTTCTGTCGCAAATCTTCTTTCCAACTGGGGGAGACACCATTAATTTGGCCCTCATGGAAATTGTGGATCAACTCAGGGTAGGGTACCGAATCATGCCACTGATCCTAGCTCAATTGTTCCATTCCCTGACTTTGTCCAAAAACGGAACCCGGAGGTTTCAAGGGTGCGCTCCTCTCCTCCACCTTTGGCTGCAAGACCACCTGATGGTGTCATCACCAGTCAGTGCATATTACAAGGCAACTGGCGACAACATCTATTGGTTGGCTCGAAGAGAGATCAAACCAGACCTACCCACTCGTGAGGATTGGTTTAACCACTTTCTCCACCTGAAAGGAGAAACGGACATCAGATGGTGGGGTACATACAACATCCCCTACACCCCCATCATAGCTTTCAAGAAAAGAGAGGGACTTGCCTTGATAGGCCTCACCCATGCCGTGCCGTACTATCCGATTCGGGTTCTAAGACAGTTTGGGAAACCGCAGGGAATCCCAGTCAAGGACGACATGAGCAGTTTGATTGGTCCACTCACCAAGGGACTCAGGACCCAACTGTTGACAGAGTGGAAGACGGTGTGCGTGTATCGGGAAGACGTCTTCACCAAATTACACTTTCAAGATTACGAGCAGTGGATAGCTCGGGAATTTGGCCACGACGGCCCCCCACCTCTTCAGCCTATCGCATTAGGCGACATTCCAGTTCCGCCCCCTAACACATATAGGGACAGGGTGGCCGAACTGCAGGAGACCCACTCCCGTATCCATTCAACTTATGTGGATTCGGAACGGGAGAGTAGGCAGGCCAATACGGCCTTGCAACATGAAATGGAATTAGTGCATAAGCGTGCTGAGGAGGACCGACGTCTGCGGAACAAGCTTCTGCGAGCCTTGAGGAGGCAAGATGTGTCCTCCCACTATGATGATGACCAACCTAGCTAGACTTTGGCTTTGTTGTATTTTGATAAGCATGATGATGTACTTTGTGCCGCGGCGGCACTTTTTTCTGATTGAAGCATGAATTTATTTTCACTATGCTAGGTTGTTCAAACTTAACAAAACAAGAACAAGAAATAAAAGAATTAATTCCCTCCAATAGGGCAACTCGGTCTCCGATAGACCACCTCTTCTCAGATAATTGCAATATTCCTGGTCGCTGCGACCACCTAATTTCCATTAACTGCATCTCTCTCATTGAGATCGCAAAACCCGGCAAGTGTTTAAAAACACCCGAGACTTTGAGCTCAGATCACACCCGTCTGCATCTTTTCAAGATCATACGGTCAAACCTGTAGGGCACCGAAGCCGCCGACGGATGAGCCGGATATTGGTGGAGGAGCGTCCTGGCATAGCCTACCCCTTTCAGGGACACCAAAGCCGCCGGTGATTGAATCGGATATTGGCTGCGGAGCGTCCGGGTACTACTAGCCGAATTCTTAGGGCACCGAAGCCGCCGACGGATGAGTCGGATATTGGTGGAGGAGCGTCCTGGCATAGCCTACCCCTTTTAGTGACACCAAAGCCGCCGGTGAGTGAATCGGATATTGGCTGCGGAGCGTCCGGGTACTACTAGCCGAATTCTTAGGGCACCGAAGCCGCCGACGGATGAGTCGGATATTGGTGGAGGATCGTCCTGGCATAGCCTACCCCATTTAGTGACACCAAAGCCGCCGGTGATTGAATCGGATATTGGCTGCGGAGCGTTCGGGTACTACTAGCCGAATTCTTAGGGCACCGAAGCCGCCGACGGATGAGTCGGGTATTGGTGGAGGAGCGTCCTGGCATAGCCTACCCCTTTCAGTGACACCAAAGCCGCCGGTGATTGAATCGGATATTGGCTGCGGAGCGTCCGGGTACTACTAGCCGAACTCTTAGGTCACCGAAGCCGCCGACGGATGAGTCGGACATTGGTGGAGGAGCGTCCTGGCATAGCCTACCCCTTTTAGTGACACCAAAGCCGCCGGTGAGTGAATCGGATATTGGCTGCGGAGCGTCCGGGTACTACTAGCCGAATCTTTGTATCGCCGAGACCCCCGACGAGTGAGTCAGGATTTGGTTAAGGCAACCCTGAGTGCTGTTCTTCAGTCCCCTTTCTGAGACCTTGATTGGTCCAACCCTGTGATTCTGAGCTCAAGCAAAACCCCTTAAATTGAAGGTTCTCTTTCCTTGCCTAAACAGCTAAAATAGATTAGCTCGACCGGGTTCTCTTTCCCAGTCACTTCCAAGTGACTAAAATAGATCAGCTTTCAGAAAATAGGGTTCTCTTTCCCAGTCGCTTCCGAGCGGCTAAAATAGATCAGCTTTCAGAAAATAGGGTTCTCTTTCCCAGTCACTTCCGAGCGGCTAAAATAGATCAGCTTTCGAAAAAAAGTAGGGTTCTCTCTCCCAGTTACCTGCGGGTAGCTAAAATAGATTCGATCATTAGGGTTCTCTTCCCCGGTCATCTTAGGATAGCCAAAATAGATCAGTCTTCTAAATTCTTTAAGGTTCTCTTTCCTTGTTACCTACGGGTAACTAAAATAGATCATTTGATTCGAAACCGGGTTCTCTTCCCTTGTTGCCTTAGGGTAGCTAAAATAGACCAGTTAGTCAAATCATATCATAAAACAAAAAGTAAATAAATAAATGAATAAATTCAATCAGATAAAATTGTGTAATCAATTTGTGTAATATTGCACTAATGCCTGCGAATTGTCCCCTCAGGTACCAAAAATTGCTTTCAGAAGTCCGTACCTGTTAAGATCGAGGAGAAGACTCGATATGGAACAGCAAGGAGAGCAGACGCCACCAGGGCAACACCCGGCAGAGTCCAGTCATGCCCAAGTGGTCAATGAGATGCAGCAAAGGATGGACAGTATGGGTTCCATCATCCAGGAACTGATGACAGAACTAAGGGAATTGAGGCAGGCCCCACCGGCAGCACCAGTTGCCCAGCAGCCGCAGCCCCCGTTCCCACCACAGGCAGAAGTGGCGCCACCGCCGCGTCCAGCGAACCCCCCTCCCCTAGCACCACCACCACCACCGGCGGTGCCATTCCATGTTCCCCAACCAGATCAGTTTCTGCCTATCCATCTGGGACAGGGTGATGAGGACTGGTACAGAACCCAGGAAATGCAGTTTGAGGAGAAGCTGACAGCGGTAAGGGAGGAGAATAGAACGGAAATGGCTGCCCTAAAGGAGCAGCTCAAGCAGCTCCAACCCAGCACAGTGCAGAGTGAGGCTACTCTGGAAAGCCTCTGTTTCTTTTCAGATATCCAACTCCCGGCTAAGTTCAAATGCCCTGAGTTGCACCAGTTCGACGGCACCGGGTGCCCCCTGAACCATCTGAGGTCCTATTCTGGTGACATGTGCCAGTATGCCAAGGAAGAGCGGATTATGGTGCAGTTCTTCCAGAAGTCACTAGCCGGGGCCGCTTACTCTTGGTTCCTGAGTCTAGACAAGGCTAAGATCAAGACATGGAATGACCTGGCAGCAGTCTTCATCCAGCAGTACCGCCTGAACAGTCAGATAGTGCAGACGAGGGCAGAATTGCAGAGGCTGGCAAAGAAGAGCCAAGAGTCAGTAAGAGAATACGCCAAGCGCTGGAAGGAATTGGCAGCATTAGTACAGCCGCCGTTGCTTGAACAAGAGATGACGTCGTTGTTTATTGCGTCATTGGGCCAGCCTTTCTTCACTCTGCTGCTGGGACAGAGTACATCGAACTTCAATGACCTGATCTTGACTGCGGATCGGATTGAAGACGCAGTAAGGGCCGGAAAGATAGATGGCAGTGGGCAGAGTGCCGCACCAAGGAGGCCAGTGTCAGGGCAAGCCAGCAGAAACCAAGGGCAGGAGCCCAGGAGGCAGGAACAGCAGGCAGTGAATTACGTGCACCCTGTACAACCCCATCATTTCTCTCAAAGACCAGAAGTAGTGGCACCCCAAGGAACCGGACAAGCTGCTTACCAAGGGGTAAGAAGAACAAGGGAAGAGATGGAGGCCAGAATGAAGCGGGTTTTCACTCCACTCCCGTACGCGCCGGCAGAGTTGCTGCCTACTTTGCTAAAGAAGGGGTACGTGCAAGTCAAACCCCCGAACCCTCGTTTGGTCAACGCCAGAAGCTATAACGCTGCAGAGCGGTGCGAGTACCACTCTGGTGCTCCAGGGCACCACACCAATCGGTGCTGGGATTTGAGGCACGATATCCAAGACCTGATTGATAGTAAGCGCATCACGGTCGACCCTCCAGCACCACCGGCCCAGACTCCAGCAGCTGGCGTAACCACCAATCCACTCCCAGATCACTCAAAAGCCTCCACTAGTAGAACAGCGAATCAGGTGAGCAGCGATCAGGGCACCAGGAAGTTCGACCCTTCTACACTTATTGGCCAACCAGGGCAGACAGTGAGGGTGCAGCTTCGAGCAGGAACCCCCTCGGCAGCAAGGGTGGCTAATGAGAATACAGAGGCCCAGGTCTGCACGATTGAGGATGAACCTCAGAGCAGTGAGGAGGTCTCAGGGCCATGGAACCCGGTACAGTGCGGATGGATCAGTGACTCATCCCCTCCACGTAGGGAAGGAATCGGCAGTTCTGAGGGACCCTGGTTCCGAAATGGGCCGCCGGACACGGACGCGTCAGTGGGCAGTTCAAAGGTACCCCCGCAGATGTCTACCGGATGGCCACCTGAATATATGTCTGCAACTTCAGAGCCGGACCTACAATCCCTCTCCGATCTCCTATCAGCGGAGCCAAGTTCAGAATCCTCTTCCCGCGGCACGTCAGAGTGGTTCGTCCCCCCTTATGCCACGGAAAAAGAGGAACCGCCATCCACTCCTGAACCTGCAACCCTGCTTGATCCATATGAGAGTTCAGATGAGTCCCCTGATACGGACTCAGAGGACACGTCGGCAGAGGAAAGCAGGGCAGTGAACGTCGTTGAAGGAGATGGCAGTGACTTCCCCACGGATCTCCCTCTGGTGCATTTTCACCCACACACAGACCAAGAGTTTTTCTACCCCACCCCTTTCGCCAACCCCTCCGCCCTTAACATCCATGACATCATGGACCCACCTCCACAAGACCCTTTCTCCCTTTCATTTGAACCACCCACCCTAAACCTTTCACAACTCAACCTGGAACCACCCTCGTACAACAGGGTATCCCCACCCTACCCCACTACATCTTTCCGCCTTCAAGCCACCTCTGCAACCACCATTGAAGCAGAAATCGACCGAATCACCCGATCTGGTCGATACGTAAACACCGATCCCCCACCCGCACCAGAGGGAGAGGAAGCAGAAGCAGAAGCGAAAAGGAAAGAAAAAGGGAAGGACGTGGTCACAGAATTGCCACCGACCCTCAAAAGAAAGGGAAGGGCCACAGAGGAGGAAGTCACAGATTTGCACCATAGTGTGTTCACCCCAGAGTACGACCTCCTCCGGCAGTTGAACAAGGTGCCCGCCCAAATCTCCATAATGCGACTTCTGATTGACTCAGAGAAGCACCGGACAATACTGATGAAGGTCCTAGGGGATGCACACGTACCTGCAAGCATTGACCCGGAACAGCTAGGGGCAGTGGTGTCAGTAATCATGACACCCCAGGCCATCTCCTTCTCTGCAGCAGATTTGCCCCCAGAGGGTTGTGACCACGCTGAGCCGCTTTACATAACAGTGAAGTGCGTCGATCTCATCGTGAAACGAGCCATGATTGACAACGGGTCAGCACTGAACATATGCCCGATGAGGACATTTCATAGTCTGCAGTTGAGCCCTACCATGATCAAGCCAAGTGGGCACAATGTCAGAGGCTTTGACAACGCCCGAAGGGACTCGCTGGGAGAGGTCACGTTGGTAATCATGATCGCAGATAGGCCATTCACCATGGAGTTCGAACTCATGGACATCAACGCCTCATTCAACTTGCTGATCGGGAGGCCTTGGCTGCATCAGGCAGGAGCAGTATCTTCCACACTGCACAGAATGGTCCGGTTCGTGTCAGGCAACGAACTTATAACAGTACATGCCGAGGATCACCGAGAGTTCGAAAGGGTCGGAGTACCCTATGTGGACTATGAGTTGCCCACCACACTCAATTTCCAAGCAGTGGAGATGGTGCAGGTGAACCGTATCCCTGAAGCTGAGAGGGGGCGACGACTCTCGAAAAAGAGGAGAAAGTACATGTTCAGCGCTGCTGACTGCGCGGACTGGGGCCTCAGGGCCGGTGATGGATTAGGCAAGTATAAGCAAGGAATTAAGGCAGCCATCCGACCTCATGAGCAGACTACTGGTTTCGGACTGGGGTTCAGACCGCAGCCAGAAGACTACTCCCGACTCCATGGGAACCGTGCAGAGAGGAAAAGGGCCAGAACTGAAGGAAGAGACCCCCACTGGCCCATATGCACACACGGGAACTTGTACCACCGCTTCTCTAACATGGAGCATGAAGCGGCTCAGGCTATCGAGAATATAGTCCCCCAAGGGTGGGGAGATGAGTTTCTGGACACCCCTGCTGCAGAAGAAGACTACCTGCAAGGCCTAGCTCAGATGCTCTGGGAAGAGCCACCGCCTATGGAAATGATTGGGGATATAATGGAAGTAGACCCGTTGGTTCCTAAGGGGTCACCAGAGGGCCTGCCAGCACTGGTCGCCTTGGACTCAGTTGACGAAGTTACCATGGCCTTCGCCCCACCAGATGAGCAATTCATCCCTGATGGGGTCCCGATCAACTCTGCAATTGTGATGGAAGCGCCGTCACCTGCTCCCATTGAGAAATCCAAAGAAGAAGGCCCAATCATGTATGTCTGCATGATGGAAGGGCGAGGCAGCTCAGGAGTACCGACCCGCAGGCCAAGATCGCCTCCTCCGCGCCCCTATATCCCGCACCCTGGAACTCGCGATGGTTTGAACCGCATGTTCCGTAGCATGCCTCAAGTGCTAGGGCCGGTACCGGAAGAAGTGTACCATGCAGCTTACGGCAAATGGGCACCACCAGCTTACTCTTCTACGGTTCCTGGGATACCAACTGGGATGCCCATAATGTTTGCACCCCCCAGAGTTGACCCGGCCAACGAAGTCACCATCGCATATGCGCCACCCAGGGACGAGATACCATGGGCCATCCCCATCAGTGGAGCATGGATGGGGATATCATCAGAATCTGGCCCCCAGTCAGAGAGAAGCCAGAACAAGCCAGTGGGATGCGCAGCGCATGATCCTATCTGCCTATCTTCTGACGACAGCGCCAACATGGTACTAGCTGAAGAACCGGAAGCGGCAGCCGTTATCAACCAGGAAGATCAGGCACCACTCAAAAACTGGAGCGCCACGCCTTTTGCCATCAGCAAAGCTACTATCCCAAAGGGGGTTTCTATCACCTCTGAGATTTCTGTTGTAGCTACTGCTGAAATTTTTAATGAATATCTCTATGCTTCCTACTACTTGCATCTGTTTGAAAAAGAAAATAACAAAAATAAGCAACTTGAGCATCGCAATCTTAGTGTCAATCCCGACGCACACCTGGAAGATCTGGGGCACGGGATTGGTAATAAGATTGCCATAAGTGAACAAAAAGAACAAAAGGAATTGGAAAAGCCAGTCCAGATGGCAATAATAAATGAAATGCATGAGCCAGTATCCAATCCTGAAAACGAGCAAGAGCTCGACAAATCAGATTGGGGCACTCGCCCATCGCAGCTAGAAGATTCAGACATCGTCCCCTGTGAGCCTTTCGAGCAGGGGGATGACGATGAATCATGGGAGACCCCGCTTGAAATCCAACTTGCATTGGAAAGGCATGAGATGGGTCCCCAGGCTAACATTGAGGAAACAGAGTCAATTGACATAGGTGAAGTAGCACAACCAAGGATTCTCCAAATTGGTAAAAAGCTGTCACCATTATTGAGAAAACAGATGTTTGATTTTCTTAAATCTTATTCTGACGTGTTTGCATGGTCATACGAGGATATGCCCGGGTTAGACACGGACTTGGTTGTGCATCGGTTACCAACAAAGTCTGAGGCCGTACCTGTGAAACAGAAGCTCAGGCGCACGAAGCCGGAGTGGGCCCTGAAGATTAAGGAAGAGGTCACCAAGCAGTTGGATGCCGGATTCTTGCAAGTAACTCACTATCCAGAGTGGTTGGCCAACATCGTGCCGGTTCCCAAGAAAGATGGGAAAGTTAGGATGTGTGTTGACTATAGAGATCTGAATAGAGCAAGTCCGAAGGACGACTTCCCATTGCCGCACATCGATGTACTGGTAGACAATACAGCAACGCATTCGATGTTCTCTTTCATGGACGGCTTCTCTGGTTACAACCAGATAAGGATGGCACCTGAGGACATGGAGAAGACATCCTTTATCACGCACTGGGGCACTTACTGTTACCGTGTGATGCCGTTCGGACTGAAAAATGCGGGTGCTACATATCAGCGTGCGATGACTCTGTTATTCCATGACATGATACACAAGGAAATGGAGGTGTACGTGGATGACATGATAGCGAAGTCTAAGGAAGAAGAAGACCACTTGGTGAACCTTGGAAAGATGTTCGACAGACTCAGAGAGCACAAACTTCGGCTCAACCCAAACAAGTGTGTGTTTGGAGTGACTTCAGGAAAGCTACTCGGCTTCATAGTGGGCAAGCGAGGCATTGAGGTCGATCCTGTCAAAGCAAAGGCAATTCTGGAGATGCCTCCTCCGTCGACAGAAAAGGAAGTGAGAGGATTCTTGGGCAGGTTACAGTATATCAGTAGGTTCATTGCGCAGATGACTCCTGTGTGTGAGCCTATATTCAAGCTGCTAAAGAAAGACAACCCTGTGGTTTGGAATGACGACTGTCAAGTAGCGTTTGATAAGATCAAGGCCTATCTGATGAGTCCACCGACGTTGGTCCCGCCTGTCTCGGGACGACCCTTGATCATGTATCTGACAGTCTCAGAGACGGCAGTAGGATGTGTGTTAGGGCAACACGATGAGAAAGGAAGAAAAGAACAAGCTATCTACTACCTAAGCAAGAAGTTTACCAACATCGAAGTCAGATACACAGTGCTTGAAAAGACGTGTTGTGCCCTAGTCTGGGCAGCTCAGAAGCTCCGACACTATTTGCTTAGTCACACAGTCTTACTAATCTCCAATCTGGATCCATTGAAGTACATCTTTGAGAAGCCGATCTCCACTGGTAGGGTTGCCAGGTGGCAAGTCCTTTTATCTGAGTATGACATTGTCTACACAACTAGGAAGGCAATAAAAGGGCAAGCTGTGGCGGATCACTTGGCAGAACATCCACTACCTGACTACCAACCGCTTATGACTCACTTCCCGGACGAAGATGTGATGTGTACAGAATCTGCAGATGATACAGAAGAAACCAAGTGGCAGATGTTCTTTGACGGGGCAGTGAATGTGAATGGAAAAGGGATCGGAGCAGTACTAATCTCCCCAGACGATGTCCATCACCCGATAGCAGCGAAACTTCTGTTTGATTGCACTAGCAACATGGCCGAATATGAAGCATGTGTGTTAGGCCTGCGAGCGGCAATTGAGATGCATATACAAGAGCTGAAAGTGTTCGGTGACTCAAGTCTTATTATCTATCAAGTGATAGGAGACTGGAAGACCAGAGATGTGAAGTTAGTACCATACCAAGAGCTGGTCAAGGAATTAGAAGAAGAATTCGAGAGCGTGACATTCGACTACATGCCACGAGACGGGAATCGGTTTGCGGATGCACTAGCTACGCTGGCATCAATGGCCACCATCACGAATGATGCTTGGGTGCAACCATTGGAGATAGAAATTCGACGCTACCCTGTTTACTGCTTCAGTATCGAGAAAAGCACACCCAAAGAAGAGCCTTGGTACGCGGACATTGAAAGGTACATAAGGAACAGAATTTTGCCAGAAGGTGCCTCAGCTGCAGAGAAGCGAACTATACAGAGGTTAGCAGGGCAATACTTCTACAGTGGAGGTAGGCTGTACAAGAAATCATACAACGATTCCCTACTGCTATGTGTCGGGGAAGCCGAGGCGCAAAGATTGATTGAGGAAGTCCATGGAGGGTTGTGCGGCGCACACATGAATGGGCATATGCTAGCAAGGAAGATTCTAAGGATGGGCTATTACTGGATGACCATGGAGGCAGACTGCTACGCTCATGTCAGAAAATGTCAGCTGTGCCAGATTTATGCCGACAATATGCACGCGCCGCCAAACACACTGTACTCCATGACATCACCTTGGCCGTTTGCCATCTGGGGAATTGACATGATAGGCCAAGTTCATCCAACGGCTTCAAACGGGCATCGGTTCATCTTAGTGGCAATTGACTACTTTACCAAGTGGGTAGAGGCCATGTCCTTCGTGAATGTCAAGAAGTCTCATGTGCTCAAGTTTATCAAAAACAACATAGTCTGTCGCTACGGAGTTCCAGAAGCAATCATCACTGATAATGCCAAGAATCTGAATAATAAGGACATGGAAAAGATGTGTGAAGATCTGAAGATCAAACATCTAAACTCCACGGCATACCGGCCCAAGATGAATGGGGCAGTAGAGGCTGCCAACAAGAATCTGAAGAGGATACTCGAGAAAATGGTGGTTACCTACAGAGACTGGCATGAGAAGCTGCCATATGCACTGCACGCCTATCGGACATCGATTAGGACATCGACCGGGGCAACCCCGTTCTCCCTGGTATACGGAATGGAAGCAGTCCTCCCCGTGGAAGCACAGATTCCATCACTCAGAATTCTGAAGGAAGCTGAAATCAGTGACGTCGAATGGGAAGAATCCAGATTTGACCAGTTGCAATTATTGGATGAAAAGAGGATCAAGGCTTTGTGCCATGGCCAACTCTATCAACAGAGAGTGGCGCGAGCCTACAACAAGAAAGTGAAGCCACGACAGTTCAAAGTGGGAGATCTGGTACTAAAGAGAATTTTTCCTCATCAAGAGGACAACAGAGGGAAATTCAAGCCAAACTACGAAGGGCCATTCGTAGTCCACAAGGTTCTGTCCCGAGGAGCAATCATCCTACAAGAAATGGACGGGGCAATTTTTCCTGAGCCGATAAATGCAGACGCAGTCAAACTGTACTATGCCTAAGATCATTCTGATTGGGAAATGAAGAGAGGCCATCCTTGACTCTCCTTTAGACTGTAAATCCTTCCAAATACCTTAAAATTCTCCCCTAGTTAAACAATTTTGAGCCTTAAAATTCTTTCAACCCATTGCAAGTGTTCTACACATCAAATGGGGCATTCCTGGCAAAGCATAAAAATAAAAAAAAATAAAAAAAAAAGGGCAGTCTTGCCTAGAAAAAACCTCAAAAAGAAGAGAAAATGCAATGGAAAAAGAAAGAAAAGAGAAAGAAACACAGAAAATGGGGAAATATTTGCCCCGCCAAAAATATAGAGATACAAATAAGACAGGATGTAAGTCCCACCAATAATAAAAGTAGCACACTTTGCAAACCCAAACAAATTAAGCTTTTTGAGCCATCTATCCCTTCTTTCATAACCGAGACCCGGCCTAAGTTTCGTCCTCTCTCTAAGACCTCTCGGATCTTGAAAGGAATGATCAAGGCAAACAGTTAGGTCTGCGTTCATCAGCAATGACGGAATTCAGAGTTTCCTAAAAAGGCTGGACACGGCGAAAACCCGAAAAAAGGGCGTTGTGTGGTTAGTCAAAAAAAAAAAAAAAAAAGAGAGAGAAGAACTGGTCGCATCTGGATTAAGCAGAGCGAGATACAGACAAGAGCAGTGACAGTGGCAGACAGTAAACTGAGGAAATTGCACGAGATCTGAGGGGTCCGAACCGGCAGGTTGCGCCCGAGTTAACGACTTCACAGTGGCCCGTGATGACGATGCTTCTGAAAATACCAAGCGCTCCAAGTCCCTTCTGACCTTGGGAAATTTCGTTGATATTGCATACACAGGCACACACTGACACACCTGTTTTCTCTATAATTATTCTGCTTAACTGTTTTGAGCTCCATGTTGGGCCACTAACCTGAGTTGATAATCTCTTAACCTTGGCAAGGGCCGCTGCTGGCTGCAATGGGCAAAAGGCTCAGAGCAAAAAGAGAATAAGAGAAATGTTTTGCACTCCCCAACTATTCCATGGCTAACATGTCGTCTTTGCCTGCCTTCACAGGTGCGCCGAAAGTGAGATGACGGACGTCGTCTCCAAAATCCCCAGTGGAAGACCTTCAGCAAACAAAGAACGACATCCTTGCATCCCCAGTTGAGTCCTCCCAAGCAGTAAGATACTTGATGATGTGAACTTCTCAAGCCTTGCCCAGTTTGAAGAGGCCGGCTTTGCGAAGAAGAGCGGAAAGAAGACAAGCCAGCTCGTATCAATCCCTGGTGGAACCTCTCGCACTCGACAAAAGCTTGAACGAACACGAAGAATTCGCACCCAAGCAGAGGGAGAAGGCCGTATAAAGGAAAATGGCAGAGTGAGGAATCCCCGCTTATCCCCAGTGGAGCATCCTTCCCAGGGGGACTCCCACGCTCGCCAATGACAAGGATTGAATCAAAAGGAGAGGCAATGAGGAAAGGACTCCTTCCCAATCTCCAGCAACAGTCATGCCCAGCCAGGGAGCCTCTTTAAGAGAACAAGCCAGAGCTACCAAAGAAGGGACAAGAAGACATGAAGAAGAAGAAGCATAAATGAAGATATCACCGGGCAAGATGGCCCCTTTTGTAATTTTGATTTCATACTTTTGTAAATAGATTAGAGCAGGTGTGTGGGCCCCTCTGAGGCACTGGACAGCGCTGGGAGCACCTCTTCACCAACAGCCGCTCCTCCTCCACTCTCCCTTCCTCTTTTCCCCACTCGGTCCGCATCCTAACCCAACCCTTGACCGTCAAGAGAAAGGTAAGCTTCGGGTAAAAGACATAAAATGGATCAAAAGTCAAAAATCACCTAAAAGCTTTAATGGAACAAACAAGAAGAAAGAATATTGTCCAGTATCTGGCATCAACGCCGAAACAGGTTGGCGAGCTCAAGTCCAATCTCATCTCTTTCAAACTTAAATCAAAGGCTGAAGAGTTGCCCTACAGAAACCCGAAAGCAAAGGGTAAGGAAACTCTAAAGCCAGGAGGTGACGCCACATGATTTGGCCGCTTCCCTCTCCAAGTGAAAATTTCAAAGGACTTAGCTCGTCAACCATGTCGATGGAAATGCCAGGCGCAAAAACGAGATTCTTTTTCTCTTTGCCGTTCATCCGCAAGGTGACTCCGGCAAAGAGGGGCAGCTGTAAGCACCTCATTTTTGCGCTCCCAAAAAGCCAGAAAATGTAAAAAACCCAGCCAAGAAGTCAAACCCTGAAGGGGTGAAAAGTTGACCTTTAAATCAGATAAAATTTGGCCACCTTGGTCTATCCAGTTGGATAAAGAATCCCGACACGGTTCCAACGCAACTGGGTTTGCAGGAATCAGAGTCCGGATAAAGGTTCTAAGGGCAGTCAAACTTGAGGGAAAGCCAAGAGTTGACTTTTCCTCGATTTCCGTGCCAAAAACCTTACTTTAGCCCAACGGATAGGGAATCCTGACACGGTTCCAGCGCAATTGGGTTTGCAGGAATCAGAGTCCGGATGAAGATTCTAAGGGCGGTCAAACTTAAGGAAAAGCCAAAAGTTGACCTTTTCTCGGGATCCGTGCCAAGTGCTTAGCCCCATGTCATTAAATAGAGGGCTCCGATACGAGTTTAACACAATTGAGTTTGCTCAAATCGGAGTTCGGATGAAGGAGATATGATCTGTCAAAGTTTCCGAGCAGCAAAACCAGAAACTGCACACGTGGCGCAAGAACTGCACACGTGGCAGCCAACGCAGCAAAATATCTCAGGAACTAAATCTTAAATATAAAATTTTCGTACGGGCAATCCGTAGATATCAAAAAAGGTCAAATCGGTCGAGTCAGTCGAATCGGTCAAGTCGAGGGGCAAATCCGTAAATTTTCGATTTGTATCCGGTTACCTATACCGGATACACAGCCTCCCCTTCTTATCCGGACTTGAAGACCGGATACATCAAGATATTCGCGCGAGATCCGCGCCGATCGCCCGACAAATTCGCGGCGGCATTTAATTTTCGAATGATTATGTCTCGTATCCGGACTTGAAAACCGGATACAAGGGGAAGCTAGGGTATCCGGACTTGAAGTCCGGATACGAAGAGGCCTTAGTGTATCCGGCCTGAGTTGCCGGATACATTAAAATTTCTATAAATAGCAAACCAGCAGCTCATTTCCGGGGGTTGGGCTTTTCTTGGCTGTCTTGAGCTTCCTCCCTCCACTCTTCTCCCACACGAATCCCCACCTCTTCAACCCCTTTTGGCCCCCATACCATCCCAAGCCCTTCCCCCCTTCTCCTCCTACTCTCTATCCCTACTAAAAGAAGAAGGACTTGAGTTGCTGTTGGTGTTCCAAGGAGGTCTCCAGGTGCTGCATCACCCCTAAGGCATACCACCTCCTTGCACAAGAGGTCAAGGACCTCAGGTAAGAATCCTCACCATATTGTACTTAACATATATTAAAATTAGATTTTTCCGGCATCTTTTCTCTTGTTTTCCCCTCTTGCTTGGTATGAACACTTGCATGGTGGTGCAACCACGTTCTTTACCACCTTTCTCATAGCATGAATGCATCCATCAGTATGGGGGTCACGTGGGCTGTGTTAAGGAAGCTTGGGAGCCTTGTTTTAGCATGTTTTTAATCTCTCTTAGCTGCTGTCCATAAGCTTACATCAAGTAGCTTCCCAAGGGAGCATGTCCCTTCTTAATATAATCAAATGTACCCCATGATAAGCCCCCCTCCTCTCTCCTTTCTTCGAGATTTTATCTGTTTGAGGTATATAGATTGATTGATATCTTATTGCCGCAGTAAAAGCTTTTGCATGCTCCATGATCCCCTCACCCAACGTGTGATTTCCTATTGTCCAAGCATGCATTTGATGTTTTTTTTTGGATAATACCATGCTAGGTAACTATGGTTGTGCTTCTTTGGCTGGATAATCACTAAGGATCTTTGCATGATCCATCATTCCCACAAGCATGAACCCCTTCCCCATTGCTATGTACCCCCTTTCCATTGCCAAGAAAAACGGAAGGAGAAGCCATGTGTGGCTTCTCCCAAGTCTGAACCTGCGTGGGCCCTCACGGGGGCCCACAAGATCTTAGAAACCCCCTAGGAACCCCTGGAGGCCATCCCAGCTGCCAAAAATTCGAAAAGGGCCATTTTGGGGTGATCCGGATACTCAGGCCGGATGACCTATGGCCACTGTGTATCCGGATACCTTGGCCGGACCACCTGTAGACCGCGCGTATCCGGCCTGAGTTTCCGGATACGCACAGAAATGTTTTTTTTGCAGATTCTGATTACTTGCCGAATTTGGATGTGTAATTCGTCGAAACTAGTGAACCGATAGGGTTTCCGGGACACCCGGAAACCCAGCTAGGGATCCGGACCAACCGGTCCGACCCGGCACACTTGTGGGCCTTCCAACGGGGCCCACCAAGCCCAATGAACCAAATGCATGCTAATTAAACAACCTAAGTAAAATGAACCAATTTAAGCGGACGGGCCAAGCCCAATGCGGCCCGCCCGAACCTTGTGATGTGTATGGATGCATAAAATGCCTGGTTTGGCCGAGACCATGGGCTAGGGCCTGTCGGGCCCACCAAAGCCCGCTAACCGAACCAAGTTAGGGTAAAAAACCCTAGCTTTGAAGCACCGGGCTTTCAAAGCCCGAAATCTGGATCATGGGCCCCAAGCCCAGTGGCCAGCCCACTTTGGCAAGACTAAAATGAGATAACAGAAAATCACTTGGCCACCAGGTGGGCCTGCCTAAGGGGCCCACAAACCAATCCGGCCCACCACCTGCATGAAAATAACTCAATAATCAAACTGGAACCCCCATGTAAAATCAATACATTAACCAAAGCCCACAGGGCCTCCTAGGCTAGGTGGAGGCCCACCAGGGGCACATGGGCTTACCCAAGCCCACCAAGAACACCGTGGGCCTTCCAACGGGGCCCACCCAATCAGACCCAGATCACTTAAGCAAGAAAAGATAAAATCAACTAAAGGGACCCACACCAACTCAGGTGGTCCCGCCAAGACTCTATCTAAATTACATACGGGATTAGGAACCGGGTGAGAACCAAAGTGAAAAGCTGACTCAAGATAGGGAACCCACGGGACCCGTCATCCGACGGGGTGGATTGGGGTGTCTACGGACTTCCCCAGCCCACAACCGAGAACAAACTTAGAATCTCAAGCCGCAGACCAAAAGCCCTAAATAGACAAGATTAGGCACCCAGGTGTCCGCCTGCACCCCATCAGGCGGTGGCGACTCCGAATTACCCCGTGCCGCGTTTCCCACGCGCGCACAAGCGGAGTTCGTCCCAACTGTCAAAACCTGAAAGAAATGCTGGATGAAGGTCATAAAATTCTTGAGATGCAAGACAACGGTCTACTTCCATGAAGCAAAATCTGACGAATTCGAAGCAAGTTCCAGGGAGAGGTCTAAAGTTTTCTTCTTTGGCCACAGGAATTTTCGGCTCAGAAGGTAAGTCACCAAAAGAAGAACCCGAAGAAGCAGCACCAGGAAAAGTGGACGGACCAGCTTCATCAAGCCCGGGACGAGGAAAGAAAGAAACCTGCCTAGATGCACTAGGCGACGGATCAGCCAGAGGAGTGACAAATCGAGTTGGAGAACGGAATGAAGGACTAACATAATGAAATGCAGGGGGAGGGGTCGGCATGGGAGATGACCGACCACTACTTGCAGAACCAACAGGGGGCCCATGTTGAGGGCGAGATAAATCGATATCCTCTTCATCGCCAGAAGAATCATCAGCCACGACGACATGTTCATCCGGATGCTGAACCCGAAGTCGCAAGCTAGAGCGAGTAACATAAGAACGGCTACCCGAGATCTCACCAATCTTCCGCTTCTTCAGCGGCGATGTCTTAGAAGAAGGGTCACTCCGGCTAGCAGTAGTCTTCGAAGGTCGCCTCCAGCTGGCCGTGACCATCGGCGTCATCTCGGCTTTCTTTGTTTTGCCTTTGCCAGTAGACGACCGACGATCGTCTAAAGGATGATAAAAAGGTCAGATTCAAATAAATATGAAAAAGTCAATTCACAAAAAGGTAAAAAAGACTTACCTGGATAGCAAGCCTCATAGTACCCACGGAGTTTCCCTATACTTGCAATATCGGCCGCAGTCGGCCGAAAAAGCGCAGTATACAACTCTGCATTAAGTCTGACAAAGGTAGGGTAAATTCGAGCCCACCATCGCCGAAAAGAAGGTTCGGCCGGAGACTCCCTGTAAGCACCTTATTTTTGCACCCCTGGAATTGCTGAAAATGAAAACCCTGGCAGAAAGTCAAACCTCGAGGGGACAAAAAGTTGACTTTTTAATTAAGTGATATTTGGCCACCTTCCTTTATATCAATGGATAGAGAATCCCGACACGAGTCTAACGCAACTGAGTTTGCTGGAATCGGAGTCCGGATGAAGGTTCGGCGGGCAGTCAAACTTAAGGGAGAGCCGAAAGTTGACTTTTCCTCGAATTCCGTGCCAAGTGCTTAGCCCCCTATCATTGGATAGAGAATCTCAACACGGTTCCAACGCAATTGAGTTTGCGGGAATCGGGGTCCGGATGAAGGTTCTGCAGGCGGTCAAACTTGCGCGGAGCCAAAAGTTGACTTTCTGCTAAAATCCGATCCGGAGGCCTACCCCTAGGTCATGGGATGGAGGGCTCCGATACAATTCTAATGAAACTAAGTTTGCCCAGATCGGAGCCCGGATGAAGAAAATATGAGCTAGCGAAGTTCCCGAGCAGCAAAACCGGCGAACTGCGCACGTGGCAAAAAGCTGCACACGTGGCGAGTTGCGCAGGAAAATATCTCGGGGATCAAATCCGTAAATATCCAAACATTCAAAATATCCCAAGGACCAATCTGAAAGTATCTGAAAATATCTAAATAAAATAATATTAAACCTAAATATCCCAGGGACCATATCCTAATTTTCAGATTTTTAAAACAAACGGGCGGCCGCATTAATGGGTTTTTAATCATTTGGTCGATCAAGCGGGCGTGGCAGGGGGCTTGCGCTCACCTTGAACTGGGCGCCAAGGTGAGCGGCACCCCCTTTTTTCTTGCCTATATAAGGCCGCGCGAAGTTCAGCGCAGGGGTTGGGATTTTTGTTCTCGGGTTGGGGGGGATTTTTTGGGAGGCTGTTTTCGGGTTGGGAGCTTTCTTTTGTTGGAGATTTCGAGCTCCTTCTTCGTCGGGCATAGGTGGTCTTGACCACCATCTTCCCCAAAGAACAAACCAGACACTTCTTCCCCCACCTTTCTCGGACCTTTCTTCCCATCCTTGTCCTCCTCTCTTGATACCCAAAGGAAAAGGAGGAGCTTGCCGAGTGAGCCTAAAGGAGGAGAGTCTAGCCGCTGCTTGAGCTTCAAAAGGGGGAGCCTACCTGCTCACTTCAGAAGGGTGTTCTGACACCCAGGTAATGTTCCCGACCATGCTGTTTTTTTGAATATAAGCTCATTTCGAGCATATCATGTCATGATGTTTTACATTCTACCATTGTGTTTACTAATACTGCTTGTGTGATTCGAAGGGGAGCATGTTCCCCGTGGGCATTTCACCTCGTGTACCCCATTATAAACCCCCTTGTCCCTTCACTGTTAATTTGTCGATGTGTGATTTTGTGGTTCGGTTTGCGATAGGTTAGCTTAGGTTAATTTCAATGCAAGTCTAAGTGCCTTCTGGGGAGTGGTCGAGGCCTGGGGAGGTGTCCTGGGCATATTATTCGTGAAGTATTTTGAATGCATGTTTGTATTGTAAGTTTTCTGGGTTTTCAAAACTTGAAATAAAATGTAGTTGGATTAAATCCAAGATTAGTTGGGAGGTGTTCTGAGCATGTTAGGAGGCTAGTGGGACAGTTACAGACCGAAAAAAACCGGCCAGAGAGGGAGATCCCAAAAAAACAGAGAGTTGAAAATTGCAATGACCTGCCGCCCATCTGGCGCCCACCTGGCGCTCACCTAGGAGGTGGGCGCCCCTTTCATCTCACTTCCCGCCGAGCTGGCGCCCACCTGGCGCTCAGCTCGCGCCCACCTAAAAACCAAGTGAAATTCTAGCGCCCACCTCGCGCCCATCTCGCGCTCACCTCCCGCCCAGCTCGCGCTCACCTGGTATCGGGTGAGCGCCAGGTCAAAATTTCGCTCGGTTCTGGCGCCCATCTGGCGCCCACCTGGCGCTCACCTCAGGAGGTGAGCGCCAGGTCCAAAACAGGCCGAATTGTGATTTTTTTTGAAAATTCCAAAAATACCCTTTACCATACCGCGGGGGCTTCGCCCCCCGCACCCCCACCCCTTTGTTCGCTGCGCATCCAACTCGTACCTTGGTACGGGGAGGTACCCCACCCCGTGGGCTCCGCTTCGCTTCGCCCACAGGGCCCCTGGGTACCTCCCCTTGGACCCAGCACAATGAGCCAATTTTTTCTTGATAGAGTGTCAATCTTGTGTATTTTCTTATGTGATTATTGCTGAATGTGAATGGCATTTCCGAACCAAACCAGATAAACCAAAAGGGTTTCTGGGTCACCCGGAAACCCGACATGGGACTTGGACTCTCGGTCCAACTTGGTTTCCAGTGGGCCTTCCAACGGGGCCCACCAAGCCCAACCAATTCATTTTGCTTAACTAAGATAATAAAAGATTTGAGTGGGCCAGACCACTTGAGGCCCACCCAAGCCCTAATTGGGCCATGCATGATTAAAGTAGGATGTGGTTTGGCCGAGACCACGGGTAGGGCCTATCGGGCCCACTAAGCCCATGAACCCGACCAACTTAGGGTTTCCAAACCCTAATTCAGGAAGCCTTGGGCTTTCAAGCCCAAGCCCAGGTAAAAGGCCCCAAGCCCAATGCTTGGCCCATTTTGGCACAGATAAGAAAGATAAAATCAAAATCACTTGGCAACCAATTGTGGGGCCCACTCAAGGGCCCACAAAGCAATCCCGGCCCACTTTTGGCATGAAATCCACTTAACTAATCCAACTTGAACTCTAAAATAAAATCAATTCAAAGTGAGCCAAAATCCAAAGGGCCACACTTGGCCCACCAAGGAACATGCGGGCCACACTTGGCCCACCAAGGGATACCGTGGGCCTTCCAACGGGGCCCACCCCACTAGGCCCAGATCATCTTAATTAAAAAGATAAAATCAAGTGAAGGGACCCACACCACTTTGGTGGTCCCGCCAGACTTAATCAAAAATGCATGCTGGAATAGGAATCGGGTGAGTGAGAGACCAAAGTTGACTCAAACCAGGGAAACCTATGGGACCCGTCACTTGACGGGGTGGACTGGGGTGTCTACAGACTTCCCCAGACCGCAACCGAGCCCCTACTTAGAATCTCAAAGCCGCAGACCAAAAGCCTTAGAAGAAGAACTTAGGCACCCGGGTGTCTGCCTGCACCCCATCAGGCAGTGGCGACTCCAAACAAAACCCCGAGGCACGCGTCGTTATGCGTGCGCCTCGTCGTGCGACCGAAATCCGGTGCGCACACTCCCGAAGAAGAGGATAATTGCGAAAACGACCGAAAAGGTCACGAGAATGATGGGTAGAATGATGGGTAATGATAGACAGATAGCTGGGAGTGAGAACTGACCGAGAATCACCATTGGTGAACGAAAACAAAACAAGAGGAATGCCTTGGCCATAGCCAAGTTGCCGGCTGACAAAATGCGGCAGATAAATCTCTACTCCTTCTCTTCTAGAGGTAGTAGGAGCATCCCGATTATGCAAACCAAAAGGGAGCTCCCGCGCGATGAGAAAGCTGGCCATAGCACGACGGCGGGTTTCGGGAGTGGAATTGATGGTGGCATAGAGAGGGGAACCATGGAATTGCTCTAAGGAAAAGTAGTGAAATAAGGGTGGATGTGTTTCCTGTATACCCACAAGGAAGAAATCAAGAACAGCCCTAAAAGACAGTTGCCTGGGTGTCGCAGTGAGCCAACGGCGACCGGTATAGTAATAGTTGGGAAAAGGATTATCTACGGCTTCGCAAAAGAAGCCGGGAAAGTATTCATAGAACCAAAATTGCAAAAACCAAAGAGGGCCACTAGCGACCCCGAATCGGCCAGAAGATAGACTGTGTAAACCTCGATAAACCTAGCTGAAGAAGAAAGGAGATAGAGCCAGACGGCGGCCCTGAGCAAGGGCCACCGCGATACCGGCAGACTCCTTTACCATCTGAGCAGATGGACCACAACAGAAAAAGTGGCAAAGGAGGAACAGCAAGAAAGAACAATGCTCTTGAAGGGAAGGAGGAGTATTGGCACCCAAAACTTGCTCGGCACGAACGAAGGTGCCAAAAGCAGAAGAAGCGTGAGCGGTGTTAAAAACAGAAGATGAGAAAACGGACAGGCTAGAGTCTATTTCTTCTCCAAGGACCGAAAGGCCTGTGATACAGCAAACATCCAGGAGGGTAGGGGTCATAGGTCCATGGTAAAAAGAGAAGGTGTTGGAACCCCGACACCAGAAAAACGAGGCCACCCCGAGTAGGAAAGGATTGAAAGGGATATAGAAGGTGGAGTAAAAGATGATCTCCGCCAACCCTAGCCTAATCCAAGTTTCCATGAAGAAAGGCCGTAGCCTGTCAACTCAGTCGTTCCATTCAGGAGAACACTTAGGCCAAGGGCGAGGAAGCGTGATCAAGGAACTCCATCTCACGGCACCAGGAACATAAATTAAATGATGAGAGGGTTGCATGACAGCGGGACTCTCTGCAGTATCTTCCTCTGTGCATGGACCGAGAACAGGACCATCTTCACCGTCGAGGAACAGATTCAAGTCATTAGAGTTATCGTCCGCCATGATCAATATCAGAAACCAGACAAGGAAAGCTCGCAGAGAGAAGAAGACGAAACACAGCAAGGAAACGTGTGCAGGAAGGGAAGGTTCGTAATGATTCAAAATATCGAGAAGGGCGTTGATAAGACTGCTGTCTTCCCGAAAAAGGTGTTGATAGTACGATCGCCTTCCCAAAGAGATCGAAACGGCGGCTGAATATCTTCTCGAATAAAGCGTTTTTAAGGGTAAAGATCATACGGACGAATCAAATTGAAAATATGAACTTTGTCGAAAAAGGGGCCGATTCTGACGGCCAGGACAGTTGGCAAAATGGATTCCAAAAAAGAATTTAATTCATTAAATGCTTTACAGAGAAGTATTTAAAATTGCAGAATATATACGGTCAAAAGACTCCTGGGCAGACCGTTTTTCTTCAACCAGAGTAGACCAAAGCAGAAAGGAACCTCGAGCCGATTCTATCTCCAATTTCAACTCATGAGAAATTGCGACGCACTGACGGGTCTTTTCCTTCAAAGCATCATCAACAGCTTTATCAGTACGAAGGAGTTCCTCCCGTTGATTTGCAAGATCAAATCTCTTCGACTGTAACTCTGTAATCTGACGGTCAACCTCCGAAATAGTATCATCTATGACGTTCATACGTTGGACCGTTTCAATATGCTGATAATGACAAATCTCGCGCTCGTTTCTCAACTGTTGTAAAAGTTGGTATCGGCCATTAACAGAATCGGCCGTATTACTCATTTCATTGAGCTTGGCCGAAAGATGGTCAAAAACAAATTTATAGGAGTAAAGGAGGTTGAGTTGGGAGAGCACCGATTTTACGTCGGGAGATACCGAAGAGAGAGCCCGAAGCTTTGCTGCCAGTGCCACCACACGGGTAAGAGTTTCTTCTGAAACGCCAACTATGCCCGGAGTAAGAAGGCGGATAATCTCCGATTAGATACTTGTTGGAGATGAAGATAAGGGGTCAGATGAGCTGTCCGACGGAAGATTGGAACAGACATCATTCAACATAACATCCAATCGACCATGCCCATCATCGGAAAATAATCCCGTGGCGAGAGAAAGGCCCGGAACGAATGATGAACTGGCGCTCCCTAATTCAACAAGCGCTGACTTCGGCCGATCAACATCACCTTCCGCTACTATAGCAGAAGAACTTGGGGGAATATCGGTCAAGGCGAGAGGACCTGGAGGAATGTTGTTCCCGATAGAAGCAGTAGACGTTGTAGCCTCAACCACCACAGGGGCGGCACTCTGTTCATACCCAGGAAGTAGTTCGGGAGAAGGACTTCTTTCTGAGGAAGCTTCTCGAACAGATAAGTGCTCCTGACCTTCAGGAAGCGCTAAAGGAGCTTCTCCAATAACACTGCCAAGAGAATCTAGTGTTTCGGCAGGACCAACGAAATCGGCCGGATCAAAAATAGACGTCGGATCAACAACTGGATCCGAGGAAGATTCCATGACATGGGAAGAAAGAGCGAGTGGGCCCGAGGAACTCGAAACCTAGAAGAATGGAGTGTCAAAAGAAGAATAAAAAGAAGAATGGTAAATGAAGATTCAGTACCTTCCGAGGACGCCGTCGTAGTGGGACATCATCGGGATCCTCATCAAGATCTTCATACGGGACAATCGAAAGAGGGCATTCTGGTGACAAAGCATCATCCTCGGCCAATTCCCTGGAAGGGGAAGTATGAGCCTCCAAGGCGAGAGACTGCATTTCACCGGGTGACCGACTAGCTGAATTGATATTTTCTTGGATTGGTTCAGGCAAAGGTTCAAGTGGACCAGCCTCCAAAGCTAGAGGCGGTACTTCACCTAATGACAGAACAACTGAGTGAATATCAAGTGGATCAAAAACAAGAAAGATAAGAATATACCTTCTTGGATAGGTACAGCCAAAGGCTCAAACAGACCCAGTCTTTCGAGATAATAATCGGCCGGATGGCAGCAGATGTTGTTCCACAAGGATTTCCACCGAACATGGAAATCAGAGCGGCAATCTTGACGACAAGGAAGAAAGGGGAGACGAAATTCAATAGCTGCCGCTTTATAACGATCTTCCAGTTGGGCAGCTTCAGCGACAGTGACGGACGGCCGATCAACAGAACTAGTATCGATGGTAAACAGACCATCCACATGAAGTAAGGGGATCCTCTGAACACATCGAAATTGCCGGCTGACACAATTCAGCAAATATACCTCAAAACCCGGCTTTTTGTTGATCGACGTCACAGCATAATTCAAATTTCGAGCCATTAGAAAACTAGCCCAGATAAGATGTTGTGCATCAGTTATGTCATCAATCATGGAAAGAAAACCGGGAGCATTGGCGGAAACTCTAAAAGGAGGAGTAGGAAAATGATGAAGATTAAAAAAGAAACGGAAACATTCAGGGAAAGATAGAACAGCAGGAGTGGCAGCCAAACAGGCGTAGCCACCAAACTCAGAAGGCATATTGGGAGGAATCGGCACTTGAGCATAAAACTGGGATGGAAAATAGTGATAAGCCCAAAATTGGAGGAACCACAATGGCCCCCCAGGATTTTGAAGGGTGCCATGAACAAACTCCTGAAGTGAACGGTACAAAACCGATAAAAAGTAAGGAGCGAGGGCAACTTCATACTCACCCAGAATTAACTTAACCAATGAGTAATACTCTTTGGTAACTGCTTGAGCCTTGGAACAGAATACAAAGTTGCAGAAAAAATAAAGGAGGAAGTAGAAGTGTTCCACCTCGTCTTCATAAGCTGGAAGCCGGAATTTGGCACAGTCCTTGATATAGGACCGATAAGAGGAATGAATTGAAGTCGGTGGAGATTCGCTCTCTGAAGGTGGAGGTTCGTTCTCGGACAAAACAATCCCTTTTTGCCGAGAAGATCTCACCTTCTTAGAAGCCCTGTTCTTCTTCGTTGGGGGTTGCTTTCTTTTCTTTTCTACCTCTTTCCCTTTGTCACTCACTTCCATCGGAGGTAAATGTTGGTAATCCTTAAGATCCGCCATACCAACCCGGATCTCATGGCCAGTCGCGAAGAAACCAGTAATAAAGCAGACATCCATGACAGTGGGAGTCATCGGCCCGCAAGGGAAATTGAAGGTATTAGTCTGAGTATTCCAGAATGAACTCATGGCGCAGAGAAGGTCGCGATTCAAAGGAATAGAATGACAGGAAAAGTTAATCATGTCATATGTGCGAGCGTGGGAAACGCGGCACGGGGAAATTCGGAGTCGCCACCGCCTGATGGGGTGCAGGCGGACACCTGGGTGCCTAATCTTGTCTATTAGGGCTTTTGGTCTGCGGCTTGAGATTCTAAGTAGGGTCTCGGTTGCGGTCCGGGGAAGTCCGTAGACACCCCGGTCCACCCTGTCGGGTGACGGGTCTCTTAGGTGTATCCTGGTTTGAGTCAGCTTACATTGGTCTCACCTGATTCCTAATCCGATATACAATTTGGTTAAGTCTGGCGGGACCACCTGAGTGGTGTGGGTCCCTTTAATTGCTTTTATCTTGATTACTTAGGTGATCTGAGTCCGGTTGGGTGGGCCCCGTTGGAAGGCCCACGGTATCCTTGGTGGGCTTAGTCAAGCCCGTGTACCCTTGTGGACCTCAGTCTAGCCTGAGAGGTCCTTTGGGCTTTGGTTAGTTCAATTGATTTTACTTTAGGTTCAGATTTAAAATTTAAGTGTTTTTCATGAAAAGGTGGGCCGGATAGGTTCATGGGCCCCTAAGGTGGGCCCACATGGTGGCCAAGTATTTTTATTGGATTTATCTTCTTAATCTGCCAAAGTGAGTTGGACATTGGGCTTGGGGCCCGTAGTCCAAATCTGGGCTTGTAAGCCCAAGTTACTAGAAGTTAGGGTTTGCACCCTTCCTGGGTTCGGTTGGTGGGCTTTGGCGGGCCCGGTAGGCCCTTGCCCTTGGTCTCGGCCAAACCACGCAATTCATGCATCAATTTCACATAAAAAGGCTCGGGTGGGCCGCGTTGGGTTTGGCCCGCCCGGTTCAAATTGTTCATTTTACTTAAGTTATTTTAATGGCATGCTTTGGTGTTTATTGGGCTTGGTGGGCCCCGTTGGAAGGCCCACTGGAAGTCAAGTTGGACCGAGAGTCCAAGTCCCATGTCGGGTTTCCGGGTGTTGGTTTATCCGGTTTGGTTCGGAAATGGCACTCACATTCAGTAATAATCACAACAAGAAAATACACAAGACTGAAACTCTATCAGAAAAAATTGGCTCACTGTGCTCGGTCCAAGGGGAGGTACCCGGGGTAAGCGCCGACCTCAGGTAATAGGTGCGAGGTCAGCGCGAAATGGGCGGACCGAAAACAGCGAAAAAACACAAAAAAAATGAAGTGGGCGCAAGGTTCGCGCGAACTGAGCGCGAGCTTCGCGCGAGGTTCACGCGAAGTGTTCGCGCTCACTTCGCGCGAGCTTCGCGCGAACTGGGCGCGAGCTTCGCGAACTCGGCGGACACTCGATGCTCTCGATTTTTTTTTTCAAACTCCATTTTTAGCTGATTTTTAAGCTCTGTACTCCCTCCCTGGCGTTCCCCAGACTCCCAAGAGACCTTTGGACACAACTTGACTTCAACATCCGGACTCAAATCTCTTCGGAACCCCAAATCCGGAACAAAACACTAACAGAACATAATAAAATCCGGAAACAAACACTAACAACACCATGAATTAACAGAAACCGAATAAGGAAGAAGGGAACAGGGGGGCTTTATCGGGATACATTAGATCTTCGCAGGAACACACTCCTTTAAAATAAAACCAATAACAAAAGCAAACAGGCAAAATGAATCTGAAGCATGCAAAAGACCAGATCTGGTCCCGGGAGAGACTTATCTTTCTAAACATGGCCAAATGAATCTAATCTTAGATATGTTGTGTAAATAATACAAGAGAGAACATTACCTTGAATGTTTCGAGACCCTAGAGGGGGGGAAGCACCTCCTTGAAGCACAAATGGTTGCCGGAGCAGTTACTCTCCACACCCACAGCGAGGTCTCCTTCGGGTTTGATGAGGAAGAAGAGGAAGAGAGGAACGGGGTTTTCAAAAGCCGAACAAAGAATGCCGAAAAAAAGGCAACCCTGAAAAATGCCCGGCCGAAAAATCTCCAACCACAAGAAGGTCGAACCCCCTGCAAATGAAGGCTGATGCGGCTTTTATAGAAGGAGAAAGGGGTATCCGCCGACTTTGGCGCCCAGCTCGCGCCTACTTGCTGTCGCTCGGCGCGAGCGACAAAATCATTGCCAAACATTTAATGCGGCCGCGGTTTTGTCTAAAAAATCCAGAAATTAAGATTTAGTCCCTGGGATATTTTGAATGTTTGGATATTTACGGATTTGATCCCTGAGATATTTTCCTGCGCAACTCGCCACGTGTGTAGCTTTTTGCCACGTGCGCAGATTGCCGGTTTTGCTGCTCGGGAATTTCGTCAGCTCTTATTTCCTTCATCCGGGCTCCGATCTGGGCAAATTTAGTTGCGTTAGAATCGCATCGGCGCCCTCTATCCCATGACCTAGGGTTAGGCCTCCGGATCGGATTTTAGCAGAAAGTCAACTTTTGGCTCTGCTCAAGTTTGACCGCCCGCAGAACCTTCATCCGGACCCCGATTCCTGCAAACTTAATTGCGTTGAAACCGTGTCGAGATTCTCTATCCAATGACCTAGGGGTAGGTTTCTGGATCGGATTTTAGCAGAAAGTCAACTTTTGGCTCTGCTCAAGTTTGACCGCCCGCAGAACCTTCATCCGGACCCCAATTCCTGCAAACTCAGTTGCGTTGGAACCGTGTCGAGATTCTCTATCCAATGACCTAGGGGTAGGCCTCCGGATCGGATTTTAGCAGAAAGTCAACTTTTGGCTCTGCTCAGGTTTGACCGCCCGCAAAACCTTCATCCGGACCCCGATTCTTGCAAACTCAGTTGCGTTGGAACCGTGTCGAGATTCTCTACCCAATGACATAAAGCTAGATGGCCAATTTTCACTTGATCAAAAAGTCAACTTTTCACCCCTTAGGGTTTGACTTTCTGTCCAAGGTTTGTATTTTTGGTTTTTCTGGGAGCTCAAAAATGAGGTGCTTACATCATAAATACCAATCTTACGCCAAATAACGGCAAAACGCTCCTTCATGCTGTTAACCCAGGTCACCCATTCAAGATAAGCGGTCGGCCAACTTCGAAATTTTTTTCGAGAAGGTAGATTGAGATTCTGTTCGTCAGTGAAGAGTAAAGGGCCCCTCACTTTCTCAGTCGGGGCCTCCAAAGGAGCATTACTGGCACAAATGAAGGGGCCTACAGATATCGAGCCGTTGAAAACTTCGACTGTAGAAGTGTAGTATATGAGAGTGCCCGCCATTGAAGACAAAGAAGAAGAAAAGACAAACAGCCAAAAGGAAAGAGTAAAGTAAAATCTCGGCTGTGGTACTTTATAAGCGAGATAGAAGATGAAATCCGAAAAGTTTCATCATTACGATCGTGGGAAAACGGCGCGATCTTTTCACATCAAACAACGGACAAATTTTGAAAAAACCCGAAATACTCACTCATCACACTGGCCGATGACGGCGTCATAAGTAAGTAGGGGGCAATGTTTACACCCTATATAACCGACGAATAAGAGAAGGACACGTGGTGCCTAGGTGGCTTAGTTAGGCCACGACATCAAGGCACGTAGGCTTTGAATGGTTGAGCAGGCCACGTTAGCACGCACACAGAAGAATGCAGTTCGAGCCACGCAAGCCAATACGACAAAACCACAAATATCAGAAGATCGTGCCATCGGCCGTTCAAGAATAAAACTATTTTAAGATCATGGCCGGGCGGTTATCATTCTGAAACAGAGAACTGAAGATGACCAACCGCCATGAAGATCGTGCAAGAGTAGGACGTTGAGCAACTGTCAAGGATCGGCTATAAAAGGCACCAATTCGAAGAGCTCGAGGACACAATCCACACAACCGCAACCGGTTATTATATTATTTTGATCATCCGTGATCCTTTATCCCCTCTAATACAGACGGATAAACTAGGACTTCTCTTACTGCTTCCAGTCGCAGTGACATCTTCGACCCCTCTTTACTCCGACTAACACCAGAATCCTGCCACCGGAGAGTAAGTTGAGGCCGCCCCTGACTCGCAGTTCTGTCTTTACAGAATCCCGAGCAGCCGGTCCCGAGACTCGCTCTGTTCACGCCAGGTGACTTGTGTATTTTCGGGTAAGCAACAATCCAAGGTGAACCCCCTGAACTGGCTTTGCTAGCAGCCGCCCCCTTCCTCCTGCGCTTATACCCGACTACGGCTATAAGACCAGGACAGGCCGGTCCTGCGAGCCCTGTCAATTTTCTTTTTTACTTTTGTTTCCATTCTGAGGATTATCTGTTGTCGCTTTCGGCTATTCGGCTGATTTAATAATAAAGGATTTGTGTGCCATTAGTTGCTTTCGCTTTCGAACACTTACAAGAACCCAAAACGAAGACCGAACTCCTAGTCTTCATACCATCGCCTGACCGATTTTATTACAGGTGACTTGCAGTACGACTGAACCGAGCCCGGTTCAGATTCGGAACAGGTACCCGGGGTCAGGAATCGACTCGAAAATCATTGTATCAAACGATACTGGCACGCCCGCGTAGAGACACATCATCACCTTCGACACGTGTCCACACCGGCCCAATTTTGGAGCAACACCACTCATTAGGATTTAGACATTTCTAACCAAGTTTACACTTTCCTACCTTTATTTTCAAGGTTCCCGGTATCAAACTGATCGTGGCATGAGATCTCATATTAGCGGGCTCCATTTTAGTCACACAATGTTGGTCATGCCCCTGATAGGTCACCTTCAGAAACCATTACGACATGCAATGTATGTCCACGGGTACTTTCAACCCAAGCCAACCATCAACATGTCAACCCATATACGCATAATTACTTTCACAATCATAGCCAATATATTTCATGTCAGGTTGGACGAACAAAAGCAAGAATAATTGAATCACAATATTATAACCATGGATGTAGTGGCCCAATGGTCCTATAGGTTGTTAGGTTATGAGGTTGAGGTCCTTGGATCAAATCCCCAACATGTAGAGTTAGTCTAAAGGTCTCAAACCAAGTCCCCCTTCAGACTAGAGGTGGCAGTGGGTCGGGTTCGGATAGGTTTGGATCGGGTTGATGTATAGGGTTAACAAGCCAAGGCTCAACCCGAACCCGCCCGTTTAATAAACGGGTTGGAATATCCCAACCCGCCAACCCGTTTAAATAATTTAAATTACTATTAAAAATTAAAAATTTTAATTCATTATAATATCAAAGTCTATACAAATTCTATTTTTTTAATTCATTTTAATATTAAAGGACACCTAACAAGCATAATAACACAACAATCATTAAGATATAACTAAAATAACATGAAGAAAAGAACTAAAACATACTAATAAAGTTTTAAAAGACTTTACTTGTCATCAATGCTTCAATTTATATTAGTAGAGGCTAAGAAATTTGAAATATTTATACGTAAAAAGTCTTTCTTCACTTTATCCTTTGCCATTATTTATATTAAAAGAAGAAAGATTGAATAGCCACAAGTATTGTTATTATAATTTTCCGAACTTTTATTACATAAAAAAATAAACGGGTTGTAATTGGATCATTTCGGGTTGAGGGGTCAAACCCTAACCCAACCCGTTTGTTGAAACAATCAACCCTAACACGCCTAAGACTGGGCAGGTTTGCGGGTCACGGGTCACAATTGCCACCTCTACTTCAGACCATTCACCCCGACTAAGGCAGGGATGTGTGGTAGCTATGGATTCTCATATAAGCATGATAGAAGTATTTTAACATGCTTTATTGTATAAAGGAATGAAACCAATCATCAGTTCAAGCCCGTTAAAGAATGAATTTGTTGTATTTAAAATAATTTCTGTCGATTAAATCGAACTCTTTGATTAAATTGTGTAATACCTCGATTAGAAGTCCCAAAAGCCTTAACTTGTTTTTAGTGGTGGTTTTTGTACCCTTCCCCAGCAGATTTATGGCCTTTACTAGTGGTTTAAACCGCTCCTAAAAGCCTGATAAATTTATTTCCTGGTAAAATTTCTCAGGCGCTCCTTCAACCCTTTTCAACTACCCAGGTTCGAGCGGTTCAAGCCTATGTGACCAATGCACTTATGCTGCCTTCATTCAAAAGAAAGCACTTTCAAAGAAGCTCGGGGCGAGAAGGTATCGGTAAAGAAGAGAAAAACCACTGTTTCGTTTAGATCCGATTTGAGTGGGAATGGCCCTTTTGCTTTGATTTAATAAAAAAAATCTTTCGATTAGAATTCTAGAGAGTGTGAAGCACAGAAGGAGAGTTTGGTCGTGGGGAACTTAAAGCCTTTTGATTGAAGCACGAGAATTGACTCAATAGGAACTTACGCAAAGAAAACTTGCGCAAAGAAAGAACAGCAATGTCTTATGGGTGAAACCCAAATCGGTCCCACACTATGGACAAACTTTAAAGACAGAGAACCGTACGGCGTACGACAATCATAAGTGAATAATCGCATGGGACTAGGGACTACCCCATGCTTCCTCCTATCAGTGTCCTGATCATCAACCTTTTCTGGTTTTATTCATCTCCTTGTCACCCGCCTCCTGTTCCTTTCCTCCCTTCTCCCTTATGTATATAAAATGCCAGTCGTCAGTGCACCTGCCAATGAGCACCGCCCAGCCATCAGAACCAATCTTTATAGTAAAAAAGAAAAAGGAAAAAATGACCTAAACCCGAGCTTAACTGGGTTATGTTGGTGAGCCTAATTAAAGCTCGGGCAATCAATTTAGTTTTGAAATAACTCTATTATTTTGTATTGTTTATAGGGATATATGATCACTTTAATGACATTGCTGAACGGAACCAAAGCTTCCCAAAATGGATAGTAATGAGCCTAAGCCCAGTTGGGCAAAGCTGAAGCTCAACTAGTTAATGTAGTCTGGAGCATTATTTGTTTGGCCCATGCGTCGGAGCCACCTCATGAGACGGCCCAGGGAAAAGAGAGCTCCCTCTTGATCTCCGGGGAGTGGTGGGCACGGTCGGGGTCGGGGACGTGCCCATGTGAGCACTCTGCCCGGAGGTATTGAAGTTCGAAAGTTTGAACTGTCAGTTGGTTGAGTCAATAAGGTGCCAAACATCGGGAATCCATCCCATCCAGCCTTGCTGTTATGTATTCAAGAGGCGAAGTTGGCAGGCACTTTTGTTGAAAAAGATGGCATACGAGTGTGCGCGCGCGGGCGCGTATGCTATGTGGTTCCCTAATGTCAGAAATGTAAGGCACCAACCAACCTAAATCATGTCGTCTTCTTCGTGTTCCCGTCTTAAGTCTCTACACTCACTCTAACTAACTTGTTCCCCAATTGTATCTTATTCTTGGAAGTCCAATTTCCATCTTTTCTTTCTTTGAGGAGAGTTGATTAATTATATGGGGAGTTGTAGAGAAAATGGCTACCAGAAAGATCAAGTAATGTTTCTGGGTTTTACAATAAGCATGAATTCTAAGGTGGGTTGGGGAGTATCTGACATTTCCCCATGTGGGTTACGACTTAGGAAGGTTTATCTTTTTCTTCTTCCCGAGTGACTGGTCTCATGCTGATGTTTTATTTCTGTTGATTAATTATTTGTCTCTACAGAACATTAATGTAGCTTTAATCTGTCTGGGTCCCCACCTCCCCTTGCACAAGCAGGATTTATATATGAAGAGAGAGCCGGGTTCCCTTTCTTCTCAACCAGTAAGAAGTGGCCCTGATCCCCTTAATTCGCCTTAAGAGCCACGGCATCAAAATAATAATCTAAATAGGGACTTCACAGATGGCAATATTAATTAGATCAGATAGCCTGGCTTCGCTCGCAGTCAAAGCTGCTGACCGCCTTGGATTGCCGGAGTCTTTCGGTCAAAGCACTTGGCCCTAGTTAATACATTGCGTTACAAACAGATTCGCTTTCTTTCTGGGGTTTCAGCTTTCATTGGAAAAATACCGTTTAACTTTGAGTGCAGTGGGTTCTAGCTAGTCCTTTTGTTTTTCTACTGATAACCACACGCTCCTTCCAATCATGCTCACGTGTGTTTGTTCACCCACATCATCACCGGTGGTTTTATCTGTCAAGATAAGGGTGCCGCTGGAATTTTATCAGTCAGGAAAAGCACAGAAGAAATGGACATGATGTTGGGTCTTGGGATATGCGAGAGCGCTCATAGCTTCTCTGTTAGCTAGAGCGTCAATGGCTTATGGCCTTATAGCATTGATGTGGGTGTGGGGACGAGATAATGGAGTTCTGTCCTTTCAACTTGGCCTTTGCTGTAACTAAGTCGGGCCATTGTAACCATTTTTGGTTCAGAGAAAGGCTCATGTACGTCCAGAAACTTGCTATCTCTATATACAACTAATTAAAGATATATCCTAGTTACCTAGTAAACCCATGATCTGCCAGTGAACAAATAAGACACGTATCTGGTAAAAGAAATTAAAAAAGAAAAAGAAAGAAAGAGATATTGAACACAGGGTCTATGTGGTAAAAGAAAAATGAAAAATAAACGAAGAAAGAAATATTGAACACAGTTTCCTGGGTGTCCTCACTCATCCCTTAATTTAAATTAAATCATGACTGACCCAAATTTGAAGGGGAGAGAAAAATAGGAGGAGAGAGATGGCCGACACTTATATTATTGGGATATTAATTTACAGTTTATCCCCTAGAGGTTTTCAATAATCACACTCTCCCCATAATGGTTGGATGACTTCAAAGGATTGATATTGTCCCTCCCGGAAACAAGGGCTAAAATTTTCTCCTATGTTTATCTTCATTGCCCTTTGCTTTTACCATGAGATGGCGCCATGGGGAGTATCTTACGGTCATTGTTTTTTCATATGACCACACTTTTTTTTTGGAAATTTTTATTTTTTATTTTTTATTGTGGAGTATCTCGTGGTCATTGTTTCTTCATGTGGCCACACTTGAAACAATTATAATAATGAAAAAACACTAATCATAAGATGCTTCACATATCAGTATCTCGCAACCAAAGCAAGGGACAATTTAGGTATACATTGCAGGTGATGCCCCCAAAAACGAAGTGGTTCACATCTTGTGGAGCTTCTATCTACACTTTTCTTTGAAACTTTTCATAGGATTTTGCCAAATGGTTTTTTAATACACGTGACATCATCCTACGAAGGCTCCAAATAAAATTGCATATAGAGGCTCCTCAGTATCTTAATTAGAAAAGAAGAGGGATTGTAGCCATCAGCCAATGCCAGCTTCCATCCCTTTCCTTTTACGAGTGTTATGGTAGGTGATATGATTCGAACTTAAAATGGGTCCGTAACGTGTACTACTTTTTGTGGCTCCACTATGATTTCCAATGACTGATCTTATGGTTACAATTTTACAGTTTCAAATTATATACCTAAGTAGAGAAACGATTTGAAGAATTAATTTTAATTGCTACCTTGATAAATGATGTAACCACTCCAAACTATTTTTGACGAAGGATTATCTAAATTTTACAGGCATATGTATCATATAATAGGTTTTATCAGGTATTTAATAGCCATCTAAATTGATATTTCTTGCGGTCATAAAAGAGAATTAGTCTAATAGATGTGGAGATCCATTAATTCATACTAGCGGTGGCACGTGCATACTGCACATCGTAAACCTAATATCTGTAGCATATAAATAGGATTGGGGTTTAAATTTGAAAGCCAAATGAGCGATGGATACAGTGGTTATAGTTCAAGATTCTTTTGGTTGTGGAGGGCAATCTTTAGGAAAAAAAAGAAAAAAAAAGGGAATGCCAGAATTTAGAGAATATTCCCCTTAATTGCCTTTACTAATAAAGTGGTGGCATGTGCGTACTGCACATCCTAAACCCCATAAAAGTAGGTGGGGTTTAGATTTGAACCAAAAAAAAAGGGAAAGCCAGAATTTAGGGAATATTCCCCCTAGTTGGCTTTCCTAATAAAGTGGTGGCATATGTATACTGCACGTCCTAAACCCCATAAAAGTGGTGGCATATTCCCCCTTGTTTGTGGAGGCCAATGTTTGCAAAAAATAAAAAAGACCAAAATCTAAAGAAATATTCCCCCTCTTCTCTTTATTAATAGTATAAATGAATCCCACTAATTAACGTACTTAAGTGCATGGAGAATAATTTAAATATTGAAGTCATGCTCCAGCTTTGATGCGAGTGAATATAAGATAATGCACTTCGTGTTTCACATGACGATGAAATACACTTTTAATATGTTGGCTTCATTCGTAGACATGTATTCACATGCAAAACAACCGCAAAAAGCAATGCTCCAATCGATATGCAAGCCTACAAAACCATGGGGGCCGGTATTCGTGGTAAAAAAATCAATAAGTATACAACTATATGCTGTTGAAGGAAGCTATAACATGTACCATAAGGATTTATATGACAGTGCTAGTGATCTACGGTTACGATTGGAGCTGCACAACAGGCTGGCATACTATTTTAATGTTTTTAGCCCCCTTTTTTTCATAAGAAATCATTTGTAAACCAAAAATTTTAAATTTTTTTCCCTTTTTGTTTTGGCTACAAGTGAAGAAAAAATCTACGCCATAACTATAAAGCGAACTATTAAGATTATCGTTAACATTCACTTTCCACGTATAACAATAAGATTTTCTTAATGTTAGGCCGTCCATTCATCTTACAACCTCTTTGTTTTTCTCTCTTTAGGCAGACTCGCAAAGGTTAATGAAACAGGCACAGCCAATTAGGCGAGGACAGGACATGATGGTAATTTGGAAGAGACCTTCTCATGGCTGGCTGAAACTAAACGTCGATGGAGCTGCCAGGGGAGCTCCTAGAGAGGCGGCGATAGGAGTTGCTATTCGGGATGAAGATGGCAGAGTCAAATGTTCTTTGGCACTCACAATTGGTTGGCAAGATGCTCTGTGTGCGGAGGCTCGTGCTGTGGTGGAATGTCTTAAATGTGCCTTGGCACTCAATGCTCCACAGGTGATCATACTCAAGTAATAATCAGCTCTCTTGTCAAACTGAATGCAAACATATGGAGGATCGACCACAGTCTTGAGGAAGCTAGACACCTGGCCACCTTTTTTCCTGCTATCAAGTTTTCTAAAGTGTACAGGGAAGCCAATTCCCTTGCCGACGGTTTAGCAAATTATGCATTAAATAAGTTTTCTTGTTATTGGATGAACCAGGTCCCGCATGAGCTTGTACACCTGGTTCATGATGACTGTATGGGGAGGTCTACCCCGCGTTTTGTTCTGTTTTAATATATAATCCTCATCTGGGTTTTATGTCAAAAAAAAAAAAAGATTTTCTTAATGACCTCCTTATCCAAAAGAACAAATGAAGAGATAACTATAGATTTTAACTTCCTAATCCTAAATAATAGATTTGCATTCACTTATAAATAACTTTTTTTCAAATCATTAGTTTCATAATTAGAAATATTTATCAACGATTTTATCAAAATTAAAAATAAGTACATAAATAGATAATTATCAAAACAAATTCATTATCATTTTATCATAGATTTAAAATTTATTTTTGATAGAATCTTATTGTAACAGCAGATAATTATTATAGAAAAAAAATTCTTATTAAAATTTTTATTTTCTAACTTTAATCACTCGCTTTCCCCGCCACAACCAATTCCACCATGACCACCTCGTCCTTTTCCACCACTACTATCAATAACTCTAGCACCACCACCACCACTTCCACTTTAACCTTCACCACCAGCACAACCACCACCATCACTACTACCACCACTATCACCACCACCACAACACCCACTATCAACATTATCACCACCATTAATATCAATATCAAATGGGAAAAATTACAGTTTACCCCTTTGAGGTTTCAAATAATCTCATTTTTTCCCTTGAGGTTTTTGAAATACCAGTTTACCACCTTAGGATTTGACGTGTGCAACAGTTTATCCCTTCTAGAGGTTTAATCGATGAGTTAGAAAGAAAAAAAACATTTATTAACAACTTTGCCCCTAAAACATTACATACAAACCTATAGAAGTGGCAAAGAGATTGAAATAATCTTGTTGGATGTTAGAATAAAAGGGGCAAAGTTGTCAACATATGTTTTTTTTTTTCTTATCAACTCATCGGTCAAACCCCTAAAAGGGGAAAACTGTTATACATATCAAACCTTAAGGTGATAAATTGATATTTCAAAAACCTCAAGGGGAAAACTGGAAAAGTATGATTGTCTGAAACCTCAAGGGGGTAAACTGTAATTATCCCTATCAAATACTACTATAACTATAGCTAACACAATTACTATAATTATAAATAATTTTTAAAAACTTTATCAAACACATTTTTATCAATTTTTAAAATCATAATCGATTTTTACTAAATTTTACCAAGTAGATTTTTTCTTTGCTTGTTTCTAAAAACATTACAGGGCGAATGAACCATGATCAATATTCAACATACTTTATACAATTAATCTTAAGCATTTGATATGATAGGCAATACTTTTATTATAAGTTGATTCAAATCTTTATGGCATATAGATGTGCGACCTGATTGCGATTGGTCCATGGCCACTTACGGGAACTGCCTCAAAACGGAGTCAAGAAAGAGGGGAAAAAAGGGAGAAAATCCTCATGGTCCAGACTCCAAACCACAAGTAGTGCGCTTAGACTTACTTGAGAATTAGAGCTACCAAAACGCAAAGCACCCTTGACCCAATCACAGTCTTCCCACACAAAATGCCGTACAGTCATGTCATAAACAATTTGGACCCCAACCGAACGTCCAAGGATCAACCGAGCAAAACAAGTGGAACCCTCCAACAATTGGTGCAATTGAGGGTTCCACTTGGGATGGTAGCAAAGCCTTGTGATGTTTATATTCAAGCTATCAGTTCAAAATCCATCCTTAATTAAATGTAAATTAGTCAATAACTGACTAATTGAAACATTTCAAGTTGTTCGAATTGCTGCTATACATAGATTTGCATATATAAATGACAATAACAAATGCATTGATTGAAAAAAAAACACACACACAATTAGTGCAACCAAGGTTTTCAATTTCGATTTTGATGGACATGCCGATCCCTGAAAAAATCGGCGTATCGACAAAACGCCGGAAAAATCAGAAAGGCAAAAAACTGGGAAAAAATTGATTTTATTTTATTCTGTCGAAATTTCGCCGGCACGCCGCAAAAAATCGCTGATGAAAATTTTAAAAAATCGCTTTTTTTCTCTTTATCGCTTGTTTCGCTCGTTTCAACCCATTTTGCTTGACACACCGCAAAAAAAATCGTTCAATTTTCAAATAAGCGATTTTTTATGTCGAAACGCATAAACTGAAAACACTGAGTGCAACTCAAAATAAGGAATGCCGCCTATTTCTTTCCCCAATTCAACACCCTCTTCAACAATAGTATGCATATATATATATATATATGTAAGGTACAATACAAATGATAACGAATTGGATTCTATTGGCTAGACAGAGGGATTGGTCCCGAACATGCCGTAGATGCCGCCGGGCGTCCCCGTACGCATATCACGAGCATCAAAGCCAAGATTCGTAGAAAAGTGATTCTTACCGTCTTCCCCGTCTCATATGCTTTTTCTTATTAGTCACGTGATTCACTTCCATGACTGATGAGTATAAAACCAAATTTGAAGTTACCCTTTGTTACCATGGGTCCTCACTCGTCAAGGACGTGTGTGTACAAAGGTTTGCTGTAGCCAACGAATGGGTTTACCCGTACACATGCAAATGCATAGCTGTACAAGTACCAGATCACAAGTGAGGGAATTATTGACCATGGGTTTAGTCCATCATCGGGTTTCACTGCCACATATCTTTGACCGTTTCAGGCTTACGATCGACTTTGGTTTTTATGGAGAGAGCCAAAGGACAACTGGAACCTAATCACAGCCAGAGAAGTTGAGCAACTCTGTGCCATGCAGACCCAGGCTTGGCTATTGCTCTATTATCAACCAAACAAGGAGAAATTTTTTTTATTTTTCTAAAAAATATAATTTTGAACACCAGTTCATTTGGATCATCTAAAAGAGAAGGAGAGATCAATTAATCAGTCAACAATGCAATTAATTTAATTGATTAATTTGAAAAAAAAATTCCCATAAGAAAGGAATTTTATTTACATTATAATCCCTCAATCCTATGCCAATGACCACAGATGTAAGTTCATTACATCAATGGAAGTGTAACAAATTAGGTGTTGAAGATTCCTGTAAGGAAAGTCTGGTGATGAATTCTTTTTAAGAACTTCATAAGAAGACTTTTATAGGGAAATGGATCAAGTAAGACACCACCAAAGATAAAATAGTGGATTTAATACATAACTTCTCATAATTTAAGCCTCGAAAAAAAACTAATAATGGAATAATCCCTCTTTCCCAGTGGACAAAACTTTAAGAACATAATGTGGGGCAGCCAATCCCTATCAAGGTCTGTGTGCATGAAGCATTTTTTTTATCAGCAGAAAATTGGGAAAAAAAAAATTACAGACTAAAGTAACAAGCCATTTCAGTGAGATTTATAAAATACCCAGATGCCTATTATTATTTTGCCAGTCAGATTATTTTTTGGATCTTGTGTCCTCCTCTTTTAATTTGTCTACAGATAATCACAGTTTACCATGTAAATAAATAAATATCACCCTGGACCTCCCCTCCTCTCCCTTCCCTTTTAAATTCTTGCATCAGATTCTTCTCTGCCAAGTATGTTTCAGTAATTTCCCACTGAATCAGAAGACTGTTAGATGCCACATTTTAACACAAAAGTATTTATGAGTCCTAATAAGTCAATAGCTAAAGACATTATAAATGTATCAGAGATTCTGAGTGAAACAAAAATAAATGTCGATTGCATGTTTCGCCATTAGTTTAACCAAAATGCCCTTCAGAAAAATTTCAGCTACATTGGTGGGGATTGGTAAATTGGGAATTAAGAAGGCCATTGTTGGTCTTTAAAGCAAAAGTTTTAAGAGGTTTTAGTGTAAGCCCGAACCCAAGTGGCTGGTGCCCTAAAACAGAGGGCTGCCTCATTACTATTGTTCACACTAACCTCACCATCCACCATCCTCTTCAACTTCCACAGAAGACTGGAATCACGACGCATTTAGATTTGCGAGATAGTGTGTGTGAACTGAATAACCGCTCGAAAGAAAAACGGAAATAAAAAAACAAATAGGCACGTAAATCTCTCACTCTATCCCGTCCGCTGAATTTGGCGGCATTAAAGCCCCAAACAATCGTTGCCACGACAGTAGCTCTGGTTTCTCTCTCTCTCTCTCTCTCTCTCTCTCTCTCTCTAACTCGTCATGGTTGTCAACCAGATTTCTTTTCTCGCCACATCGTGTATATAGGAGTGAAAATAGCCGATTCTATTTTTTGTGCATAGCGATAGAGAAGGAGAGAAGAAAATGGAGGACTCCGATTCCTCGTTCTCCCATTCTAGTCTTTTATGTCCAGAAACAGAAGCTTGTTTGGATCAGCAGGGGGATGAAGACTTGCTTATTAACTGGAATGAGGATAATCTGTGGGAAACTGAAGAAGATGATGAATATATAGAAATTCTGATCAAAAGAGAGACAGAGAGCAGTTTTGGAGGCAAAATGCGTGCGTCTACCGACGATGGGTCTGTGGCGACAATCGAAAACTGGTTGAAATGTGCTCGATTGGACGCCATTGAATGGATCCTCAAAGTTTGTTCCGACCCCATTTTATTATATTTTACTTTTTGCTTTGGATTTGATTGAGGTTCTGAGCGTTCTATCTCTTTTGGATTCAGACGCGGGATGTTTTCGGGTTTAGCTTGCAGACTGCTTATTTATCGTTCGATTATTTTGATCGATTTCTTTCAGTGCGAACCATTGATGTAAGTAGCTGGTCCTTGCGTCTGGGATTTCGTTGCTTCTTTGTTTTTTTTTCCTTTCTAATTGAGTTATGAAATGGTGTTATTGTTGTTGCTAGAGTGGGAAGCAATGGGCGATTCAGTTATTATCAGTGGCCTGCTTGTCTTTGGCAGCGAAAATGGAGGAACACAGAGTGCCCGCATTGTCAGAGTTCCCTGTTGAAGATTACAAGTTCGAAAGCAAGATTATCCAAAGGATGGAGCTTTTCGTATTGAATACATTTGAATGGAGAATGGGATCAATCACTCCTTTTGCTTATATTCGTTATTTCATCTCCAAATTCTCCGATGATTCTTTTTCAAAAGCTTTAATTTCTAGAGCTGTAGAACTCATCTTGGCTGCTGCCAAAGGTAATTTATTCTTTTGAAAGCCTGGATGTTTGATTTCTTATTCTTATTCTTTACTTGCGTTGCTTTCTTTTAATTGTCTAATTGTATTATTGGGTACAGAGATAAACTTAATGGATCATCGCCCATCTGTTATTGCTGCTGCTGCAGTTTTGGCAGCATACGATCCGCAATTAACAGAAAAAACAATGCAGTTAAAGATGACAGTGATTCCTTCATGTGTGTCTCTAGATAATGTGAGTAATTCATCAGTTCATTGTCGTCTATGTAGTTCAAATCTTGAGTATTCAGAGTCAACAAAATGGATTTTATGCCATTTCTCCTTGAATTTTACTGTTGCAGGTGAATGTATTTTCCTGTTATAATCTAATGCTGGGACTAGAAATGGGGAGATTTAAGATACCCAAGTTTGTAATCTCCCCAGATTTATCATCGATCTTTTCAAGCACCACAAATGCTTTTGAAGACAATTCCTTCAACTCTGCCTCTGGAATTAAGAGGAGAAGGCTTGCATTTGATGATTGTGATCAAAGTTGTGGTAAATACCCGATGAGAAGCAATTCATGTAGATCAGATCCATAGAATCATCGAAATTGTTCTGTCTAGACCTTGAATGCTTTACCACTGATTGATTCGTGCTTTTCTGATTAGATTATTGGTCTCATGAGTGTCATCTACCACTTTTTGTATATGAATTGGAGGTTATTTTATTTGATTTGGAGGTGATTTAAGGAGCTTCCATTTACCAATAACCAACGAAAGTCTCATGGTTTCTGCCAAGAATGATGGAACAGAGGAAGAAGATGAAACAGGAAAGAAAGGGGGCAACCTTAATCAATAGTTTTATGACTTCTTTTCAGTCCAAAAGCAACAAAGAGAGGAAGTGAGGTCTTGGAGTGGTTAAGAAGGCCATGGAAGACTGTTTGTCAATAGTCACTTGGAGTGGTGTTTGCTTTCATGAATACTACTGCTCACCCACTTATTCAATTTATTGTATTTTTCCCCCTTTTTTTACTGAAAGGGAATATTTATCTTATCTCTTGCAACCCTACCTTTTGATGGGGGGCTTGGGATACTTCCTATGGAGAGGGCTGAGGGACCTGTTTGTGTTATTTGATGCACCTATGTTACATATTGGCCATCAAGAAGTATTTTAAGATTGTAATTGATTGGATTTGCTTGAATCCTTGGAGATGCCTTTGGAGTGGATGGGGGCTGCTGTTTTACTGTTGGCTCCCCTGTGTTGGGCCATTAACAAAAAACATTGTTTTGTGGAATCAGAAGTTTCTTTTCTTTCTAAATTCTATATTATATGATGTGATGTCTTTGTTTCACCTTCAATATTTGATTTGATAGTTCATCTATAATTTTTGGTGAATTATTTTATTGTTTCTTAACACATGGAAACACTGAATTGTGTAGCTCGTAGTTCGGACGTATGAATTGATATGGGTTCACCTAACCGGGAGGCCCAAGAGTGGTCATTGTCCTGTGTGGTCAAAAGAAAGCTGGAAAGATAAGGTACTATCTTAGCTGGTATCTGGCAATGTACCTTCACCTGCTGACATTTGGTTTGAGGAAGAGATTGAATGGTGAAATCTTGACCTTTTTAGTATAATATAAGGAGGAAGGGGGCTACCACAGTGGCCGACCACCCCCCGCCGCACGAGCGTGACCATATTGGCTTCCTCCCGCAATGGAATGTTTGGATTAAGTCATAGCTATCACACATCCCCACCTTAGTCGGGGTGAATGGACCATCACCACAGCCCCACGAATGTGCAATGATCCTGTACAGGGACTTGGTTTGAGGCCATTAGACTAACCATGCATGCAGGGGATTTGATCCTTGGAACTCAACCTCCTAACTACCCACAGCATAGCTAACCTAATATGTAAAACTATGAATAGCAGAACAAAATTTCTGAAGTTTGACTCATTTTAATACTTCTTTAGCTTTAGTCACGGTGCAACCGAGTGTAGTGGACTGAAATTTCATGGGCCTTGTTTAAAGAACTTGGATAATTTACTTGGGCTTTTGTTAACCCTTTTGGAACAGTTGTGATTTACATCCCCTTATCAATTACGAAAGATCTGTTCTAGTTTGAGAGCTGGATAACATATTTTTTGTTATTCCAACTGTGTTTAGTTTGAGAGATGGATCCACTTTTAACAGATTCTTCACGTGTGACACCCACTTGGGCCTCCGCATTTTACTGCCTGCTGGAGAACGTAGCAGACGGCAGACAGCCCTTTCGACCTCTCAAAAGCGGGACCAAATCTTCTGTTATGTTTTTTCCCTTGGCCTTTCACATGATTGAATCAAAGGCTAACAATTTGAAATCTTTAATATTACCTAGAGAATGCCATCCAACCCAACCGTGGCTCAATCAGAGGCATTCCACAATGATGTCCACATCAAAAAGCCAGATACAATTTCGAAGTAGGAAATCCTCCGATCTGATGCCTGTTGCATTGATATCCCTATATTATAATATATTTGCATTTATATCCTCTTATTTTTAGTATTTATATTTATGTCCCTCCATTTAGCATAATTGTTACAACTGCACCCCTAACATTAAGTTCCGGTAATTTTTAATGTTTATTTTTATTAAATGAAAAAAGTAACCATTTATAAAATAAAAAATATTTCATACAATCCTCATTTATTATATTATATTATATTTTCATTTATGTTCTTGTATTATATTATTTATTACTTCTATACTTGGTGTATTAAATTTGCTCATTTGATAATTATCCATTCAAATTTAGCTAGTCATAAAGCGATTTGGCTATTTAATTTTTTCTTTATCTTATTGAAAGCTATTTTAGTCATTTAATAAAAATAAACAATAAAAGTTAACGGAATTTAACTTTACAAGTAAAATTGCAACAATTATGTTAAATGGAGAGATATATATATATAAATACTAAAAAAAAAGGATATGGCTACAAATCTATTATAATGTAAGCCTACCCAAAAAGCTGCAACTAAGGGTGTTCATGGGCTCGCCGACCTGCCCAAACCAAGGTGACTAGCCCCCATTTAGATGGGTTTGGTTATGCAATAGTTGACTATAGGGTCGGGCTGGGATTGATTTTTAGAAGTTCAAAAAATTTTGGACAAGCTTGGTAAAAACTAAGATATGTCGAGCGAGCTTGAAGTTTAACTATTTAATTGGTTTTTTACTTGTTACTATTTAATTAATATTTTGTTTTCTAACCCTAAACTATTCATATCTATTCCACAAGTCTTTACTCCTCCATCTCTTCTAAAAAATGGTGTTACTTTTTGTTGGCATGTTAAATTTCTTCCCAATATTTTTTTTGAATTATCATAAAAAGAAAATATTAACGTTTTTACCTTCTTTTGAAGTATAAAATTGGATGTCTAAGTGATTATCATTGGACAATCTTGGTTAGGCTTGCGCATTTAAGTGTGCTCATTGAACGGGTTTTGTCATTAATTCATGAGTGGGCATCGTCTACAGCGGGGGCTGTAGACAGCCCCTCACATGTATGGTGTGGGGCCCCCCAAATGAATGGTGGGGCCCACACCGAATGTGAGGGGCTGTTTACAGCCCCCGCTGTAGACGATGTATGCTCTTAATTCATAAGCCAAATCATCGGGCTGGGCGGGCTTGGACAGGGACTATATTACTTATGTGTGACCTCTAGCCTGGCCCGAACCCGACCGAGCCCGCTCAATGACCAGCCCTAGCCGCAACTTGCAAGTTGCAAGGCGAGCATAAAAACGATAATCTTAAGGGACAATAAACCGAAATGTGTAAATAGTTCCAGGGTAATTGTGTCAAAAGAAGAAAAGATATATTTTAAAGAGAGTAATCGGGCGCCACAGGTCCTCTTTCAAATGTGCTCTGCAGGATTAACGTCTTTCAAAGTTGAAAATGGCGGCTTCTCGAATCGTTCTGTTTCTCGCGCTCTGAAATCTCTCGCAATGTAAGAAACTCCAGCTGCGATTATAGAAAGAAAGGAACGTTAAAGGAAATACGCCCATGGAGAAGAGGCTTCGTTCATCTCTACAGACCTCTGCAGAAGAATTCCTAATAGCTGCGACAAAAATCGGTTACAAGGCCGTGAAACCCTCCTTGAAAAGCCTGATATGGAGCATTAGCTCAACTTCTCAGCACTGTTCGTCAATTCCACTCGCTCTCCACCAATCTGTGGTTCGATCGATCGAATCATTCAAGCAATTACTGGAATCGAACGGGTGCGACCACAGCAAATCTCCATGTTCGCCGCCAAAGAAGCGGCTTCGAAGATCTTCTAGACACAGTAGGAACGCAGCGAATTCCAGTGTTGGTGATGGTTCTGATCCTAAACCCAGACCAGAAAGTAAAACCATTCTTCAGGATCTTGAGATATATACTTACATTTTGATTCTTTGCATTTCTCACCCGAAGAAGCCCTTTTCATCATTGGATCTCTTACCATCTGCTCGTTCATTGCATGATAACCTAATTCTATTCGAATTGGATCCGGTCCTGCTATCTGAGATTGCTAATTTGTGCGATCAGTGGTGGAAGGAGCAATTGCCGGAAAGAGAAACCCTAATTTCTCAGTTTCTTCCATGTCTGTTGTCGAGGTCACTGACACTACAAAAGAAGGGTGATGTACGTAGGATCTATGCACTCCGTGAGGCATTCTCTCTATTTGACTTCGATGATGAGAGCATTGAGGATCTGAAACTTCTGCTGGTTCGTTGTTTTATCACACCTTTGTATTTGAAGACAGAGGAGGGGAGGCGTTTTGTAGCCTTTCTGTTTGGATTGAGTGGTCAGCTTGTGAAGGAAGCTTTGGCAATAATCCGTTCTCAGATACTATTCGGTAGAAAGTCAATGCTGGAGGCATATGCTGAGATCCTTTTCCGGGCTTGGAAGGTGGCTAAAGGCTCTTTACGTGATGAAATTGAGAATGGTTTTTTGCAGGGCTTGATTGAAGGAGCGATTTATGCGAGCTCACGATCATTTGCTGCCTCTATAAGGAGGGTCTTAGGAGGCTTTATCGTTCAGCAAATCAGTGATGGTGTTGACAAGCTTTTATTTCGCCTTGCTGAACCTATAATATTCCGTTCACTTCAGGTATAGAGCCTCTTTTCCTTGAGCTTGTTTGTGTTGTTGTTGTTATTTTGTTCTTACAATCATCATCATCATCATTATAATAATAATAATTGTTATTGTTTTTACTTTTATTGTCATCATCATCATTATTGTTGTTGTTGTTGTTATTATATTAAAATTCTCCATGGATTACTGCATAAAGTAATATTTTACTTTTTTACTGAAGCTATCAAATTGGGATGCATCTAAGGGTACAGTTATTGGTAGAGACTAGGTATGCATGGCTGTTGCTGACACTGACCATACAAAGTATAAGAGTGGTACATGTCCGAAACAAATGGCATTGCAAAAATATTCTAGTTCAATGGTGGGTGCGCCATGTATCAGTGGTGAGTGGACATCTAGTCCTATCCAAGGTCACCACAAATATCTTGGAGTTACATATAATAATGCATTGTGTAACTTGTGTTTGGACACATTGTCCAATATGTGGTTGTCTTATCATGATAACGTGTTAGAAAAAGCCCCAAGACCTAATCCAGGGTCATCATAAATTTATTTTGACGGAATTCATTGTTAGTTGTTGAAGGTCAAACCCCCATGTCATGTGTTGCACATTGACATGCAGCCCAATCCAAGTTATCATGGAGATGTGTCATGTATCATTTGCATATGGACATGTAGTTCAATCCGAGTTCATTGAAAAACTATTGCCTATAACTTGTATGAAATGAAGTGTTTTATGCAAGCTTGGACAGCTGGCCCTGTTATAATTGCCGTATGATTCAAGAAGAAGGTGGTAAATGGGGATTGCTGTGTCTAAGTCCTCTTTTTTCTTGGAAGTACCCGACCTCGTTTCTATTGATAACTAATGAGAATGAGGGAGTGACAACAAAACTCCGAAAACCTATGAAGACATCAGGAAATTGCAAAGGACAGTCTGCTTAACACTCCAACTAACTGAGTCCAAGGCCTTCCTCAGATTGATTTTCATAGCACATTTAGGCTTGCCTTTATCCAGGTGATGGCTGTGGAGAAACTCATGGGTAATGAGCAGGTTGTCTGATATTCTCCTAACTGGTATGACAGTTGATTGGTAAGAACCCACTAATGCATCGATAACATTTCTCATCCTATTCGATAGGATCTTTGCTATTGATTTGTATATGGTGTTGATGCAAGTGATCAGTGAAAATCACCCATCGTAATTGGGTTGGGGCACTTGGGGATGAGAGTGATAAGCATGGCATTTACCTGTTTAAGCATAGCCCTAGGGTCGAAGTTCTTGATGGCAGCAACAACCTCATTGCCTACTATCTCCCTTGCATGGTTGAAAAAGACGGTTGTAAATCCATCACATCCTGGGTATTTATTTTCTTTCAAAGAGGACATTGTATTCTTGATTTCTTCATGAGAAGTCTTTTCATTCAGTAAGTGAAACTGAACAGTTGAAGTTCCTGAGTTGATATTCCATATCTGGGTCCAAAACAATAGGATTGGAGGGTTGGCTGTCACAGTATTTTCTGATAAAATGATAGAAAGCATCCATTATTTGATTTGGATCAGTGATTTTCATACCTCTCTCATCTTGAATGCTAAAAATGTGGTTCCACAACCTTCTACTATTTAAAAATTTGTGGAAGAGGGCTGAATTCTTGTCTACAGATTTCAAGAATTTGGGACCTTTGCCTAAATTGTTCCTCTTCATTACATAAAAGATTAGCCAGCTTTTTAGTAAGTTCTCTTTCTTTCTTAACTTCTTCTATTTTTTATGGTCCTTAAAGAAAATCTGTTGGAACTCGTGCAACTCTTTGGATGTTAAGTTTATCTTGCTGTTCACGTCTTTGAACTTCATCTAGCTCCATCCCTTGAATCTAATTTTTAAAGCTTACAATATGCTGACCAATTTCATACATGGGAGACCTGCTGACTTGAGTTCCAAGATCCAGCCACAGTGCTCAAGAACTCAGGTTGTTGAGCCCAGTGGCTGAAGGACTTAAAAAAGGTTTGTTGCCATTAGGTGCTGCTTCAAAAAGCTTTATTACAGCTGGCAGTGATCATAGATTCCTGGTGGCTAGAAGTCAACGAGAAGAATTAAATACTTGCAGCCACTAATGATTAGTTGGCACATGATCCAATATACTAATGATTCTTTTGTGACCCCAGCTTCTATTACTCCATCAACGCCAGCAACCAGTAGATTTCATCAGCATTAGGCAATTTAAATCAATGAAATCGTTGAATTCCCACAAAGCTTGCCTATTAATCTTGCCAACCTTTTCGCCTGAGCTACTTGAACAATTGAAATCAGCAACTAAAACCTGTAGACCATTAGGCTTGAGCAAACTGAGGTTATGCCCCATTTGGCATCTCAAAATTGATTGATTGGCACCTTTAAGGAAATAAACCAAGCCTGTTGCTCCCTCATGATCTGTACAGAACAGTTCACAATCTGATCTGAGGAGAATTACTTAGCGATACTTGAAATCCTCAGATCCCACCCTAACCATATTCTGACTTTGAGAGCATGATTGCAGTTGTGGATTCGAGACCAGCTAGGGAAAATGTAAGGAAAAATACTTTGGGCATTCACTTGTCTTTTCTTGCTTTTAACCAAACACTAAAGGTTGAGAGTTTTCAGTTGTTCATACTCATATGCTCCAGGGTACTATATTAATCATGAAGAAGATAAGTGAGCCTTTCTGCCTTCTCGTAGTAGACTTCTGCTGGTCTCCCCGGCTTCTTATCGCTTTTTCATCAACAAGCAGTCACTTTTTTCATTTGCTTCTTGGAGCTAATCTAAATGGTCTATGATTCAGGAATTAGTAAACTGACCTCTGAGAATAGTATTTGGAAGCTGTTTGGACTTACTTCCTCTTCTTGGTTTGCTGAACAAATAGGAATACCAACAAAAGTTTCTGACATCAATTCATCTTCCAACATGAACTTTTTGCATTTGAATAATTCTGTCATCGGTTTGGTTCCCAAATCTGGATTAATTTCCTCTTCATTCATCAATACTTCTTGTTGAATTGCTGTTTCCCCTTCAGAACTAAGCTTTTTAAAAGTCAGTTCCCATTTAGTTGCTGGAGCCTGCTTGTTAGGGCATGATATCTCAGGGTGAACAAAGCAACTGCACAAAGAGCACTTAGCTGGTTTCCGCATATATTCAGCTCTCACTTTCATCAGATTCATGCCATCTTCTGTGTTACCTATATTTGGATGAATGATTTCGGGAAAAAAGCAATGTATACCAACGTCAACACAGAAACTAGCAAGTTTGCAATCTGCTCATATTCTCTGTAGTCTCGTCAAAGAATAATGGTTTACCAATTGCACTTGGTATCTCAATCCAGTTGGAGTCCAAAATTCGGTTGGGAGGTTCAACAATTTGATCCAGAGTGGAACTTTTTTTAGCTCTGATCTTTTGAGTTTGGTAAAAGGCTCCCACTCTTAAACTAGTAGTAATCTTCTGCAAAATGCCACATGGAAGCCTTCAATATTCTGTCTTTGGTTTTTTCATCATTGAATTTGGAAAAGAAGCCATTACCTGCGGAGTACAATAACCTAAAAGAAACAAATCTACCCTAACCTTCTCAGGTAGTGACTTGTACATACATGTGGATTACCTATGTGTGGATTCATATATATACTATCCAGATATAATGTTTGAATACTGTAAAAGAAAGATCTATTCCAGATATCTGGCTATAATGTAAATTTTTTTGTTCTGAAATCTTGCTCTCTCTTTCTCTATCACACACACACTTTCTCTCTTTCTTTCTCTCTCAATTCTCTATTTCTCTCTGCATTAGATTTGGATGCTTTAAAACTGAGGCCACAATTTGAGTTCTGAATTATGCCACTTGGAATATCAAGGTTTTTATCTTAGCAATAATGAATAATTTTTGTTGACATAATAGCATTGGGTTCTGTTTAATTTCCTGCAGGTTGCAAACTCAAATGTTCGTCAAAATGCATTGCATTTACTCCTAGACATGTTCCCTCTTGAGGATCCAGATGCTACAAAAGAGCTGAAAGATAATTTGCTAGATAAACAGTTCTTCCTAATGGAACGATTACTTATGGATGACTGTCCAGATGTGAGGGTTGTCGCTGTTGAAGGTTCTTGTCGCATTCTTCATTTATTTTGGGAAATTATTCCTTCTCCAACCATTACAAAGTTAATCACTAAAATTGTTGACGATGTATCTAACGACATGTGCAATGAGGTTAGACTCTCTACATTGAACGGCATGTTATATTTACTTGGCAATCCTCAAACTCATCAACTTTTAAGAGTGCTTTTACCAAGGATAGGGCATCTATTCCTGGATAGTGTTGTTTCTGTGCGAGTTGCTGTTATAGATGTTCTCCTTGTTCTGAGGGATGTTCGCACTTTCCAGTTTAATCAGGTATGGAGTAGTGTGTCAAAAATTGGAATTCGCTTTTGGATACTGCTTATATTTGATTGATAGGAATTTACCCCTTCCAGGTGGTGGACATGGATTTGTTATTGGCTGCCCTTGCAAATGATCAACCACCTGTTGCTCAAAAGATCACAAGGCTGCTTATTCCATCATACTTTCCCTCGAAAGTAACTTCAGAAGAAGCATGCAATCGCTGTGTGACACTTATAAAAAGATCTCCTATGGCTGGAGCAAGATTTTGTGAATATCTTCTATTGGAAGGGGCATCAATGAAGTCTTTAGTGGAGTTTGTAAATGTCTTATCTTCTTTGGTTCTATCTCCTGATGATCTATTATGTGCTGATCAGATTGATGGTTTCATTGTTGCTACTTCCCATCTTTGTCACAGTCTAGCGAGTGAGCCATCCTGCATGGTTTTCCTAAAGGGGTTGTTTTCAGGTGAGAGATTGAAGGAGTTTTTTGCTGCTGCTACGACAAGGTTTGCACAAACTTCTGTTTTCAGCATTGCTTCCATCATCTCTCCAGATGATATCACTGGGCTTCTGAAAGAATGCATGGATGTAATCATGAGCTGTATTGGCTTATCTGAAGATGTGGAAATGCAAGCGCAAATCAGGTCTGCTCACAAGTTAATGCTGTCCTGTGACCGATTTGAGGACATGTTTGAAGCTTTGGCAGAACATTTGCGAAAGACAGCCACTGGTTGCAGTTCTAGGTTTGGCATAGAAATTCCTAAGCAGAATGTGCTGTCTGTTAGACGGAAGAGAGGTAAACTCTCTATGAGGACCTTATCTAAGTCCAAGTCTGTGAGAGCAAGAAAATCAACCAGTCAAGCTGCATCTAATTTTGAAGAAGATTATGCCATTGCCGTAGGAGTGGCATGGCAGATAAAAGACTTGCTTATGTCTGTTGACAGTCGAAATGCTTTGTTGCAGTCACAAACGCTAGAACTGACATTTTCTGCTTTGAAGCTTATTTCTGAGGTCAGTATTGAACAGTGCATGTATCATGAACGTATGGATGCAACTCCAGTTTCGGCATACATAACTCTTGCCATGTACATGACTCTTCAACATGCTCACTTAACTGCTGCAAGCAATACTGGTGATAGGAAGAACGATGGGTTGGACTCCACAGTATCTTCATTGAAGGTAAGTGATCTCCACCATAAATTTTCTGTTTGTTGGATTGTGGCTCATATCTTTTATGTGGGTTGGAAGGGGGAGGGACCTGTGACGTGCCATGGGTAGAGTGACATTGGTTTTAACCTTATTATTTTTCAATGATAGTGCAAAATTTTCTTCTCTCCCATGGTCATAGGCACAAAGCCGAACCACGTAAAATCTGTGTGCAAAGTTCTTTAATCTTTCTTTTATTTTTCTCATCCCACGGTTTAAATATTCAACACTGTTAAAATTCATAGGTCACGGGGATGAATTCACGTAGGGTACTGTTGCTGTTACAGTCCAACATCCTTTGTGGGGCAAACTTTGAAGAATTTCTTAGCCCCAGAGCATCGGGTAGCTAAACCAACAGCATCACTCATCACTTAACAGATGGCTAACTCGTGACACATGTGCATGCTCAACATCCTTTAGGGCTTCTTTATTTTCCTTATATGGATATTTCTTTTATCTTGAAATTTTCTTTCTGTATAATCCTAAATGCTGTGAAATACCAATAGATAAACATTTTAAAAAAGTTACTAATGACATCAGATTTGTTTGTAATGTCATACTGTTAAGTCAGATGATTGACTTGCTGAACTCTAGACCACTCCCATTACAAGTTTGTGAACATTCTGTTAACAGTCTGTTGAAAAATATGGGTTTGCAAATATTGGGTACTCATCATCTATTGTGCTCCCTTTTAAAGCGGTTACATTGAGAATCTATTATGTTGGTCATTAGACTTGGTAAATGACTCTTTTGATTGCTTTGTGGAGGAGTTTGAGAATTCATTTTCATTCAGCCTCCAACTCCACAAGTTTTCCCCCACAAGCCTGACTGTCAATATCATCTTATGACGGTATACTTGGATTTTATTTGTCAGATTGTTTCTTCAATTTGATATCAGTACGTATGGAGCATGACTCGGCAGCATACTGTTAATAATTTGATCTGGAAATAACTCAAATTGTAAGAAATTTTTGAAGCCACAATTTTTTAAGAGTAGAAGCATGTTCATCCACCATAACACTTCTAGAACTTTTTTCTTTTTATCTAAATACAAAACTCTTAATATTTATTGGCCTAAGGAAAATCTCCCTCTCTCTCCCTCTCTCTATCTCTCTCAAAGGACAATTTTTATAACCTGATCAGTGATAAAATTTCATCTTCTTTTTTCTTGAACATACAAGAAGTGTAATTGCATATGAAGAGATTATAAAAAAGAAAGTTCCTTCTGGTTCAAAATACAAAAAATATTGTCTCTTCTTTATCCTAATTTTGATATCTATTGTCATTTTTATTGCTATGATATTATTCTATTTTTTTTTATTGTTTAAATCGTTCAATTTGTGGGTTTTTTTTAAATAATGGTGCATTGTGCTTAACTAATAACTTTTGAGCTGTAACTAATATGTATTTCCTTTAAAACATATGAGAAACATTACTTTTTGGCTGCTGTTTGATTCATTCTTTAAATGAGATTGTTAAAATTAAAAAAATGGAGCATAACCTGGAGTAGGTCTCACTGGTGTAGGTTCCTGGGAGGGGTAAATTGGCAACAGACCTAATCATTGTCACTTTTTATACAAATTGGCAACTCAAGGCGTTTACCATTGCACCAAGTGATTGACATTATTTTCTTTAATAATGTTTTTATAATTCTTATACCTAAATTTATTGGAATTTATCTCATTTTAACTTTGCCAAATTTAATAGTTTTATTGCTCATCACATTAGGCTGTTAGTAGGAAAAATGCATGTTGATCATTTTTGTAAGAATATATTGCTTATTTATTTGCTCAACTTCTTAGGAATCATATAAAACAAATCATTCCAATATTTTTTACCCTGGGGTTCTCCTTGGTTATGGGCAGATCTATAACCTGGCTTTGCCAAGACATTCTGGCAACTTCACTTTTAACATTTTGGTTTGACTTATAACATTCTGGCAACTTTCCCAATCTACTTGATCCATCATTGTCTTCCGTCTATTGGCATGCCAAATCCATGTCTGGTGATATAATGGCTTCAGATATTTTCTTTTTTTATTTAGTTATTAGTGTTCAATGTTGTGATGTCCTTTTTATATCTAGAATTTTCTTAGATATATTAATTCTATAACTAATTGTTTGCTCTATTTTTTTTAGTTCAATACTTTTGCCTTTTGCTTGGTAAAGTCTAAGAAATTCAGTGTTGCCTATTTTTTCCATCTTCCCTTTGAGTTCACGAGATTTGTTAATGTCTCTCAGTTGGCAATGTTGGACATGTCCATGAATCATGTACTTGATTGTACAGAGAAGCTTTTCAGTGCAAGTGACAATAGAAAGTCTAGCAGCTTGCCTAGTGAATCTAAGCATGATGCTGAGAAAATGGTGCAGCAACGTAGACACAAGCGAATGGAATCCCATACTGATACCTCAACTCCAAAGGATGGTGGTAAGTAAATACCATGGAAACCTGGGTAATATGGAGTTTGTTTAGTTACATAAAACTGTTCTAAATGTTAATACCGTGGTGTAAAGTACAATAAAATGTACACGTTTATGGAGTTCAACAGGTTTCTGACATCCTGCTTGCTCAATATACCATAGAAACCCTAAAAATTTCAAAAACTTTTACTTAAAAAAATATAATGCTATGTTTATTGATAGATGTGAATATGACACATCCTTCTGTCTTACATTTAAAGCTCACATGCAGGAGATTTTGGACTTCAAAAGGAATCCATTTACTAAATTAACAATTGTATAATACAATTGTCTAATTTATCAAAACCAGTCTGTGTTGGTTAGTCCTAAAAATGTTTTTTTGATGCCTTGGTCATCACAGTTATCATGGTATTAATGCCTATATCATATGTATTTTCCAGAAATGCTCTCCCAGCCAAAAGCCATTGCATCTCCATTCTTACACATGTTGGTCCTGATACCAGGATAGTTCTTTCACAGCTAAATGCCTTGTTTGAAACTCTGTTCTGATGGCATGTGCACTATATAATATGGGGCTACACAACATTTGGCACCCTAAAAAACCTGGCTCGCCAATTCTTAACTGGTTCTTTGGGATCAGGAAGGAGAGCATCATGATTTTCCATCTGATTATCCACAGTTACAATTTCCCATCAAAAACGCAAATTTACTGGATTGGATTTTATTGTTCCATATTTTAAAATTTCTTCTCACTAGGCACATAATTGACTTCAAAACTGAATGCCGAAGAGTGAAATTTGGTTCTACTCCCTGTATCTGCACTAGTATCCTAAACTTTACCCGATGGAATCAACTTTGATGTTAGTTATCATTTCAGCTTTATTTGCCTTTTCACTGCCTCTGAACTTCTGAACTGATTGATTTCTTGACCATCAATGCATGATCAGGTATTTCCAACTCAAATAAGCTGTCAAAAATGGTGATGATCCTCACTGCAGTTCTCAAGTTAGCTGTTGATGCTGCTACCTTGCACCTGCTTTTTCACAGTAAAGAAAGATGTCTACGCTTCACTTCGGCATATATGCAATACATAATTTCCATTTTCAGGAAAAACTCCCATGGCTGCTTGCAGTTCAATGAAGAGGACTTGAAAGAATCATTTCCATGCATCAAAAGTGCTGCCAGTTATGCAGCCAAGTTGCTCAATCTGGTCCTTGCAAATTCTGGTGAAGCATCGCCACCCCCAGCAGAAGCCTCTTACATTGCTAATAATCTGCTTGATTTGATTACCTTGGTTGAGTTATACCTGGGATTGGCGTATGGAACACGACTTGTTTCTTCAGTGAAGCCATGGCTGCCTGATTTGATTCTAGCATTAGGCTCCATGCGTATTTTGACTCATACTGGTGTGGAAATAGGTTGTTCCATGGCATTTGAATTCAGTAAGCAGCATTTTCCATCCTGGCTCTCAATCTTGGGTAAGTTAGAACTCTGTGAACTAGATGCAGACAGCCCAGACGAGGAAGTGGATGCACTCGAGTCACAGTTTTCTGCATTCAAGAGACTTGTAGAGTTGGTGGTTCTATTGTTGAGGGGGAATCCCAAAATATTGGATGCAGTTGGGGTCATTTTCTTATCTGGTTCCGCAGTTGGATTGGAAAGAGGAGACTTCGGGTTGGTTTTGGGACTACTGCATTTTGTGTTTGTCAAATTGGTCAGTCATGAACTTGGGAAGTGGGAAGAGCTTGGTATGATGTTGGCTTTTCTACCAGACCTTTACCGTCAAATAGAGATATTGCTTAGAGATCCGATAGGCAGTGAGACTGGAAGACAAAAGTTAGAGAGTGCAAAGGAATTGCTTGAACCTGTTTGGAAAAATTATGTGTACGAAGGCGGCAGCGGGGAAGAGTAATTTGTGCATATGCAATTTGGCTTCTGAGTTTTTTCTTTCCTTTTCTTGATGGGAAAAAAAAATTGAAGATGATTATTGAGTTTGCTGGAGAGACAAGATTTGTGTCCCCTATCCCACTTTGGTTGGAACTGACTTAATCATATTTCCCATTGAAGAGATGTGTTTGAGCTTTGAAATATTGTTTCAAGCTTGTATATAAGTTTGTAAAACATTGGATATAGATATTGTAATTAATGAAGAGGATTTTGCAACGCAATCAGGAAATATGCAGCATCAGAATGGCATCCTAGCCTGAGCCTCACATCAATTGTGGACCACCTGCCACAACACAATGGGGGGATCACATGATATGGTTGTCCTGATTTAGATATTATATATACATCTCTCTCCTCCTCCCCCTTCATTTCCCCACATAGAAAGTCAAGATACAGGAGAAAGACAACATCAATTATCTGCATCCTATAAAGAACATTAGGAAGCATTTGAATACATACCAAGAAGAATACAAGAAATGAAGAACAAATTTAAGCTACAGAACTACAAGATGACTTTTAGCTTCCTAATGCAAAATTTGCTCATAGGAAACTGCTGTTATTTTTATGTTAGATTAATTTTGTAAACTAGACTGAGTTGATAGAAGCTTCACCCAAATCTGTCGAGCATGAAGTCAGAAATTACTGTCCTTAAAAAGCATAGCTGATTCATGACTGAGCCTCCAAATATCAGTCAGAAATTACAGTCCTTGATGATTTTCTTGTCCAGATTTCATGAAGATCCTACAGGGATCATCTTTAAGGCGGCTGCAATTGGCATTCCTAGGAACCCAATGAAGATGCTAAGGAACCACTGTGGCAATGTGAGAGGAGTTGTATTTGCAAATGTACCAAGGAATTCGATGATTATGATTTGGAAGAAGACAGTACAAGAGAGTACAGCTACAAATACATAGTTCTTTAATATGCCTTCAAAAACATCGATCTTCTCCATCTCTCTGGAGCTTATCTCATTGAAAACCTGCAGAAGATAGAAGCACAGTTTAAATTAAATTTTGGTAATAAGTCCAGAAATGAAGATAATAAAGTATTTGTTGCTATAGAAACTTGAATTTTACGAGTGAATTTATTCTATAAATAAATAATTGTGTAAAATTTTTTTCCCTAAAAACATGTTTAAAGTCGGACCTGGCTAAGAATTTCAATACATTAGCTTCTTTAAAAGCAACATATCAACAAGTTTGACTTCGAGCAAATTCAAACACACTTGATAATCCTAGTTCAGTTCAATGCTCTGACTCAAGGGGCATAAAATCCAGTTGGCAATGCTGGTCTTTAGTCTGGTCAGATAGCCAATATGTCTTTCAAGATAGATAATCTAACTAGGGTGCCTAATTTGGAAAAGGATAGCTTGCCAATCCAACTATTGAAGGGCATGGAAATGACAGATGCATCGTCAGATCCACCCAAGTATTAATCTCTACGATGAGAATAATCTGGAAAATTTTCAATTAGCTGAATCAAAATCCTCATCAAACATTCATAATTTTTTGTACGGTAATCCACCCAAGAGGTGTCCTACAGATCAAGCACAATAGATTATCTGTACACTGGTATTGAAGATAACAGAAACTGTCTTTAGGAACATCATATTGTGACCATATATCCTATGCAACCAGATGTGCTTATGGTTATTTAAAAGAGATGACCAGTCATAAAAGTTTACCTGACAGAAGACAAATGAGTTAAAAATAAGTGTGTTCAGAACCAGATCAGAATCAGGGCCATCAAGACGAAAAATTGCTTTTCCTTTGGTCTGAAGATACCATATTATGATGAACTGGTATAAGGACTGCCCTAAGATGTTCCGCCACATCACATTAGTGATGAAATTCCCTTTTCTTCCCACAGGTGATCGCTTCATCAAGTCATCATTAGGAGGTTCAGTGGCTAGTGCAAGTGCTCCCAATGTATCCATGATCATGTTGACCCACAGAAGCTGAACAGCTGTGAGGGGGGTGTTTCCTGAAGTATGATGAATTTCTGATTAAAATCAAGAATAGACTTTATAGTAAAAAATATGGTACAAGATGAAAGTGTGGGTTCCTTACCAGTCAAACAAGCCGAAGAAAAATTAACAATTAGGGCAACCACGTTAACAGTCAGTTGGAACTGTACAAATTTTTGAATGTTTATATACACAGAACGTCCCCATTTGCCCACTGTCACGATGGTGGAGAAATTATCATCCAGGATTATGACATCAGCACTCTCTTTAGCCACCTGAAAATTGGAAAGAAAATTATTTCATATCTGATCTTACTATTAGTATCATAGATGGCCTATATTATGAGAAACAGAATACATGCATCTGAATGCTAGGACACCGAAAACAAGGAGTCAAAGGTTCAGATAAAGTAAATAAAATTTGTGAAGGAGAAATTCAGATTCTTGTTTTTGCATCTTTTTAATATCATATGTTAATGGAAGGCATTTAATTTCATTGGCTTTACATCTTTAGTACAAAACCAAGGAAGCTGGCTTTGTTATTCATGAAATGAGTGCCACATAAACACATAAGAATGAGTCTTTGCCATTCAAACCATTCACACCAGACATAAGGTCTTTTCCAGATAAAGGTGTGTAGCATGTAAATAAACGAAAAATTATAAGCAACTCAATTTAAAAGGTTCACAAATTAAAATAAGTACCCAAACTAGGTCAGTCAAATATGTCTGCATATTCAAATATGCAGTTCCTTTGAATAATTTGAATGTATCAGTTTACCAGTGCATACTATTATTTTTTCCCCCCTCTAATGAATAGTTTTCCATTGAATATCATCATTAGTAAAGGGAAAATTACCTCAGTTCCAGCAATGCCCATCGCAAGTCCAATATCTGCTTCATGAAGTGCTGGAGCATCATTTGTACCATCACCAGTTACTGCAACGACTTCGCCCAAGTCATTTCGCAAGTGTTTCACCAAGGTATGCTTGTCTAGAGGTGAGGACCGAGCCATCACCTGTAGAGAAGAAATTGGAAATAACAAATAAGAGAACTCTCCTATTGAGAAATATGACCCAGATGATGTGAACAAGAATCTATGAATAACCTGAATTTTTGGGATCAGTACGTTCAATTCCTCTGGACTCTTCTCCCGAAAAACTGGACCTTCAATGGCTATACCTTCATCAGTAAGAATTCCACATTCTCTAGCTATTGCCTTTGCAGTGTTTATGTTGTCTCCTGTAACCATTCTTACAGTAATACCTGCTGACCTACAGATTGCAACAGACTCCTTTACACCAGGACGAACAGGATCTTTGATACCTACAATTGCTATACAAGTATATCCTGTAACTGGAATAGGACTCTCGGCAGAGAACTCATTTTCTATTTCCATATAAGCAAGGCATAATGTTCGAAGAGCTTCACTAGCAAACTGTTCAATTGTATCCTTCAGATGATTCATAGATGTTTCATCAAGTGGAACAACCTCGCCTTTTGAATCTATAAACTTGTCACATGCAGCCAAAATTATTTCTGAAGCACCTTTGCAGTGGGCACGGAAACCTCCTTCAGGAAGCTCAATCACTACCCCCATTCGCTTTTTTACAGAATTGAACGGTTCAATTTTCAAAAGTTTAGATGATTGGCACTCTGCCTGGAAATCTCCACCAAGTGACAAGCCAAACTCTAACAAAGCAGTGTCAGTGGGGGTTCCCAATATATCAAGTTTACCTTCTTTGTTTACCACGACTTCTCCCCCAGTGTTATTAAATATTGATTGGATAAGGATTTTCACAGCATAATCAGGAATTTCAGAGCATAAGTTGACAGCCTCCTTGGATCTCCCAACTTCTTTAATATTCCCACAAATGAATGCTTTCACAACGGTCATGTGGTTGGTAGTCAGTGTCCCAGTCTTGTCACTGCAGATACTTGTTGCAGATCCCATTGTTTCACAAGCTGCGAGATTGCGGACAAGTGCCTTATCATTCATCATTTTTTTCATGGCAAAGGCAAGGCTCAAGGTAACAGCCAAAGGCAGCCCCTCAGGAACAGCAACCACAACAATTGTTACTGCAACAGCAAAGCATTCCAGCATTTCAAGTGCATCATCACCTGACCAGCTCCAATGGGTTCCCTCTTGCAGCTTGCGGCTAAACAAACCTTGGATCAAGACTGCGAATGTTACAACAGCAAAGAACAGGCCTATTTTCCCAATTATTGTTGCCACTCCATTCAGTTTGACCTGCAATGGTGTCTCATCATCTCCTCCTTCACTGAGGGTAGCCATCAATTTACCCCATTGAGTTCTCATGCCAACAGTGGTCACCAGCATTTTGCACGACCCATCTTGGACCTTGGTTCCAGACAGCAGGAAAGGATTCTCAGAACTCACAATAACAGGCTCACTTTCCCCTGTTAAACTTGATTCATCTATCAGGACGGAAAATCCTGATAAAAACAATCCATCAGCTGGGACCTGGTCTCCAATAGCAAGATGCACAATGTCACCAGGAAGTAGCTCATATATCGACATCTTTTGCCTGTATCCATTTCTAGTAACCTGAATGTCTATCTTCTTCTTCTCCTTGTCCAAATCCTTGAACTGTAAAGATTGTTTGTAGTCACTGGTCGCAGTAACAAACACAACCAACAAGATGCTTGCAACAATTCCAAGTCCGTCATGGGCCCCTTTTGGCCATCCTTCCACTGTTATTCCTATAATCAGAGACACAACAGCACAGACTGCAAGGATGATGAGAGTCATGTCTTGAAGGGCTTCCCATACAAACACCCAGAAACTCCGCACTTGGCTTTCAGTGAATTTATTAATTCCATAAGTTTCTTTTCTGCTGTTCAGTAGACGCTCTTCAGCAGTGATCCCATTGGTTGTTGATGTGGAGAGCTTGGTTGCTATACCCTCCACCCCACCATGGACTTTTAGCTTTTTAACATCGTGGCCTTCGACGATGGATCCCAATTCTTCAGCACATATCTCGAAACCAGCAGCTTTGACCTCCTCTGGTACCGTGTACTCACTGGCTACCGCAATACCTACAAGGAATCAAGGCAAGGCAGAGTCAATGTAAAGAGCCATAGAGGATTACCGTTTTCTTAGTTTTGATTGGATTATTCAAAACGTTACCGTGGATAAACTGAAGAGCAGCTTTTGAAACCAATACTGCAACTCTCAATTTTTCCTGCAATATCCAGCCAGAAAGGCATTAGCATCAAATAATAACAAGGTATAAATTCAGCAGTGTCATATCTCGACAGTATATGATTCTTCTGCTGCAACCTGCAACCAAATTAAAACTCAATGTTGTATCTACATGACCACAAAAAATCATGTCTCTAGTAACAATGAACCATTTTTCACTATGTCAAGGTTTTGTATTGCTGTATTGGGCATAAAATAATCAAACCTGCCATCCCTCAGGAGATACTGGAAAAATGATACAAGGTCATGGATACACCCAGGCCGGATAAATTATATATACTAGAAGGAGTTACATTCAGCAAAAATTATATACACTAGAAGGAGTTACATTCAGCAAAAATGCGCAGTAACCTGCATAGGCAATTGAAAAAGGCATTACATCTAGGTCCATTTTAAAAACACTGGTTTTGCTTAGTAGTTTCCAGCAACTTGAAGATTCTGCACTCAACTAATTTATATAAACCTCGTGATCTTTCGTGGATGACCTTTCTCGGATAATTGTTTAACTAGGCTTGAACTGTGGGTAGTTATCACTAAGTGGGTTATATTAGAAGGAATGTAGTAAAAGGGAGGCCAATTAATGGAAACCAAAAATGAATGAGGCTTCCTTCTAAACCATTAAGGTGCCTTTGCTTCAAACAGCAGCACAGATATACATGATCATCTCCACAGATTTAAAACCATTTAAAATTGGATCCATGGAGAAGGTTCCGGCTCAGTGGTAACTTTATTTGGTTCCTTTTTGTAAATTGATAACACTAACTCTGGGCAGATATCATAAAACATTTTCCCAGTTGCTGCATTTACAATCCCTCATAGTCACAGAAATCTGTTCAAGATCTTTCCTGTCTTCTTCCTTATTACTAACTAAATGCTGACATAGACTTAATTGGTAGACTGAAATTTAACAGCCAAAAAAAAATGTATGAGGAAAAGAATTGAAAGGAAGAGAAGGGGGGAGGAAGGATTCGTCCTAACAAATACATAGGTAGATGCAAAAGCTGATTTCATCATAAATTTGAATCTCAAACACGACTGAAGATTGTGAAAGAGAAAGGGAAAGCAATGAATCAGCAAAGACCAGCTCACAGAAGAGACTCCAAAAAGAATTAGCAAAACAGGAAGAAAAAAAATCTGATGAGCTGACTGACCTGATTGGTACGTCGCATAGCCTCGGCTTCGTAGCGCTTGGAGAGGTTGGCAGTAAAGCGGAACCTCCGTTTGGGATTCTTCACGAAGCCACAGAGCCTTCTCCATCGTTGAAGGGCCTCCTCCGACGAATTCTTCGATTTCACACCCCCAAAATTCTGATTTAAATAGCTCTCCATAATATTAAATTTTCTATTTTTCTTGACAAATTCGACTGTTGGCAATCTAACACTTATCACGGTATTCAAGTACTAATACTTGAGATCGAGGAAAAGGAAAAAGGTCCCCAACCCCAGAAAAGAATTAGAAGCTTTAAACTCACAAGACAAACTATAGCTGAATGTAAGTTGAAAGAAAGACCAGAAGCAATTCCGCTGCCGTTTCTCTTGGTCTTAAATGGCGCCTTGCACTATTCCACTAGAATTTTTTGATAAGTAGGTGAAATGGGACTCAACCGAATCACTATCTGATTTGGGTTTTTACTATTTCAAACAAGAAAATAAAGAGAAGAGGAACATGAAATAAGGGAAAGGAAGGATCAAAAGAAAGATCCGAGATTTGGTGAGAAACAGTGGTTACACAGAGAGGTAAAAGCTGATCAAGGGCAGTTGCCCTCTTCTCGGATCTTCTTCGAACAGATCTAACTCGGTCAATTCAAAAACAAAAAAAAAATGTTGAACAATTAAAAATAAAAAGAAAAAACCAAAAATCTTATTCTTTTCTCCTTCGTGCTTATCTGAGGGGAACCTTCCCTTGTTTCAAAATAATGAAATATATAACGTTAGCATTAGCTGCGGCAACATCAATTGGAGCATTCCATGTGCTGAGAGCATTTCCTTCTGCCATTATATATATACACACGCAAACAAGGATTTAAAAAAAGTAAATGATTAAGAAGTATCATCGCACGCGGTCGAGAAAAGCACACGATTTGATGTAAAAGATTCCAAGTAGGTTAGCCTCTCGTTGGAGAGAGAGATTACGGGTCTCACTCGTTCGAAATTTCAAACACTCCGAAGGACCGAAAGGGTCAGGTCCTACAATTTTGGGCAAGTCAGCCAGTGAAATACCTTGTAGCTGCGTTGCACAGGCGCTGCATGATGGGCCGTGCCTCCTACGTACCTTAATGAAGAAGTATGATATAGTTTAGTGGTCTAAACTGATAGGCAGCTTTAGCTCCAACGACCTCTTCCGAGAAATTGCACATTACAAAGAAAACGCGGAGCAAAGGGACGCGTAAAGATTCCGACGAATTAAATCGTATACCGCGTCTGTGAGAAGAACTCCTTTATGGGATGACATGACCTGCCTGCTTTGAAATGACGTGCTTTGGCCGTAAAGTAAAATACTGCCATGCCTTTTTCGCGTGGAGGCCTACCGCAAAGTGAAATAACATCACAGGGTCAAACAACAGACAATTCAGGTACTTCACAGGGTCAAACAGACAATTCAGGTACATCGCACGTAAACTATAAAGACAGCATTAAGATTTATAACCTCTCATTCTTCTTGCAATTTTGTGTAATATGAGATTTTATCACATCCAACATTTACCGGTTACTATTTCTCTTTATTAGAAAATTTTCATGTGGGTCCACTTGACAAACATTAAGCATTTGCAAGACGGCATATGAATCCAATTGGAGGGACCAATGTTGCATGAAATTTCATAATATTTCGTCTCAATGCTATTATTTTTTGTTGCACGCTGTTGAAGTCAAATACTGCCACAAGGAAGGTTAGTGTTTTTTTCTGTGTTTTAAATGTTTAGACAACATTTAAAACATCTATTCCAACAGCAGCAACCAAAACCTAGCTTCAATTTCTCCTACAATCACGTATTACTAATGCATCAAAATTATTTGAATAGTATTTGTATTTATAGTCGTTTCAAATGTACCCCTAACATTAATTTCCGTTAACTTTTATATGGCTTATTTTTATTAAATGACTAAAGTAATAACATGTAAAAAATAAAATACTAAATAGCTAAATAACTATGGCTAGGCTAAGTTTCAATGAATAATTATCAATTAAGCAAATTTATAGAAATCTTAGCGTATAAATGTAATGAAAAATAATCATAATAACGTAAATGAAAATATAATATAGTATAAGAAGATAAATGCGAAATATTTTTAATTTTATAGAAGATTACTTTAGTCACGTAATAAAAATAAACAAGAAAAGTTAATGACTTTAACATCAAGGAGTACGACTGTAACTATTATGGTAAATGGAGGAGCATAAATTCAAATACTAAAACAAGATGATATAGATGCAAATATATTATATTGTAGGGATAAGGATATAAAAATCCCAAAAAAATAACCCAAATGACTCTTCCCAAACCCTAAAATTATGAAAGTTTTAAAACTTAACTTAGTCTTTAGCTCACTTCACTCATAAGCTTGATGCCATTTAGTCAAATTTTATTGGCATGATACTTTCTAAATGTAAAGGGTTTAACTACGTTTATCAAAAATATAAAAGTGTGTGAGTATAAATTCCTCAAACTCAGAACTTCATCTAGTCTCAGCCTTCTATTTTTGGCTTCTTAGAACACGATAGAGAAAACTCATACTGACGGGTAAGACCAAAAGCTCTTCTAACAGATTCTTTATTCCCCTGAAATAAAAAGGGAGAAGCTTCCTTATTTAGGACAAGTAAAGTTACTATATATGCACACATCCATCACACCTTACCTTTTTTGGAAAGTATAATTTTAGAGATACTCACGAAAATGTATAACCTGAATGACGCGAAATACATTTGCAAGAGGCAAGTTGTTGAACAATCTCCTTTTGATTTGGTGAGAACAGGATTTTGAACCTAGACATGATATCACAAGGCTTTGCCACTATCTCAAGTGGCATCCTCGTAAATAAAGCAATCTACTCCTAGTTTTTACTACCTTTCCTAATTAGGTTTTTTGTTAGAGCTTAAAAAAGGGAAAATTGGTTTGTAGTGATGCTTTTCAAAATAATTTAGATTCAATCGGCTAATTCTTGATAATTGGTTTTTAGTGATACTCTCTTAACATAATTGAGAATTGGTGCATTTTACTCTTCAATAAGAGTTTATTCCAAAAATACCTTAAAAAGACTTGCAAACTTCACTTGTATCAAAATGAGTGAAATGGTTTTCAATGACTTTTGAGGGTATTTTAGGAAGAAACTCTTAATGAACACTAAAACAACCAATTCTCAATTATGTTAAAAGAGTATAACTAAAAACCAATTACTAAGAATTGGGCGATTCAATCTAAATTATTTTGAAAAAACATCACTAAAAACCAATTTACCCTTTTAAAAGCTCAGACAAGCCTAAAAACTCATCTATCCAAGCAGTTCAATAACTCGGACCTAATTATCAGCTGCTCATTCAAAAATAATGTCAATACTTTTTAATAAATAAAAAAACAAAATAAAAAAGGTATTTAAAAATAATTAAAAATTCAAATATAAAGAGTATGAATTTTGTATATTTGTGGAGTCATCAGAAAAGTTGACCAGCTTGTAAGTGAACTAATAGCACAAAGAACAATCCTAAGTGACCCGACCAGGTTTTTGGAGCAGCTTGCGAGTTTTAAAACATCGATTTCTTTGGTCTGTCCGCACCATACAGCAAAAAGTTCCACTAGGATTTTAAGCTTTAGCTCTTATATTAAGTTTGCACGTACGGAAGGCAACGACGGGGCTTTTGATAAACCCAAACCCACTCCTATTGGGTTGGTAAAGAGGCAGAGCGAGTTTGACCGGTAGGAATATAAACGGCAAAAAAAAAAAAAGTGTTTTTAAAATACACTATATGTATTAATAATATATTTACTAATAAAATAAGTATTTTTATATATAATATATATGAAAATAGTATTTAAAAAATATAAAATAATATTTTAATATGTGAAGGTCAAGTTCAGGGCGGGTTGGACTAAACCCGAACCCGCCCCTAATCTGATTTTAGGTATACCAAACCCTAACCTGCCCCATTGCCATCCCTATTCGCAGGACGTTTTGTCAAAATTTGTATTTCCAACTCGCACTAACGTTTTTGTGTTGTGCCGCACAACACGTGTTCTAATAAAATCAGGGCTTCAACTCCATGGAAGGGTAATTTAATAAATTCGTGTACTTAGGGGGAATTGTCATGTGTGTCCACCACATGGGTTTACTTAGCATATTGTGTTGGAAGTGGAACTTAAGTTATTTTATTTTACAATAATCAACAGTGTAAAATATCGAAACCTTCCTTAAGGTATGCACTAATCACAAATACCTCCCTCTATGTTTCAGAAATAGCACTTTACTCCTTGTAAAAGCCCATCCTAATTACACTTAAAGGTTTATTTGCTTTTATTTAAATGTCCTCTACTTTACTAGGAAAGTTCCTTGCATTATTTATTAGAAATTATTAGAAAATTACTTCTCTTTCTTTACTCATTTTTCTAACTCCCCAAATAATTAATTTGAAGGATAAATTCGTCTTTCTATACTTAAAGATTAGTGAATTAGCCATATTTGTCCAAAAAAAAAAAACTTGGGTAGCAACTTAACAAAGGGAAAAAGTGACATTTTGTTGCTCCAAAAATGGGCCGGTGTGGACACGTGTCTGAGGTGGTGATGTGTCTCTACGCGGGCGTGCCAGTATCGTTTGATACAATGATTTTCGAGTCGATTCCTGACCCCGGGCACATGTTCCGAATCTGAACCGGGATCGGTTCAGTCGTACTGCAAGTCACCTGTAATAAAACGGGTCAGGCGATGGTATGAAGACTAGGGGTTCGGTCTTCGTTTTGGGTTCTTGTAAGTGTTTGAAAGCAAAAGCATCTAACGGCACACAAATCCTTTTATTATAAAATCGGCCGAATAGCCGAAAGCGACAACAGATAATCCTCAAAATGAAAACAAAAGTACAAAAGAAAATCGACAGGGCTTGCAGGACCGGCCTGTCCTGGTCTTATAGCCGTAATCGGGTATAAGCACAGGAGGAAGGGGGCAGCTGCTTACAAAGTCGGTTCAGGGGGTTCACCTTGGATTGCTGCTTACCCGAAAATACACAAGTCACCTGGCGTGAACAGAGCGAGTCTCGGGACCGGCTGCTCGGGATTCTGTAAGGACAGAACTGCGAGTCAGGGGCGGCCTCAACTTACTCTCCGGTGGCAGGATTCTGGTGTTAGTCGGAGTAAAGAGGGGTCGAAGATGTCACTGCGACTGGAAGCAGTGAGAGAAGTCCTAGTTTATCCGTCTGTATTAGAGGGGATAAAGGATCACGGATGATCAAAATAATATAATAACCGGTTGCGGTTGTGTGGATTGTGTCCCTGAGCTCTTCGAATTGGGGCCTTTTATATCCGCTTCTTGACGGTTACTCAACGTCCTACTCCCGCACGATCTTCATGGCGGTTGATTATCTTTAGTTCTCAGTTTCAAAATGATAACCGCCCGGCCATGATCTAAGAATAGTTTTATTCTTGAACGGCCGATGGCACGATCCTCTGATATTTATGGTTTTGTCGTATTGGCTTGCGTGGCTCGAACCGCATTCTTCTGTATGCGTGCTGACGTGGCCTGCTCAACCCTTCAAAGTCTACGGGCCTTGATGTCGTGGCCTAACCAAGCCACCTAGGCACCACGTGTCCTTCTCTTATTCGTCGGTTATATAGGGTGTAAACACATTTCTACAAACCTTAAGAGAAAAAATGTTATTTTGGAAATGTGAAGGGAGGTATGTGTGATCAGTGCAATCCTCAAGGGAGGTTTCTATAAGTTACCTTAATCAATAAAGAGTTGTTCTGCTTTTCTTTTGTCTACAACAAAATTCATAACCTAAAAGAGTGCCTTACATAAACACTAAATCCAAAACAACTATAACACTACACCATGAGGTTTTTCTGGTTTGGCCAACTCTTGAAAGTAAATTCAACTTTATTTTCCGATTTAAAATCATTTGCCGCTTTTAAGTGAAGTTGTCAATGCAATTTGATTTGGAGCATCTAAAGGTTGCAAAGTTTTTTGCTTTTAAAAATAATTTTTAAAAAATTTTTTTTGAAGAAAACCCAATCATGAAATGCTCAACATGGTAGCATCTCATAGCCACAGCATGGATTGGAACAGTAAATGAGTGCTTATTTTCCTTTCTTTTTTTCTCCATGTTTTTTTGAAAAGAAAAAGTTGGTGGAATCCCAACAAAGCGTCTTGAATAACTTTTGAGGAGGTCCCACACTTGAATTTAAGGGCCTAAAAAATTGTGAGGATGTTACATTATATTTTTCTTCCTCAAATTGTGCTTTTTAGCATTAACCACCATAATGCATGTCGATGATAGATTTTCCAAGTGGGTAGACGACGACATAATGATATACAGAGATTTACAAGTCTAAATTGCAGGAGTTACTTAGATTCCAATTCGAACAATATTGAATGTAAACTTGTAGAGAACTCACTTCCCATATCTATCTTCAGTTTAATTTCCACAACCATTCTGAGCTAGACAAATTAAAACATGGGCGACTCTTTTTTTCCTTTTTGGTGGAAAGCCCAAGAAACAAAATTACACAAAACGTGGAAAAGCCCAACCAAGAACGAGGAAAACATGGGCGACTCACGTTGGGATGTCGGGAAGCTTTTATTGTACATTCTCTTGCATTCTTTCAACTTCAAAAGGCAAAAGCAGCCATACATATGATATGAGTCAATATGACAGATATAATTCATTACGGAAGATAAGTTGAGAGACCAATGAATCATCAAAACCCATTTAATTTAACTTTTCTACCCCACGTAAGGCCCATGGAAAATAGCTTCTTTTTTTCCATGTTTTTAACTCATCAAAATTATTCAAGATTCCCTCACAAGCAACCATAAATGACGATTCATAAACTCTCTCCCCTTCTCTTTCTCTCACGTCCTGCCCTCAACGTCATTGTATGGAATTATTCTAGGTGTTGGATGGAGGGCCCCAAATCCACCACTTATCTGCCCTTCAACTCAACTTCCTAGCTTCCTAGATGAAACCTAACAAACTAGCAAACTTTACTAACAAAACAAAGTGTTGGGGTACTAGGCAAAAAATCCACCAGCCTGATAAAGGTACCACGAAATAAAGTTATGCTTTAACTTGTAACTTAAATTATTGGTCTAGTGCTAAGTGCTTGATCTTGATCCCAACAATTGGTATCAGAGTCTAGCTAGGTTTCGGATTCAAATCTCCCCAGGAACATGTTATATGCCTAGCTTACAGCGCAAGGTGTTAGTGGGGTTCAATCCCCAAAATGGTCTACTACTGTTAAGAGCTTGATCCTAACACAAAGTGACCTGAGCCTGCAGTGATGCTTCATTGACCATGCTTAATTAGTCGCCCTACTCCAATCCTAACTTATAATCGTTTTTAAGAAACAAATTAAATGTAGATAAAAGAAGAGCACTGCATGTCATGTTTTTATAATTATGTGGTTCAAAGTCGCAAAATCTGTTCTAATCATAGCCACAGGGGTTGCATTTGTTTACTTTTGGAAAGCAGCAATCGTTAAGCAGCTTGTTCTAATCGATCTTCTCCGATTTGGACGACATTATCCAAAGGAACAGCTCCTGCGATATAACATCAATCGTTATCAAAGCCACGCGTGGTAGAACCACATAGACCAACACATCATCCAACCCCAGTTTTCTGTGTGATGATGCCTTCTATCTTCTCCCTTTTTCTTTAACCCACTAAGCTGAATGGTGATTAGTAGCAATAGCCACAAAAGTCATCCAAAAGCAAGTGTTTTTGTGGTACTTTCCATTCGCCACTAAACTAATAGGATTTAATGGAAGTTAAGTAACATGAACGCTAAAAAAAGAAAAGAAGTACATCAAGATGGATGGTAGGAATGCTCCATTAATTTCCTTACCCAATCAAAATGGATAATTTTGCTGGAAATGTTGGGATTTGAATCCATGGCCAATCAATAAGATGCGGCAATAAGAAGAAGAAGAGGGTCCAGACAATACATATCTTTACTTACTAAGGCCTACAGCAACGAATCAGATTCTGCCCCTTGAACCTTTTAGAGATGGAGAAAGATTGCAATGTGAGAGAGAAGCCATTCTACATGATTGTGTTGCTTCTGTGAAACCTACTATATCACTCAGTGAGTCCCGCGCTCGTGATCATGAGGAGTTCTCATGGATTGAAGCATGGATCAGATCTTCCCATCTTCGTTAAATATGTACCAATGCAACGGTTGCTGCAAACATCAAGTTTTTCGCTTATGGAAAAGAGAGAGAGAGTTTTGTTAAAAAGTAGCGTCTTGATTTAGATGCTCGTGATTGCGGGAAAAAGGAAAAGCTAATACTTTAACGGCGACCAAGAAGTCCCCTAGCGAAGTGTGCTGAGCTTTATACACGAGTTCCCATAAAACCCGCACGCGGTTAAGGTTGCATTAATATAGGGTTTCAACGGTTATAAATCTGCCTGTTCAAAATCCAGGCAGTTACAAAACTGTTCCCTTTCTTCACTTGCATGAGTGCATCCTTGCTGGTATATATAAAGGGAAATGTCCCTTGGGAGGTAGGCCAAAAATCATATCCAACTTCACCAGCCGGTCGATCTAATGCAATACTGCACAAGCTACTAGTACTTATAACAAGAGTAGAGTGCCGTTTAGCTTTAGTTCAAATTTCAGCCTATTATATATAGGCTAAAAAGGAATTTCAAAATTTTAGCTTTGGTAAGGAAACAAGAATCTGAATTGTATAAAATGATATTTAAGTAATTACAGTCCGGGAGTGGTTCGTGCAATGGAGTCTAAAAAACAAAATTTCAAAAAGGGTAGAAGGAAATTTTGATTTCCAAAAACATGGGAAGTTTGAGATGGCAAAATTTGGTAGAAAAACTGCTGCCTATTCACTCAGCTCTAGTTTTCACTTAATTAACACGAGGAGTTGAACAGTGAAAGTACAAACAACAAAATCTGAGGAGAGGTACGAGTGATTTTACCAAACTTAAAAAAAATATTCGTGAGACGCTATAGAATCTGGATGATTGAGACCAAAATAATCAGAAAAGCAAAGGTCTCTCAGATGAAGATCGAAATCCTATCAACAACAGAAAATTATAAATATCACCAACATACGACGACTTTCATATGAGCCAACGAACATCGATACCCAGTATCTATCTCTCTATACAGAGACCCACCCCACCACACCCCACGCCATCTTTTCGTCTTAAATATAACGTGCAGGAGAGCTCCGACCCCTCTTAAATCCCAAGCCTCTCCCCAGAATCTCAACCTCCTCCCATCGATCATAAAGCTTCACTCACAAAATCCAAGAATCTGTTCTCTCTGCACGCTTCATACATGGTGGGCAACTGCAACAGTCTCTTGAGGGCTCTAAACGTGAAGGTAGTCGGAAACGGCGACAGAATTCTGGTGCTCTCCCATGGCTTTGGTACTGATCAATCTGTGTGGAAAGGTATAATTCACCACTTCACCCCTTACTATCGAATCATCTTATACGACCTTGTCTGCGCCGGCAGCGTCAATCCCGACCACTTTGACTTCCAACGATACAGCACTCTCGACGCCTATGTCGATGACTTACTCAACATCCTCGAATCTTGTGGCGTCGTCATATGCACCTACATCGGCCACTCCGTGTCCGCCATGATCGGTATCCTCGCCTCCATTCGCCGACCTGATCTCTTCACGAAGCTCATCCTCATTGGCGCCTCACCAAGGTAACGCCTTCCGATCCTGGCTTTAACCTGATAAACCCAAATTTTATAACATTCTAAAAAGAGATTAGATATACCCTTTTTTTTTTTTCTGTGTATAGGTTCTTAAACGACATAGACTACCATGGGGGATTTGAGCCAAGCGAGATCGAGGGAGTTTTCATGGCGATGGAAGCTAATTACGAAGCGTGGGTTAATGGGTTTGCTCCGTTGGCAGTCGGAGCCGACGTGCCGGACGCCGTCAGAGAATTCAGTCGGACACTGTTCAATATGAGACCCGACATATCGCTATTCGTCTCGAGAACAATTTTCAATAGCGATTTGAGGGGTGTGTTGGGCTTGGTGAGGGTTCCTTGTTGGATAATCCAAACTCCTATGGATGTGTCCGTGCCGGAGTCGGTTGCCATGTATCTTGAGAGTCATTTGGGTGGCCAGACCACCGTCATCAAGTTAGACGCAGAAGGGCATTTGCCGCACTTGACTGCACCGGCGTTGCTGGTTCCAGCTCTCCAGCGAGCTCTGTCACGGTGACTGAGTTGTTGTTACCGGGCTATTGCGCTGGCGATGGCGACACATATCAGATAAGTCGTGGACAACAGTCGTCCGATGATCACGGAGTACCGAAAGATAGGATCTCTCACGTGGTAATCACGTGATGCTTTTTTTTTACTTTTTCTTTTTCATTTTTTCCCTTTTTAAAAAAAAAAAAAAAAGAAAATATAAATTAAAGAAAAAATGAAAGGATGTACGAACATTTGTTTTATGTTGTGTGGTTTTCTTTGTGAATCCTTAATCCCATAAATTTTCGCAGATAAAGTAATCCTAGAGAAAGAAAAAGAGCTACCGGAAAAGCTGTTGGTTGATAAGTTGAGGGCTTAATAACACAAAAGATAACAGATGCAAGCTAAATATTTAAATTACTTTGAAGCTATTGGGTCATGAGAGTAATTTAATATCTTTTTTTTTTAATTGACAAAATATCCGGATAGAACCTATATAAAATACTTCATACTTTTAGCTTTTATAATAAGATATATTAAGGGTCTTGAGTATTAGATTGTGACATGACATGCTTTTAAAAATAATTGGGACACCATATGATCGACCTATAAAGAGATATTTTGAACCAAATGACCATGATGAAATCTTTTGCTATGTTTATCTGAAATACCCCTGCTTTTAGTCAGGAGATTTGGCTGTGAGATGCTGTCGTTTGGAGCGTCTTAGAGTCCATGTTTTCTCATGTGGCCCACTTGAAACATTTACAACAATGAAAAAACAGACCATGAGACGCTCGACAATTCACATTAGGGCTGCAACTTGGTGCGGTTTGGTTTGGGTTGGCCTCAACTCAAGACCAAACCAAGGTTACTAATGGTCGGTCCAAAACCGAATCGAACCGACCTCAGAACCAAAATACCCAAACCGAACCGAATTGCAAAATTCGGTTCGGTTTGGGTCATTTTCTCATACTTAAAACCTGTTATCGAGAGAGAGAGATTCCCACTTTTGCTCAAAAAAAATTTTTTAAAGAATATACATAACAAATTTAAAGGATCATCACTTACATGCGGTCCAATCCCTTAAGTAGTTCACATGCGTACTTAGAATCCCAAGTCATATATTAATTGTTTTGGATCACACTTTTGAACTCATGAACCAATTTAATAATTAACTACAAAGATTTATAAAATAATAATCTTATTCATTATTTTATAACTTATAATTTATAAGTTATATTTTATTATTACAACTTTATCTATTGTATATTTTATATATATTATTATATTTTGGTTTGGTTTGGTTCTGTTTTACACTTAAGAAATTCGGTTTGGTTTTCGGTTCGGTTAACCCGAGCCTTCAACCCAAAACTGAACCAAACAAATTTGGCTCTCTAATTTTAGAACCAAAACCTACCCAAAGACTATATAACCCAAACCAAATCAACCCAAAGTCAGGTTGGACAGGTTCGGTTTCGGTTTTAACCGACCCAAGTTGCAGCCCTAGTTCACACAGCATCATCTCACATCCAAAACAGGGGCAATTCAAGAAAGATTTCGTCCCTAATATTTGGACTTTTGGAAAGCAACCGTAAGAACATATCATCAAAGCCACATAACGAACCTCTGTAATTCCGGATCTAACTTCCATGGAGCATTACTGGTTTCACAATCACAAAAGACACATACACAAAGACAAAACTCTTTTAAGATATTCAACAACTTACAATTCAAGCATCAAGAAGAGTCAGTTCAGTTTCGCTTCCCCTACAGCGTAATGTACCACTTGACATAGTGATAAAGACTTAGGGGTTGCCGCTTGAGATCCAGATGAAGACTTGAAGGCTCATCTTTCATTTGCATCTCCTACAACCCACACTGTATACATCCCCACACATCTATTGGAGACCACCATTCACTTTTTGGGGGCTCCACACATGAATGTGTGGGGTGTATAGAGAGTGGGTTGTAGACGATTTCCACGCCTAGGGCTGTAAACGGGTCGAATACGGTACGGATCTACTAAGATCCGAATTCGATCCAATAAGAAAATCCGATATCCGAATTCGAACCGATTATCCGACGGATCTTTCACATCTAATACCAAATTTGATCCGAATTCAAATCCGATCGATTATCCTAATCCGATTACATTATATATGGAAAAAAAAATAAGATATTATAAACCTTAAATTAGTAGATCAAATAAGGATGTATTAATTCAAATTTGTCTTATATTATAACCTTAAATCAATAAATATTATATGAAACCTTCATTCCTTCTATACTAATATTTAAAAAGGCCTAAAAAATATAACATATATACAAAATAAGCGGTTGGATTTTAATCAAGTCGAATATGTGTTGTACCATATTCGAATTCGGATTTTAATAATCAGGTCGAATTTGGGTCGGATTCGGATCTTTATCCGACCCATTAATAGCCCCATCCTTTGTTATAGAGTCCCATATTGCATAAAGAATGAGCTCGCTCGATGGCCGCATCGGCAAAAACTTTCTTTGCCATTCATGTTGCTATCACGCCAGGCAGTCTCTTAATTAACTGTTGCTATATACCCTCCAAAACAGTAGGGGTGGCAGTGGGTCGGGTTCGGGCGGGTTCGGGTCGGGTTGGCATGGGGGGTTAACGGGTTAGTGCTCAACCCGAACCCGCCCATTTAATAAACGGGTTGGGATATACCAACCCTAACCCAACCCGCCCTAACCCGTTTAAACCTGCCAACCCGTTTATAAAGTACTAAATTCAATATTAAAAGCTACATTTTCCTAAGAAACCCAATTTACAAGGGTAATTGACGATGGATCCATCCTTTCCAGCCCACAAAAAAACAACCTATCTAACAATTTAACAAAGATCCTTAGAAGTTAGGATCATGTAACAAAGTAAACAAACGAATCCCACTCTCAAGGATCTTTGAATGCCAACTGGTTGATCAAAAGCACTTAAGCACAATGTTATAGGAAGCATTTTTTAAATAACAAAGCATTGAAAAGGGCTGTGGGAGAAATTAGTTGGCATTGAAAAGGACCTGCAGTTGAAGAGGGAAATGGGATCTCAGGAAGCCATGGACCGAGACGTGGGTTAAGTATCGCCAACACACCTTTCTCGGGTTGTGTTTCCTGCTGTTTAAGTCTTGAGAAAAGAAAACCACGTTCTTGGGTTGTCTCGTTGCTTCAGATGAGGAAAAGCTTTCAAGAAAGAAACCGCTTTTGACGGTGAAAAAGCGGAGAAATAGAATGCATAAATCTGGAGAGAGGGAGCGTGAGCGAAAGGGATAGAAGGAAAGGAGCGAGAGGAGAAGGGAGAGAAATGGAGTCGGAGGGAGACGGGGCCGAAGGAACAGAGAGGTAGCAGTAGAGGGAAAGCCGAAAGGGAGCAGGAAGAAGAAGAATAGGGAGCGGAAGGGAGAGAGAGAGATATAGAGAAAGTGAACTGGTGGAACTTGGAAGGATTACCTGGTTGAGGCTTGAGTGGCAGTCGGCAGCCATTGTAGTCTGTAGAGATTAGAGAAACAGAGAAAGTGAGAAATGACGAACAAATTTAGGCCTTTAGGGTTTTCGTTTTCTTTGTGTTATTTTAACATTGCATTTGCCAAATTGCCATTTGCTATTTTGCTTATGGTTATAACCCGTCGGGTTGAAAGGGTAAACCCGAACCCAACCCGTTTAATTACGGGTTGGGATTTTCAAACCCGAACCCGACCCACGGGTTCAGATATTCAACCCTAACCCGCATTAGAGCGGGCGGGTTCGGGCGGGTTCACGGGTCACGGGTTGAAATTGCCAGCTCTACAAAACAGGCTGGTAGATTAGTAGTCGTGTGTGAGCAAGACCAATAGACAAAAGAAAATTAAAAAAAAAAAAAGAAACGGAAATTAATTTGGGATTGATACTACTACAAGGCATGGCAACGGTTTGGTTTTGATTTGGGTTTGAAAAGAACCCAAACTTGGTTCGGGTTCTAATTTCTAAACCCTATCGGTTGGTGGTCTTACTACGAACATATGTATATTGTAAGTAATAATTAACATCAATTTATAAGTTATTTATATAAAAAGTTGTGAACTAAAATACATGCCATGAATAATCAGAAGAAAAAAAATTGGGTTTTCTGTTCATATTCTATATGATCTTAGCTTGCAATTTCTCTCAGGTTGCAGTTCACAGGAGCAGTGTCCCATCTGAAATAAATCACCCAATCCACCTCAGATAAACCCCACTAATTGCTATATTTGTCCTTAATGTAATGCTATTCCCTTGAGTTTAATTAATCCTAGAAAAATGTCACTTAATATAATGCTTTTGTAGATGTCAATTTGGTCACTTAAGTGAAACTTTTCTAGGACTATTACGCACTTACGCAGTACCTATATTATTCTATAATACTCAGTGTGACTCTCTAACATTTAAGAATTGAAAGCACTTCATAAATAGGCATTGACCATATATACTCAAATCTCTACACAAGAAGCAGCTTCACAAAGCGCTTCATCAAAATCAATTCTAAAAGAATTGCTTCTCCCTTTAGGAAGCAATGCTAAGCAAGGTCTTAACGGTACCCTTTTGGGCTTTTGAAGTGAATCTTGAGCCTAGAAGCACTTTCGAAAACATATTTAAGAGGCAGTTCTTAACCAAAAAGCTGATTTTTTTTTTTTTTTTTTGTAGGAGCAACAAACTCCCTCCTCTAAATTGTTTTTGGGATAATTAATTTTGTCACTTAAATAACATCTTTGTTTAGACTATTTTATCTTTATATAATTCTAAAATACCCATTTTGCCACTATTTATCTGTAAGACATGAAAGTACTTTCTAAATTAGCATTAACCAAATGTTATCCATAGATCTAAACCAGTTTTCATGAAAGCACTTCATATTAATATTCAATTCAATTCTAAAGAAGTCGCTTCTTCTTTTACGGAACACACAGGCTTTGGTTGATTGGTTCCGCTCCAAATGGTTCAAGATAAACCAAATGGACTGTGACCAAAATCATAAGAAGACAAATCATACTTGTCCTTCTCATTTGACGAGAATCCATGCTTGGACACGGAAGGTTCCCACAACGTTGAAAATGGAAGAAGAGTCTTTCTTAGCTGGCTCACATGTTTGCTATAAACCGGACGCGCACTGACCAAGTAACCACCTTCACCAAGCTTCTTTCTCCGAACCTAAACGTAGAAACCTTTTTTTTTTTTTTGGTGGAATCCTGAACGTAGAAACCACCAGTCAAAAACAAGCTGTGCGTAATTAATTGAACCCTTCGTTTATAATCTCCGTCGGCTCCATCAGATCCTACTCGATCGCAGTCAAAATCCTCCATCCAACTCCAGCCCACCATTCTCTCCTCTCTCGCCCACAAAGTCAAATTTGCTGACTTTCGTTACCAAAAGCAAAAGCTTTACTTGTTTTGACGGAAACGTCCCCCATATTCCCAAAGATGTCCAATCATTTTGATGAAATATAAAGGACATTTGTGTCATTAAAGACTCGCTGTCACCCAACACGTTTTTTTCCTTTTTTTTCTTTGTTCGTGGCTTCGTGCTATAAATACGTTGATGGGGTGAGTGAAATTTTATCGAAGCAAAGGAAGGTGAAAGAGAAAAAGAGAGAAGTTGTAATGGAGGGATTGATTCCATTTCTTCTTCATACGATCAAGAAACAGAGAGCACACAAGAGCTATCGCTGTCTTTCAGATGCTTCAAATCGCAGTTATCGTCCCTTGACGGGACCCGACTCCGTCGAAGGCTCCTCTCACCGGCGAACCAGATCGGAGTTTCAGCTACCAACGTACGGATTCGTTGAGCAGCGGCCCGCTCCCGAGTTCTTCGCCTCAAGAAGCCTCAGGACAGATTCATTTCTCCCTTCTCCGAGGACAAGGGATGCGAGACCCGTGGGTTCTGATCCTCGTCAAGCCCCAATCGAGATTAATTTGTCTCATCTTCGAAGAAGAAACAACTAACCCAAACTCCAAAGACAAAACAAGAAACCCTACAAGATTGTATTTGTTTGCTTATTAGCTATTTGATTTCGAATTTGTAATTATTCTTTTGTTATCGCCATTGTTGTTACAGTGCTAATGTGACGCTGTTTCTTTTTCTCCCATCGAATGTCTCTGTATGAGGTTAAGAATCCCGTTGTTTTTATAGACGCAAGATATTAATCAGATGGTCCAAAACGATTTATTGATCTGGACCCGGTAATAGTATCACTACAACTAGAGATGAAATCGTGTGGAATGACAAAAAGAAGAAAAAGAAATTAATTTCGAGTTGCGGCAGCAATTTGTCGACGTCATTCTAATGGCGCCTCCTTCCTCAAGAAGCCTTCGATTATATAATTTGTATCGCGAGATGGACTTCAATGTGAAACATAAGCTCGGTCTTAATCTGGGCCTCTGGCAACTCGTAGATAGATTTGATTGGACGTATCTTTTGATAGGACTAAACCAGTTAATGGACAGTACAAAAAAAGCCCAACCCAAACAACCTGACTCCCTGTTGATTGTTGGCATTTTGGCAAGGGCGCCTCTCTCTCGCCGATTGAAATTCAAAACCCTACAAGTAAATTGGTATCTGAGCGATGTTTGTCATGCTTCCAGGCATGATCTCCAGAAGCTTAGTTGTGAGATGAAGAAAATAGAAATTCCTTCGTTGCGATTGGGCTGCATTTGAAGTTTAGATCACCGATAAGGCCATGGAGTCCCTGATCAAGCAGACTGCAACATCACCATCAAGCTCCTCAGAATGTTGCAGGTACTCTGCTATCATTCATTTGGTTTATTCTCCATTGATTTTAAGCGAGCGCGTATTGTTGTCTTTCCTCTCAATTTCTTTCGTCCGGTGTACTTACCTGAAAAAGTAAAGGTAAAAAATAATGGCGAAAGTGATTAAAAGTGGAATTCGAATTTCTAGTTAAATTCAAATTAGTGACTGAATTCCATTATGAGTTCATCTATCGGAATTCATTAACTTCCGGTGATAATGTGATCATAATGGGAGATCGCTTGCCGGGCATTGGATTTGTTATGTTGCACCAGGAACCGTATTCAACAATCTAATCTGCATTGGTTACAAGTACAGTTATGAAGATTTATTTCTTATTGGAAAATACAAGTAGCAGCATTTACTTAACTCTAGTCAATTAGATGCAGAAATAGTATTTGATTTTTGGTCTAATTTCACCAAGATGATTTATAGCCGAGAGCCCGCTCTGTTCAAATGCGAAACATATAGTTTATATCAGAATTAGGCTATACCTCTTAGTGTTACCTCAATGGATGCTATATGTATCTTTTGAATGCCTGAAATGTTTATGCAGCCAATTGAAGCTGTGTTTGGTACTCTACCAATTTTGGCAAGTAGTAGGATTGAAGATTTGATGAATTTCTGAATACATACTCAAATGTATTGGATTTGAATCATGTTTAGATATACAACATCAAAATTTTATTATCTGAATAATTATTTTATTTTTCCCTTTTATATCCAAAAAGAGTTCAAAATCTACTGAACTCATTAAGTGAAATTTAAAAAATAGAGAAGAGAACTTCACATGTTTCTTTATTAATATGGAGAAAGCTCATTACAGAAAATTCAGAATCAGCAACTAAGAGAATCTTGTTTTAAGTTCTTAAGTGCAAACCCCAAAGTGTTATCTTATTGTTCCTTAACTAATGTCAAACTATTAACTAAAGTTTGAAGAGATAAATTACAGGGAAAATAAAATTCAGATAATTCAACTGGAGGTGAATTAACAAGATCTGTGTAATCTTTCTCAGCAAATGAATTGAGAAACTTAAATATTTATTGATAATTCAGTAAATGTATATTATTTTAAATGGGAATTATGTCATATGAATACTCACTCTTTGTTGTTATTCTTTCTTCTTGTATGCATATAATGCTTGATTTTTTATTTTAGTTACTATAACATTAAAATTTGAGAGTAACTTATTATTAAATTTGATATGATACTTTATTTGTGAGAATTAAAAAAAAAGACTAATATATTACTTATATTTTATTTATTCACAGTTATCACATGTAAATCAAATGAATGAACAAATATTCTTGAAGGAATGTGTGCACTTTGTGGTGCAAATACATGGGGCTGAAAAAGTTGGGCCTGGCACTGGAACAAATTTAAACTGGGTTGGGTTCTCCTGATCCAGCCTGTAATGCTTTGCAACCCTGCTCTTGATATTGGATTAGAGACAAAGTCAACCAATGGATTCCACTGATGTATATATATATGCTTTTTATTTACTGGGTGTGGAATGGGGTAGCCAGAATAACCATGGTGCACTGGTGGAAGCAATCCAGATCATAATAGGATCTCCATTTCTGCATTCTCAGAAGAGAATTAAAGTATGAACTGTAGATACTGCAGACTTAAATTGAATGTAGACATCTTTATCATTTTTCTGAATGAACTTTCCATGCGGTACATGCACATTACTGGAATTCGTTTTGACATTCAAATTCACAATTATTTTTTTTCCCTTTCCATTTTTTGGCAGCTAAAGGTTTCAATGAAAAGTTCTTATCATATTTATGCTGTTAGGACAACTGAATTCTGTGTCTCCTACCATGCTCCACATTAAAGAAATCATTAAATACACATTCAGAATAATAATAATAACAATAAACTGCCGGAGACTTTAAGCAAGTTTGATTATCCTTGTAAGATACATTACATTTCCCCGGAAGTCTTCCATTGGTTAGACCCATTCATTTGCCTGAGTTGATTGAGATTTTGTGATGTTAAATATAAATTTAAGTAATTGTTTAGAGTAATATGAAGACTCTGTAAGAAGACCATAGTTTAGAAAATCTGTTTTGATCTGATTACAATTTTTCAATTGAATTAACTTCCAAAGAACCAAACAGGTCAGACACGTGAAATTTATAACATAATTTCTTAATCTTATTTTTCCTTTCCATGCTATCTATCCATAGCCTAGCCCTAGCTGAAGGGATTGCTGTGGTGAAGATCCCATATTTGGCTGTTCATAAAGGACGAAATTGAGTTATGCTTGCATAGGTCAAGCAAGTTTAGTAGCATTTAGAACATTAAAAAATATAAGAGGCTGTTTGGTAACATTTCTGAAAATGGGGGGTTTTCTTAGAACAGAAACTCAAAAAATTGTTTTAGTGAAGTGTCCATTTTTGAGAAACTGAAAATTTCAGCTTTCAAAAATACAAAATTGTGTTCTAATTTCTTGTTTAATTAAGATTCATTTGCCAACACTACAACCACACTATGACCATCACCAACACCACACAATCACTACTACACCTGCAATCACCACCATAGATACTATTATTGGAACCAACATTGCTACCATAACTATAGCTAATAGGACTCATATCATCACTAACTTTTTTAAATCCTGGTCATCTGATTTGCCAAAAGTAATTTTACTGATTTTTTAAATTATAATTGGTTTTAAGTGAATGTTATCAAATGAATTTTTTTTTCTTCGCTAGTTTCCAAAAACACAAGAAATTTAAAAACCTTTCAGTTTTGAAATTGATTTTTAAAAGAATGTAACCGAACAAACAGCCTCTAATTTTTTTGCGAGAATACCGGCTCAAAAGAAAATTTCCGACCACAGTTGACAAAGACAGTTCACCAAACTTCCACTCATTCTGGATTTATTTGCATTAGTACGCGTATACTGTATTCTTTTTCTTGTTTCTGCGTTTGCTTCGTGTTCAGCTTTTGCACTTTTTTGACCTCTATTTTTGTATCCATTCCGAACTTTAGTTCCGCATGGGATATTTATCTCTTGCGTGCCAACTGAAACATGTGGAATTTGTGAATCCCGTCTTTGATTACGGCGTGGAGGATCAGCCGACGCGTGTAAAGGAAATGGATTCATTTTTAACGTTTTAATTCATTAACGAAACGGCTAACCTCATCGTCTTGACTCGGCATCCATTCAACCAATGAAACGGACTGGTCTTAGGCTATCTCTAAAACCTGACAATTGCAACCAAGCATAGGTGAACTTGCAATCATATATGTGAAGACTTGTAACTAAACATGAGTGAACTTATAACCAAGCATGAGTGAGCGGTACTAATGCTCAGCCCTTGTTTCACGTAGACTAGAAAATCAGCCAATTTTGTCACCCAGCTGGGGTCAACTTCACAAGAGCGATCGATTCCCTTGATGGGTGGTTGTTACAAGTCACTTAACCTGTGGGATTACAAGTTCGATCATAGGATTTACAAGTCCACCTATGCTTTGTTACAAGTCCATTTATGTTTCATTACAAATCAACTCATGTTTGGTTACAAATCCACTCATGCTCATGCTTGGGTACAAGTTCACTCATGTTTCGTTACAAATCCACCCATACTTGGCTACAAGTCCTCACATGCTTGTTTACAAATCCATCTATTAAAGGTTACAAGTCCACTCATGCTTGATTATAAGTCAACTCATGCTCATGTTTGATTACAAATCCACTCATGTTTGATTACAAGTCCACCCATGTTTGGTTACAAGTCCACCCATGCTCATGCTTGATTACTAGTCCTCTCATGCTTGGTTACAAGTCCACCCATGCATGGTTACAAGTCCATCTATGTTCATGTTTGGTTACAAATCCACCCATGCTCATACTTGGTTACAAGTCTTCACATGCATGGTTACAAGTCCACCCATATTTAGTTGCAATCGTCGGGTTTGGGAGACAACCTAAAACCGATCTATTTCATTAGTTGAATGGATGTGTGAGTCGAACCATTTCCTCTACACGCTTCCGCTGATTCTTGTAGCCATAAAAACGCTGTTATGTCAAACGTCGTAGAGGAAATCGATTCGGAATTTGTCTTCCTTAGGCTCCTTCTTCACAATGGTCTGGCACGTGACGTCAGGGGAGGATTAAGCGATTTATGGGGAAGGGAATTTTTTGAAGGTTACAATCCCTCTCTCTCTCTCTCTCTCTCGGTCTCTAAAAGTCCAATTTACTCATTGAGGATTTCTGTGCGTCGCAATCTACCCTTTAGCTTTACTGTTAAAATCATAATTGGAAAAATGTTTATCCAAAAATATACCTTTCTTTTTATATTTGAAAATAAAAAGCTCTATTAATGTCTTGAGTACCAAAAATGCTCTCAAGAGAAAAAGTGGGATTATCAAAAACCTCGAGAGGTAAACTGTTCAAATAATATTTCACATTTAATTTGAGTTATTCTGGATCTTTCTTCATGTATTCATTCGCTCTCTATCTCTATCTATCTCTTTGATAAATTTGGCTATAGACTTTTGGAGTTGGTGATGGTTTGTGGTGGGAGTCTATGGTTGATTCAGCAATACAAGTTTTGGGACAGGCACCAACTCCATTAGGACTAGAAGCTTCTAGCGAATGTTACTGGCCATTGAATGTCCTTTAATAGATATCGTACTAAATTCTTTGTTAACGTTTGTGATTACATGTGCAAATGATTCCTGATTGGTGTGCATATTATTTAATTGTGAATTGATAATGCTATTTTGGTCTCGAAAAAGATAAAGCATGGTTTCTAAGTTTTACTTGTAAATGATTTTATTTGCTGGTTTTTATTGCTTCCACCTTGCAGAATATTAGACCACATAAGGCCTCTTTAAGAGGATCTGCATGCCGTGGTGGAAAGGCTCAAATGTGCCTTGGCTATCAATGTTCAAAGAATAATACTTGAGAGCGATTCTCAAGTCATTATCAGCTGCTTAATGAACCCCAGTATGAAGATTTGGAAGATTGATTATATTCTTGACGAAGCTCGGCTATTGTGTTCTTTGTTCTTGTCTATTCGGTTTTCCAAAGTATTTAGGGAAGTCAATACTGTAGCTGATGGACTGGCAAATTATGCTCTTGACCGTTTCCCGTGTTATTGGGTAAAGCGGGTTCCTGTGGAGCTTGCCATTATGGTTATGTATGATTGTTTGGGTAGAGCTCTACCATGGTTTGTTTCATCTTAATATATTTCCGATCTTCTTTTCAAAAAAAAAGAGGATCTGCATGCTACAAAACCCAAAATAATAACAATAACAATAATAATAATAACATTTGATGATCTAAATTCTAACCACGTGATCAATGCAATTGTTTTTTATTAACTTATATCATTAAAAAAAATGATAACATCAAATGAAACCATCCTTGATACATTTCATTCATATACTTTGCATTACATTGCGAAGTTACACAAAGCGCATCGTGTGCTTTTCTTTGCTAGTAATAATAATAATAATAAGAAAAACATTTGATGAGCTAAATTCTAACCATGTGATCAACTTAATCATTTTTAACTAACTTATATCATTAAATAAAATGACGACATCAATTGTTGTTTACATTCTCTAACGCTAATATAGTGTGTGATCAACATGGTTTTTTTTAAAACCTCTGAGAGCCTTTTCAATACTCAATGCATAAATAAATCATTTTACGAGCAAATTTGTCAATTAATATTTTCTCAATTATAGTTATAGTAGTTAAGCTTTAAAAGGTAAAGGTTGATACCATAGAAAACCTGAACTTGCTAAACTGGTATATTAAAAAAGGAAATGTAAGATTGTCAAAGATCTCAGGGATAAACTGTAAACAATCCCTACAATTTACTAGAGCAAAATGATGTAAAAAGATTCGCCATTTCGGAATACTCTTTCAAACCTCGACGCGCGCATTTTTCGTCGATTTGAATCAAAGTCACAAGATTTTTCAACAGAAAAAGCGAAAACATCTTTATTTCTGGGTGACCCGATCTTATCCTGCCAAGGAAATTACTCAGGAACTCCCGTCGAAGAATTTCGTCATATCTTATCTATCTCACGTGAGAAGACAGAAAAAGAGATTACAGAAACCCTACATCAGAAATTTTATATTTACATTTCTCACTTTCTCGCTCCAACTTTGTGCTTTTTCTTTTTCTATCTACAAGTAACTGCTTTCTGTGGTTTCAACTGTCAGACAGAGAACCCCACTATCCTGACACGCTTGACATCGTCGCGGCGATGTGGCCGGATCTCGTTTGCCGTAACAGGTTAATCAGTGTCTCCGACTGTTCAAGCCACAAACAAAGGAGTAAGAATTTACATTACCCAAAAAAAAAGGAGTAAGATAGTTAGTGAAATAGGTAAAATGAAAAATAAACCACCAAACATTAACTCCAAAATTTTATTCCGGTGCTGTAGCAAAACTTGCGTACTCACCCGAAGATATAACTATTAACTATAAATTTAATTTTTCTACCAAAAGAAATTGTTATTCTACTGAGCAAAAAAATAATAATAATAATTTCCGAGATCGAGATAGAGAATTGTTTTTAGAATACACAGACATTATTTATGGTCTCAAGTCTCAACTTTGGATTTGACTGGAGAAAAAAAAAACCAGGGAATAACAAAAGAAAAGAAGAACTAAATAATCAATATTCCCTTTCAAGACGAGAAATATGAAAAAGGTTCGGAAGCCAAGAGAGATTATGTTAGATAAAAGTATTAGATAGAGTCATATGGTCTCTCTCTCTCTCTCTCTTATCTGAACCTTTACCTTTCGTTTGCGAGAGGGTTAGTCTTTTTCGATTCTTCTTAAAACAACTAATCCTAGATATATCTAACCAACAAATTCTTCTCTTTTCTTCCAAAAATAGATTTTCAAAACACGATCTCCACAAGTTTATCACCAAATTTCTAAGGAATGACAATGAAATATCACCTAACATTCTAAATAAATGACCTGGAATTCGAAACACTCTAACATATTTGGTGGGAATGAGATTCTTCTTGTTTTTCACGATAACTAACGATTATTCCTTCCCTTTGGTTCACCATACATCCCGTTAGAGGCTGTCCGCGTTGGAACTCATTCGCACTTTAGATAGAGAGAATGAGTTTCAAGAAATGACAATGAGTCTCAAGAAAGATAAGAGAAGGAACTCATTCTTTCCGTGGAACTAGTTTGCAGAATATACGCCAAAAGATAAGCTGAACCAGAGACCGATGACGGAAAACAGGGAATAACAAAAGCATCTACTTTACTCACCTTTTGTTTCGCCCGACTCGTGCCGGACTGCGACAATGCAACCAACGGCGGTATCGCTCCTTCGCGAGCTACCATAGTACGGTACGCCGAGCTATCCTCGCAAATCAGCAATAGAATCGACACCGCAATTTCTTTCTGCCGATGTGATCCCACCTCCACTATCTCCATGAGTACCGGAATACCACCTTCTTCCACTAAAGCGGTTTTGCCTTCTGGTATGACCGCCAGGATGTTCAACACGTAAGCTGCTTTATCAACCATACCAGATCCAAAATCCGCCATCAATTCAACTAGCGACTTCATGATACCGGCTTGGATGGCTTGGATCTTGTTCTCCTTCGCCGAGCAAAGCGAATAAAGAGCTGTTAACGCATCCTTCTTCCCGCGGGAACCGCCGTTCTCTAACAGATTTACCAGAAGTGGAACCGCTCCCGACCGTCCGATTACGACCTTGATCTCCTCGACCTGCGAAAGCCGGAGCAGAGCACACGCAGCGTTCTCCTTCGCCGTCGCCGTTCCGTACTTGAGAGCTCGCACTAGTGGTTTTATCGCTCCCGAAGCGGCGATGAGATCCTTATTCTCGTCGCATAAAGAGAGGTTTAATATCGCGGTAACGCCATATTCTTGAAGCTGAGAATCCGAGGATGAGATTAGAGAGATCAGAGGTTTTATTGCACCAGCTCGAGCAATCTTGATGCGGTTCTCCTGTTTGTTCTTAGCGAGGAGTCTGACCTCCATGGCCGCCTGCCTTTGCCTGTCGATCGAACAGGACTCCAGATCGGAAACGAGCTGACGGACAAGATCTTCGGAATTCTCAGAAGCGCAGGTAACAAGAAGCCGTCGGCTTTGCGAAGACGCTGTCGAGAACTCGCCCGATCTGTCGCTGTTACAATCACTAAAAGCCGTGGAGGGATCGTCGCCGTTGCTCACGTCGCTGAGGCTGCGGCCCATGTAGGTGCCACTCGCCGGAATCTCTGTCTCCATAGCTGGAACTTGGCTAATTCATCAACTTTCGACAGATTTATTGCGTCGGAGAAGAAGGAGTTGAAGATTATCGAAAGGATTTTCCGCTCCTCTTGTGGTATCTTACAAGCAGATCGGCAGCTGCACCAGCGAGAGAAAAGAAATTGAGAGACAGCGATGCGTGGATGAGGCTTTGGGGTCTGCGCGGGACACCTGCAGATGAGGAAGTCTATTAAGTAGGGAATCTCAGTTTCGTGCGCACGTGCGGAGGACTCTCTACGCCTTTTAGATGGCGTGCTCTGAAGGTTCGCCCTTCGGGAAGGGCCCTCCTCCGTCCAGCCTTTGCGGATTAATTTAAGAATCGTAATAGATTAGTTTGTCGCTCTAGGATTAGAACCCTGGTATGGCTAGTATGTTACACGTGCCAACTACAACTGTCTGTTCATTCGATTGTTACAAATGTAATTAAAAAATTTACAATTATACCATTCGGGAGCTTTTTAATATACTAATGTTGGCAAGAGCATGGTGCCCGTCATCAATGGGATGAAATCGTCTACCGCTCGGTCTGTGCTGCAGACCCAGCAACTTTCGTGAGATGCTGCCATCTCACGGCCACTGTGTTCACCTTTTTCATTTAAAAATACATTGGCCATGAGATGCTGCCATCTCACGGAGGCTGCTGGGTCTGCAGCACAGACCCAACGATAGACATTTCAATCCTCAATGTAGCATAAAAGGGTTTAAATACGGTTGTAGAAGAGCAATGGCAGCAGCGTGGTTATAGTTTGGAATTGTTTTGGTTGTAGAAGGTAATATTTGGAGGAAAAAAAATCCTATCCACACAATATCTTCTTCTTATGAAGCTCTTAATAAAAGCGTAGATAGAGACTCCACAAGATCGATGCAGTTGTTTGGTTGGGCAACGGCGATGGTGGAAACCTCACAAGGCAACTAAGCCTAAAACTTATTAAGAAATAACAATCCGAAGATCTAGCTAAATATAGAGAATTTCATTTTGGTGCAATTAAGTGTGAAATGTTTAAGAAAATTCTATCCACGCAGTATCTTCTTATTAGTACATTTAGTGCACCATTTAAGTTAAATCAGAAGAAATAGAAAAGCGGATATATCAGATAGTAAAATTGGTCCATAAAAGGGAGGGTGGTCTATCAATCCGAGTATGAGAAAAAGAATCAAGCGCAAAATTAGCCAAACAATCAGCTACTTGATTAGCTCCCATAAAAATATAAGAATCACAAAACGAATCAAACTCCAAAAGCCACAATCTTTGGGAAGGATGAAACAAGTGCCACGCTACTTTCAACATCAGTGCCTTTTGATAAAAACGTTTTGGGATTTTGACATTCAATCCACCGTTCCTAGTTGCTCCCAATCTTTTCCTGACAGATTGTATGAACGGCATTTTCTGTTGGACTCTTGGACCAAAAAAATCTTCTGGAAAGTCTTGCAATTGCAACATAATGATCTGCGGTAAAAGAAAGCAACTCATAGAGAAAAGAAGTTGAGCATTTAGAACCGAGTTGATGAGTGTGAGTGTTCCCATTTGAGATAGAAGGGCAGCCTTTCCATAACGTTTAATATTATCTCCATGCAATCATCCCATCATCTCTGCGAGGTTTATCCATTAAAAGAACTAAATGCACTCGAAGTTGGTTTTTTTTTAGGGTATATTAGAACGAAACGGAGAGATAAGATTCATGTCCCCAATCCCACTTTGATGAGAATTGACTAATAACGATGATGACGACGATATTAGAATTGAAGCGCTGACTTGGGTCCTCTTATCTTTTGATTGCGCCTTAACGTTAAACCGAAGTTATTTCGAGTGCATTTCATCAATTTTGTGAAGTTCCTCGGCACCTCTAACTCATGATACAGGTGCACTTTTGTCTCCAAGGAAGAAAACACATAGATCAAGGGCCATAGCTTTGATCGTCTCAAAGAATCTATGCTTGGTCGTTGTTTCTTTCTTGGTCTACGTAGAAACCGCTGTTACAGATTAACTTGCGTCCAATTAGAATGCAGACTTGTGCCAAAGCTCAGCCACTCGACAAGATTCTTCAGATCTTTTAATTTCCCTATAAACGAATGATACATATTTTAAATTCAATTCTTTCACTTTCCGTGGTCCCATACAGATTTAATAACAAAAACATATATATATATATTATATATATATATATAAAAGAATGAAAAGGATAAGGAAAGGAACATAGGTACGTAATAGGGATAGGACCACCCCAGAAACTGCACTCTGTGTCGTTATCGTCGGCAAAACATAAAAGATAAAAACAAGAACTGGAATCAAATATGTCAGAAATATAGTTGGTAAAATAATACACGGTTTGTACGCAAACTTAACTATATGGGCACTCGGAGATGTTGACCAATCATTTCTCGAGTCAGTGCATTATTCCACATCACGGTGGGCTATATAGTTTTGTCCCGTCAAAAGAAAAAAGAAAGAGGAAAGAAACGGTAATGTGATGTATGATCGTGAAGCTTCGACCGGAAAACCAATCGCTAACTTGGGAGGTTGCAAAAGAAATATTTTCTTAATATAATGTCGTATAAAAAGTTAGGTTCGTGTTTTCTTAATATGATGTGGAGTAGGAAGTTAACTTCATGTTCCACCACGGCCGAGCATGATGCCCTTCCCATTATTTTTCTGACTCTGCTTTTCGAAGTATGTCCACTTTCTTCATAGCATTAATCAGAATTAATACAACGGGTCTCGTTCTATACACTGCAACTATTATAATGGTTTGAAGGAAACACGTTCGGAGTAGATGACTACCACCTCTTAAAATTGATGGCTTCAAAGTTGGAAATTCGGATTCCAGAAAAAAATCAGTGGAGTTGTAGTATTGACCGTCGAAACGATAATTCAAACGTCAACTAACGAGAACGAAAAAGTCCTACACTTCCAAACACAAATACATCAGGCCTCGCCCGTTTCCATCCACTTAGAGAAGTTTGACTACGAAGCCAGTAGTGCTTCAACTTTTGCAATTTCGTCGTCTTCATTCTTAGGGGTTGGACTCCTATTGGCCGCATCAAATAGATCATGCTTCCACTTCTCCACCTGGACACCATTCGTATCATGCTGGCCCCTTTCTCCATGCCTTCCAACGTATCTATCTCTTCCCCTAAAGTTGCCACCAACGCCTCCAGGCCTCTCTCTCTGAGGAGGATCCATCCGCCGTGCTTCTCCCCTGTGAAATGGTGCATGGTCTCGCGTGATTATTCTCTCAGTTCTGTCAGAATCGCGAGGATGATAACCTCCTCTTTCTTCCCTTCTCTCTCTTCCTGATACAGGCCGTTCTTGATGCCCTTGCCTGTCAGATTCCACCTCCCCTACACCCGCACTTGTAGAATCCACTGGTATCTTCTTCTCCCTAAATGCAGGCCTTTTCCTTGTAGGGGGTGGTGCTTCTGCCTCCAATTCAGAAAAACCATCATGGTTCCAATGACCATCAGGACCAATCTTGCCATGCGTCCTCTCTTTTCTTTCTCCTGTGTCATATGACTGCGTCTTGTCTGCCAACCTGTCAGCTTGGTCCTTGGAGTCCTTCCACCAACCTCGCTCTGAAGAGGAAAAAGGAGCAATCAGAAGGAACTACAAAACAAAATAGATATACAAGAAAAAAGTTCACATCCAGAATTATTATTTATACAAGGTCTAAGACAACAACTTGGTGCAATCTTCACTTAGATGGATCACCTAGTCAAATTAACACAACCTTAAATACAAGTTTTTTTCCTATATTCCAATTAGTGGTCTTCTAATTCTTTGAGGCCATCTATCAAACTCATTGAGCTGAAAAGTCAGCAAGCAATCAGAGATATCAACTTACAATACATGATTCAAAAAGCAATCAGAATGTCCGTATAAAATTTGCATTCCACATCAAAATAACTGAAGTTAAACTTGAACCATACCAAAGTTTCTCTCAGAAAGAACAGAAAGCAAGTGCACAAAATAATCACATTCAAAGAAGAATGAGAACATACCAGTAGTTGATTTGCTGACAATTCTTCGACCACCGTGCCCAGCACTACCACGCTCATCGTGCTGTTATCAAGACATTAATAGGTAGCCCAAGATTGTTATTTAATGGAGGAGGCACTTGAGGGCACGAGTGCAAACAAGAATCCCGCTACATCAGGCTAAAACAAAATGGTTTGCATACACTGATTAACAATCAAGTGATCAAACTCAACAGAGCTGCTTAGTGATTGGCATGTTGGGCAGAAAATGAAGCAGTACAAGAAGATAAAACTGTTAGCCAAATAAAGATAATCCACCACCATGAATCTTCCGCAATTTTGGCACATAAACATAGAAATGGATAAGAGTGGATTATTTGGCAGCCAATAGTTTACCTGCTTCTGGTGTAGCAACAGAAATCAGAGTGTCCAATCCTGGCAAGTCTCAGCAAAGATACATTGCGCATCAGGTAAAATTGCTTGTTTAAAATTATTATGTTGATTTTAGAAATAATAAGAAACTAAAAAATCTTCCATTTTTCTTTTACCATTCTACCAAGTCGCTTCTGTTGAACAAGGAAAACCTTATGTTTCTTTGGTGAAGTGGTTTCTCTTATTAGAACCATTTTTATTTTGGTGACTGGAATATAATTAAAGATCACATAGAAAAAGCATGCCATTGCACAGCCCTTTCATAAATAGGTACAGGAATCTAGGTTCCATCTCGGATAATATTCTCCTCACAGATTTGTTTCATTGCTACTTCATTCGGGATTTTAGATTATTTAACTTCTACCCACAGGTTCTCATATTAATCAACAAGTTATTTTGAAGTTCATCTGCAACAATAACATGTACAAGCACAAACCTAAAACATCAACAAATGATCAACTTGTACCCAACTTAGGTCCCATTTATCAGCTCACGCATGAATATATGGTCAATTTCAGGTTCTCTTAGATTCTTATGATTTAAATTTTTTAATATCCCAAATAAGACCCTCAAGATTTTTAATACTAATGTGTTTCCTTATACGAATAGCCATGACTATAGTAAAATTTCATTAACCGCAATTATCAAGCAATATATCCGCTCTCATCAAAGGCAGGAGTATCCACAAAAACAAAAGAAATCGAATGGGAATTAGAGATCAACCACTCAATTTACATGAAAGGTGAAAGTTGAACATATGAAATAAATGTTTAAAAAAAATCAAAAGTGATGCATAATCGTAAAGTAAAACAAAACCTGAAAGTATGATCGAGACCGGGGCACTTCAGTCGGATCAGAAGAACGTTTGGTCTCATCATGTTGCCCGATGGTTTTTTTGTCCACATCTCTGTTTGCAACCTCCACTTTCACCTTAGAATCAGGTGCTAATGGAGCCTCAAGTGGCAAAGCATCACGCAATCGCCTACGGTGGTTGTAATCCCAATCTGAGAAGCCCCCAATATCCAAATCATGAGTACTTGATGTTCTCTCTGTGGCTGGTTTCCCATCCCTCCGAAGCCTCTTAGAACTATGACCATTGCAGTGAAAATATGGGTCGTGTCATAGATTGATGACTGTTTCAATTCTCATTGAGAGATACTACTTGATAATACAGAAATTCCCAACAATTACAGCAATAAATTTCCACAATCTTAACGTTGAAATAACTATCATAAAATGTGTCATATTAGATATTAATCAAAGGCAAGAAGCTTGGTGATGGAAAAACACTGATAAAAAGGTGTTTGTACCTTTCAGATTTCTCACATTGAAAAAGGATAAAGAAATCACAGAATGAAACACAAATACTCATTTTTATAGTATAATCTAAAGAAAGATTGCAAATTTTAATAAATAAGGAGCCTGTCCGATAACATCAACTAGGATGACCAAGAAGGAAGAAAGAAAAAATAATAATTAAAATCGTTGCAAATTCTCATGATAGTAACAAATTTAATTCAAAACCAAAACAATAAGACAAAAGAAGCTTCTTTTTTACAACCATGCATAGAAAACAAAAAAAACTTCAGACACTCTACGAATCCAGTTAAAGAAACCAAATCCCCCTCTTCTAAATAAACAGTTATAAATGGCACATGTAAGATTTCAGATCCATATCATGATTGAAAAACAAGAACTGATACGGAGAATATTATGGTGTCTGGGACCAATAATCTTGAAACATATCAAGTTGAAAAAATGCAAGGTGACCCAAGTCAACACTTGAACTCTCCATGTCTCCATTATTTGCTATCTCAAAGCTTATCCTCCCCCCAACCAAAAAAACCTCACATTAACTATCCAAGTGAAACAGTTTCTGGACTTTCAAGGCCCATCTTGGATCAGCTAGTTCTAAGGATAAATAGACATAATGTAGACCTAGGGAGGCAGCTATGCAGATATATGAGATGATATTCGTTAAAGACCTAAGAGGACAAGCGGAAGACCAGAAAGAACATAGATAAAGTTAGGTAAGATGGATATGAATACGCATAGGCTGACTTGAGATATTGTGTTTGATAGAATGGTATGAGACACGCAATTCCAGTAGCTAACCCCAACTAGTTGGGATAAGGTGTTTGACTTTGATTGATTGATTTAATGAACCAAAGGAGACAACCCCAAGCAACTGATGTTTTGATACAAATGAGGAGCTCCTCCCATAGAGATTCCAGTTCTAAAAAGATGATAGTTGGGTTTTCACCTGAAGAAAAATGTCAGTTCTCAGAATCATAAGAAATTTTGCAATAAAACTTAAACTCTTTTTCTCCTTTTTTAAATGTTCAGTCTTCAAAAGATGAATGATACTGGATTTTGCACTCAAAGAAATTTCCGTTCCCAGAATAGTCAAGAAGACTGTTAGATAAGCTAATGAGCAGTCGTCAAAGGAGAACAAAGAGAGTCTGAGAGGTGACAATTAATTGCAAGAGGCAATCAATAGTCAGATAATCAGTGATTGAATTTGGGATCTCCCTCCTTTCTTCCTCTGTTGTTTAATTTTTCACAAACTCAGTTCTATGAGACTTAAAACTTGTTTAGAAAGTGCTCATTTGCTTTGGAAGCAATAAATTTATGCTCTCACAAACAGCAATAACATTTCTTTCTTGCTTCTTAAAATACTATTATGTAACCAAGTAGGAGCTTTTTTTTTTTGAAATGAACAATATCCTTTCGCTTTCAGAAGCATTGCCAAACAGAGCCTAAACTTATACAGTACATTCAGATCAGTCAAGCTTGTCAAATCTCTTTTCTTCTCTTTCCAATCCCAACTCTTAACATTAACTAATGTGACATGAGATTTTGGATACTTCCATCATCTGCAATAATATGGACCTTGTTTGAGTCATTTTTATAATGAAAATAACATAAAAATCATAGTTGACTTCAGAGATCACCTGTGTGTGTGTGTGTGTGTTGATCAACGATGGAGAATTTATTGATATGACAGAAAATTAAAGGTCACCATGTTTATCTATCCAAAAAGATTCTTTTGAATTTCCCATCAGTGACAATTTCCTTTTTCCATCTCAAGAACAACTCCTGAATTAGGACTATCCTCTAGGTTTTTAGTGTTTTCCACTACCTTTTTTCATCTGTTCTGCTATCTTCCTCCAAATTTAGGTTGTTACACAGCATAAAAATTTGTCATGTTGGGGTCCACGATGTTAGCACCGAACAAGCTTCATGCAAACCAATCATGGTAATATCTACAGGTTTCATAAGAAAAAATTCAAAACTTATGTTTGGAAATTTAGGAAAAACAATGTACCCAATTATAAATTTCGGCTTTAAGGACACTAAACCAAAACTGATATCTGTAGAAGAAAATAAATAAATAACCATGAAGATACCAGCAAACATGGATTTTATCATCTTGAAGACCAAATCCATAAGAAATTAAAATTCATTTGGGCAGTCATGAACACTAGAATTTCCTTCCTTTAAAACATACAATCTTTCAAAGAAATCTCAAGCAGAATGAATGGAATTTTCTCTCAGGAGATTTCTTCACATACTACCAAGAAAATACAAGGCCAAATCCATTATCTTTCTTCGTAAAAATTCCGTCAACCAGATTAAGGTGAATCCCCCAAAATGACCGGCAAGCTGACATTTCCTTCAGTTGGCAAAAGAAGTACGAAAAAGAAGGTTTCTAAACTTGAAGATTAAAAACCATATCTTTGTCATATAATGTGCAGTTAAATCATCTGAACAACTCAATCTATGTTTTTCTTGGTCTTCCATTGGCCCTTTTTTATCCTTTAACATACATCCCCAGGACATTCTTTTAACATTCCCTCATCTAAATCTTCATTAACCAATTCAACAATCATTAAAGTAGAAAAGCCATCTAAGATCCTAAGCTAACATCATTTTTCAACCTTGAACTCCGAAGATGAACATATTACACAGGCTAATCAGTACATTGCAAAATTTACATACTGTAGATAATCTAATGCACTTGAGTATCAAATATGCAACTATAAATAAGCTCTATAAAAATTTCTAATTTATAAACAACAAAGGAGGTCGTTTCTGATTTTTAAACTATCTAAAGAATTTTTAGAGCTTCTACTGATATATTTAGGGCATCTTCCTACGTCTCTAATAAAGGATAGATACGTCATTTATCTGGTGAATGCCTGTCTGTGGTTCCTATCCCTTGATCTTTTTCATATGGCCTGAGTAGTAGGGATCAGCATTGATAAGAAAAAATGGCATAACCTTCGAAATGACCCATCACACCACTATAGGGTCATCACCTTTAGACAAATTGATTGAGCTAAAAACTGATCTCACATCCATATCTGAATATAATACCCAAAAAAATGATAGATTTGTTAAAAATGTTAGCCCCAAATCAATCTAGTCCAAATTGTCTCTTAGGGATTATCATCCATGCCCATCCACAATGTCCACATTCAGGCCTTGGAGAACAACAATAGCAAAGTGATTGATGAGGTGCACAACCATAGTGCCCAGGCTGCCTAACGAATGCTTTACATAATAAGAGAAGCTTCCTTTGCTTCGCCAGATGGTCCTTCATCGGATCATTCAATAAAAGTTCAATAAAATCTCTACACACACACACATACAAATATGTAGTAAACAAAATATAAATTTAGCCGACGTTATAAATTCAGTTTTCGGCTCAATTTAGTGTTAAACCTATTATTCACTTTGATTTAAGCTTAATCATTTCATTTCTAATTCAATTTGGTTTGGTTTTGGGTTAATAATTTGATTTCTGTTTCAATCTGGTTAGATTTTTCCTTTCCTGGAATTCAGTTTGATCTTAGTTGGCCAAAAAACAGAACTGAACATACCAAATTATACCCCTATCAATGAAACATGTTGCACATTAAAGTTCAAGTAAAATGTATTTTTTTGCCAATGCTTGTTTTGTGTTCTTTAAACCAATCTTTTTTAATGTTATGTATTTGTTGAAGACACTTTATGTCCACTAGTATTTATGGTTGCTTCCTCACAATGCGAAAACATACCAACTAATCATAACAGGTCCGTAATAACGGTCATCTAACTTTGTCTCCTCGTCCTCCATGAAAACCCCTACCTGCAACCATTGCTTTCTTAACTATTATCCCACACTGTTAAAATCTGTTTGGGAAAAATGCATTATATCTGGTGGAGCTCCCACTTCTATAATTATGCAGTTTAGGAAGGCTAACAGTATCAATGGCCTCTGGAGTCCTAAGGACAACATGCCATAGGTATGCTGCACCGGAATATTGTTATAGAGGCATGAAAATTCTTAAATATGGCAACTTGGTCTGTAATCAATCCCTGTCTTACCAAGCTTTTGTGTTACGGCTATTCGATATCTTGATAGTATCAGCCTTAAAGGCACTAGTTCTTGTTGATCAATTGAGAAAATATTGCCTTCTGTTGAGAATCGTGCAATCAAAACAGTAAAAGAAAAAGGGGAGAAGAAGAACACACAGATTTAAGTGGTTCGGCGATGTGCCTACGTCCACTGTGTACGGCAAAATTTCCACTATATGAAAACGATTAGGGTTACATCAATATATATATACAACCTTGGACCCAGAATATGAGCCATCATTTCCAACACCTTTAATTCTAACATTAACCACCCATTCAAACATAAGAAAGGATCTATTGCGGAGAAGCAATTTTCAAACTCCAAACCAATAAGCAGAACCAACGAAATGCGCCATAAAACCTTGTTAATCAATGATAATGAAATAACTGAAGAAAATGGAAAAAGGGAAATCTTAGGCATTGAAGTATGGAATGTTAATCAATGATAAGTCGCTGAACTTGATTTTTCATTTTTCGCCGGATAAAGTTGATCATTATCTGATTAATCTTTGTAGCATTTAGAGTAAACAGCGAATCAAGAGAACATGAAAACGTCCAATGGCACAACATCCATGACTTGATATGAAAACTAAACATTCTATCAACAAGACGCACTAAAATCATTAAAGTCTGAACCAAATATATACTCAGGAGCACGGGGGAACGTGAGGAGCTAAGAGAACACAGACCTGGATTCTCTTTCGAGATGGAGGCGCTTGGATTCTGATTCCCGAGCTTCTCGTCGAGACATTTGCCCTCGTTTACGACTGCCGCTTGTTTCTTCCGCCAGTGCAGAGAGAGGCAAAATTCTAGGTCTGGCACTCCCGATGCCTGATCACGGGTCAACTCTGTTCCCGGCCCTCGACACACTAAACTAAGGATTGATGTTTCGGTCTCGACTGGTTCGGCTTAACCGAAAATATCAGTCTGGTTTGGTCGGGGTCCTCGACAGGCCAGGCTAAGGATTGGTTTGTTGTGGCTCACTTTCAGTAGTTGTTGATAAGAAGAAAAAAAATTTGATTCATCATATTGAACGGTCAAAGATTATCGAGTCTGAACAGCGGATGCATTGCAGCATTGGGATAGGTCTCCATCTCCAGCATAAAATCTGGTAATACTAGAATTTTTTTTGTTTCGTTAAAAAAAAAAAAACAATTTATGCCTTTATCAAGAGAATTTCAAAACCACAATTCATATGTGATAAAATTAGAAGAGGAAACCATGGAATTGGAATTCTCCTTTTAAGGTACGCAGTAATTACGCATACCTCCCTTCTTATTTCATAAATAATACTTTAGCCCTTTTCAAGTTGTTTCTAAACTTAAGATGTGTTTAGTGTTTGGTATTTCTTCTCAAAAATTGCTTCAAAAAGCAAAAATAAATAAATAAATAACAATTAGAATGCCTTTGCTTCTGTAAAGATCTTATCGTGAAGCAAAATTGTTTGATTCACTTTCGCTTTGCTATAAAAAAGTAAAAAAACATGTTTGGTAACATCAAAAAATAAAAATTGCTTCTTTGCTATTACTATCAATATTATGGTAGAGGTGGGTGATGGTGGTGGATGGGTAGCACAAATAGCAAGAATTGAGATTGGATGGCAATGGTGGATGGAGTTGGTGTGGTGATAGTGGTGGTTTGGATTGGTTGTTAGTATTAGAAGAAATAAGTAAAAGAAGCAAAAAAAACCTTGCTTTTCAAGAAATTGCTTTTTGATTTATCGCAATTAGCAAAAGCAAACACTAACCAAACATACTTATTGCTTCAAAAAACTTAATTTTGTTTAAATAAACAAAAGCAAAAAGGAATGTTAAATGCAACATTAAATTCTTTTATTTTTTCTTTTACTTAAATGCTAAGTTATATCCCTTTCTTTCTTCCCCTTCCCTTTGCTTGTCAGAAAATAACATTTTCTCTTTCTTTGCTCCTTTTTCTATTTCTCAAGAAAAATTATTTGAAAAATCAATTTATCTTTTTATACTAGGAAATTGACAATATTGGCACCTCTTTCAAAAAACTTGAGGCTATATTTCGGAAAAAAATAAAAACAAAACAAAAAAAGAAACTATTAAAAGAAAAGCAAGTAAATGATTTCAATTTATTTTCTTGAGTTTGGATGAAATGAGGAATAAGAAGAAAAAAATATGTTAATAATTACTGATAAAAATGTTTAAAATATAATTTCAGTTAGACAAGTTTAAAAAAGAAATATTAATCCAATTTATTCTAGTGTAATTAAGGCATTCAAAAACCTTTTAGCACAAGTAAACTATCATTTATCTAAACCAACATTTTCAAAAAGATAAAGTAATTTTAAAATTAATAAAATTAATTGTAATAACTTAATAATCTTAATTGTCACTTGGAAAAAGAGATGTAAATATTACATTGGTGGAAGATAGTTGATTTTTTTTTTCTCTCGAAAAATAGAAGCAAAAAGGGCCAAAAAAAAAAAAAAAAAGAACGCAAACGTAGAATCTGTAATTTTATCAAATATTAAAGGAGGTTTTGGTAATTTATCGTATTTATTATTCTGTGTACTGTATTTCTGAAAATTAATTACCGTCGTTTTCGTGGAAAAGGCAGAAATTTCAGTGAGAAACCCTCATTTCTCCTCAGAGTTCATTGATACCATTTTCATCTCATATCTGCATCTCTGTCCCGTTTTCTTATTCTCCTGCAAATATGAGCAAGGGACCAGGTTTATTTTCCGACATCGGGAAGAAAGCCAGGGGTAACCAATTATAACCCGCAAGTTTTGTTTATGTTCATTGTGTCTCTGGTGAGGCATCTGTCTGCACTATTGTAGTTTTTTTCTAAGAATCTTTTCCTTGCGTGATTTGCAGATCTGCTGACAAAGGATTACAGTTGCGATCAGAAATTCACCATTTCGACTTACAGCGATGCCGGAATGGTATGGTCAAAATACGTTCTGTTCCGAATCTCGTGTCTCAAATTTAGAATTTGTTACCGGTTTGGGGTGTTATTTATTGTTGTGTGTGATTCAGTAGTTGCATTACTGTGCGTTGACATCTTTTTAAAATTTTGAATATAGAGAGAGAATTATTGTGTTCAATTGGCGATGCTCTTCTTTTATGTATTTAGTTTTGTCCTTTCTTTTTTTTGGCTAATTGACTAAGCGTATCTCACTAGTTCATAATAAGCTTTTTAAGTACTTAGGTTTTGTACCTACTAACAGAAGGAAAATAAATCAAAGAATTTTTTCTTTCGAATCTTGGATTAGTGTGGTTGAAACTGGAATAGGCTGTATCGAACCCTTTATTTCTTTTTATTGATACTTCTCTAGAAATCGGTGCATCTTCCAACCTTGTGTTACGTGCCTAACCATTGTTCCAAAAGCCCTGGACTTATGGAGGCTAATTCATTCAAGCACTTAACGTTAAGGCTCATACACTCCAGCACACTTTCCCTAGCCGACATCCACAGCGGACCACTCTATCAACACTAACCCAGTGGTAGCCTTTTTTTTTTTAGAAGCTTTACTCATATATCAGAATTGAATAACTTATCACCATGGCCATACATGATATCAAGGAATTTTAATCCAGCCTATAGGTCATCCCCTCCATGACTCGGACCAAGATGCAGTGCTTGCTCTGTTACCATCTATTATGTGCCTAAACATTGTCCCAAAAGCCCCAAGACCTATGGAGACTTATTTGTTTAAGAGCACTTAACACTTGGATCATAATACCTTGCAATGTACTTTCTGAGTTAGGGGAATTGGTAGGCGTGAAATTCAGTTCTTGCATTCTTATGATCAAGTCCCACAAGAATTGAAATTTGCATGGGGGAAAAAATGATCCCGGTTTCCCAAGATTTCTGAGAATTACAATTAACTAATTGTGGGTATTTGTTTTAATTCCGATGCAAAATGAGAATTCATTTTGGCTAATTTTTTGCAAGAGTGTCCGTTGCCAACTACCACACACACTAGAAAGTGGGGCTAGCGTATTACTTGATTCCATAAGAGAACATTTATGATAGCAAGATGTTATTCTTTTAGTTCAGTTAGCAAGTTAGGCATATGAGTGGCAAGTTCTATGTTGACACATCAACCATCATTAACCTGCAGAGAATTTTATCGTGTTTAGATGAATGATATATTAAGGTGGCAAAAATCTAACCTGGCTGGCGAACCTGTTATCAGGTTTGATTCAATATGAAATAAAGTGTTAATACCTTTTGGTCAACCCAAAGCTTGCATGAATAATGATAGCGGATGTGTGGATTCCTCTTGTTTGGGCTGGTTTGGGTTGATCATGTTGTAATCTGATTTATTCATGACAAGAGCTTAAGCAAACTAATTTTCCCATCCAAAAAAGAGAGAAAGAGAGAGGGAGAGAGAGAAAACAGAAAAAAAAAAGGAAAAAGGAGTCTAACCAACCTGACCTATTGACAACACTATACGATGATCGGTTAATGTTCTTAAGCTAATTGAACCAACAGAAATAGTAATTTTGGTTGTAATTATATAAATAAATCTGCTTAACCCATTGAAACCAGATCAAAGCCACATACTAGTTGGACAATCATCTTGTGACCCAATCCATTTATATAGCACATGAACCAGAATTTATGCCAACCCCTGTTAGGCGTGTTTTTGTATATGTAAGCTTTTCTTTTGTCTCTCTCCCAATGAGCATAGAAATAAAGAAAAGAGCATCAAATTCAAGAGTGTCAACGAAAAATCAGAACTTTAATACACGTGAATTCAAAATGAAAAGATTTTGCAATTCATATGAATTGTAATTCTCATATACCTTTAAAGTTATGCGATCCAAAATTACAGTAAGAGGACCTCTATTGCAGCATTCATACTCAAAAACAGCAAGGGGTATACGTTTCCATTTATGTGATTCGTGGTCTGTCTTTAATAAAATATAAGTTGAGACTGACTATATGGTGAAACACTTATTTTAAGATTTTGGTTATGTGTACTTTCATTTTGCTCTCATCAGGAGTTGCAAAATTCTCTTGCAGCATTCATGCTCAAAAAAACAGCAATGGAATACATTTCCATTTGTGTGATTCATGAATGTCTTTAAGAAACTGTAAAGTTGATATATTTGCCTTTCTGGTGACGCTTTTTTAGGATGTTGATAAGTGTAATCTCATATTGGTTTCATCAGCAGTTACTATATGTGACTTCCAACTTTTACTCTTTACTCCAACGTGATTTGTGTACAAAAATCACTAATGGCATCCATGCCATAAGATTTGATTGAAGTAGAGAAACAGGTGGACTATTTGCTGTTTTTTATAGTTTAAAGAAAAGGGGAATTTTGCTGAGAAAGGGGAAGAGGAGATATTTTTAAGCTAAATCACAATAGAATTCTAACTTTACATATAGCTTTATCCGACTGAACGCCATCATTATCAACTTATTGTATCCAGTCATTGTACCGTACAAAACTGGATGTTTATTGAGCCTCAAGAAGAAAGGTTTGAATCTTTTTTATGGATGATGAAGGATCTTTAAGACCATGTGCAGATACACAAGCCTAGAAATGGCCGTACTTTTAACTCTCTTGATCACTGAAAATTTTATGGTTTTCTATCTGTGATGCAACAAGCCTTTTTTATTTAAAATATGATCCAAAATAGAACTTGCGTATGCATGGTGACCACCCTAAATTTCACAATGATGAAAGGCTGTTCTAAACCTGGAACAAAAGGGATGGCCAGTTTGGATGCCCAATGGGGTTTGGTTGGCATTCAGTTTAGATTGAACTAGATATGGCAACCTGTTTTATCTGAACAATTTAAGTGCAATGATCCTTGTTCATTTATTTATTTATTTATTGAATTTTTCCTCTTTTCCTTTTTTGTCAGAATTTTTGGTCAATTCAGCTTGACCAATTCAAGGCTGTTTGCCTTGCATTGTAGCCTTAACATATAACGATGACTTCATTTGATGTAGTACTTTTTTCCTTTGGGTTACCTTATGCAACATTTAGAAGCTTGCTTGATTGTTTGCAATTCAGTGACAAATCAATTCCGCTTAAAATTCTTGTCATTATATGATTTTATTACTTTAAACAGGAGCTTTTAGGTTTTTTCTTTGCTGTCATTTTGTTTAAAAACAAATTTATTTTGTCTGAACAGTTATTTTTAGTATGAATGCACCAGCTTTGCATGCCATAGAGCTGTTTTTGTTGATTAATCTTTATGAGGTTTCCTAGTTCCAAGTTCACACAACTGATTGATTAGTTTTATCTTAATACTTTTTTTTTTCTATACTTTTGACCTTTTGCTTCTCGTGGAAAACGAGAACAGCGTTACTGAACAATGTCTTTTTCTCTTTAGGCCCTCACTTCAACTGCCGTGAATAAAGGGGGACTCTCAACTGGTGATGTGGCAGCCCAATACAAATATAAGAACACTGTCATTGATGTTAAAGTTGATACGGATTCAAATGTTGGTTGATTCTCATCACCACCTTCTACAAAATTTAGAGTGTAAATTCTGTTTTTATTATATGCATTTCCCTTTTTGTATCTGTGTTTGCAGATTTCAACAATCCTCACTATCACAGAGATTTTGCCATCAACAAAAGCTATTGCTTCATTAAAAATGCCAGACTACAATGCTAGCAAGGTACCAGCCTGATCGTGTTTAAGATTCACACCTTTGTCTACTTGTAATTGTAGCGAAAATCTCCAAATCCACATCCTTATTTCCATTGCAGCTGGAGGTTCAGTACTTCCACGAGCATGCAACTTTCACTACAGTGGCTTCTCTGAACCAGTCTCCTGGAATTGATCTTTCAGCAACCATTGGTACCCCAACCTTTGCAATTGGTGCAGAAGCAGGTTATGAGATTGCTTATGGCAGTTTTATGAGGTATAATGCTGGCATTAGTGTGACAAAGCAAGATTCCAATGCTTCGATAATTCTGTAAGTTCTTTCACTTTCAGAAAGGAAATCAAGAATATTAGCTATTGCAACAAAATGACAGTGATGATGGTTTTTAAACAGCTGGAAATAACATTTTACTTTAATATACATTTTTCCAGGGCTGATAAGGGAGACACGCTTAAGGCAGCATATGTGCATCACCTAGATCAGCTGAAGAGAAGCGCTGCAGTGGGTGAAATCAGCCGAAGGTTCTCAACAAACGAGAACACATTCACAGTTGGTGGGTCATATGCAGTTGATCCTCTGACGGTGGCAAAGGCAAAACTTAACAACCATGGGAAACTTGGAGCTGTCTTGCAGCACGAGCTAATGCCCAAGTCACTTCTGACAATCTCTGGGGAATTTGACACAAAGGCCTTGGACAAGAATCCAAGGTTTGGGTTAGCCCTTGCTCTCAAACCCTGAGCGTTTCGTTCATTATTTGCCGAGGTTGCTGAGACTGATAGGGATCATCTACCCATTTTAATTTTGCTAGTGACGGTAAGATGAATAATTAACTCCCTATTTGTAATTTTTGTTTTGGAACATCAGTTTTGGATTAATCTGGCAAGATCAGTCATGGTTGGATGTTTCCAGGCATTTCGAAAAAGATTTTTGTTGTACCGTGCTGAGGTGAGCGCTTCCATGTTGTTTGTTTGAAAAACCTTGAGCAGCGTTATTTGTCTCGTCGACCACTTGTTCAGGATCTGAAGCACTTGTGGGTTTCTTTATGAATTGGCCACAATAACGACAGAACAATTGTGTATGTTGTTATCGTCCTGTTAGAGGGGAGATAATCATTTTTATTAATTTTATTTTTTGGTAGCAGGTGTTTACAATGCTTTGCATCTTCTCAAAATATGAAATCATAATAAACTTTACAATGCTTGACACTTCGAATCGAAGTTGGCATGCAGCTTACTGTTTCACTAAGCTAACACTTAAGATTATCCGTTCAACTGGATTTCAGGTGCCGTTATTTTTCATAGAAGACAGCTTAACGTAAGCAGCCATTGACGATACATGGAGACCATATATTTTGCTGTAGAAACAGAAGAATAAGCCAGATTCAACGGGGAGATATCTGGAGCGATCGTCTTGGAAAAGCACATCAGTTGTCAAGCTAAGAAAACTAAAAAGTGCTCCTTAATGGGAGATCGGAGGACTTCACTTCATGCAACTTTGTTTCGGGAATTGCAATTCCTATTTGGTTCGTAGTTGCAGTTTCTGGACGATATGAATGAAAGAACGATGAATGAAGTGTGTCACCTCCGAGCTTTAAATCTGACGCCCCATTTCATGAGAAGGTCCACTACATTAGCATCCATTCGAGTCCCCTTGCCTCCCCAGGCTAACATGTGGGCAAGGTCTCCCATGGAAGAACCAGTCACTTCATGCACGGCCTTGAACCCAATTCTTGTGTAGAACCTGACAAGCTGATTGTTGGAGCAAACCATTCAAAATTAAATTTAAACATGACCAACTAATGAGCTCGGAAGAGGCGAAGGGAAAGAAGGATTCAAACTAAGCACTCAGCTAGCCATCATGGAAAACCAGACTTGAAATGTTTCAAGATAAGGGACGCAAACCTTGGAATGGTAAAGATCAGTGTCATTAATGGCAAGAAGCTCTGCTTTCCTGCAACCGCAATCATACCCATGCCGGACAGCCACGGCTCCCATAAACAAACCGATACCGAATATCGATTTCTCCATCTTCAACGTCTCTCTAATCAGTCTAATGGAATCCAAGTGAAGAATTCTCCCATCTAGCCAAACCCTAATCAGCCCCTCTGCCCTGCCAAGCTCTCTCTTTTCATCCAAGCTAGTGGCTGTGATTCTAAAGAAGGGACCCAGTGTTTGGAGCTGCAGGTCAAGTTTCTGAGCTTTTGAAGAATCCATGATCTCGAACATGGTGGGTATGGCTTCTTCCCTGTAATTTCTCTCATCTAGACTACTGTTGCTATTGACAGAATTCAACTGGGGTTTTATAGTGAGTGGTTCGCGTAGCGGTGTTGATGAGAGGGGTGGAATGTAGGATATAGATTTGTCCGAAGAAGAATTACCACAGGTCATAATTGTTCTTGTTGGCTTCTTAAAGACTCTGGAACTTGGGACGACGGAGGCAACTGCCATTTTTGCTTTTCTATGAAGGTGCTTCTGGATTTCATCTCAGAAAGCCCAGGCCAGGAACCAGCAAGAATTGTAGATGGGAATCAGGACACGTGGAAGCTGACCATTTGAAGGTCACGCCTGAATCAAATTGCAAGTTGAGACTTGAGAGACCTTTCAAACAAAACGTTAGTATTTAGTACTGTATTTAATGAAAAAAGGGAAATTTAATTTTTAGTGGTACTTTATCAAACTATTTAAGATTTAGTCGGTAAAGTTTTGAGTTTTAACTTTTAATACACCTTTATCAAAATAATTAATTTTTAATATCATTTCAATGTTACAAATAAATTCTTCCAAAAATACCCTTATACAATTTACGACCATTATTTCAGTACTCAATCTTATCGGGGTGCTTGTCCTCAATCTACGACCATTATTTCAGTACCCAACTTGTGGTCGTTTTCAACTCAATAAATCGGGGTGCTTGTCCTCAATGTACGACCATTATTTCAGTACCCAACTTGTGGTCTTCAACTCAACTTCTAATTCACTGTGTGAATCGGATCCTGGTGATGATGAAACTCACCAAGCTGTAAAAATCTTATTCAGCCTTGACTACTCCAGAATTTTCTTAAAACTTGTTTCAATAGGGATGTCTCTTAATTGATTGGATTGTGAAAGAGTTCGAGTGCTTCATTTTAATGTAAACTTTATGGAAATGAACTTTCCTCAACCGAACTTTTTATCTGTAGCTAGGTTTGCTGATATCCTGAGAGATTGAAGAAATCTAGCTAAAACACAAAACAAAGTCATTGAAGAAAAGAAGAGATTCAACACCCCGTTTGGTAGAATGGAACTTCTTCGGTGCAGAGGATTTGAAGAAGACGACGAGTTGAAGAAACCCACATCTAGGAATCCATGTTCTTCAGTTGAAGACAATGAGTTGAGTTTTTCTTTTTCATTTTTTCTCAGAAAAACTTCAAACCCTTTTGTTTGAAGAAGGCGACTGAGTCAGGGTTTTTTCGTTTATTTGAAAACGTCAATAACACCTTTCCCTTAACGTTGGCGTTGTGGGGCCATGAGGACACTTGGCTAGCAAGTCCGTACCCGTGTTGGTTAGCAAAGTCCGTGCTGATCCTAAATTCTGATATTATCAACAGATTTGGACGGACCTGGGAAATCTCCGTCACCGTCAGCATGGAACCTTTAAGAACCATCCCTTCCAAAGCCTTCCATTTTTGGATTGCATCGTGGGACAACGTTTGTGGGGTTCGACTAAGCGTCCGAACCCTCGTGCAGACCATCTGGGTTATCATTTATGTTTCGTGGGCTGCCATTAGAGCGGCTCACCAATTTGGCTTAAGATTTTAAAGTTGAAAGTGATAGGCTACTTTGAAACCATGTTATAAAAGACAACCCTCTGGAATGATGTTCCGAGTATCACACATTCTTTTCTTTCTATCTCAAGTTCTCAACTTCCTTTCTTTACATGATGGGTTTAGTATCTCTGGTTGGAACAACTGTGGAAGGCAACTTTATTTTTTGATACCAGCACGCTTTATATATATAACGATAATTTTTGTTGTTTATATAGATAAAGGGCTAACCTAATGCACGAGATTCTTATTATTGCGCAAGGTCTGATATAATGATATAAACAGGGTTGAAATCGTCTACCGCCAAGTTGCTATGACTGATCATACAACCACTGTTAGATGCTGCCGACGTAATAGCATCCAAGGCCATTGTTCAGTGAAATGTCATTAAAGTGACATTTTACATTGAAAAATATGACCAAGCAACTGCCGTTGATGCTATACGTGGCAACATCCATTGATAGTTATATGGTCTACTACAGCAACCCGGCGGCGGCAGATGATTTCATCCCAAGACCGAAAGGCTATTTGTTGTGAGTTGATATGACATTTAGATCGTAATGGAATGACTTTACCGTTACGCCAAGGAAGGCTCATCATCGCTCAATTCTAGGTAATTGAGATTTAGTGATGCTTTTTTAAAAGAATTGATAATCAATGTCATTTTACTATTCATGAAGAAATTTTTCCAAAAAAACCTCAAAAGACTTGGAAACTTCACCTGAAACAAAATGAATAAAGAGATTTCAAAGTCTTTTGAGGGTATTTTTGGAAAAAAATTTTGTAAATAGTAAAATGACATTGATTCTTAATTATTTTAAAAAAGTACTACTAAATTTCAATTACCTAAAATTGGGTGACTGAATCTAAATATTGGGTGACTGAATCTAAATTGTTTTGAAAAAGTATCGCTATAAAAGCCCATTTCCCCATTTTGGATTGGATGGACAACTTAAGAGTTCAAATTCTTTGACAAGACCTGATAATAACATTTTTTTAATGCCAAAATGTTGATGAAAATAAGGATTATACCAATCTGAAGGACTTAAAACCGATTGGAGCCCCTTGCTAGAAGATCTGCCGATTCAATGATGAGTGGGGTGTACACGTCTGTAAATGATGCTAACGTGTATACACTGCCCAACATTCGACCAACAGATGTTCCATTGTAGGCTCCAGCTGATATGGCCCCTTCCTAAGGGAACGGAAAAAGACGCTTATTTGCACCTCCCAAATTCATACTAATCGCACCACTTCAAAGGGTTTGATAGTGAGGGTTCTTCAGTCGCTGCAACAGATTTCCAGGCTTCGTGTTCCACAGCTACGGAGGCCAATGGGCTTCACGGCATTCGATGATAGGGACGACTGAAACCGTAAGCCTTTAAAAGGGTTTTAAACTATTAATATGCTGAGTAAATGAGTTTCCTGTTGAAGTTCCATTGGTTGATTGGCCGCCAAGAATAGGAATATCTACAGGGGTATGTGGTATGACATAAAATTAGAAAGATCTTTAACCAAAAAAAAAAATTTAGAAAGATCTGGTTACCCGCTTCATGGAATCTACTGCGGGAAAATTCGAAAAAAGGATCTCATCTCCTACTTTCTGCTCTGTAGATAAACAACCCCCAGTATATCAAGATTGCAGAAAGTCAGAAATATACAAAATTTAGGATCCTGCTGATGCCCATCCAAGCAATGAGTTACAGCAACAAAAATCCCAAACGGGGGCTAAACCATTGAGATTACTACAGTATTCGACGGTTAGGCCATTCTGAATTAGAAGAGACATGACAACTTCATCGACAACAATAACAACAAAAACTGAAAAAGTGTTCAAAGCTCAAAACATTCTCTTATTCGATCCGAGATGATAAACACCTATATGTACATATAATTGCAATGAACCGCAATGAACAACAAAAAGACTCAAAAATAGATCACAAGCAGGATATAAACTAAGAGAGAGAGAGAGAGAGACTCAGATCGAAGCATACAGATCGGGAACAAACGAAAACCACCGGAAGCCACAGCTCCATTTCTCAGTCAGGGAAGGGCACCTAGGCAGCCAATGCCAGGTTCGCCTGGAAACCTTGTAATACAAGATCTCTGGCCATGTGTAGCAACAGACACACACCGTGCCTTCGTGCCAGAAGCAGTAGACGTGCTCGTAGTTGTGGTAACATACAGACATGAACTTCCGGCACATCATCTCCGGCACTCGCTCCACCTCCACCCAATTTTCGTTTCCTCCTTCCAATTCCCACAATATCATGCTTCTAGATATCCCATTTATTCCAGTCCCTCCTACCATATACAGCTTCCCTGCGTCACTGCTAACCACTCGAACAAAGGTGAGCTCACCCGGCAACTCCGCGATAAGTTTCTTCCACTTTCCTGTCTCCAATTCAAACCCCACCACCGAAAATGGTTCCGGGGTTGTGAAATACAAGTACCCATTGTAAAATACACCTTTTTGGTGAGAATGCGCGGTAAGGACCGGATTGAAGCCCTCGAATCCTCTCCACGATCGGACTCTTGAATCGTAAACAAAAGCTGAAATGGATGAAGACCCAGAAGAGAGTAGAAAGATGTTGTATTGTTTAGGCGCCGTTGAGAAGATGGTAAGGGATTCAAATGAAAATGGGTAGGTTGGGAATCGTATGAGCCTGGAGGATTTGGCTAAGAGATTGGAAACCAGGAAGGATGATGAGCTGGGGAGATTGAAGCAGAGGAGACCATTGGAGGAGGAGAGGAGATGGGCCGCTGCGTTAAATAACGAGTCGAGGGGGAGTGCCAAATTTCGCCAGCGGCCGAGGAAAGAGTCATAGAGAGGCAACTGAGGGTGAAGGTGCGAGTGCGAAAGCAGCAGAAACGAAGAGAAAGGTGGAGGTATTTTAGGTCGGAACCCTGGAGAAGGGCAACAAGAGTGTCTAGAGATAAAAAGGGGAGAAAAGATGAGAGAATTGAAGTGCTTACAGGTCGTTCGGAGATTCAAGAAGGTTTTGAGAGGAAGAAAAGCTAACACACGTTCGAGAAGCTCGTCCGGCAATCGGCTCCAGATTTCAGGCTCCATTACCGGCGAAGTCACCGAACCGGGCCCGTCTCTCACCATCGCCAACGTCTCATCGATTCATCTAATAACTACTCCGGACTCCGGCTATATTGATTGTTTCCTCGAGATTCGTCCAGGGCTTTTCTTGAGGACATCCATTTGTTATTTTTCCCAAGTAGAAGAAGGCTATATAAGGATAAAGACTGCTCTTTTTGATAAGGGCAGACTTCTTCTTCGGGAGTGCTGATCAACGACAAAGAAAGAAGACGGTGGTATGGCACACCAGCTTTCGAAGAGTAGTGTAACACTGATGTCAGATGTTGCTCCTGCTGGATATGATTAATTTTTTTTTTTTGGTCATGACCTCCTGGGCATGATTTGTCGTCGAAGACTTTTTCCATCGCACTTAAGCTCCCGTTAAAGTAGTTTTGATACCCGGAAGTGGATTAAACAATATGTAAGTTGGATTAGACGGAAAGAAATAAAAACAAAAACAGAAAGGACTTTTTCTTTGCAGATGAAGAAGTTTCCTGCGCCCAAATTGCCAGAAGGGAACATGTTCAACAGTAAAAGATTGAAAACATCAATACACCTCATCTGGGCGGTGGTTGGGCATGGTTCATGTTCAGCAGATTTTCATTTTGTCAAGGAAAAGTGGCTGCTGGATTCAGGTCAAGTAACGTGGAAAGGAAATCGAAGGCAACATATGGTATCAAAATCATCTAGAAACTTATTTTAAATACTTATTTACAAAGTAAAATTTGGGGAATAATATTTTGCAAATTCTTACATACAACTTTCATTGCCATACATAATCCTTTAAAAATGTCTAGAAAAATCTTTACTAAAAAAATCCAAATATTCCACGCGCGTTTAGCTATTGAATACCTGCAGGAGTTCACCTGCCTACTCTAGTTTAAAGGGAAAATTATGGAAAATGGTCACTTTTCGTCGATATTTATAGAAAATGATCATTTTTGTCAATATTTATAAAAATGTCACTAAGATCCCAAATTATAGAAAAAGACCACTTTTGTCGATATTTATAAAAATGTCCGTTGAAATTAAATTATAGGATCACTTTTCAAAAATAATTAAATTTGAGGATCATTTTCTTTGGACACAAACTCATTATACATAAGACTCAAGCTTATTACATGGGACACGAACTCATCTTACATGGGATACAAGTGTATTCTACGTGAGATGCGAGCTCATCATATGTGGACTCGAGCATAATCTATCTATAATAAAATGACACTATTGTTTAATTATTTTTAAAAAGTGGCCCTTTTTAAAATTCAACATCTTAGTGGTATGTTTTTATAAATATTGACGAAAAATGACCATTTTCCATAATTTTCCCTAGTTTAAAGGAACGAAAAGTGAGTTACCAAATGTTCAAACACAACTCCTCACAAATTATGTGAACTCATTCTCGAATTGTGCAAATGCATTTGTTCACTACCCATAAAAAAATTTTTTTTCCACCAAAAAATAAAAAAAAGAAAAGAGCGCTGCTCCAACAACAATATTCAGGTTTCTAATGGCAGAGAGAAACGTACGACGGGAATGAAGAGCTAGAGAAGACATTTATAAAGGTATTGTATTTATTTGCTAACAGTTAATTAATTTAATGGATAACAGATTTTTCTGGGCAATCACAAGCTTCTATGAAACATATCCATTGCCCTTTATTTCAGGAGGTCGGTTTCCATTTATCTCCAAAGAAATCGCGAAAGATAACGTTTAATCACACACACACACACACAAGAAGCGTAAAAGAACTTCAACCGTGACTCCCATGAGGTACAGGTTTGGTCATCATTCACTCTTTTTAATCTTTTTCTCGAACCAATCGTTATTTCCAAAATTTTGACTTAGCACCTGTACCTGTCACATGTGAATAAAAAACAAAAAAACACATTCACCGTCAAATACGCTAAATGAAAACAGCAGAAGTTCAGAAATTAAAAATCATTTCTTACATTAGACCGTTTAGCCGCCGAGCGAATTCAAGTCAATTTGATCATCTTTGTATGGGGCGAGAGAAGGCGTTCATGAACGGGCATTAGGTTCCAATTAAATTATGGTTGTAAGTTGCAAGCAATAATATTTAACTAAATATTAATATAAAAAAACCTGCTTACCCTTGGCCAATAACAAGCCAAACACTCCTAGATATAGCTCCATAACGCACAACACCGTAGTATGCTTGGGGTCTGGGCGTATGCTCCCTCCAAGGTCTCAGCTTCAAAACTTCTCTGGTGCTATGGATTATTTGGGGCTACCCCCACGGCCTTTGGCCTGGTAATTACCCGGTTTTGTGGGACAGGAGGACTGCAAAAGCCCTTGAGGATTAGTCGTGGTGCGCGCAAGCTAACCGGGATACCCCAAATTTCCAAAAAAAAAAAAAAGCACACACACACAACATCGTGGTAAGCACATCGCATAACCCAAATTCTCGGGCGTGTCAGTTTGTCCACGGAGTTACGGCTCTTCAAGTGACCGAGTCATCAAGGCAAGCTTTGGTTGGGATGTGGACTTTGTTTTTGGGTTGGAAGTCTTTCCTGGAAGAGATTGGCCATAAACTTTAAGCTAAGCCCTAAGCCTATTCAACTGCTTGTCAAATCTAAACGAGATAGCATTAGCAAACAAGGAGTTACAACGAGAAGCAGTAGGTCTTCATAAGCTTGAGCTAAACTTTTCTTGACAGGTATAAAACTATTCAGGCCAGAGCCCGTTTTGCCTGAGAAATATTATCTCATAAACGTTAGGAAACAGTTCCTAGGATAATTAAAAATCCAAAACAAAAGCTCTCAAAACTCCACAGAACACCGTACAGAAAAGATACTTTCTGTACCTAGCGAGTAGCAAGGATCACATTCCTGTACTTGTAAATTGTAATATATTTTGCCAGAGATGTGCCACATTCTCTGGAAAGTCTAAAAGGGCCGCAAAGTCACAGGAGTTTCCAGCTTATATTTAACTTGTGGTAGATTTGTTGTCTCTTTTCTCTCTGCCTCTCGGTGCGGCGGTGGTGATAGTGCCTGTCGTGCCATGCCAGCACCCATGCGAGTACAATGAGTCGAGTCGGTTCAGTTGTACGGCAAGCCACCTGTATAAATATATTTAGAGTCAGGATTTTGTATGAAAGGTCAGGAAGGTGGACTATGCAGCTCCTATCTACATTTTTATTTGTAACCCTACGAAGATCTTGCCACGTGTCCAATTTAATGCACATGATGTTCATTTGATGCATAACTGAAGTTAGTTTAAATATTAAACTGAACGCGTGGCAAGATGTTGTGGGAGCTACAAATAAAGATGTAGATAGCAACTATACAGTCCGCCATTTGAAGGTCGGAAGGTGGGGTTCTTACCCCGACATATGCTTCTACTCAAAGGTTTGGGGCCAGGCCTTGACCTATCCAACAAGGCAGAATCGGATCAATACTTAATTATGGAATCAAGATGAAGCACCACATGGTACTAAACAATCGAACCAACTCATTGCAGTTTAGTGCAAACAAGAAGTGAATCAGCTATATACCGAGCCTTACAATCATTTAATGCCCACAAAGGTTGATAAGCTAACAAATTCCGTAAACCAGTAAGGCTGAATTTGCCAAGTTCTTGCACAGGAAACAATTGCATAATAATGACACTTTTTTTTTGGTAAAGTGCATAATAATGACTCGAACATCCAAATGGGTCTACACTTGACTTAAGAATATGCTTTGCTAAACAGAACAGAACCGAACCAAAATTAAGGTATAGAGATTTTACCAAAGGCTTCGAAACCCAACCCAAAGCTGGTTCTGGTATTAACCAAACCAAGTTGCAATCCACACCATTTCAATAAAATGATAAATTACAATAACGAGAATGTTTTCAAAGACAATCAAAAACATAATTCTCAAATCATCCAAGATATCTATTCCTAAATTGCAAAAAACGTTCAAAATCAAAAAGGGTATCCAAGGGAGTGAATGCTAGCATTTATGACTCCACATGTAAGCAATCAATGCTCCCACCAATTGAATCGAGCAGACAACTTCTCCAAAACCCTAATGGCAATAAAACCTTTGTAAGAGCTTGAAAATTTGTGGTTTTCAAGGAGGAGAAGCAATGAGGGGCTGGAAAGATTTAGATTTAGGCGTGGTGGAGACCATACTTGAGGACGAACATGAGCACTCCTCGAAGTCACCTTCCCTTTCTCCCACCGTCTCCTTTCCTTGTTACCCTCTTCAAACTAGAATAGAAAAATGGTAAATTCCTTTCGTTTTCGTTCATCATTTTTCCAAATTTGTTTTACTCGCATTCTTCACCTTCCTCGTTAATCATCTCTCCCACCCTTTTTCATTGTCTTGTTTATGATATCTAGGTCGGAAGCTACGGGGCACGAACCTGATGTTGTGATCCGTGTTGAGGATGTCTGCTTCCATCTCCACAAGGTACTCCTCTTAATTCACATTTTTAAGATATAATGATTCTATTCAAGACCTTCCTGCTTGAACTGTGACTACAAGCAAAGAACATATTATTGAAGGAATACCAAGAAAAAGATTCAGGAATCCTGAAATGAGGTGTTCAAGTCCCAGTGTTTTTAGTAATCTTTTTGATCATTTTGTCATGATTTAAGAATCTCCTCGTGCTTTGGAATTGGCTGATCTTCCGGTCGTTATGCCTTCACCGTGTCAAAATGGAGATACATCCATCGATACACGACCGGCACGACTCACAGCCACCGAAAGCTATTCAAAACACTTTCGGACAACCTAGTAGTGTCTTCCAAAACGAATGTCAAATATGTCCGAATGTTTTATGTGTGTTGTGGCACTTTATGTAATAAATTGGAAAAAAGAGGGTATTTACAGTACCTTATAGCCTCGTCTTCGCGCCTTTGGTAGGACCCTTTGGTATCGAGAAGTGGCTATTTGAAACGGAAGCTGACTGAACTCTCCGAGATTACTCTCTCTCCGTCGTTGAACATAAAGAAGGAGACGTTCTCTGCGGTGGCTGACTTCTGTTACGGTTCTCAAATCGTCATTACGCCGTTTAACGTCGCCGCTCTTAGAGTTGCGGCGGAGTTGCTTGAGATGACGGACGAAAATGGTGGCTTTGAGGGGAATTTACAGCGGAAAACAGAGACGTACTTCTGTCAGGCAGTCTCCATTAACCAAGAGTACGCAGCTGCCGTTCTCCGATCGTGCCTGGCTCTTCTTCCGGAGGCAGAAGAGACAACCTTCCTTGCAAGTAGATGCATTGAAGCGCTGGTTCTGATGCGTGGCACAGACGGTCTCATTGGTTGTTTAGACGAGCTCAAGTCTTTGAAGGGGGAGGAGTTTCAAGTGATCATCGATTCCATGCATTTTCGGTTTAATCGCAGTCACGACGTCCTCTATCGAATCGTCGACCTGTATCTTGAGGTACATGAAGAAAACTCTCCCCTACTCTTCCACGAGATTTGGCTTATACTCCTATTGCTCCAGATTAGGGTTTTAAATTTTTTTTCCTCGGACAGGAAAATTCCAGCAAATTGACTGACGACGAAACGGCACGTATCTGCGGTTCTGTCGACTGTAACAAGCTCTCACTAAAGCTTCTCATGCATGCGATCCAGAACCCAAGGATGCCATTAAGATTCATTGTCCAAGCCATGTTCATTGAGCAGCTCAACACCCGTCGCACCATCCCATTTGCTGCTACTGGAGAAGAAGCCGTGACCCTCGGCTCGATCCTCTATCGTGATGCAGCGGTCCGGGAAGCTGCGCAACTCAAGGTGGCAATGGAAACCACGAGCTCGAGAATTGAAAGCCTAGAGAGAGACCTCAATGCCATGAAGAAGCTATTGAACGAGTCGGAGAACAGAGCAGAAGCACGGGAATCAAATCGGTCGGCGAGCTTTCATTTTGGCACGGTCAATAAGATAGAAAGAGGGGAGAAAGGATCAGCGGCTTCTGCAAGCTTTCATGTCAGCAACAGAAATGAGAGAGCAGGAGGCTCTTATACTTGTTCCAATAGATCCTGCAAAGAAAATCGTCGTGGGGATAAGTCATTCGGTAAGAAGTTTATGAACGGATTAAAGAACGTTTTTAGGACTTCATTGGACAAAAAACCGAAATTTGAGAGTAAAGTCTCAAGCAGAGCGGATGACGACGGAGATCGGGGTGTAACTGCGATTGAAGATGATCGACCTTCTCATCGTCGTTGCCGCTCAGTCTTGTAAAACGCCATTGCTTTGATTTGATTGATGCATTCGTTATTTGACCCGTTAAAGAGGATAAGCGATTCCCAACATTAACTTTGCTCACCGAAACACAAATCCACGTTTAAAATAAACAAGGAGCTTTATTATTACTCTTAAATTAACTTAGAAATGTACACAAAGACACGAAAATTAAGGACGGTTAGGCTAGAAGCGGGAACTAGGTGAAGGAAAGACTCAAGTTTTGCTACATACAGGACTCGTTAGATTAATACAAACTGCAACATTTTGTGACTACCCTCGACGAAAAAAGAAATCAATGGGAACATGTTTGCTTTCTCTGGGGGAGGACTTGTGCTTCCTACGTTTGCTTTGTCTGGCATCTTGTGCCTTCTGGATAAACCTGTTATGTGGAAAACAATGTCAGCATGAATGCCAATTACTAAGACCATGAACAAAAATAATACAAACATAAACAACAGATTTGTAAATTGGGTTTCAAATTTCTCAGATACAGAAAGAAAGAAAGAGCAGATGCAAAACCAAGGTTTACAGATTTCCCCTAACATTGAAAAGGTCATGCCAACAGGAAAAATAGTCCAACTCGTCCATGTGGTGGATGCTACACTGGGGACTCCAGAAGCACCTCAAGTCATACTCTTTGACTTCAGATAACACAAATTGCAAAATATAACAACATTATAATCTCATAAATGGTTTAACATATGCCTGTTATCATTTCTTATAATATAATAGCCTTCCAAATGTAAATCAACAGTCCCACCGTCAAGAATATTGTGCTAGCAAAGAATGCCTTCTAATGAACAGGTGTTAATAGCCAAGCCATAGCCCTGTTGTTTTAGGATTCCAGTAACATTTTAGTATTTCAACAATGACTACCTTTCACATCAAAAGCACCATAACCTGGTGTAGATCCCGCCAAAGCAGATTCTCAAGAGCAACACACCTATCTTCCACATTTTTGTCCAAAGTAGCTACAAGATCCGAAATCAAGTTTTCATGCTGGCAGCCTAAGGTTTTACTATTACACGAAGCAATGGTCCTCACCTATCACATCAACTATATATTATTTCTAGTTTAGAAATAAAAACATTGAGGTCCAAATAAAGATTGAGTTAAAGCCCCATTCCAGCCAAATTTTGAGCTTGGGATAAGCTCAAGTAAGCTAGAATATATACATACATATGCACAGATAGAGAGACAGAAAGAAACATATACAGAAGTATGCACACACATATTTATGTATGTATATACAAATATACATGGTTTTATAAGCAGTCTATGAAATATGATTATACCTTTGCTTCGGTATAGGATCTTTTGAGCTGCTGCCAGATTCCTCCTCTTGAAGCATCTCAGCAAGATGATAATCAAAGTGTTCTAGTCTCTCATCAACAAAATTAGAAGGCATTTCAATCCCACATAGCGAGCATATGTAACCATCCACCCAAAAACATTTCTCATTTCGACTTAAGGACAATATTGCATCATGCTTGTCAAAAAACTTTGTTTCTTTTTCTTCTTTGTTCAGGCTGCCGCATCCAGAATATTCAGAAAAAGAAATAAACGTCTTATCCCCACTTTGCAGCTCTCCAGTTTCAGGAGATTTCTGAACACAGCTCACCAATTCTGGGTTACTTACCTGAGCAAACAGCAACATGCAGAACTAGTAAAAGTGTCTATAAACTTGATCCATTATCACTGTTTATGAAATTATGTTTGGCAAGAGTTATGGTGCCTGCCAATCTGGCCCATAGCATCAGAAGAACTACTTCCCAGTATTCATCACTTGGAAATTATAGCCAAGCATAAAAGCTAACAAGTGGAAATTTTAATCAAATGAAGAATTGAATAGATTACATACCTCTTCTATACATTCACTGCTTAAAGATGTATATATTTTTTCAATTTCACCAATATCGTTATTTAAGGTGCAATGCTCCTGTCTGAGATCTGATTGTTGGTTGGAGTCCAAGGGTCCTCTACAGTCATGTTGTCCTAACATTTTGCTGTCAATGGAGGAAGTAATTTTTGTTTTAATCATCAGAGGATAATTGCAAAAGTCAGAACCCGAGGAACTGTCGGCACCAGTGACTTTCCCAGGAGCATGTTTGGATATAATGAAGTTTGTGAGAGTCTTTTGTGTAGGATCAGCAGGACCAAATTTTTCATCATTGAAGTGAGACATGCGCAGGCCTGTCAGAAAAGTAATACTTTTATCATATTAGGGAAAATGAGTCAGTACAAACAGCGCGCTAAAAGGTGGGAAGTTACTACAAATTGCCTCCCAAAATAGAGTGGAGGCCACATGTTACAATTATCACACTTACTAGTGATTAATAACATTGCAGTAATAAAAACAAGACAAGAAATGACCAAAGCAAATACGGCAGGAACCCAGAAAAGGTGCCTAAGCACCCGATTAGGGGTTTAATTCCGATGCTTCCGCTTTGTTCTTTGTACAATAAAGGACCGCATAATCAAGCAGCAAAGGCCCTTCTCTATATATAGAGTATAGGTTGGGATAGACCCTCTCCTAACTGGCATGGGACTAAATCCAAGTGTGCAAAGTTGCATGCTTGTAATTACTTGTTTTAGGTATTTTCAATTCTCAGTTTTTGTGTATCTGCTTTAATTTGGTTCAATTTCTGCTCGGGTTTTCAGTTTATACATACTTGCTTTAATTCGGATCAGTTGTCAATTTGGTTTGGTCTAATGGAAGCCTTAACAGTAGAAGGAGCCAACTGGTTCAATTTTTCATTTTTTAAATGATGCCTATACCATACTAGAAAAACCAAACCAGACAAATTTTGTTAGGTTCTGTTTGTTTAGATTTCAGTTCAATTTCATTTTTCCAATTGACACCGCTACCCTAGATTGGGCAGCCCCAGAGTGGTCAACCAATCTTGTCAATAAGCACACGTACATAGGAACATAAGGAAAAGGCTGCTGCTGAGCCTTTGTCATAGTGATTTTCCCAACAGATAAAGACTGCAGAATGGCAGCTTATAAATATCTTGTTAAATTCCTCCATCATCATTAGAAAAAATTATCTTTTCTTTCTGCAGAAAAAAAGAGAAGTTGGGGGGCAGCTGGGCTACTTGTACCAACAAACGTCCCCTCACAAGAAAAAAAAAGGGAAAAGGAAATAGAAGCATTGGGTTCAATTTAAATGGGAAAGGAAAAAGTTGAAAAAAAAAAGCCGAAGAAGAAATAATACTCACATCTGTGCATACAATTAAAGTCAGCAATAGGAAAAATTAACAAAGCTTTCAGATGGATGGAAAAGCTATAAAGACAAAGGAAAAAGGAAATGAAAATAGTCTACATACCAATCAGTCTCAAAGAAAGAGGAAGCTCAGCCTTTAACAACTTAGAACCATGACTTAAAATGTCCTCACTTGAGAAAATATAATTTTGCAGAGACAAAGCCCTAGTTCGAACCTGTATATTGTAGATTTATAAGTAAATTTGAGAATATGAACATCTGATTAGTAATAATCAGTAAAAAAGGACAAGAGAAGTTTGTATGAGATACATATGTGACTACTTAAATGATTGTGAAGAAGCTGCATTGCATCATACTTCCTTAACTTTACAAAAAGAGAATAATACCAAGGGCCTTTATAAAATCTATTGACATCGCACAGAGCAGAATACACTCAAGCATAAAACACAGGGTAATCAGGCAGTAAACATCAGAAGGTACCTCAAAAGAATTAGTCTTTAATTTCAGAGTCAATGTTTTCCCAAAAAGACCTTCTTTTTGCATATCAGATGCTAATGTCTCAGCAATATCCGCTGCACAAAAAATTCAAGGCTTAATTGCATAATGGATCTTCTATCAATCTAAATAAAGGCAAATCATTACTCTTAGTTACAAAAAAGATAAGTGGTGTTTCCAAGATTTACAGGTCAAAACCTTGAAGCTTATCAAACCATGTCAAAGTAGAATGGTTAAAGCAATGATGACAACCTAATGTCCTATTTCATGGACAAAAGTCACTAAACTTCTACACAATTTGAGCAAAATATAAACTTGGAAAGCACTTAAATCATATCTTTTAAGAGGTATTAAAGTTATGTGTTGTTTTCAATTTTCTTAGCAAACAATTACTATATCATCATATCCATCCAGTTGACAACCATTTAAGATATACAAAACCATGCTTATATTTTTTAATAAGAGAAATGAAGATTCATACTTCGATTTCAATTGATAAAATCCAAAGTGAAAATGGAGGCAAAAAGTTGACATACAAATTACATACAAAAGATTCAAAGCCATTGGAAGCTTTCATTTTTTTTTTTCTCCAATGAGTAAAGAGCAAGAAAACTACAATTTTAGTGCGTTTGATAAAATCAACATGATATCTTTCAGCCACTGCTTCTAAAGTTGACGCAAAAATACATGATGATATGAAGTCAAAGAATTAAAATAGACAACTATCTCATAAGATGAACAACATAGTCCAGTACAGGAGCAAAATTTAAGGCCAAGTTTCTTCATACTGGGAGATAATGATAAATATCCTTTTAAAAGATGGTCACAAGTCACATGTAACTACTATAAAACAATAAACATCTTTTAGTTGATAATCATACTGTTTATTTTGAGTCTAATAAATTTTCTCATTTTGAATTAAAATCGTCTTCAAAATTGGTTTTCTTTCTTCTTTTTCTTTTTTCCCCCTTTTTTTTTTCAAGTTCTTAGTTCCATCACAGTCAACCCAATTTTTGCATTCACCCACACTTTCTATCCAATCCTAGACCATAGATCTACATAAACATATTATCCCTCTTCAATTTTTTCTTCTGCTTTTGAACTGTCTAAACTTCAACCTACAAACCATAGTTTTTGTACCCTTAAAAGCCTAAAACACCTTATCCTAGAACACTTTCTATACTGTGGTACTATTTAATCAAGATATTTGCATGCCCTCATTCACTTTCAATGAATACTTTATCATTTAAAGAAATGGGAAAGAAGAAAGTGAAAGATGACACATCCTGGTGCGACATTACTTAGCAGTTCAAACTTCAAACTATCTGGGCCAAGACGAAGACCAAAAGCAAGTTGTTTTTAACTTCAGATCAATCTGCAACATCTTACATACCAGTTACAATCACTTGATCCATGCAAACCAAACATAACAGATAGATTCAATGAACAATCAGAGTCAATACATATAGTACTGGTAGAATTGAAAAAAAAGAAGGCAAAGTTCTATGTGTGTGTTTGCCAATATCCAAATGACAACAAAGAGAATACACAGAGATATATCAACATAAGCCAATTCCCACCAAAGTGAGGTCGCCAACATGAATCTTGACTCTCCATCCCATTCTATCAAATATCATATTTTCAGTATGTTTATGCAAGTCTTGTTTGTTAACTCCATCCACATCTTTTTAGGCAGGCATTCCACTTCCTCCCTTAGGCCTTTCAATATGCATCCTCTCACAACTTCTTAGAGGTGCATTTCTAAGTCTCCGCTTCACATGTCCAAACCACCTTAACCTACTATCTTCAATTTTATCCCTCATGGATGCGATGCCTAACCACTTCCGAATATCTTCTTTTCTTAATTTATCTTTCCTAGTTTTTCCACAAGTTCATCCTGGCATCCTCATCTCAGTAACATGTATCTTCTGAACATGTTGCCTCTTTGCCTCCCAAAATTATATACCACAGAACATAGTTGGTCTAACTTCTGTCTCATAAAACTTACTCCTTAATTTAAGTGGAATATACTTGTCACACAATAGCCTAGAAGCCCCCTCCAAATTCCAATTAAGCAAACCAGCTCTAGTCCTGTGTGCTGCATCTTCATCAATTTCTCTATCTTTTTACTGATCCAAGATATTTGAATTTATTTCTTAATAGGATATCCTGATTGTCAAATCTAACAGTTTCCTTAGTTATATTGTTATTGATATTAAAACGGCATTTCATATATTCAGTCTTTACATGAGGGGATGAATGCGGAGGAATGGCGGCAATAAAATTTAGGTGTTTCATGGAGATATTTCTTTTCTTCTTTTTCATTATTTCTTTGCTTAAATGGTTTGTCTCTTCTTTAACACTCCTTTGGTCGGTAATATCTTAATTTTTCATTCCATAATTTCATTTAACATTAAAAAGCAATACCTCTCTCTCCTTCTCTGCCCTCAATTAATCCAGTGCCCAGATGCTTCCAATGACCAAAGCCACCTGTTTCACATATCCATTGGCTTCACTTCTAGATTGGGAATCCATTAGAATATTGTCTGCACAGGTACACACTAGACTATTTAGCGAGTACTGGTGCAAGACAGTCAATTATTTTATTCAGCGAGTACTTATGTATATTCTACCTTCTTTCTCCATTTTTCTCAAGTCCCACTCCCTCCCTCCCTCCCTCTCTCTCTCCCTCTCTCTCTCTCTCTGTGTCTTCATTCTTAATCTATAATTTTTTACCTTTAAGAACTTAGCTACCATAGTAATATTACCAAGTCAACAAGGGCTCAAACGCTGTTGGGTGCAGCATTTGTTTGCAGTTTGATTATCATATGACATCTAAAGAAGCTTGAGAAATTGGATTAACTAAATAATATCATTAATATAATTTGAAAAACAAAAAAAAACACACAACTCAAAATGTGGCATAGTGCAAAATTAATAAGGTCAGAAATGAAAGTGATCCTTCAATGTCAAAGCATTAGATCAAGAGTAACAAACCTCACAAAAGATAGAATTCAGGAACCCAAAATAATGGGTTTTTCTTTTACCTAGTTTTTGATAAAGTAATGCCTCATTGTCAGTGGCTGAAAATGTTCTCTCACTACTTATACTTTTTCGCAACCCAACTTGAGGAGTATTTGTTTTCCCTAATCCGAGTCCCACAGATAGAAAAAAATCTACAACAAATACACCAAACATTTCTTAGACAACTACAAGATGAAACAGGGATAAGAAAATTCTTTGCACAACGTAAGTAAAGATCTACAACTAAGAATGGAACTTGTCAAAACAGATATGCAATTCAATCTCTATGTCATTGTAAAAATCTTTTTCAGTTATTCAAGGGAAAAGGCTTAAATTACAATCTTTCTGAGAAAAAAGGCCTGAGCAATAGAAAAAAGAAAAGTTCCATTGGTATCCAGAAGAAAGTATGAGCCAACTTGATTCATGCTACTGCATGACATGACTTGACTAGAAAACTAGTTGAATGAAACCATTTTAACAGAAAAGACATGGACAGGAAAAAGAGTAAAAAAAAAAATCATACCATAGTCAAGCATTAAATATAAATTTGTTTAAATCTGAAACTGGAAAGTGGGAGAAATAAATTCTAAATTCCATACTTCAATCCATGAAGCAGGTGACATTGTACATATAGCATGCAGAATTGGATTTTTCTTTTTTCCATTTTTGATGAATAATTATGGCATATAATATAACGAGGAGACTGTAAAAAGGATCCAAGAAGATTGAGCCATAAACTTAAGAACCCTCTTAGAACATTCAATTAATATAACCCACCATTTTAATGAATTCAGAAACCAACACTATGTGGTACCACCTTAATATATGTCCACACAAAAGCAACATCCTTGTAAGGCTAAGAAAATAAAAAGTAATCAAAGAAAATATAGAAAATCTACAAGTAAAACAAACAGATAACCCAATTTTCAATAGAGATAATTGTATGGGAAAATTATGGTTTTTCATTATGCACCTATATTTTTATGCCGTTTCCAGATGCATGTTTATCCAATATCTTCACCAGTCTGTCTGACTAAATATGGTAGCGGATGATATCCATGAACTTAGCTCCCGTACCATAACATCATGTACTAACAAAAACATGAAGAGCTAGCGAATTCACTAGCGGAAGAAGGAAGGAATCAGCTAATGTTTATGTTGATAACCTCTCAACATCGTAAAGTTAAAAAATCTCCAAAACAGAAGCCCACTAACATTATTAAATGCATCACAAAATCCTTGGGAGGATCCCACTAAGAATATTAAGGATACATAAAAGCCTAAAAATTAATATATTTGAATATAAATATGAGGTTAACTTATGAAAGAGTATACAACCAGGATAATTTATATTCTCGTCATAAACAAGTTGTTCTAGAGAAGGTGAAAAATAAAACAGTAGACAGGCACCACAAACCTGATGAAGAACGTGAAAAAAGTGCACAGAGAAAAGCACTATTTTGCAGCATCTCATTGCAAGTATTTATTCCAAAGACATCCCTCAAAACATGTTCAGTGACTTTACCAATGCCCCCAATCTGCAACCGATATTCCCAAAGAAAAGACTCGATTTAGAACTTACAAGACAACACTTAGCTCAGTTTCATAAACAAATTTACTGGAAACAAATTTGAATTAGATCCTGGAGGCCTCAGCTTACATCTCCACTGCTATAACCATTTAAACTAGATTCAGTTATGCAATCCCTTAACAAAGATTATGAAGAATTTGCATGTGTTTCAGAATTAGAATTTAGGGTGTATTAGGCCTTCATTACTGACATTAGTTAAAAGTAGCAATTCTGAGAACAACTTCTCAGAACTTATAGAGCAAAATACGACAAATCAGATTAATAACAACAATACCTTCCGTATAGGGAGTGAGGATATAAATGTCATGACAGCCATCCGGTCATTGGGTAAAACAAACTGCCCATTTGGTTTGTTTATATCTGAGCAAACCTAAGAATATATGGGAAGAATATCAAAGTCGAGAAAGAACAAATTGTTAGAAAAAGAAAATGCAATAAATATAATTAAAAAAAAAAAGAGTATATCATGCTTGTAAGGCCAGTCTTTGATCATGTCCTAGCTTCTATGTCTTCTCTTTTATCTTTACCTGACCCTAACAGATTTGGAGAAGCTCATTATGCTAGGAGATGGCTTTTGGATAAATCCGATCAACTTCTTAATTAGAACTTTCTATGCCTTCCTTCTACAAAACGGGGGTGTTTTGGGCCAGCAAAATTTATTTTCCCCTGTTAATTAGCTTTCCTCTTAAAAGTATCTCTTAATATAAATCTTACAATTAATTTGTTGGGTTAGAAGAAACTGGATAATTCCAAAATAGATGAGTGATGTGTAACGCTGAAGCAGAATTGGCAGATCATATACTGATAAATTGTGATCCGGCAGGCAGGCTTGGCACATCTCTTTGAGAAATTTGTAGAGGATTAGGTCCAGCCAAGTACATTGAAAGAACTCATCTCCACACATAGTAACAACATGGACATGGGGATAGGGATGGGAGATAAAATCATGTATGGATTATGTGGCCTGGAGCATTTTCTGATTATATATAGGAGGCAAAATTTGAAAACATTGACAGCCAAGATCATGTGGTTGTCTACATTCTGAGCAGTGTTTGTTCCCTGACTTACCAGTGGCCTTCTTTTCTTCCCAAGTTCAATGATGTGCCTTTTTCTTCTTTGTAGATGAGAATATTGAGGTTTGGGATTTCTTCCCAAGTTCAATGATGTGCCTTTTTCTTCTCTGTAGATGAGAATAGTGAGGTTCGGGAATCGCGATTAGTATGTAGTCATTGTGGTGAGTAGCTAGATTTTTGTTGTCAGCCACAATATGCACTTATCACATTAATGGGGCTTTGTCCCTAATCTCTATACTTTTTATCATATTAATAAAATACTTTTGATGTATTGCTCCAATACAATATAGACATTTGCCGATCAAAGAAAATTCTGGTTGTGGAAGGTTTGCATGCCTACTCATAAAGCAAAAAAATGGTACACTAAAGCAATAAGATTTTTTTTTTTTAAAAAGCAACAAAATTTGAGAATATGATCCTGCAAAGCTGAACCCAAGATACTTACCAAAGTTCAGTTATCAATTATAATAAATTATGACACTGAAGCAAACTAAGCACATGCTCATGTTCAGTCAGCCATTGCTATCAGGTTTTACAGTAAGAATGGATCAAGTGTCGTTCTCTTTATGATACCAGTGAAAGGGCAGATGAGATACAAACAGACTTTTAGAGCAAAGAACACCTTCTTATGGTTTGAACAGAATGAGAAATTTTTCAAACAAATAAAGGTGATCTAAATATCCACTCCTTTAGATCTAATGTCCAATTGGTGCTAAATAACAATGTAGATCTAATACATGCACCATCATGCTATGACCCTTTCCTACAGTCCCATTCAAAATCCAGGGTATGAGCTTGTTGATTTGAACAATCCGTCTTCAAGCCTCCTGGACCGGTCATTGATTAAGAAGTACCATCAAATGATTTTAACATCTAATCAGTCACATAGGCTACTTGACCAAAATAGTTTATCAAAGACAATTAGATGAATTGTCAATCGAAAAGGCACCCATGTAATGTAACACCTTTCAAATATTGAACATTAGTTGAACAGCATACCCTACCTTGTTATTAAGTAATACCAGTGTTTGAAATTTTGTGAAATTTCGATTTGCAAGGTCAGCAACATGAAATTTCACGGGAAAACAAGATTTCCCCAGTTTCCCTATGTTTCCCTGATTTCGGCAAAATTTCATAAAATTTCGCAAAATGTCGATGAAATTTCTCCAAAATCTAGTGAAATTTCCCCAGATTTCATCATGTATGAATTTATTATAAATATATTAAACCAAAAAAATACAAGAAAAAGAGAAAAACAGACCAGATACTCGCTGAAATTTTTGCAAAATTTCGTTGGATACTCACTAGCAAAATTTCCATCCTTGAGTACTACAAATAAGTGTGAATTACAATTACATCCTCGAAAACTTCAATCTCAAGACTGAATGACATGGAATAGATATGACTGGGTTGGCTTATATCTGTAGCAGAGAAAAGGTAATTCCTACAATTAAGTTATCGGAATATCCAAATAATCCAGATATCTCTGATTGTATAACTATCCTCCAGAACAATAAAATTAAACTAATAAGGTAGTAATAATAACCTTAGCAAGCAAGCGATTAGGGGCCACTCCAGTGCTACATGTAAGACCAGTTTCCTTAAAGACAGCTGCTCTGAGTTCTTCAGCAATCTTCACAAAATGCAATGAACAACAGAATAACAAAACAAGGTTTGTTGAGCTTAGGGCAATAAGGCACAATGAAAAAATGCTTTTCAAGAAAATTATTGGTCAGTGATTGGGTTATTTCACATATCAACTTACTTCTCCACTGCTAATGCCCCTTTCCTCGCAGACCCCAGTTATATCAAGATATGCTTCATCCAGACTGGTTGCCATGAAATTGGGATCATATTTCTGGAGAACTAAAAAAATTGCAAATTAAATTGACCAACAAAATAATAACTTCAAGTTGAATTCTAGAAATCTAATTAAAAACATAGCATCGAACCTTTTCTAGTCAAAGAACTGTAATAAGTATACTTCTTGAAATCTGTAGGAACAAAAATCAACTCTGGGCATAACTTCCGTGCAATGAAACCAGGCATTGCAGCACGAACTCCAAACCTCCGAGCCTAATGATTCAGAAAGGTCATATAATGTTCCCAGTGGCAGAAAGGGAAGAAATTAAACTATCATCTCTGGTATTCTTCAAATCGGAGTTAGTAGATCAATCTAAGATTTAAGACATGGTATCCAGAAAAATTCAAAAGCAAGTACCATGGAAAAAGGCACAAATTATTGGCAATTTCCTCTGGAACTTACAATTAGATATTCACACCTCATAGTTAGCAGTTGAGATCATGGATATGCCGCCCACAGCCATTGGCTTCCCCCTCAATGAAGGATTTTCTAGTGTCTCAACAGCAGCATAAAAAGCATCCATATCCATATGAAGCCAAATCCGTGACAGGTCACATGCAGCCTCTAGCTCTGAAACTCGTTTATCTGCAATCTGGATTGTAGCACAAATTATGCAGTAGAAAATCAATGTGCTTTATATTTAGATGAAAAAGAGACTAATGGGAGATAAAATCAAATGACAAGTTATTATTATACAAATAATGAGCAAAGAGAATCATCAAATCACTATACGAACAGATCAATAAGTAGAAATCTATCCTTCAAGATACCATCTGATAATGATGTATATCTGTTGTTGTGAGCTTTTCACATTGAGCACGCATATTCTCTATTTTTTGTTTAATAAAAGCCTCCTTGCGTTCCTCATTTTCAAAATATTTCGATCCTTTGCTCATCTCATAGACTATTTTTTGCACTTTCTCTTTGTCGACTCCATCCATCCCTAAAACAATAAAATCAATCTACAATTACCACAGTCCCATGAGAAATTAAAGTGAAAACAAATAAAAGTAGATCATATTCAAAACAGATAGACTAACTAGCACAGAGTGAAGCCCAGTCTGCAGCATGCTCACCGGCAAATTAAAAAGATAGAGATCAAACTATACACAGAAGCATGAAGAAAGAAAGAAAGAACAAATTGAATATATCTGTTATGTGCATCTCTCTGCATTTAACAAATTCGCAAAATCAGATAAACATACATCAAAACATCTGCACCACAAGGCCACGTCACTTGCAAGTATAGAGAGAATAGTTCAATGTTATCTTCTAGTCCAACTGAGTAACCCCATGTGATAAGAGATTATTTGTGGACCACTTATCAATGATACGTCCAAACTGCCAAGAGAAATTTGATAGTCCAATGTTACTCGTTATCATGGTTTTGGGAGGCAGAAGACAAGAACCAAGCCCTAGGCAATGAAATCTTATGTGCTTGATAAAGTCGTTTTCACAGTTTATATTTAGTCCATTTCCCCTCCCCTGTCGGCAATTAAGTTCAACGACTCAAATGATAAAAATTATGGGAAATTCCGCAACCCCAGTTTTCGCCTTTGCGTCTTTAAGACAACGATCCAAGTCATATAGCACGGATTCCTTACTAGGCCGCAATTTATCTCATTAAAGCTACGGCCATCCCCGGAAATTAATCAAATTATCTATATTCGACTGATCATTTTAAAACAAATTACGCAAGTCTAGCATGCGGATACTTAGATACATAAGAAAAAGAGCGGGGCGAAATCTTTTCTAGATCGGTGATTCAAGCGTAGGCATCTCCATCAAACCAAAATTCAGGAAATTTTGGGCAAACAACGGGATCCCTAAATAAAAATCAGAGTTTCTTATTTTTCTTCCTAAACATCGACAGTTCAAATACGGGGGTAAGAAATTCAATACGCTGAAAAAAATTCCAACACCGTTTGGTAAAACAAAAAGAAGTAGAAGCGGAGGTGAAGAATCAGAACCTTTCTCACGTTGGATTGTCAAATCCGAACATTAAATCTTGAACGACTTGAAAAAATCTCTTACCCTATGAAGCAGAAATTTCGATGAAGTGAGATTTACCTGCTTTGGCATTGGTGTATACGGTGTGATAAGATTGCCATGGCCGATTAGCACCGTCTGAAGTTTCTCCTCTCTCCATCTCTCCCACTCTAGGTGCTTGTTGGGGAAGTCACTAAAATAAGAAAGTAGCAAGAGTCCGAGAAAACCCGCCAAAACGCAAAGCTTTTATAGCTGGAGCGGGCGTCGAATCGTCCGAGACTTCGACGGATCGCTCAAAAGCTATACCCACGTGAATAGCTGAGAGCCTGAGACCCTACCCATGTTCGCGGCCAAGGTTTTAAGTTTCGATGCCGCATGTTGACTAGGGCACCGGAAAACTGATTTTCGATGAATCGAACGAAATTTTGGATTTCACCAGAAAATTTTATCCCTATTTTTTTCATTCAAAATAATAGATTTACAACAATAATATGTGAAATAATTGCATTTATATGTACAATTGCACTTAAATTACCACAAGTATCAGTTATATATTTCAAAAAATCATGCAAACACAATGTAACATATAAATGTAATGATCGGAGTCATCGGGGTGATGCTGTGCGCTATGTTTTAATCAAAAATAACAAAGAGGATCCAAATTTTAAATTAAATTGAAACAACAATATATAGAGTAAAAAACATATAATCATACCGTCAAATCAATAATGAAATGAATGACACGGCTCAAACCCTGCTCTCTTGCCAATAAAGTGACAGTAACGCTTCCATCCCATCTGAAATATGTACTCTCTCTGATATGAACGGACATGCTGCTCATGCTCCTCCTTGTGAGACATGGAAAATCTATTTCAATGACTTCCTCATCATCACACGGGATTAAATAAAACAAAGAGTCGCCACCATTCAATTTATGTGTGAATGGACACCAAAATATTAAATAAGCACAAAAGGCAATTTTAGGGTAAAAATAACCCTTCTAAAAAAAACCATAGATGGGTAAGGGGATTAGGTTATGAACAGGGGAAGGTGTTAGGCACCCATATTCATCCACACAAGGTGGTTGCCAGGTATTGTTCATGTTTTTCAAAGGAAAAAGGGCTTGCTATAAAATTCATGAAAAATCACAAAAGGCAAAAGTGTATGGTTTTTTCATACGAATAGTCTGATTGATCCAGAACTTTCAAATATGATCATACCATTCCTAGGGTTTCATGATCAAAATAAAATCGAGATAAAATCAAATAAAATCAATTTAAAGTGAAAAATCCAAAAATTTGGCTTCAAGTTAAATTCTAGAAATCTAGAAAAATATGATTTTTATAAAATATTTCAAAATTGAACTTGAACATTCAAGGACATAGATATAACCCATATTTCACATTAAATCAAAAAATTAAAACAAAAAATACCCATGTTGATGAAGAACATCAAAGGGGAGAACTTAGACCGTAGGGTCTTCTCTCAATAATGAAAAACGATTCAAAACCATATCATGAAACCCTAGAACTTATTTTTAAGCTTCTGAATTCAGATTTACCATATTGATCATGATAAATCCACGATCTTAGCCTAAAATCACAAAAATTACGAAAACAGTGTTGTAGGTGCAAATATGTGGAAAATCCAAATTTTATAAAAAAAGTTGGGATCTCATGCTATAAACATCATGGATTCATGGATTCATTCAGATTCATCATAAAAACCATTATAACATGATCAGGATATTCAAAAGCAGCCACATCTCACAAATTATAGCACATGGGGGTCTACCCTACGGATCCACCTGTTCTCTTTTCCCCTAGCTCTCTCTTCACGTTTTACGGCTAAAGAGGATTCTTGAGGTACTTGGAGATAGGTTTGGGTGTACAAACACAATCAAAGGCTTTATTCTAAAAAAGGAAAAAAACAGATATGGGGTTCTATTCTAGGGATCCACCTGTTCTCTTTTCTCCTAGCTCTCTCTTCACGTTTTACGGCTAGAGAGACTCTTGAGGTACTTAGAGACAAGTTTAGGAATACAAGTACAAAAGATGGCCTTATTCTATAAAAAAGGAGAAAATCCTATTACTTCTAGAATTGAAGACAGAAAATAAAAGGGAAAAGGGACTTACCTGGATTGAGCAAGCAAGGCAGCAGGAATTCCTCTCTTCTCTTGGAGCTTCTTGGACTTCAAATTTTCGTGGCCTTTTGCTTGAGGAAAGACCCTCTATTTATAGGCAAACACAGGGGTATGGTTGGTCCAAGGTTTGGCAAGATAGAGTTTCAGTTTGAGTTAAACACAAGATCATGCTAATCCTTTATCCACAAGGATATTTCGCACGAATAAAATATATAATTCGCTCATTTAAAGGGACATTGGACTAAAGATAAGGCTCAGAAATCGAGAGAAGAATAAAACTCGCACGAGTCTAATGTGCCCGTAAATGATTTACGGTCCAATGGTGTCCGTATATGTATTACGGGCGCTGCGTGCCCGTATATAAAATTCGGGCGTGCTTAGCCCGTAGATACAATACGGGCAAGGCCAAATTATTGAATTTCATGCATTTTTTGCCTGTTTTAAATTCCAATTAATGTTTTCATTTATTTTCTCATTTTTAGTGCAATTTGGGGTGTCTACACTCCTGTGTCATATGAGCCACAATACCAACTGGAGGGAAATCATCATAATAGTAGCAAGGATCTGGCTCTGGCTGTGATGTTGATGGAAGATACGGCGTAGGATAACTGGGATGCTGGTATGGAGGGGTTACTGCTACAGCTCCAGTAGCAATAGGTAAAGGCATAGCATAATAACCGTACAGATATGGGTTCACTGGAAAGATCCCAAATGGATCAGATGTCTGCATGTGTGCTCCAGTATATCAGTATGATGTACCGTAACTACTACTATCTGATGAATCTGCTGGCTCAAGCTGCTGAGGATAATAGACTAGATAGTGTACCTGGCTCAGCTGTGGTAGATAGTGAAGATACTGTTCTCCATAAGAACTCGTAGTCCTCCAACATCTAAAGATCTGAAACTCTGTGCTATCGAGAACGAGTCATCGTGCATCCCTGTATGCTGTCTCTCCTTGCCTTTCTTCCTTTGAAAGGAATATGCCTCACTCTCATCATGACCTCTACCTCCGTGGGCAGTATCTTGTGTGGCATGATGGAAAGCCGCATCTTCAATAAAAGAGCTCAACCTCGGGGCACTGGTGCCAACACCACCATAACTACCACGGGGCCAATCAATATCCTGCCACCATCTCTGCCCCCTCCACTACCATTGCCAGATGCCATACTGTCTGTCTGTCTCTAACAGGCTAACCAAGAAGTGCTACACAGTGCACACTGGAATCCGAACCCCTGCACAATAAAAAGTTATGAATATTAATCCACATTCCACAATACTAACATTACCAACTAATTATAATTTATTATTTATAATTTATAAACTATATTATTAATTTATGAATAAGTTATGAATTTTATGAATAATTTATTAATGTTGGGATTAATTAATTCGAAGAATCATAATTATATAAAAAAATTATAAAAACTCCGATTCTTCAAAATAAATTGTTCTATAATAAACAAATTAACTTTAGGAATTTAATTTGAGTAGTTATCTATTTTTATTAATTGTATGAATAATTAATTAATTTTCGGATTAATTAATTCAAAAAAATCATAAATATATAAAAAATTTATATAAACTCCGATTCCTTAAAATAAATTGTTCTATAATAAACAAATTAACTTTAGGAATTTAATTTGAGTACTTATATTTTTTTATTAATTTTATGAATAATTAATTAATTTTCGGATTAATTAATTCAAAAAAATCATAAATATATAAAAAATTATATAAACTCCGATTCCTTAACATAAATCATTCTACAATAAATAAATCAAATTTATGAATTTAATTTGAGTACTTATCTTTTTTTATTAATTTTATAATTAATTAATCAATTTTCGGATTTAATAATTCACAAAAAATGATAATTTTTTTAAAAATTAACCCGGTGACATTCATTTGTAGATCGGGTGTCCCCATATATCATATAAAATTATCATAATATAATACATTGTTTATGTAATTTAAATGAATTAAAACAAATTATATGAATTTTTGGATTTAATAATTGCTAAAAAATACATTTTTTACGCAAAAAATAAAACGCCGACACCCATATATAGATCGGGTGTCGGATTACAACATACCATGAAATCAAGTCATTCTATAAGTTGTAAATCAACAAAAAATTGAAAAAAACGACATTAACATATCATACCTAAGGTGAGCTTTGTAAACGGCTTCAATCTCCTCTAAATCCACACAAATCAGAATCAACTCACTCTAATCATGTTGAGTGATGAAAAACAGAGGCAAATTCTAGCAGAAATCGCGCAAAAAACCCCTCTTAAATAAGCTGTTCGTGGTCTCCCTAAAAAAACCCCACTTGCTGTCTTCGTCGGTCAATTTGGGTGAAATTTCACCCAAATCGACCGGCTTTTCCCTTAAAATATCTCGCACGTGTGCGAAAGCACACGCGCAAGCGATTCGAACCTGGGAAAAAAAAAAAGCCAGAACCTAGTGAAATTTCGTTGCGTTTCAACAAAATTTCAATGCAAATCGCCTGGGAAACTACCTTGGCGATTTTCCCCGGCGAAACGCATCGCCGGGGCCAAAAAACTTAAAACCTTGTTCGCGGGGAATGTGTTTGAATAATGTACCGACACGTCATCCCAAACAGATTGAATGTTAGTCTGCCTACAAACTCGTGATTGGCCCATTAAATTTTAAAATTTAATTAAGCCAATCACAACTCTATTTATTTATTTATTTTACATTTTTTTTGGGATAAATCAAGCTAAGGATAGGGGACCAGCACATAGTCGAGACTCACGCACACTTGATGAGGGTGGGACTAGATCCCATGACCTATGCTATTACCAACAAGGTCTTTACCACCAGAATAGGTGGCGTCCTCAATCACAATCCTATTAAAGCATGCTCCAAAGGATGCACAGATATGCTCCCTCTCTCTCTCTTTTTTTTTTTTTAAGAAAAAAAGAAGAAAGAAGGCTATCAGCATGGTTGCTGAGCATGACCATAATGGCTTCCCCCCGATGTTGAATGTTCAAATTGAGCCATAGCAACCAATCATCCCACCCTAGTCGAGGGATTGGACCGTCACCACAGATCCCTATGTCATTATCTATTCTACTGTATCAAGACAAATAAGTGGGTTCAGTCAGGGTTAGAGTTAGACTAACCAGAGGTGCTTGTTTAAAATGTTGAGAGCATATACAAACATTGGGCTAAACCCATTTTCCTTTAAGATATATTAACCGTTCCAAATATCTTCAAAACAACAATACAGCAGTGAGATAGTGTCTCTTATACAACAATCCACCAATCTCAACAATGTGAAAGAATAGATTAGGTCAAGATTATCCAGAAGAAATTACAGAGATATTCTTCTTCTGCCTTCTTTTTTTTTCGCTTTTCCAGAGGGCAGGTCTCTTGTCATTTAAATGAGGGACAAATGAAGCATAACATAACCATGTAGATACATAAAAGGATTTTCAAACTCCATGCACTTGATATCCAGGGCAGAAACCCAATTCAAGCAACAATCTCCATTCAACAGAAGAAACAAGCTTCCCATTCAGTTTGTGCCATAGCTCAGGACATCCTGGATAACCCTGCACATAAGAATCGGTTCACTTCCAGCTTCACAGTCACCACATTTGAAAATGAGATGTAGTACAGCACTGAAAGATCACCTGGCAAAGAAGAATAATCAGTCTGATGCCAGGGTTCATTTTGCCGATCAACATGGCATTGCAATTTGAGGCCACAACAAACAATCCTGTGTATACTCCCCTCCAGCTGACCAACACAAACGAGCAGCTGAAAGGAGGATCAGTTCCATTGTGCCAAGATATGCAAGGCAGGTTATTGCTTGGATGTTGTCAATGAGATCTGCACCTCTTTTTTTTAAGGTAAGCTTGGGAAGAATGCATCAGCAGTTTTCCTCCAGAGAAAGCACCAGCTTGACCAGTGCACCAACCATGTTTATGAATGATTACAACACTAAAGAGGACACCAGAGACCCAGTATCAGTGCCATCTAGGTACCTTTGGAAGCTAAGAGAAATTAGGTGGTTCCCTAGTAACAGAGGGTCAACAGGAGGGGGGCTTCAGGCCCATTTTGACATACCCCAATATTTCATTACATGAGAGCTTCAACTGATAAACTTGCTCCAATGATCTTGCCCATTGGCTTACCGAAGGGTTAAGAGCAACCTGAATCAGGTAAAACATTTTATAACACAAAGACATGATTTCTTGTGACCTGGGCCTCTGTAAGCATGCATAACTCCTTTTCAATTGGCCTATAAAAGATTATATATATATCTGAATAGGGAGCTTTGATCATCCTTGAGATTAACCAACCACATAGAAGAGTGAGAAACAGCTCTGCATGCTGCCTCTACAACTTTTAAGAATGACTTCTTTTTGATGAATTTTTGGACAGGCACACTACCTGGAGAAGGTCCTGAGAACTGCAAACGCTCACCCTGCTTTGAAGGGGATCATCATATGGGTAGCATGACATCCAGAGGGACGCAGCAGGGTGTGTTTGACAGATAACAATTTCAAGAACCTCCCAACAGGCAAGGCTGGGGACAAGTTCATCAGAGTGGACTCAAAGGTGCTTGGTGGGAACAGCAGAAAGCAAAGTTTCTTCCAGATTTCCCTCTTCTATGGAGATTATGATGTGACCATCAGTCACCTACCCATAAAAAGTAAATCCGTAGCTCAGAAAATCAAGGTGGTGCCAACAGAAATTACATCAGAGAAAGCACTCTGTGTTCCAGTCTCTGCATGACACGAAGCAAGTTATCAAGAGGGGCTTCTGTATTTTCATTTCAGTGTAAAAAGAAATGATAAATTTATAGAAATTTTTGTTAAGAATCATGCCACAAAAAATAAAATAAAATATTCCTTTCAAGAACTTGAAATAGAAATTGTGCTGTTTTTTCTCATGCTCATGCCCAATAGCTATTCTTATGCTTCCGGCATTTTTTTTTTCTTTAATCATTTATCATTTTAAAAGACACCCCTCTCCCCTCTAATTTTCTCTTCTTTTTTTTCTCCTCACCCCTTCCTTGCCTCTCTCTCTCTCCCCTCCCCCCTTTTCACGTTCAATTTTTTTTTGTCTTTATCCTTTTAAAAGATGTCCCCTATACCGATTCTCTCTACCACTTTCTTTTTGAGCAAAGTTACCTTCTTTCTGAGAAATGTTGTGCTTGCAACAAAGAAGAGCGCCATTAAGGTATGCATCCCCCTCCCTCCCTTTCTCTTTCTCTTTCTTTCCCTCTCTTGGTCTTGCTTGCTCCCTCTCTCACACACACTCTCTCTCTATGTTTTTCTCCTCCCTCTCTTCCATGTTTTTCTAGGCCAAGAAGGAGGCGCCCTAAGCACACCCCCACCCCCTCCCCATCTCTCTTGCACTTGTCCACTCTGCTCTCCTTTCTAATATTATAGTAAGCAGCACAGGCGGCACGTTAGCTGTTCAAAAAACCAACAAAATGGAAGAAATAATGGAATTTCTCCCATTTCATTTGCAAAAATAGCGACACTCAGCACATGCCACTCATTTCACCAATTTTGGTTTTAGCAGCACACTGAAACCATATCGGATTATGATCCTTGTACGCTATAGTCTTACTTCTCTTCTGTGTAACTTGACCACATCATTTGACTTTACAAGAGGATATTCACTCAGAGTAACATTTTTTAATTGAAAATTATCAAATAAAAAAAATTACTTAATCCCAACATTTTGAGCTTGGTAAGGTGTGTATAGAACAAAAAGGGAAAAAAAAAAAAGAGTGAAACAAGAGGTAATTACCATAGGGACACAAATCCAATGGAAACACGCAAGAATGAGGGGGAAGCATACATACAGAAGATAACAGATAAGCATCACTGAAAAATAAGGTTGCATTAGCCATTAGCCTTCAATCACTCCAGTTATCCTGATCTGAAGTAGAAACCTGTCTTTTTGTGCACCCTTCATCCTGCATATCCATCGTACAGAATGAGAAACTCAGTACTTGACAATTAATAGGTATAAAACGTCCTATACTTATTTTTTCTTGGTAGATGTCGAAACTTTCAGTAAGCATACCACTTCATTCACAACAGATTTGGATGGAGACCAGACAAGAATTTGTCTATCATTGCCTCCGGTGTACAATTCCTACAATCAGGAAATGAAAATAACTGCTCACATATGATTTATATTGTGTACGGCAAGGAATAAATTTTTTCACATATCAAACACAGTTATTTTCAAATATCAAACACAGTTAGAAGGTTTGACAAGATTTTAAAGATCAGTAGAGTTTGAGTTGCTCATGCAAGGAAATCATTTTTCAGTTGAAGTCCTGCATTTTCTCCCCACTAAAACTTAATCAGTAATTTCTTTTAGTATTTCCTCACCCCAAAAGATAGACATTGCATTTATCTGTTTCCACAACTATAAGACACTGAATGGGGAGAAAACTATCTGGCACTCCTGGAAGTGCATTTGAGTTACATTTAACTTGGTGCAGACAGAGTGGATGCAGTTATAATTAGATGATCAAGTTTCTAGAACATCAAAACAAAATGACACTAATGGAAATACAATTCACCTGATCTGGAGAATTGAACCAGCAGCAATTCACATATTCGTAGTGACCCCGAAATGTCAGATATGTTTGACCTGACCAAACATTGAATGCCTGAGTTTGATGAACAAAAAAAATTTAAGTTCCATATGCCTGTCCGTCAATTGTAGACTTCTGAATAGATTATAAAGGTTGTACAGAAATGAAGAATAAGGGATTAAGCATTACTTTTACAGCTGTCATGCACGGAACAAAAACAAAATCTGAATCCTCAGTGATGGCAAGCTGCATTGCCTTGCTAGTTTGTAAGCGCACAGTTTCAAAGTTCACTAGTGTGTTGCAGCCAGATTCAATATCCCACAACTTTAATCTTGAATCAGAACCTGAAACACAAAGTCATAAACAGAAAAAGAAGAAAATGAAAATTTTTTTTATGACTGAAAAAGAAGAAAATGAATAAATTACAGAGAACTTGAAGCACTGTTAGTTTATTGCCCATGGTTTGTTTAAATGGATACCCCAGCATGTGCAAGGCTTGGCAGTAGAAATTAAGAAAATAAATCACCCAAAAAAAGAGAGAGAGAAATGAAATGATCACTAACATCGATAATGACTGGCTGATGCAGAACTAACTGTGTACGCTAATTCGCGTGACCAGAAAATAATAGACAACTCCAGTTGACCTGAAGCAATAATATACATATGTATATGTGTGGAATCCTTATTTAGTGGTCTCCGTCAAAATCTTTGGAGGAAGACCAACACAATGGTGCGACAATAATTTCTTTTCTTTTCCTTTTAAATGGAATAAAAGCATGGATATTGAATACCATTATACTATTAAATGCATAAGGCTCAGTTTTGTCCAATCACCTAGGCTTTCACATCACATGCTCTGTCATTCCCTAATTTGTGCAACATCAACTTAATTAATTTTTACAAAATCAACTTTATATCACGCGCACATTTAAGCAAATTGTCCTAGCGTCTACTAAGGCTAATTCTGGGCAATTAGAGGAAACTTTAAAAAATTTATTCACTTTAGTATCCTTAGGTGTGGGATTAAATGATAGAAACTTTGCTTCTGAGAATGGATAGTTCTCTACCTGCACTCAGCAGATACATGCCATCTCTGGTGACTTTGAGTCCAGTAACGGCACCATAATGTGCAGTTGCTCGGTCCCGACTAGACAACAACCCTGGATGTAGTCTCTGCACCATGGAACCCTTGCTTTGACCTGGAACTCTGCAGGTTGGCAGTTGTTTTGCACTATTATTGAAAGGTGTTTTTCTTTCTGTTGTCCGGACTTTTACAGAAGAAGGTTGCCCTGCTGTAACAGAATTCGGCAACGAAACCTGAAATAAGAACAGAAAAAATACAACTGATTAGAGAACATAAAAATTCAAAACTTCAAATGTTTATTTCAGACAAGTTTACTGGTCTTGTGACATTTATAAATTAATAGCATCAACAAATTGATGAAGAAGTAAGGAATGAAAGAAAAGAACAGTGCCTCATAAGAGTAGGCACCAAATACTGACTGAGACAAAGAAAAATAACAAGAAACAAGATTCAATTCCTTTTCCATTTCTATCAAGTTACAATAAATCTGAACATGGCTACCAATCAAATATGAAGAAGCATGCATTCATATATGCAATTTATAATGATAACCAAGTGGTAAACTGAAGAAAACTTACTTTCACAGCTTTATGTTGAAGGAGAGGTGGGCGTCTCCCAAGTTGAGTCCGGGACTGATCTAGAACAAGAAAACATCCTGCACGTCTGATGTCCCAAAAACGTATAGCACCATCACATCCTCCAGTGACAAGAACCCACTCACTTGAAGAAGACCATTCTGCTGTCATCACTCCATCTGCCATCATAAACATGATAAAATGTCTGAAGACTCCAGCATAAATAGGTGAAAGTTAACTCGAGTGAGGGATGTAAGAGAGAGAGCTTAGCTATTGATACAATCATAAACATCCAGTTTAAAAGGGTGAAAAGAAATTTATATAAGATATGTTCCTACAGAGTGTTATATGAAATTAGATCCTCAGTTTCCTCAATAAACAATAGGCTTAGATTCCTGGACTACCAGAATCTAGGTTTAGATACGTTAATAACACTCCAGGTTTAGCTTAAATGAGTATAACAACTTTGTGCAAAAATGCCAAATGTTAGGTCCGTGGCTTCCAACCTCCCAGGACCCTATACTTCAGTGGGACCTATACTGGTTATGGTCTACAGAATCTCCTAACAAAGAGCACACTTGATTTTCATAGAAACAGTCGTAACTGTCAAGGCAGCCCTTGGATATACTAGAAATAAGAAATCATACTTCTGTGACTAATCCTAACTATTTGATTTTAGACTTTTTCAGAGATCCATAAAGCAATCTAGCCAGAATTATTAGTGAGGATAGACTGCCTTCATTTTTCTCCAGCTAGACAGCCAAATGATAGGCCATCTCTTGAATCGTCAATAGACCAAATTAACATTTTCAATGACTGGAACTTTCCACAGATAAGCCTCATCATACTGGTGTCCCATTTGGCAATCAATATCACATTGAACATGGAGTTAAGTTAGTACTAGTGAAGAATTATGTATGATTTGTGGTTTTAGGCCAGTACCGAGGTTGCCAAATTTTGAAGAGTTTAGATATCTGTGTATTGCATCTATCAGAAATTTTCTATATAAGCTGGAAAGGGCAGTCTACAGTCAGTTAATCCAACTCTGTTTCTGGACATTAAGATGGTTTATGAGATAAACATGCTATGGCCAAAATGTTTGAATCCAAAAGCTGGACTAAGTCAATTGCCAATTGATATTTATTTAAAAAAAGCATTTGAGAAAAAAATTTAAGTGACACGCTAATTCGTGATCTTACCTCGATGACCAGACAATGTATGGGTAAATGCTCCTGAAGCGATATCACATAGACGAACTTGAACATCTTCCGTCCCAGCAGCAATTAACATATGAGAAGTAGCAACTGAAGACATAGCTGTGCTATAAACCTTTCCAGGCATCTTAAAGTTGACAACCACCTATTAAGTATAAAAATGTCAAATACAAGATGTCAAAATCAACCACCAGGACTCAATATTGAGAAGCAGAAACGAAGAAGAATAATGCCTACCTGTGCCGTATTTGTATCCCAGACATTGATGTAATGATCAAACGAACCTGTAATAAACAACCCTGTGTCAATGGGATACCAAATGGCTGATGTTACGGCAAATTTGTGCCCAAACTCGTGTTGCTTGTCAACAATAAATATGCACTTGTGCTTTGCAACCAGGCCACCTCCCTCGTAATCAGTGGCACGCTGAATATCATAGACAGCAGCCGATCCATCAGATGAACCAGATAAAAGATATCGCCCCTCCGTCGAATCAACCTGATCTTGTGGTCAAAGTTAGCGACAACAAAAACATTTTATCAAAAAGATAAAGTTATTTCCAAAAAGATAATAACTGTATCTGCTAAATGCAAACAAATGTGCAAGGGTGCTCAGAATTTATGTGCATGTGCGAGTGTTTGTATGTCTACAGATGATTTCTCAGTGTCAACTGAGGTTTAACTTCTATCAGTGACTGCCCTATTTTAACACATAGCACACAAGATTAACAGAAAACACTTAAATTTTTAATGCTTTTATTTTCTAATCTAAATAAAAAAATTAGCCAAGTGAATCAAATTTCCTCTCTTTGACCACAGTTGAATGGTATTAAAACTTGCATGACATTGTTGCCGTACTACTGAAAGAGGAGAATACATGAATCTGGCTTATAATTATTTTTTTACGTTTCGGCGGCATTTTGTTATTTTTCCCCCAGCAATGCGAATCACTGGGGGAAATCACCAGGGATGTTTCCTTGGCGAAATTTCTCAGTGCGTCGTCGAAACGCAGCGAAATTCGACGCACTTTTTTTTTTTTCACTCTCACATGTGCGCCGCGCGTGCTAGCGAAAATAAGAGAGGTGCTGATTGATTTGGGCGAAAATTTCGCCCAAACCGACCGATGAAGTAGCAGAGAAAGGGGAAATCCATTGGAGCTCAAATCTTTTGTGAAATACACCAAATTCAAGCTCAAATCAAGGTTATTCTCATCACTCTACTTGATAGAAGTGATTTGAGAGTGATTTGTTCTGATTTAGAAGAGATTCAAGGTCAAATAGCAACCTCACGTTTGGTAAGAAATGGCAAACTCGTTTTTATTTATTTATTTATTTTGATCTAAAGTGCATAGAATCATTTCATTATATGATATGTGTTAGTCCGACACCCGATCTACAGATGGGTGTCGGTGTTTTTTTTTTGTAGAACAAATTATTTTTTAGCATTTTTATGCGAAAATTCATAGAAATTCATTTTTTATTAATCTAAATTGTATAAACCTTGTATAATGTTATGATAATTATGTATAATATATGAGGACACCCGATCTACAAATGGGTGTCCCCGGATTAATTTTAATAAAAATAATAATTTTTTTGAATTATTTAATCTGTAAATTAATAAATTCATAAATTTAATAAAAATAGAAAAAATAGATAATTTTTCAAACTAAATTCATAAATTTAATTTATTTATTATAGAAAAAATTATTTTGAAGAATCGAGGTTTATTTAATTTTTCTGGAATTATAAAAAAATATTAAAATAAGGGGAAAAAAGCTTTTTGGCGAAATTTCGCTCGATTCACTGGAAATTTGTCATTGTGGTCTTACATCGATCGGCATTGTGCAAAATTTTATCAGATTCCCTCTGTCCTAAAACAGTATCTATTACTTTGGCTTAGTATGAAAAAGTATCAGTCTATCATTATGATAAATAAATTGATTTCTTCCTTAAGTTACTATTATTGACCACAATGACAAATTTCAGTCTAACATTATAAAAAGACAAAAGCCAATAATGGAAAAATCTTGGAAGAAAATGAAAAAGGAAAAAAAATCACACAAGAAGAGATGTACAAATTTGGAATTATACATATCCATGATTGAGAAATAAAATGAGATCTTCAAATTGCATGAACAAGAACAGGATCTAAAGATAAATCTAGTGATCATTATGTCAATATAAAAAATTAATCAGCTTCACTTGACTCCCACATAATAAACAACTTCCAAGCTGAAGAGAAAATTTCAGGACTCTCAACAACTACCAATGCTTCTAGACCATTACTAGCCGAGATGTGCCTATCAGTATTGTCAATTATGGATGTGTGTGATTATGCCTCACATAAGCAACATAAGTGACATGATTTTATATGCAACGGCCCAGGCAGTCACATGTAGTTGCATAATCAATCAAAACTCTCAGTCTCCATCTCAGAATTGGAATTTGGTGTCTGTATTCTACCTTAACATTTTTGTTCTCTGAATATCTTGAACTTTTGAAAAAAATCATTATTGCTTAAGGTCATTGAAGGAAAAATAAGAAGCTTCCCTTATTTGTCATCTATTCCACAGACTCCCGTGGAATCATCATGATTTATCAACTTATCTAAAGAAGCTCAATAATCTTGAAAATTGAGCAGAAAGTATAATCCGAACACAATAATAGCTTTTCTAATTTCATGTGCGTAACAGTTGACTGACCAAGCATTTTCTGTGAGACTGTAGAAAAAGTTTTCATCTCTCTGTTAGACTGCAAAATATAAGATTTTCTGGATTATGGTAAAATGGAATAACTTGGCATAACCCTCTCGACGACGAGACATCCGAGGCCACATCCTAAATTGCTTCAGGCCTCAAACAATTGCATCTTTTTTTTTAATAATAATTCAAACCAAAGGATTGTTCAAGCAACAAAAATCTAAAGGATTGTACAAGCAACAAAAACGAAGCACCAACTAATCTAATACAAGAGGAACCATTTATAAAGAAACCACTCACATCTTTCAGGTAAGATTTTCCAACTAAAGCTGGACATTAAGATCTTTGCATTTGTTGACCCGTAATCTATTACTTCATCTTCCTACCAACAATACTCTTAGAACTGAATATATGAAATCCTAATATTCAGGATATATATGTTTGCTCACAGGCCAACTTTTCATATTAGAAAGAAAAGTTCCAACACACTCGATTCGATAGAAGATGCCTATTACAAGATTCAGGATGTTAGAAGAGTTAAACTAATTCCGCCCTGGTAGAATGGAAAGCTACAGTCATTCAGACAACATAATAGTCCTCCGAGGAGGGTCCATGTCTTGAAGAATCCAATCCCCTTTCATGCGTAATATATGTAAGAATCTATGAATGAAAAGAATAAAAGACAAAAATAAGATAATTTTTTGCAAGAGGAATGATTGAACCCAAAAAAAAATTTTGAAATAAAGGGAATACAAATACAACGGCTAGGGCAAAGCAGTAAAAGCAAAACTAACATATCTTTAAACAAAATTATTTCATGATTATGGGAACGAATTCATAAAAAACAAAAAAATGATAATAGAAACCTGGAGAGTGTTAACGGATCCTCTGTGAGCAGAGACTATTTCCTTGTAATTAGAGAGCTGGAGAGAAGCGACGCGATTGGATTTACCGCGATTGGCAAAGGAATAAGGACGGAGTTTACCCGCTTCTCTATCTCTGACTTCCTTCCACATATCCGGCGCATCTTTGTCGAGAATCTGAGGCTAATCTAAAGAATCCCAGCTAAAAGGCGCTACGGTTCTACGCCGGTGTTATTTGACTACGTTATCCCGAGAACAGAGAGTAGCCATCGCTTAGGTCCCGTTTGGATGACAAGAGAATGAATGAAAGTGAAAGAAAATAAGATTTTCTCGTGTCACTGTAGCGTTTGGATAACCAGAAAACTGTGGGGTCCACTGTTTCTCGAGAGAAAAAAGGATAATGACTGCCCAAATTTATTTCATGCATCTAGTGGTCAAATTCTGCGTCGTGAGAAAAGCAAGCACACATCTTGCCAATGATACCCTTCTTAAATAATTGTATCTTCTTCAATGAGTACTTTTCATGATTTCAAAAACTCTGTCGAGAGATTCAAGTACTTCTCATGATTTTAAAAAGGGTAAATTACACTTACCTCCCTTGAGGTATGACATAATTACACTTACCTCCCTTAGGGTTTCTGATATAACACTGTCACCCCTTGACGTTTATGTGTGAGTCACACTAACACCCCCTCATTACATTTTCCGTATTAAAAAATAAATAACTTGTGAATGTATGACTAAAAATTAAATTTTTAGTCATACATTCACATGTTATTTATATTTTAAAATTAATTTTTAGTCATACATTCAAAAGTTATTTATTTTTTAATACGGAAAATGTAGTGAGAGGTGTTAGTGTGACATACACATAAACGTCAAGGGGTGACAGTGTTATATCAAAAACCCCAAAGGAGGTAAGTGTAATTATGTCATACCTCAAGTGAGGTAAGTGTAATTTGCCCTTTAAAAAACTATATCGAGAAGTATTGGGGTAGGATTAAATACAGGGGAAATTAGTTTTTAGTGTTGATTTTTAAAAGTAATCCTGTTTCAGTCATTAAATGCTTAGTAATTGAAAATTAGTGATACTCTTTAAAAAAATTAAGAATAAGAATTATTTTACTGTTCACATAAGAAAAAAGAAAAAAAGATCTTTAAGAGATTGGGTATCAATTGCATGATTGAATAATCGACACTTACACCAACTAATGTAAGGAAAAAATAAAGTCAAAGCCATGAATACATGTGAGGGTAGGATTGGAATCGCATTTAACATTCCAACAACATTCTTACTATCTAAGCACAAAATTCTAGATTTTCAATTAAAATTATAAAATGTTCTTGTAACATCCAAACAGTGTTAAGAAAATTACTTTTCAATTTCTTTTATTTCATTTTTCTCTCACTTTCTTTTATGATGTCTTTTTCGTATTCTCTTGATATTCAAACAGAACTTTACTCAAATGTTTTGAAATAACTGTTGAACAAGTATATCTCGTTACAATTAGTGTCCATGGGCTGACGGCCTATCTTGACCGGCCCGTTCTTGGATAGGCTTGCTATGTTGTCCAGAGGGTCGGGCTGGCTAAGATTTTTCAAAGCCCGATAACTTATTGGACGGGCCTAGTAATGTGTGGGATTCTCAGGTTTGCCCAGCCTTGCCCCACATTTCTGTATTGTGTATTATAAATATAAATATAATATATATTTTTCATCGTGAAAACATTTCAGATGAATTGGCACCCATCAAAACGATTTGAAATCTGTTGGAGCCATAGGCTGGAAGATCTGCTGGTCCAATGACAATGCATGTGTCCATGTAGGTATGTGAAGCTGACGTGGACACATGCATTACCGTTGGACCAACATATCTTCCAGCGAGAGGGTCCAAGCAGTGGCGGAACCAGGACTCTAAACCTGAGAGGGCAAAAAAGAATTTTCAATTAACACTTACACATAAAATATAGAAATTTCATGGAGATAGAGGGGCAAACCAGAAATTTTAGGGGGGGGGGGGGGGGGGGAAACCTAAATTTCAATTAAAAAATATATACTTTTAATTAAAAAATAAAAATTTAGGGGGGGCAAAAGCCTGGTTCCGCCACTGGGTCCAAGTGATACGGTCTCCATCAAAAGAAGCATAAAAGCATTCATGTCATATATGTGTGTGAATATATATGTATATACATATGAAAGATAATCGAAAAGGCATGGTGATATAAAAATTATTAATATTTCAAAATTGATTAAAAAGAAAGTTTTAAACAATTGTAATTAATTTATTAAAAATTTTAATCATTTGTAGTAACAGAAAAAACAAGGCTAAAATGCTGCCCATAAAATAAGGAAAAACGTGTCAGTTAGTTATTTATTTATTTAGCTTTATGTAAGTTGGGCCTATAGTCCATAGATCCATTTTTGGTAACGAGGTTATGAGGCCCAGCCTATAAAATACACTACCTTAGTAGGGTCTAGACTTATAATGTGGCTTCAGTATCAGTGCTCACGTGTTGGTGTCTTCTTAACCTGGGAAGCTCAAGCCGTTCAAACCCTCGCCAGTCGCCACTGTATAGGAGTTCTTCATAGGTCCAAGAAGCAGCCCGGCAATAATTATTGGCGACATTCAGTGGCGGAAATTTTTGCACGGTATACTATTTTACCATTTGAGTCAATTTATAGGGTTTATGCTCCATCTCCAAGGGCATTGGAATCCTTTCTTTAATATTTTTCTTAAATATCTGTCCTTACCTTCGTTGATTTCTAGGGTTTAATGTTTATGGTATATTTTTAGCGAACACGTTTTCTCTTCATTGGATTCGCTGCTGTTGTTGATACCGCAACCGCTGCAGTGTTGTCCATATTTTCATGATCTTTGTATTGCCACGATTTCTTTTTATATCTGACCTCGATTGCTTTGTTATCTCTTCAGTTCGTGTTGGTGAGTGATGTTGTGCACAATTTGTCATCCATATCTTTCTGCCAAATTCACTATATTTCATCTAATATTTAATTAGTTTTATTTGTGAAGTTCTCAATGATTACTTGTGCGAACTTCAGGTTTCTTCACGTTCAAGTGTCACGAAAGAAATCACACTTGAGTTTTTGCATGAATCTTTGCTAGATGTTGTTTGCAGCTTTTTTTTTTAAATGTTTGCTTTTCAACAATTAGTATATTAACTTGTCCAAAATTATCTTTGCTACAGTTAGAAATTTGTTAACGTCCTTATTCAAATTCATCTAAGTAGTTTAAAATTTTAAAGCCTAATGACATAACAATCTTTCAATGTTCTATAAATTAAAATATAAAACATAGAGAAATATTTGAAATAAATATTAATCCAGAGAGTGATTCAGAGTATCACATTGAAGATATAAACTCTTTTGAAGATGAAAAATAATTTGAAATAATAAAAAAATTTTTTGAAAGATTTTTTCATGGACAATTTTTATAAGTAGTCAACAATCTGGCATAAAATTGAAGACACGGAAGGTTTCTTTTGACTTAAAAGGTGTTAAAATAAGTCAAACTAAGGTCAACCATATGGAGTGTACATAAGCACAAATACTAGTACAGTGAAGCAACGTAAAACTCAAGAATCAAAAGATTCCTAAAAGCAATCAATTTCGTTATGTACGTTGGATCAATTATCTATAAAAAGGGGGGATGAGGATGTTAGCTGTGTATAAAAAACAAGAGATACAAGTAAGTAGTTTAAGATGGTTTGTTTATGTAAAGCAAAGACCTAAGGTGGCATTTGTGAGAAGATATGGAGAGGTAGTAATTAAAGATTATAAGAGAGCTAGATGAACACTCATAATCTGATTGAATATATATGTTTTTTGATTTATTAGAATAAAGTGAAATATTTGTATTCCAATCCCAAGTAGTTGAGATGAGGCATTTTGTTGTTTTCATTGTAATATTGCTACGTATCCAATGAGGGCTAATTGCCTATAAAGATTAAAGATTCTCTACCACAGTGTCTATCTCAGCTACTGCTTTATGACATGTGGCCAACTGTCCCACATGCATGGCACATGCCATGCGATAGTAATAGAACTTCAGAACAACTTGGATGCTATGCCCCTAATGGTAATAGTCAATTTTGATATCTGGTCACATACTAAAAGCACTTGTTAAACTACTAAAGACAGTGAATCTTGGATCAGCTCCAAGACAATAACTTCATTGGTGCATCTTCGAAGGGGGAGGAATGCAAAAACAGAGGATGCTCAATGACATCTTAGTTTTGGTTTCATCTTGGTTGTGTTTTAGAGAGTAGTTCAAGAACATTTGTGCTGTCAATGTGGTATGAGAGTGGGTTACAGTTGCTGTTCTGGGTTAGTCTTGCTGTTTTTGTCATGGTCCCTTAGTTTAGCAGGTTTTCTTCCTTTGTACCTTTTTCACTTTGATAATACTCAATAGGTCTCTGCTTTAACCACCCAAAAAAGAAAAAAAATTACAGAATATTAGAGGGGTTAAGCATCCCATATATAAACTATTCTGTGTTTTTATCTTTTATTTCTATTTTAAACGGCATGTAATACTCCAATTTTTTTTTAAAGAAATTCATTAGCCAGATAGATTCTAGTCACATAAGCAATAAACCTTGGAAACTTGTAGGAGTTTGCTTGTATGCTTCAACTAAATAGGTGAATCATGTGGTTGCTGAACCATTTTTTGAGTGCAAGGTCTTAAATCTTGGTTGATAGCACTAATAAGCAGTCAATACCGGCTGTTATGATTCGTTTCTGGTAACAGCTTTTACCATGACCCCTTTTTTAACCTTGCATGAATGATTCAATCTATATGGTTGTTGGGTCTATGCAAGGTGGACTATTGATAGTGTCCCTATTATAAAACCACCAGCTTTTTCTTCAACTTTTCAAAAAGATGTATTTTTTCAATTTCCTTTATAGATGCTAAAGTAGAATTTTTGAGGTGGATGTTGGGATCAGTTCTGGGTGAATTACCGAGAGTCCTTGAACTATGCGTTCTTGAACTTTTGAATCAGGTTCTTAATTTATTTTCCTTTATAGGTGTTAGTTCATAAAAGTCAATTTATTGATTTTTATGATTAAGCTTGTTGACATAAAACCTGAGTGGTTTCACAGGATCTTTAGGGAGATAAACTCATGGGATTTTTCATTTCTATTGTGAATCTATGTAATAACTGGAGCAGAATCCGTGAAGTGATCACTCGTTAAAGATGTCCAATACTTCCATGGGACCTGCCTCAAAGCCAAGAGTGGGTTCATCACAGTCATCAGATGCTTCCTTCAAGCGTAAGCGAGGAGTGTTCCAGAAAGACTGTAAGTGCATATGATGTTTCATCTTAATTGTTCTGCTTACAAATGCCTGACTGATGGCCTTTCTTTTACCATAACAGTGCAGCACATGATGTATGGTTTTGGTGACGATCCCAATGTAAGTATGACATGCCATATTCCTTTTTCTTTTTAGTGATTTAGAAAAGGAATGCACCCTCTTTCTTTTACATGTATTCTGTAATGACTTGAAATCGGCCGGAGCCCCTTGCTGGTCCAATGGTGAGTGGCGTGTACATGTCAGTGAATGACGCTGATGTGTACATAGCCTTCACCGTTGGACCAGCAGATTTTTCAGCGTGGTCTCCAGCTGATATGGGTTCTTCTGTAATAATGATACTTGTGTGTTCCAGTAAAATTAATGGATGAAATGATTTATTTAGTTGTATGGGTGGTTCAATGAAGATTTTCCTATGACATTTTTCTTGTATGGAATATTAATCTTTTGTTTTCTCAAGGATTGTGTAGTTCCTTTGCTGAAATTGGCTATCGAAAAGCCAAAATTACTGAGTTGCCGAAATTTACTAGTGTTTAGCGGACAATTAGGGCTGTAAAAGAGCCAAGCTTTCAAGCAGGTGAAGGAATTATTTGTCAGGAATTATTTAATTGTTACCAGGAAGGAACATTTTGTTTCCTTGGATGAATGCATAGTCTGCAGATCTTTCAAATTCAACAGTGCATTCATATAGCCAGGATAGAATGATGTTATTCAGAGCTTTTCTATCCATGTGGTTATGATTTCTAGCATAATGAATTTTGAACTTCTTGTCTTGCTTACAGCCTCTTCCAGAAACTGTTGCACTTTTAGAAGACATTGTTGTTGAATACGTCACAGATCTGGTGAGATAATGTTTTGACTTACTTTGTTATGCCTGCTTTATTAATGGCTGACAAATTGATGCATCCTTGTCAATTTTATTCCGTCTGCCTTTTAATTTTTGAAGGTGCATAAGGCCCAGGATGTTTCATCTAAGAGGGGAAAGCTTTTAACCGAGGACTTTCTATATCTGATTCGCAAGGTAACTTCTGAACAAATTTATGTTGCATTTGTTTCTTTGCTCAGATATGGAAGCATGTTTCTGTAACTTGGTGTATTTTTTCCCTTATTTCTTGATGTGGTAGTGGAAACTTAGGGGTCGTTTGATATGGCTTTTAGATTGTGGATTCTAGATAATAATTTGGATTTTGAAAATCAAGATTGTAAACGCTCATTGTTAGAATCTAAAATCTTGTTTGGATACTTTGGATTTTAGCATATTGTTTAAGTGGGACCAACCACTATTAATAGCTCTTTAATACTTGTGTGCAAGGGAGACCACCACCATTAATAGCTCTTTAGCGTTTGTGTTCAAGTGGGACTCACCACTTTTTAAGTATCAAAATCTATAGAAACCCATAAAAAGAGGATTATGGTTTTTGGGTAGATTTTAGTATCTGCTTTCAAAATCAAACTTTCAAAAACCCTACCAAACAACTTAACGGACTTTGGTTTGTGGATTCTGGTAGAATCCAGAAACCAGAAACCGCACCAAACGACACCTTAGATTATAAATGCTGGTATACCATAACTGGCAGCCAGATGTCCAACTTCCTGTCAGATAAAAGAACATATTATAACCGTATGACCAGGAATCATTCTTTCTCTTCATTTTTTTTTCTCTAGTTTACATTTTTATTCTTAAATTTTAATTTGCCCTTTTTACCCCAGTAAAAAGGGCAGCTTAGAATTACTTAAAAATTATGTTGCCTTGATTTTTGTTCATATACTTCACTAGTCAGTAAATCACCCAAATCAATAGTCATCGGTAATATTACTAGCCCTGCCAATATATGAGAGTCCTTGCACAAGAGTTGCCTTCTCAAGCAGTGCACTCCAGTTCACCCCTCCATTCCCTTTGTAGTAGCAGTTTGTGGTCCATGATGAACACTACAATGAGGTTGAGCCATCCATAATTTTCCCCAATGAGATCAATAATGGAACCAGTTTCAGAGATTGAATTGGTGATTCATATATCCTATGCAATTTAGAATTTCTTTCTTAGAGGACATAGTTCAGCTGTTACATTATTAGTGCTTGGAAAATTTGATATCTTAAAATTTGTTAATTTAATAGATTAAAACCATTTGAACTCTCTGATCCTGCAGGATATGCGAAAAGTCCACCGATGTACTGAATTATTGTCCATGAATGAAGAGCTGAAACAAGCAAGAAAAGCTTTTGAAGTAGATGAAGAGAAGCTGGCAACGGCTGATTGATATTGGAGCCACATGTTTTAATGTGGTCCAGAAAAAATGAGTGCAATTGCAAATAGCAGTTTCTGTAAATTTTTGTAAATCAAAGTGAAATTATAAATCTGTTTCTCAAGCAAAATTTTCTTCATAGACTCACTGTTTGCTGCCACACGTGGTTTTTTTTTTGGTTTTATATCAACGGCAAAATCCAGAATTGGATATAAAAAAATAAACAAAAAGCATTTTGATTTATTGTTTATCCAATTGTTCATTCCTGGGATTCGGCGGGTCCGTTAAAAAAAGGTTGGGATCCTTCCCAAACAAAACCAAGGGAGGCGGCAGCCCCCATCCACCACACCACAACAACAGGGAATGTGCATGAAAATGCAGTGAAATATCTAGGAAAACATGGGGAAATCAGAATGCTGAGGAAACATGGTAATTTCACAGTCGCTTCCCTATATTAATCGTTCCCACAAATTCCTATTTTCCGTTTCCTGGTTGTTTTCCTTGATTCTTACGCTTACCATCCATTTCTTTTGGTGCGCCCCCCCCCCCCCCGGGGGCGCTGTAGTGTCCTTAGCTGAAGACTGATACACTTCTCTAGCTGGCATCAATTATATCCATACCATTAACAATGACAGAAAGTAGAAAGTATACACAGAAGCATACTGAAATAAATGGTACACATAGAAATAAACCAGTAAAACGCAGAAAGTATCCACAGAACAAAGGACAAAACTTTCTTAATTTTTAACTGTCTCCAGATGGTTGAAATAGTGAAGTTTGGAACCACAGGACAAATAACAAATAAATTCATTCACATGGATGAGCCGTACAAAACAGAAACACCCTAGTTTTTAAGGAAAAGAAGCAGAATGCATGGTAAAAAGAAGAGAGAAAAGGCAGAATTTTCATGATCTAAGGTTTCTGAATAGCTTCTTTATTAATGAATAGAAAAAAGAATGATACACAAAAAAATTTCTAATCTGCCTTTACAATGCACGAATCAAAACATAAGCCAAATAGTGGTGGTTGTGGCATCTTCAGAAACTTTAGATCATGAAAATGCTCATAATAGATGACTATAGGAAGAACGTGAAGCTAGAGAACTAACAATTGCCATTGTCATCGTTCTTATTGTCATATTCAGAACCATCCATATTCTCATAATATGAGAGATAAAGAGAGGAGAAACAACCAGCATTTTACACCGGGCATTCTAATGTAAAAACTTTGCCATGGAGGCTTCATGAAGTTTCAACATAGGAAAAACGAGGATGCTTTTTCCAGCAAAAAGAACAAAAATAAAAAACTATCATTTAATGTTTGGGTATCCATTACACTTTTCAATTACATCCTAGGTCAAGGAAACTGGTACACTTGACGTAATTCCTTAGGTTCAAAACTAAATATTATTCAGGCAACCGCCTAGATACTTAGGCAATTGCCTAGGCTACAAGCAGGCCTATCACTTAGCTTGGCCAAGGTGATTTGAAAACATTGATTTTCACATTTAAATTATGAGAAAGCTTACAAGAAAGCACCTGCGAAAGTATGATAGAAAACTGAAATACTCACTGTCATCTGGAATTTGGCACTGAAAAAAACAAAAAATTTTCAAAGCCCCAACACCATGTTGTCATAGACTCATAATGAGAATGCAAGGTTAAAAAAATAGCCATGCACTTGCAGCACAGAAAGGGGTTAATATGAGGGATAGAGGATTTGATAAGTTTCACTGTATCAGACGAGAGTGATTGGTGACACCAACGATCATAAAGAAGTGTTGCTGCCTAATAAAATATTCAGGACAAGATAATAAAACAACATATTCCAAATCAAGATCAAGTGATATTGCTCGACTATTGTGTTTTATTATCAAAAAATTTCCACCATATGGGTGATCTATCAACAAATATTAGCCCCTAAAAAGAATATAAACATAACCATCCCAAAGAGAGGTTTGTACTTAAAAACCTTCACTTACTAGACACAGTTAAGATGGTGTAAAATGAGAATATATTTTATTTTACAGATACAAACAACAGGTGAAGCAGTTAAAGAATAACCAAGGACCTCATGTATGACACAGCTACTCACAGTCACTAAAAACACCAATCACTTGAGACCACTTCTCCACCCATCTGGAAGTCTCCAACTTTTGTGCCAATAAATTGACACCCTTGACCATAAAGGGAACCCAAAATTATACTCCAGAGGCAGATCAGCTGTACCTGCCACCATCAGAGGTAACCACACATACCTTGAGTCTCTCAACTCGGTAGGGTTCCACCGGTCTGCCATGAAGATAAAGAGACCTGGGAGCCCTGGCAGTGGTACTACAAATGTGCTCTGAGCAAAGAAAGTTGTTGATCGGAAGACTTTGTTCCCACCAATACAAGGATTCCCAAGCGCCTCCCAGGGGCCCATGATCGATTCCGTTGCATGGGCAAGTGCCTCATTTGGGGCCCACCCAGTGCAACCTGATGTGATCATGTAGTAAGTTCCCTGGTACTTGAATAATGCAGGGGCTTCCCTATGTTGTCTCACCAGAATCGTTCTCACTACAGGGGTAACATCAAGATAATCTTCCGTGAGAGGTCCAATGTGAAGTTCACTGTTGTTCTTAGAAGAGTAGATGAGGTACGCCACACCATCATCATCCTTGAAGACAGTCATGTCCCTGCTGTCAAAACCATGGGGTCGTTTGCTATAGAGGTACTCAAAGGGCCCTGTGGGGGAATCACTGATGGCAATGCCAACGGAGGCTTTAGTGTAGTTGGCATCATCTATATGCATCCACATAACATACTTCCTAGTCTTGTCGTTGTAAACCACTTTTGGCCTTTCAAGCACATTCAATTTGTAGAGGTCATGAGTTGCGTCCATTTCCTCCCCTGACAGAACAATACCCTCATTTTTCCATGTCCACAAGTCCCTCGAAGAGTAGCAACTTACTCCAATAATGTCAACCTGAAAATAACACATTAAATCAGTGGATAAAGGACCTTCAAAGAAGATGCATTATTCACATGTAAGACATAATAAGTATTACTGCAAATAAATACCTTGGACAGACCTAAGTAATCATCTTGCTATGTTGTTGCACTTCGGTGTATATGCAAGCCCTTTTTGCAGAATGTGAAGCTTTGTCTTTAGTTTCTATTATTTAGATACTTTTACAAAAATCTAAAAGAAGTTTCTAAGATGCCAAATGCACAGACTACAGCATATTCAACAATGACACAGATTATTCGCCTCCACTATCAAGAACTAATTTACCCTAATAATGGATAAAAGGATCAATAAAGGGGCTGATATTTGGTTCAACAAAATATTAATCTACACTTTCCAGCACAATACATGATAAAAATGCACAAGACAGGGGTTACATACATCATGTATTCATGCAATAAGACGCTAATTCAGACCCTATTTTGCATTATTACCTCCTCGAGCGGCACGCGGAGAATTCATTACACGAGGGTCTCTGGATCACATCATCCCTAGTGTTTCTTGCATCCATCAAGCCGATTGGGCAAATTGTGACTTGCCTAGATTCTAAAAGTCTTCCATGTAACATTCACTTCTGAATTGGTATCCAAAGCTTCCTTTTTTTGGATAAAGGTATCCAAAGCTGCCTTGTTACTTATAAATGAACACTATAGTACTTCATCCTGAAGCAGAATATCATCTTCGTAAATGAATAGCTGAACCACATTTTCCAAACTCATACTTCAGCTGATGGATTTCAAAAAGGATACAAGACTTATTTCATGTCGAAGTGTGAAAAACATAACTTCATGAATAAGCCTGATCTCATATAGGTGTATTATGAGACTCGTCTAAGCTATTTGATGTATTTAGTCCTGACTAATTTGCAGCAAGTTTCTAGCCCAATGCATTGTATGGCACTCTATAGGTTGACTTGTAGAGCAATGGTTTTGGTCACAGACAAAATAATCTTGAGCAAAAGACCTATTGGACAACTCATTTGTGACTCAATTACAACTCAGCTCAGGTTCAGCCAAGTGCCCAAAGCCTATTATTTGCAGCTCTGAAAACACCACATTTAGTTTAGTGTGTAGCATAACAAAAATATATTATGAAGTAGCCCAGCTGAGCTAACCCAATCAAGCTTGACCAAGCTCAGCTCCAGCTCATTAAGGAAATGAGCCTCTTTTCAAACACAACCTTGACTTGCAAACCTAATAAATAGAGCTTAGGATTGGTACAATGATCAAAGCTAGATTCACCCATCAACAGAATTTAGCAAAATTACGTAAATCTGAGAGTTTAATTAGGCTGATATCAAACATTTTGAAAAGCCATTTTATTTAGTTACTCATTAAGAAGCCCATGCAACATGATTTTTTCTCCTTGTTCACATGATTTTCTGTTTTCCTCAAAAACTTCACTGCAACTGCTTTCAAATGAGATTCAATTTTATTCAACCTTAGGTAGATTTAAGTCATAAAAAATTAATTTATGATTGAATCATATGATGCAAACATTAAATCTTATGGTTCAAAATTTAATCATACAATTCAAAAAATTCAGAATTTCAACACTAAAAAAAAAAGCTGGTTCCTTTTTTTTTTTTTTTTGTTTTCCCATTTTTCCTTTTCACCTTTTTCCTGAAAAGCTTCCAGTTTTTTTTTTCCTTCTTAATCCTTCTTGAAATAAAACCTAGTTCTCTAAGATGACTAAATACACATAAGGAAACATATTTTACTTACTTTAGGGGAAAAAATTATTTTCCTAACAAGTCAAAAATGAAAACTGAAATGCAACTTGTACTTGGGTAGATTTAAGTCATATGAATCTTATAGTTTGTGATTCAAAATTTCAATTCAATTATAAGCGACCAGTTACAAAATCCAATCTGATCAATATATAGGACCCTGCACAAGATCTTTAAAGCCAAAAATTAACGCAATCAGATGCAACTACATTCTTATGTGGCTATAAAAACATAAGCAATGGTCTTCACAAGTACGTCTATTCACGGGCATTTAGAATCTTCCAAACAAGCTAGTTTTTTCAAAAATAGATCATATGCATGTGCTCTATTTACTGAATAACTTGGATGTAAATCAGACAGCTATTGCACACTAAAGACAAAGTACTACGATACTAGTAGTAGCAATAAGACTACCTAATATCTTTTCATAGAATATAATTCATATTAATGGGCTTCTACATCAATATGAATATAATTACTGTGCATTGTGTGTGTGTGAGAGAGAGAGAGAGAGAGAGAGAGAGCAGATTTTATGAAGCATTACAGCCCTTTGCCCAGAAGTCATATGTATTTTTTTTTTTTTATAATTACAGCCCAGAAGTCATATGCACATCAAGTGAGATACTAATACAAAGACTTATTTTGAGACAATTTCACTGCACATGACAAAAATCCCTTTCTTCTTTCCAAACTGTACTTTTAAATGATGCAATCACTTTTTTCCGCATATGCAGGGAAAAAAATATCATATACTCCAGTGCAATAGGACATGTAAACAGTTAGCTAATCCCAATCCAAATATTTCACATTGAATTAAATAAGCATTACTCATGACTGTCAACTAGAAAGAAAACAATTGAAGCAATAAAGACTAAGTTAAAATTATTATGGCAAAACATCACTCAAAATTGTATATCGGTGTATATAAATTTAAGAAAGCACTAACAATATCATAACAACCTATAATTCAAGACTATAAATCTGCGAGTTCAAATTTAAGAAAATTTACCCTTGCAGTGCCTTTTTTGTGAGCATGGTAGGTAGGCCCATCTTTGTTCTCTCCATACCAAAAGAATGTGTCCCATCTTTCATCGTACAGCATCCCTCCTCCATGGGCTTGAATCAGGTTTCCATCAGTGTCCAACCACATCCTCCCAGGATGATACAGGCTACTATTCACAAATTCATTTGTGGGGTCTATAGCAGTTTTCCTATCTGGGAAGAACAAGTGCCTGAGTTGTGATGACTCATCAAGGAATTCATTTATAAGTCTGGTTACCTGCCTAGAATTGCTCTTCACAGCACGTCGTGAACGTTTTCCCCTAGGTGGAGAGATCTGGATATTCTCTTCCTCCACCACCTCAAGTTCACGAGTCGGAGGGAAGCGGCTTAAGTGCATCTGAACCTCTCTGCCGAACTCATCCTGCTGACTTAATAGGGAGAAAAGACGGAGCATGATAACACATCCCACCAGGCCCCACACAACACCAGAAAATGAACATATGCGTCCTGCATTGCAATGGAAAGTTATTAATTTCAAGTATTTTTTTCCCATCCTCAATTTATTCTGTTTCAGTGTCCAAGATATGAAGATAATGCTATGATTCAAAAAGAACGGGAAAAAAAGAAGCAAGCTACATAGATCCAATAAAATTAAAGTTAAGGCCAATTCATATCCTCAATAATCTATGACTCAAAAGTCAAGTTGAAAGATTTATGAAAAAAGGAAGAGCAATAATCATGTGTAGTGTGTGTAAATGATAACATGCATAAAACTATAATGAAAGTCAGCAAAAATTTCAGTTAGATATATTTTTCACCAACAATAAGCCTAATGCAAACTGCAAATTCAAAAATCAAATGCCCAATACTCAATTTTTGAAGGTATTAATCAACACCCAAATAATGAGCCAAGTATCAACAAAAATTGCTTAGAAAAAAAAATTCAAAAACAACAAAAATAAGGAAAGACAATCAAGACCCAACAATGAAGCACACAATTGTGACCCTTAAATCTTCCCCAAAAACTATCCATTAGCGTCAATCATTTTCCTTTTTCAGAATCCTCTTTCACTCTTGCCAACCACCTAAACAGGAAATCAATAATCGTCTACCAAGGAATAAGATAGAAAATTACAAAAGAGGATAGATGAAGAATGTTGATTGCCATTTTTTCAAATAACTATGGTATCAAAATTGAGATTGATATGGAAACTAACTTGTAACATCATCGATTTGAGATTGCGAAGTTGGAATTATTTGCCAGTATAAGAGATTTGTTACTTTTGTCTTTTACTGTAAATTAGCTCTGCCAAGTATCTCGATAGGCATGAATAAAGCTAATGCGGTGAGTTCGCCCATAGAAGCATATGAATACACATGAGAAATACACACACATGCTTATGAATTTGGTGAAATCTAACCAGCCCTTGCTATAAGCCACAATGGGACAAAAACTGGCATTTGGCATTAAGCCCATATCGGAAAACACTTGTTATACAGGAACTTGATTTACTTGTAGATTTCGTCATTGAACTTGTTTCAATAACTGGACCATTTTAGCCTCTGAGACTCATTGGTTGTTCTAATTTGGAATTCTCGGTTATTAGTACCTAATGCTTTATACAAGAAAAATGTTGAGAATCTAACATTTAATCAATTGGCAGTGCACTGTATAACCAACGTGAGTTGTACTATAGACTCTAAGACCTGTGTGATCAATTATTTATTCCTAAAAACTTGCATATACTTACCAGACAGGAGACGCCCTTCCCAAGTAAGAGCCCGCTACAAGGGGTTTTTGATGGTCCTTAATGTGGGGCAAAATAGGCACAGTTATTCTAAGTAGCTAATTTGGATCTTGATGCATCAACCCATCCCAAGTTACTCGTCATCCGATACCCGCAGATTCTAAAATAGGATGGAATAACGGGCACGTCATTGTGGTTTAGGGCTGTGCTTGATTTTTCTCCTAGCCGTAAGAGGCCATGTAAAACCAACAAGAGACTTAACACGGACACTGAAAATATGCACTTACGAAGAAACCCCAGTGCCTACCCAACTCAAATTATAAAGATGATAAGATAAAACCACAAAAATCAAACACAAACAAGAAATCAAAAACGAAACCCAGGATAAACAATTCAATTAAACTCCAACCCATCAAAAGGACCATCGGACTGGTTGCAAAATCTCGTTAAAAAATGGGGAAAGAACACGAAGAAAAACATCCAATGTTTTTTCCTAAAGTAAACAATATGAAACTACGAAGTTATAATAGCTCAAATCGAACAACTTGCCTGGAAAGACCCTCGTCATAATCGAAGCAAATTTCCGACACACTGGTGTTGCAGCTGACACTCTTTTCACCGTTTGGGGAATCAACTCTCTGTATTACGCACGACCGTCATAGATAAATCGGAGACTCGTTCGCTTAAACAAACAAACTTCTGAGGTCCCAAAACCCAGCTTTTCGGATTTGGAGATGGTGCTGATTCAAAACAAAACAGAGATCGTTTCCCGTCACTCCCGAGTGCTTGTGTGCTCGTCGATGCACGTTGATGACTCGTTTTCTGCTCGGCCTCCTAATCAAATTTCCATCACTCCCAGTTCCAGTAAAGAAATCCTGAAATATCACAAAATGGGACGCCTGGCGTTTAATTTTGGCAAGACGCCGGAATGTTGCTTCGTTGTGTCGCAAAAGACTCAAGCACGATTACCATGAACGGAACCCGCCGTCCAACGTCTCGAATCTGGATCCAGTACGATGGGTTTAATTTCAAAATTTTTTTAAGGTGCTCGGATCACCGAAGGCTTAAATCAAAGGAAAAAGATCAATCACATCCTCGTTATCAGGTGGTTGACACTTGAGGGTATGTTTCTTAATAATTCTTATCGCTCGTGACTTGAAAAATAAAGGAAAAATTATTGAGAAAATTACACTCCAACCACTTCTTAAAAAAATTTAAACAAAAATTACATCTTAACGTTCCGCTTTTGAAGTAAGCGACTTGGACATGTGTACAGCTATCAGTCCATAAAAGACTAATTTGCCCCTTTGATAGTATGACTAATTTGCCCTTTTCCAAGTATGATATAAGGGATACAAGTAACCATTAAAGGGATACAAGGACGATCTAGATTATAAGAAATGTTAGTAATAACATAATTTGATACGTTGAAAGATAAAACCTCTAAGAAAATTTGTGCATTAACATTGGAATGAAGTGAATTAAAGACTTTTCACTGCACTTTTTAAGGAACATTAATTTGTGTTTATCCAAAGAGGACTGTTGTAAATCCATGGTACATGGGTGTGACTTGAAATCTGCTGGAGCCCTAGGCTGAAAGATTTGTTGGTCCAACGATATTGCATGTGTCCACATAGGTGTGTGAAGCTGATGTGTACACATGCATTGCCGTTGGACTCAGTGGCGGAACCACGTACTAACTTTTATTTTTTAATAAAAAAAGGTATATATTTTATATATTTTTTAATTAAAATTTGTGTTTTGACCCCCCTAAAATTTCTGGTCTGCCCCCCCTAACCCATTGAAAATTTTTATATTTCATGAGAATCTCTTCTAAAATTTCTGGTTTGCCTCCCCAACCCATTGAAAATTTTTATATTTCATGAGAATCCCCTCTAAAATTTCTGGTTTGTCCACCCCCAACTCATTAAAATTTCTATATTTTATGAGAAGTGTTAATTGAAAATTTTTTTTGCCCCCCCAGATTTGGAGTCCTGGTTCCGCCACTGGTTGGATTAGTAGATCTTCCAGCAAGAGGGTCCAGGTGATATGATCTCCATGGGTGTTTGCTTAGTTTTCCCACCTCTTGGAATTCTCCCTTTTTTTTTTTAAATCATTGATGATCAAGTGAATTTCTTATCTCTCAGGTGTTTATACTCACGTTTATACTGTTGTCTTTTCCTTGTCTTATCATTATGACTTTTAAGTCTATAAAAAAGGAAGATGCACCCGTCTATATGCATGATACCATCCACAAAATGTATGGTTGCATGCATCCCATGTTTCAACATGAGGTCCTACACCCCAAACAAAATCCAATGGATGAAATACGTTCATAAAAAGGTTGTCTTGAGGAAAATGAAATGTATGAAAAGATATAATTTGTGTATTGAGAAGTAAAGAATGGAAAAGAGAACATACCAAAGAAATGAGGTATACTACTAGTTCTTAAAGAACTACTCTTGTGATAACTCAAGGGGGGCGGTTCTATTTACTTCTATCTTTTGTCTTAAAACCTGTAAGTGATAGGAAACTCCTGACTCATATATCTCCTTTAAGGCTATACATCCTCGTGTAGTAGCTTGCCAAGCTAGAAGTGTGCCAACCTAGAAGCCTACTAGCCGATCACCAAAACTGCTTGCATCGGCCTGCCCACCCCCACAGGCAACACCTGGACCAACACTAACTATAGGCTACTAGACCTGGATCCGGTTCTGATACTACTTCTTGCTATATCTTCAAATGGATGAATATATATATATACATGTACATGAGAGTGACATTCTTCTTATTGCCCATAACAAAAGATAGGGCTGTCCCCTAACAACTCTCTTGCAAATTAGGACACCACAGATGCGGTGGTCCGATGGTCTTGTTGAGTTACTCCCATGTGGTTTCACAGAGGTGGTTTTGGGATCAAATCTACTTGCATGTAGGGTCAGTCTTAACATTTGCATGGATTATTACATTTTTGTGGTGCTACGGTGATGGTCTAATCCCCTGTTTAAGACGGGATGACCGGTAGCTATGATTCAATTTGAACATTCTACAATGGAGAGGAAGCCACCATGATTCGCAAAAAAACTCCTTTTATTTAGTTGAAGGCAGGAGTTGACCCCAGGTCTAGGCTGGGACGAACCAATACCTTGTTGCTATAGGAAGCAGCACCTTTCTCTCTTTTTTTGGTAACAAAAGGGAAAAGCATTTTATTAAGATAAGTGTCTAATACGTATTACATTACGAACTTCTTCCAACAAAATATGACAAAGACCAGCTGGTGGATTTTTTAACCAAAAACAAGAAAATCTATCAATACTAAAATTTGCCAAAAAATCTGCTGCTCCATTTCCTTCCATGAAAATATGATTCACTTCCACCACTTGAAACGAAGATAGGATCTGGAAAATAGAATTGAGTATTGGAGTGATGCGCCAAGGATACTGGTTGCATAAGTTGCTAAGCCCGATCGACTGCTGTAGGAACCTCACCATTATAAGGGAGTCACCTTCCAGAATCAGGTGGGTCACATTCAATGATTGGGCCAGTTTCACCGCTTCCAGGGCAGCAATGGCTTCTGCCATTAAGGAGGACTGAGCCATGCATCTTGAAGCGATTGCAGCAAGGCATCTTTCTTGACTGTCTCTGGCAACTATTCCAACTCCAGCCTCCATTGTATTATGTCTCAGAGCTCCATCAAAATTAATTTTAATGAAACAATTGGTAGGCTTTAACCACTGTACTGAAGCTTCCCTGTGCTGAAGCGGCGAAGCAGCACCTTTCTCTTACACATTGTCTTACTCTCTTGTATTATTTATTATTATTATTAATAAAAATTGTTTTAAACAATTTATATTAGTTGGGTATCAGTCGTGTTGGTTTAAATGAACCGTCAGAAGCCAAGTTGTGCGCACCAGATCTCGTCCTCTTGTCACTCAAGCAATCGGGAGGAGGACACTTCAGCTGGTTTCACGATTAAAAAAGTATAAAGAAAGACATCCGCACCGGTAGAGCATAACTCTCGGTCGTCCCTCGCTGTCCAATGGGAGGTATTTTGCTCTTTCCGGATTTTCGCAAAATCCAGCAAAACTTACCAGATTTACAACGGGGAGCCTGATAAATTTAGCTGGATAACCGGTGCTTCCGCCACTATTGGAAAGGTTTGAAGTGTTAACTGTCGTTGTCAATGGTCAGACCCTTCTGCTCAAATGATCCGTCGTTTCTTGAGTGGCTGAAACCAACGTGGTTCTTTTTGTCTTATGTACGTCTTTTATTGTAGCCAATAATTTGATTACACGTCACGCGTTAATTCACGAACAGGCTTATGACACTTGTTTGTGATGTCGTATATCTACGACTGCGATTCGAACTGATCTGCAGAGAGAGAGAGAGAGAGAGAGAGCTGGAAAGCCGTTCTATCGGTTCTTCTCATCTTCCTCCGATCGAAGAGAAAACCAGGTCCTTTTCGAGTTTCTTGGTTCATCTTCGATGGGATTGTGGGAAGCTTTTCTAAATTGGCTGCGGAGGCAAGTATCTCTCTGGGAATTTGACCATTCTCTTTTCTTTTTCTGGAATTCTGATTCCGATTCAATTTTATTGTCGACATTGTTTTCTTCTTTGCCGTGACTTTGTTTTTGGTTTTAATCCCTGGGAATATTTAGTCTTCTGGTTCCTGAAAGCGATATAGGGTTTGGCTTCGAGAATTCCCTCGCCCTGTGTTTTACGCAAAACGATGACTATGGTTTCTTTTTTTCTTTCTTCTTCATTTCTTAGATTCGAATGCTTTGCTATAGTGGTTTAGTGGATATGGATCCATATTTCCACTTTTCGGTTGGGAAAATGTCATGGTTTGAAACAAGTAGAATTTGAGTTTGAAAAATAATTATGCTGGTTTTACTAATCTTTGAATTCATTCAGAAATTTATTGTTGAAATGTAAATTCTTTGCCCCTTTTTTGATGCGTTGAGTGTCTTAACCGGTTTGATTATTTTTCTGTCTACGTTGTGGGTAGTTTGATTTTCTGATTCTAGTTCTGATATTTTATTGCAGTTCAGTTACTTTCTAGGTGCAGCATTTAATTTCAAATTACGAGTTAAAATATTCACAATTTCTGGTCGTGAAAATTGGAATGCCGGATTGCATATAGGAAAAGATGGAAAATGAAAATGCATGGGCTTATGGAGCAATGGTTAGTCATGTAACAAATGGTATTAGAGCTAACCACTATGTCCCGGGTTCGAGTCTCGGAGGGGGTGACCTATAGGTTGGATTAAAATGCCTTGGTATTATGTATATACGTGGTGCTAAGTCATTGAATACTGATAGGTGAGTGGAGCCACCAAAATATAAAGGGCTACCATTGGGTTAGTGTCGATAGAGTAGGCTGCCTTGGACGTCGGTTACGGAAGCGTGGTGGAATGTTACGGTCTTAGATGTTAAGTGCCTAGCTAATGAAGTCTCCATAAGCCATGGGGCTTTTGAAGCAACAGTTAGGCATTTAACTAATGGTATTATGTATGGGAATAGTGCTAAGTCATTAAATACTGATAGGTAAATGGAGCTGCAAAAAGAAAAAGGGTTACCATTGGGTTAGTGTCGATAGAATGGGCCGCCGTGGAAGTTGGCTACGGAAGCGTGGTGGAATATTACGGTCCCAAATGTTAAATGCTTAACTAACAAAGTCTCCATAAGCCTTGGGGCTTTTGGAGCAATGGTTAGGCACATAACAGATTTGTTTTAAAAGTTTCCAACTTTCCATTTTATCGAACTTTATTGTATCACCTTTCTGTTTGAATCATCTGGATCGAAGTAACTGGAGTGTGGGGTGGAGGAAAAATAGAGAATGAAAGCATCAAACTGGATTTAAAGCACGTGTAAACAAGTTCTTGCCTATCTATTTCTATACATACAAATACATACAAACACATAACACTTGTACTTATAAATAGTTCAGAATGTAATATGTTTTCACTTTTTATATATTATATTATTTAAAATTTTTTCTGTACATATTATTAAGACACACAAAGTATCACTATACTAAATGGCCAAGATTATGTTACATTATTTAGTGCTGTGAAATAGTTACGGTTTTTTGGTTTGGTATTGTATGCTTATGTTGTGGGAAATTACACTTTCTACCTTGACAGTTTCGATAAAAGAGGATGTGGGTCCATAAGTTTGCTTTGAATTGCAAGAGAGCAATTGCAGTAAAACGAACCCAGCTGCTAAATTTTTGCTAAGTTTTGAGCTCATAAAATCATGGTGTATTATTACATTCGTTATATTACTTCATGTCAATGGAGAGTCAGTTTTTAAATGCATATTATTATTATTATTATTATTAATTTTTTGATCAGTAAAAGGAAGTTTTATTAAGAAGATAGGAAGAGTAGAAAAAGAAGAATGTACGGATACCGAGGATGCTTGAAATAAGTTATTTCCCTCTATTAAATCCTACACCAAATCTGAAAAGCAAGCATAAGACGATAAGGTTTCCCAAGTCACCCGTTTGGAGGAAGGTAAGGAAGTTATCCATGGGAAAAGACATCTTTCAACAGCCGTCACCAAATTTTCAAAATGTTGCTGTTTACCTCGGAATATTCTCCTATTTCTTTGTTTTCACATGACCCATAATATAGCAGCTGAACACATATTCCGAATATATTCAGATCTAGTAGTTTCTCTCTTCCATTTCCAGCCTTGAAGAAATAATTGTATATAACTGGTTAAATGAATATATTCCGGAACATCGCTATAGAAATCGCTGAGTACATATCACTTTCATAATTACACAGTATTGACCTGTGAAGGAAATAAGTTTTTTTCCCAAATTGAGCTTGCCAGGCTGATCATGTTTATTTACAAAAGCTTTGAAAGTGATAGATTCATGTATTTTTACACCTTCGGCTGGTGTGCTGATGGATGGATTGGGTTTAAACACCTGGCCTGAAATTTTCTTCTATTTTTGTCTCTAACTGCAGCCTCTTCTTCAAGCAAGAAATGGAACTATCTTTGATAGGACTTCAGAATGCAGGGAAAACTTCACTTGTAAATGTCGTTGCTGTAAGTTTCGTTTGAAAAAATTATTTCAGTTAGATTTTTTTTTCTTTTATTCCCTTTTATTTTCCTGTTCTCCTCAGTGCTGATGGGCTAAATTTTAATTTTGAATCATTTTCTTAGACTGGTGGATACAGCGAGGATATGATACCTACGGTGTGTAAAGCTTTTCATATTTTAGTATATATATATTTTATTTTATCATTTTTTAAAATATAATGTCTGTCCATCTTTATAGTGTATAATTGCTAACTGGGTAAGTTTTTTTGGTACTTTACATTAACATCTCATATTTCTTGGCATGCAGGTAGGGTTTAATATGAGGAAGGTAACTAAGGGAAATGTCACAATAAAATTGTGGGATCTTGGAGGTCAGCCTAGATTTCGCAGTATGTGGGAGAGATATTGCCGTGCTGTTTCTGCTATCGTGTATGAATCCAACTTGTTTAAGTTCTACACTGTTGGACAACCTTGCCTGCTACCTTGATTTTAACATATCTCCTTGCTAAATTGTTAGCAAAATTTTTGTCGGCTTTTGAAAGTTGTGCAATTCTCAAAGTAGCTAGAATAATACTTTATTATTGAATTATTTTAATGAAGCATAATGTGAATATATTTTGTATGGGATCAACATATTGAAATTACTTGACAGAACAGTGGCAATCTCTTATATAGGAATCGAGGTAAGAAGGGGGTTTGAATTACCAGTGATCCTTTTAAAAGGTCTCATTATGTGCTGGGGTGCTGAAGTTTTAATCTTATGATTGAGTGGGAAGAGTCATCTCCATTGGTTTCTTTTCTGTCAGATTATGGAATCAGAGTGGGAAAGGCTTAGCCACCATGGTCCATCTGTATGATGATTTTGAACTACTCCCTGAATTCCTACATTTCTTTAAGCTATGTATGATTTTGCAAAAATATTTCATTTTTTTGGTTCTTGCCCATTATACATTTCTTCAGTCTTGATGTGCGTGGGGCATGGCTATCTCCATTATTTTTAAGTTCATATAATATATATTTATTTTATGGATCAAAAGAAAAAAATTTATGCTTAGAGGAACCATATGGAGCTACAAATGGAAAGGTGGGGTAAAATCTGCTGTATGTGTAATTCAAGGCACACTATATTTTTTAATTCAAAGTCAGGGCAATACCCGTCTGACCTCTGTGTACATTATCAGTATTACAAACCTTAATTTCACAAGTTTCTTGACTCGGTCATATTTTCTTGTCAATGATCCATACACATACTTTTGGAAGTTCTGCTGTGTGTATTACAACGCGACGATTTTTTTTAATTCTAACTTAGGGCAATTTCTCAGTCTATCTCACCTTTATTTATACGATAGGCCTTATAAATCTTAATGTCATAAGTTTTTATTTGAATCAGTAATATTCTATTGTTAGTGATGTACACATATAATTTGGACATTTGGGAGCTACGTTTGATAGTTTGTCTCTTGAAATGTTATTGAGTTCATGGTATTTCCACTTTTAGTCTTTTGAATGATGAACAGAATTTTTTCTCATTTACTTCTCTCTTTTTTTTTTCCTGTTTAAAAGTTTCCTTTTTATGTTGATAGATATACTGAATTTCTTCATTTCCTTTTTAAGTCACATTTATTTACTTGCTAAATTTGTATGCTTGTAAAGTTTGATGCTTTAAGGCTTGCGCTTCATGCTTTATTTATATAAATTATCTTGTCTCATGCCTTGGGAGTTTGAAACAATTGATTCTGAGCTCTGTGTTACCTGGAGGGTCGATGATGAGTGCCATGTTTTGGCAAAGCTGTAAATGGTTTCACCGCCAAATTTCCAAATTGGGCTATAAGAATTAAGCTGTGGCTGGACACACCTACTTAATTTAAGCGAAAAATGGAGTACCACATTGGCTATTTTTTTTTCTTAAAACCATTTATATCAACAAAGAAAGTAGAGGCATGGAATTGAGAAAACTAAATTACAACTAAATACTAAAATGATACATTAGTTTCTTTTAAGGTTATTGCTTTTCTATCTTTTATTAGCTTTCTGTAGAATTGGATCAATTAAAATACATCTATGGATTTCTTTATTGTTGTCCTCTTATAGATGTATTTATTAAATGATAGTTTAATTTCCATTGGTATTTGAAAATTTGTCTCTGTCATGAGACACTGAAAAATGTTAGAATCACTTACACCAAAACATACACACTTATATATTAAAAAAAAAAAAAACATATACACATATATATATCATGCAATGACATGGAACAACCGACGTATGTTGGACAACAAAAAAAAAAGGTATATTGGCTGTATGTTAGCAGCGTAACGTATTATACATAACTAGATCATGCTGACTCAGATAGGCAAGACCTGTGCCACATGGCTGTTTAAAACTCCAGCCTTGGCACAGGCTTTGATCGGAAACAGGATGAACGGACTGTGCCTGAATTGCCAGCAAATTGCGTTAGAAAAGACAAATTGCATTTTCATCTCGATGAGAGTGTTCAACACAGTTTGAATAATGTATATACAGTTGGACTTAATGACACAATAAGCTAAATAATAAGGGTATAGAATTCTCTCTCATTTTGCCTCCCTTTCTCCCGCTTCCTCTAATGTGATTTTCGAATTTATTGTTACAGGTGAAATTTATTAACTGGTGTATCTATGAATTTATCCAAGGCTTAAAAATTCAGAATAATTTGTCTTCTTAGGGCACAAGTAGAAAGATGGTGTCAGATATGTGGAGTTTAGTGACCTAGTTGAAAGATCCTTCCTCTTGATCTTTACTCACCAAGGAGCTGTGAATTTTGTTCTCTGATTTTTTATAAATTTTTCTAAAGACGTAACAGTTAGAATGAATCTTATCTTCATTAAATGAAGTAGTCACTTGTCTTTTGATAACCTTGTCAAAATATTCATTGGTTTTGGTGCAGATAAAATGCTTGATCACACTGTTATGTTTATTCGTTGATGCCTTTGATATAACCTTCTTAGTGTCGTACTGACCCCATCAGTTGGCTGGAGAATGCCTAGGTCAAATAGGTCTTATGGTAACCATCTGATTCATTGGTAGGTCAGGTTTTACTGTAATGTCCGTTCATGTTGAACCACAATGTGGTTATGACTGGTTCGGAGTCAATTGATTAAATTTTCCAGTGAATCATGCGATCTAAAACTTTTTTTTTTTTTTTTGATCGGTAATAGTAGGCTATGTATTAATTTAAAAAGGTAGAAAACAGAGTACATGTACACCAACAGTGTACAGGAAGGAAAGGAAGAAAACAAGCACTATAGGCTCCTCAAATCCTCGCACGGGATCTAAAACCTTGCCATCAATGTGAGGCTTGAGTAATGGATTTGTTATTCAAACCTGTCATCCGATATGAAATTTTGCTTTTTGTGCTTATGATTGATTTCTTAGAAACTTTGACCTTTATTACATCATCATTTTATGCCAGGTTCCCATGTCAACAAATATAATGGTGTGGCAGTTTTTGAACTTTGATATTATTTGATACGTTGTGCTGCAGTTTTGATGCTGAAGGAACTTGCACTTTAGATCATAGGATCTATTTAAGGTGATTAATCTCCTATAGGCTGCAGCTTGTTAAATATTGTGTATATTTTATAGGAACTGAACCGAATAAAAAGTTGTCTCTGTAGGAGCCTGATTTTTCTAAATACCTGTGCTGTTTTCATGTTGGCTTTCTATGCCATTTGAGAAAACATGTGACATAATTTATCCTTTACCCTGGTTCACTTTGTCCATGGATACATTGTGCTGTAAGAGTGAAATCGAGGAGCCATACTGCCTATAAGTTGCGTAGAATGGTTGTGCTCTGCCATTAATGAGTTTGAAATAGAGATGAGCCTAATAGTGGGGATAATTTCTTACCTTTTGTGGAGAATATACGAGTAGCTCTTTCCACATTTTTATAGGTAGATGCTGCTTCTGTGAAACCAATGAAATCCAATTATGTGATTTTAGAGTATTTTGAAATAATTTTGTCAATGAATTCATGCTTAAGTGTGTGGACAATAACTAAAATGATTACTGCTACTTTCCTTGAAGGCTCTATGAAGACATCCTGAATTCTTCTCTCTGATGACTGATCTGAGTATCTTGAACTTGGCATTTGAATGCATGAATAGATTGAAGGGGTCAAAATCGCTAAAATGTCATAAAGTTTCAATAATGTAGTTTCAGTCCCTCTTAAGTTTTCATGGGTTCCCACTTCTAAGTCGGTGTTGCATATTTGGTTGACTCTCTGTTACTTGTTTTTGTTGCTATTATGACTGCAGTCGCTGATGTTTTAGGCATGTCAATTGGGAATGCAGAATATTGAATTTCCCACTTGTAGGATCTTTTTCATCAAATGGTATTATGATTAACAAAATTGTGAACTTTGAAATCATTGATAACTCAGGTAATATTTCAGGTTTCTTAGAGGCATTGAGGAACTAAGTTTTCATGGGGTCTTTCTGTTTTGCATATGTTTTTCTGATGATGCATGAAATCAATGAATTGCTTAAAATATCAGGTTAAATTATATTTCATTGATACATTAGATTTTATGTTTCAAGTATCATTTAACTTGATTCCCATCTACTTGCAGTTATGTTGTTGATGCCGCAGATCGTGATAACATTTCTATATCTAGGAGTGAACTTCATGACCTGTTGAGCAAGCCTTCACTGCATGGAATCCCTTTGCTTGTACTAGGAAATAAGATTGACAAGTCAGAAGCTCTGTCTAAACAGGCTTTGACAGATCAAATGTGAGTGGAAACATTTTACCTTCGGAGTGTGGAAATTTTTTAGCTTCCTTGCTTTGTAATCCTTTTCCTGGAGGAGTTTATGGGTTTCAAATTGTTATCGTTTTCCAGTACATTTCATTATTTTCTTGATTCAATGATGTTGCTTTTTGCAGGGAGCTAAGATCTATTACTAATAGAGAAGTGTGCTGCTTCATGATTTCATGCAAAAACTCAACCAATATAGATTCGGTTATTGATTGGCTTGTAAAGCATTCGAAGTCAAAGAATTGAGGACGTGCTCTTCTTTACAGCTCATTGTAAAGATTTCGGAAGACTGAATTCCCTGGTAGTTGGTGGTGATATTTTGCTCATGTCTAACTAATGGTGTGTGTCCATTACCTTCTTCTACTAGGCTGCGTATCTGTTGGACTTCTCATTCTTCTTAATTCTGATCGGGGGACCTCTGCAATTTCATGTTAAGCTCCATCTGAAGCTTTACATGATCCTTGAAGTTTTTATATGTCAATTCTGATTATTGTGAATATAATTTTTGGCGATGGCCTTTCTTTTTCTCAACATGTTTTGTGCTGCCACCATTTCCGTGTCGAGGGATTTTGCTCGTGATTCAGCTGACATAATACACAAAAGTAATGATAAAGAAAATAATAATTATAAAAGAGAGGAAAATGAATCTGTAAGTGTTCTCATATCTACGTTTGGAATATGCAATGGATATTATTATTGGCTTGCATTGAGAAAGATCAAATGGCAGCCATTGAAGTGCTAAGGTTGCAGAGATGAAGCTTCCAAGAGATTAAAAATGATTAGACCAAAGAAAAAGCGACTGGAGTATTCTAACCTTAAACAAAGAACAAGAACTATTGAAGAGGAGCACAGAGAAATGCAGTTAAGATTGTCATTGCCTTTTCCATCGAGACAAAGTTAACAAAAGGCAGCCAACGATAGAATTGCAGTTACATTACAAGTATTTTGCTTGTAAAGCTGCCCAAATATCATATTTTTATAATTGAGCGTAGAGCATTTACGGAAAATGATTAACCGTCTATGTTGATGACTTACACAATAAAATGGATATTTTTCTGGTTTCCAGTACCCATTAACTGTGATCTAAAGGATAATATTTCTAATGCTTGTATTTGATACATTTCTTGCTTTTTAATGAAGCGGTTTCCGTCATTGTGCTGTATAAAGAAATTTGTCCTACAGGGATTGCATCTTCAGTTAGGAGAGGTCAATAGATTTACAAGATCAGCCAAAAACAAAGATAAGATTGGAAACAATTCAATGTGCCGATTCAAGGCATGATTCCAGCCAAATGGAAACAATTCAATTCTCTGATCCAAAAAGCGAGTCCAGCAAACAGCCACTGGGACCGAGTCTGCAAACTTGACAATGTCCTCAATCTGCAGAGTCCTCAATATTCTTTGTGTCGGGCGTTTCTGGGAAGAATTGTTCTTGGGGATACATCTTGTGAAACAGCTGCAACATAACAGGGCAAATGCCACATCGCATCAATGCTCATGGGATCTCATAAATAAAAGACATAACTAGGCGAACATGATTTCTTGCAAAATTAGGTACATTACAAATTCCATGTTAGACAAGTTATGCTTTCCACCGTTTTTAATTAACACTTTTTATCAAGCCTCAATAACCCACTGATGTAGTATACCTGACAAAATGCAAGGCTTGCAAGTTCTTTCTATTGTTGGTATGACGGCAAATAGGCATAGAGAATTACAAGAAAACGCATATCATAAAAATGTTAGAATGGATGACTACTTATCACTTGATTCTATCATACCGATCATCAGATGTGGATGCAAGGGCTATCTAAAAATAAGAAGAATCACTACCTTTTGCTTTGTCCGTCGACCTTGACCACAAGTGCCCATAAGCTTGCCACCCTTAAAGAGTACAAGTAAGAAGATAAAGGCTTCCTAACATGTAATACCTAGTTTATAAACAAGTTAAACCAGGCCTTCAACAGCTTCTGGTCAACTTGTCCTCCTTTCAAATCATCTTTCTTCTTTCCTCTTTCCAACAGTTCAGTAACAATTTTCAAATGTGTAAGCTGTGCACTAATGGGCATGGAAATACTAGATGCTAATGCCTGAATAACATAAGTTCAAGTATGCCAATTAAAAATTAGTGGTAAACATTTATAAGCATGTTTATCTCTATCTGCATTAACTATTTAGCGTTTCTGCCTGTCTACATTATTCAGCATTTCTTTTAAAATTCCATTCAAAGGAATAACTTGGTTGGAAATACTAGTAATATTCAGCAATCAAAATACTGAAAATTATCAAAAGTTACAGATGTTCAGTGTAAGAAATACTAGCAGGTCAGAACAACAGAAGATATCTTCGCTGTTCGGTTCTAATCATGTGACATATGTCTAGGGGGTCAACTCCCACCAGTCAACAATTGTAGCAGTTAATTTCTTGATATGGACATAAATCAGACAAGGTAAAACCGTGACGCAAGTTATAAGACAGACATGAGGGACTTTATATGGTAATTCTAAGCTATATGTTAACACATCTAAATCTTTGTAACTATAAACATGTGTAAGGGCAAGTTCTTTATGCATAGTATAAGAAAGTATTACTATGCCAGTCTCAAAATGCTAATACATGGCACTTGTTTGAGTGCACATCCTTTAATAGCTTTTTTGCATGATGAACCTCCTCACAAAACATCAGCCCGACAGACCCTCAGAATAATGATTGTGTCAAATGCCTCATCGCAAAACATTTTTAAAGTGCAACTGAATAGCTACCGGGCCACAAGTGCCTGTTTGGACTGAATTTTCATGAGGAATCATAAATGTGAAAACATTGGATATACAAATGTATACAACATAAGCTGAATGACTAATTCCAACACACTTGTGTATAGTAAAACATCGTAGCGAATCGAAGTCAGAAATACCTGTACAGTTGCACCTAACAGATCCCTGTAGTCGAGGCTACCATCTGCCATGGGGGCTGAAATGATTGTTTCAGATGAACCCTGCATTACAATCTTTCTGTCAAAAACATCAGAGAAAACCAAGCCAATCCAAGCTCTCAAACTCATGCACCATAAATGTTTGAGACGATGAGTAGCTTCACCACAATAAAAACCACAAGCTGAAACTATGCAGTACTCCAAAGGCATTATATTTTTAAGTTTGAGTGTTGCTAAAAATTTTATCACATGCATCCATCAATTCAGTGCATCACAGCAGAGAAAGGTTCAAGTCAACCTGATCGCCAATCTAATCATCTAGTTGGACTATTTTCATATATGTTTGCCATAACCATGCATCTCCTAATGAAAATGATTTCAGGGATTAAATAATGGGATGGCTTTCCCAGCATCAATTTAGATCTCTGCTGGCATGACTTGGTACTGGCCTGTACCAGTACCACTAAATACGGGTGAGCCTGTATTGGCCATTAGCAGCCATTATGGCTTGGTAACAGTCAAGGCCAGAACCATGTGTTCATGACCAATAAATATGTATCTAAACCTTGTTTCCCAGTATTTATCAGATCTGTGGACCATCCAGCCGGTTGGATCATATGAACCATACATTTGCATTTACCCATCCATGGGAGTTTTTAGCTCTTCTATTCCACTATTTGTGTTACTTAATGTTACTTAATGCATTAGATCATTTTTAAAATTATTGACGAACTTTCCATATTTTACCTACCTAAGTTAAAACTTAAAAGCCTATTAGATACTCCATGGATCTAAAGGTTGCACCCATGGTCAAACAATCAGGACGTGGCACATTGAAATCTCTCGTTTGAAGAACAGTCTAGGATTAAAAAAGCCCTTCTGGCTAAGAAAATATTGGTCAGTGTATGTAAAGATGCTGGAACCTGTGGTTTTGGTTTTCATGCTATTTGTAAATTTTCTTAATTTTTTTTTTCTTTTGGTGTTAAAAATCTATTTACCACAATTTGGTTCCACCCATATCCCATTTTGTTTTCCTGTTTGAAGTGCATTCTAGGTTCACTGGGTTTTCTTGCTAAAAAATTACAACTTGGGTGCGGTCATGTGTGCAATTTTGGAGTTGAATTATGAATCTAAGGAAGAGGCATCAACTGGACTTTCTGGCGAATGAGAAGACACATCACAGTACTTATAACACTAAAAAGAAAAGAAAAGAGTATCAGAACAGAAAATATAAAATTTCCAGGAACCCAGAAAAAGGCCTATGGCTCAAGCAGTTCGCATACCTGTAAAAACTTACAAATATCTCAGTCTCATAGTGTTTTTAAATAAGAAGCAAAGGAGTGAAATCCATCCCATGGAATCCTTGAGGAATGATAGAAGACCAATAAAAAGGTAAAATCTTTAATTTTCTACTTAGTCCCTCCAAAACAATAGTGGTCATGGCAAACAAGTAGGGGACCTTAAGTATAGAGGAGTATGTCCAAACATCCCCCTTAAATCAGAATCAAACCTGTAGATCCAAAACTAATCATGCAAGTGCAAAAAAGCACATGTAACAATAAGAACATAAGAACACAAGCATTTCTCTAAAACAAAAAGCAACAGAAATGGGAAACATACCATTGTCAGCTCTTGAATATACATGGCACTCCAGAGTAAAGTGAGTTTCATCTCTCCTTCTATAGGTTCTGCTCCTCCCTCTGTGTCTCCACTTTGAACCATGGAACCGTGTTGTGAATTATCAGAAGCAGATAATGAGAAAAGAGCATCAATGGCTGACTGTAGTAACTTCTTCCCTTGGTTGGCATCATCACATAAAGCCTCAAGATACAAAACAAACCTAATAAACAAGAAAGTAACCCAATATGAAGGTTGAACTATGGAAATTTCTATTGGATAACTTATTTAAACGAACATAAAAGAAAATTAAAAAAGAGCCTAGCACAGGGTTCTTGTATTTGAAGAAGGGATTGGCTTCTATTCATTGAACAAAAAATACTTCTGTTTTAGAAGAAACAACCATGAATATCACCCATTTATTTATCAATCTTGAGTGATGGATCAGATGTCAAAGATACACCACTTATGGGTTATAGTAAATGCAAGCAGGCATTTGATAAGTACAAGCTGTCAATTTCTTCTATCATTTCATAGATAAGTCGAGTGATGGATCAGATGTCAAAGAGGAACTACTTATGGGTTGTAGTTAATGCAAGTAGGACTATTAGTACAGGATGTCAATTTATTCCATCATTTCTTATATAAGACTTAACCCAAAAACAGTCTCAATTGAAAAGGTTAATCATCCAAACTGTTCTCCAAGGGCAGATATAAATCTTGCATTAAACATGCATGTCACGATTGTGGCACAATCCCCAGCTGAGGTAAATTTTAAACACCTCTATCTTCCAAATTACGAGCTGGAACATACGGAGATGAGAGCACAATTATACCTCAAAACCAATTCTGATTCCAGTGTATATGAACTATAGAATTTGGTGAATATTCAGGATTTTAATCACTCATTCCTCTTCACGGTAGAGAAGTGGTCTAAATATACTTCACTTATTTGCACACAACATTAGATCATTGAGAAAGAAGACAAAATATGTGTGTTCTAAAATCGCTAATCATTTCTCCAACTATTGTAGCTTATCCAAAATACAGCCTTGAGCACTTCTAGCTGCCGACAAGATGGTTAGGAACTTAGGACATCCACTAGGCTGACTTCTAATCATATGTGATCTTTTAAATTAGTGGGTGGTGGGCAATAACAGGAGGAAACACATTAAAGAGAATGTGAAACCCATAATTCTAGGCCGGCCTTTGGCATTTCCCTCCAACCAATACATGCGCAGGGATGCAAAAAAGATTTCAAGGATGGTCTACCCAAAAGATGAATGCATACAGGGTAAGTAATTGAAGGGCAGTTGAGGTGCATGATTTTATCAAAATTCTGTATTTTGATTTGCCTTTTTTTTTTTCTGGGGTGTGCTCTTCTTCTGTAGTAAATCTTCTCAGGTCTACCATCTTTCTCTCTTTTATTTTCTTCATTATTCACAAAAAAATGTACCGTATTCATCAAATGAAAAATTAATTTCCTATTTAAGATGAAGTTCCATAATTTTTCATATCTTCTTATAGGTAAAAACTATACAACAACAGCAATAAAATGGCTTCTAATAAGGGAATAGAGAATATTTATTTTTGTCAGACTTTAAAACTTACAAGCCTGAAGGACAAACAGCTAAATTGCTTCCCAACTGTAAGGCCCGGACTGCTGTCACCTGTTCAGAATATAAAGCTGGATAGAATAACTCAGTCAATGACTTTAATTTTTCAAATGAATAGAAGAGTAAAATGGGGCGCATATCCTTACATCTTGGAGGAAACACCAGAAGTAGGTTTGATGTATCTGGCTTTATTGAACTCCTTGTGATGCATACACCCCTAGCAACTTTTCCTTTAACCTCCTCACTCAGAGGAGAAACATGCGAACTTTCTGTGGGCAATATGGGTAAAGACAGATCTGAAGGCAAATGTATTGCAAATGATGGGTCCAAGACCAACTGATGGCTGAATAAATCTTGACCAGAAGCCAATCTAATACCCTTATAATGCATACTACCCTGCAAATATTTTTAGAAGTGAGAATAATGGAATTTCTAACACCCACAAGTAGCTGTTCCAACAAAAGCTGCTGTTTATTGACAGGACAGGTAATGATTTGAAACATATATATCTCCAGACCTTGTCAACAAGCAGAGAAGTAACTGGCATTCTCAGGACCTGCACAGTTGAACATTTTGGTTCAGATAAGAACTTAGCCTGACTTCTGATTAATAACATCAGCAGAGAAAAGGAAAAATAGCCAGTCGATCAGGAGATTGAAGAGCACAGATCTCTTACCCAAATAATGCATTCCCAAAAAAATTAAAAGTGTGGGAGTGGATTCAATACACTGGAGAATAGACTGCAAAGGATTATTATCTTTCAATCATTTGCAGTGCATTGAGTGCAGTGTCTCATACTCCTTTCTATTAGATACCATTTGTAAGACACTGCATAAATAAGGGTGGCATTTTTTGTGGGTAAAGCTGTGCTTCTTAAATTTTTATTATTGAACACCATACTTATAGAGGATTAACCACTCCTAAGAAATTATCAATCAAAAAAAAAAACTCTCCTAAGAAGTTTGTACTATGCAAGAGAGAGTCCAAGTTTATTCATCTCTTGACCTGTGGCATTTCCAACAGCGAATGTTATTCTGCTAAGATTTGTAGTGAGCCAATAGATCTTTAGAGCATTCTGATGTTTTAAAAAAATTGGAGGACTCCAAGAGGTGAAAACCATCTGGAGCCTGAATCTATTTGCTGTTGGACTTTATGGGACAAAGGAATATCAGAACATGCTAAGGAAAGGAAAATCCATTAGAGGTAAGGAAAAAAGTTTACCATTTTTTGCATGTAAGGTACAAGGAAGAGGAGCTTAATGGAAAACCGTATGAATCTTTTTGGGTACTAGAATCCACCTTAAAGCTGATGGAAATCTGCTGCTACTAAAATTAACTTGGAAGATCATATAATTGTGTTAGAATTATGGAGAGATACCTTAGAATTAAAGGATTTTAGAATAAGTTGTACAAAGACTGAATATATGAAATGCTATTTTAATGCAAATAACAATATAACTAACGAAACTATTAGATTTAATAATCAGGATATCCCTTTAAGCAATAAGTTCAAATATCTTAGATTAGTGGTACAAAAGGATGGAGAAGTTGATGATGATGTAACACATAGGATTAGAGCTAGTTGGCTTAAGTGGAAGGGTGCTTCTAGGGTACTATGTGATAAGAATGTTCCACTTAAATTAAAGAGCAACTTTATAAGACAACAATTAGACCGGCTATGGTGTATATGGAGCAGAATGTTTGATGGCAAAGAATCAACATATTCAGAAGATGAGTGTTACTGAGATGAGGATGCTAAGATGGACTTAATATAAAACCAAAAAAGACAAAGTAAGAAATAAAGACATTCGAAAGTGGTTAGGCATGGTACATATTAAGGATAAAATGGAAGATAAGTAGGTTAAAATGGTTTGGACATATAAAGCGTAGACCTATAGATGTAGCTGTAAGGTGTAAGAAGATGGATATTGAAGGACTTAAGAGATCAAGAGGAAGACTTAAATATTCATGTCTCCAACCCCACTTTAGTGGCAACTGGCTTTTGGTGATGATGATGATGTCATCTTCATGGTTCACCGTTATTTAGCTTTTCACTCCTTTAGCGGCACGAAATTGGGGGGGACTTTGTCATTTTGTATAGGAAAAAATCTGATGAAATGTTACGGAACAGTCCAAAAAATGGGTGATTTCAGCTTAAAAATACTCAAATCGTAAAAAATTTAACTCAATTTGGATTAAATTTCATACAAAAAGCTTTATTCTTCCCCTATTTGGACAATATTTTTTTACATTTATTGCATAAAATCATTCATTTATCACAAGCAAATGAGTATTTTAAACAATAAATGTTTAAAATTTTTGTTCAAATAGGAAAGAAGAGAGCTTTTTTGTACGAAATTTCACCTAAATTGAACTAAATCTCACACAATTTGAGCATTTTAAGTCAAAATCACCTTTTTTGGGCTATTTCACTGCCTTTCGCCCGTTTCGCTGGCATGTTGTTGCGTTTCACTAGCATCTCGCCATTTTTTGCTAAATTTCGCCAAAACTTTTTCCCTATTTCAGCCGCCAAAGTTTCGTTTTGATAGCTTGGCAAAATGCCAAGCAACACCAAACAGCAAACCTTGGTTATCTTCTTGGTATGCTTTCTTTATTAATTTCCATTTTTTTTGGGTCTATCGAGCATAGCAGTTTTCCTTCTTTCTTCTATCTGCTACGAGACTATCCTTATACACGGTGGTTTTCATATTTTTGTTCCTAATTAATAAAATTTACATTCACTGATATAAATAATAATAATAATACCATTTCTCCATAAGAAATAAGATCGAAAGTCAATTGTTGAAACTTACATAGAGCGCACCTTTGACAGCAGCACAACGACAAAAAGCTTGTGGTAGTTCCCCTTGTCCATAAATAGGATAAATCATTGCACCAGCCGCGTTTGAAAACCTGAACAGATGCAAAGTTCATAATAATAAGATCAAACCAATTTTAAACATACTGATAGTCAACATATTTGATGACAGATTCCTAAGCTTTTAAAAAGGGTATTGTAAGAAATTAATACCAAGTCCAAGATAGTTACACATAATAAGAGAACAAGGATGTCTAATAAAGATGGCAAAAATAAGGAGGCACTAACAGTCAAACTACAGCCTCTAACCAAAACAACTTATATGACAAGATTAAAAGGACTAACATTTTTTCCCTTAAATTATTTTTAAATGAAAGTAAAACAATGAACTTCTGGCACTATTTCTTATCAAACAGGACAAGTAATTTAAGTCATGGATATTTGAATACCCAAAAGACGGAATCTGGAATGAACTTAAGTTGAAATAATGTGGCCGTGAATTTTCTTAAATCTAAAACCTGGGGCAGATACAATTAACCATGCATGGTATGTCAGTCCAGTACAATGCCATCATTTATCCAAATTGAGCTAATGTTATAGAAATAATTCCTATTAGATAAGACAATTTCACTAATAAATTTGAATTTTGGATAAGTTATCATAGTGTGGTTCTTCATGAAATTAAATTCAAACAACTTGCATCTAAAGAAACGGGAAAAAATATAAAAATCAATAATGCTACGTATATTTTCTAGAGTAAAACAATTTTGGAAAGTTAAGTCATAGTATAACTCGTTTTAAACATTGAATTAGTAATTCTACAAAATAAAGTTTCCATTAGCTTTCCACAAAAAATAAAAAAATATAATTATTAGTCAAACAAAATTTATTGAAATCTATTACCCTTATAAAAGTACAAATTGCACCAAACATTTTGTTTGATTTTTGTCGTTTAGTCAATTATAATATATATTATAAAATTCTTTCTTTACAAAAAAACAACGATTCAAACTTTCAATATTACTAGGTGGGGGGCACGTGCACATCGTAATTCAGTTGTTGAAACTTTGCGCTTATATCTGAGCTACAAGCAAGATAAACAAACGGGGATCAAATGAAAGTTGAATTATTTATTATACTAAAAAAAAATTGATTCCTTAGAATGGAATAGAGAAAATTTTTGATTAAAAGGATAACCCATGTAAATTTTGCTGACAGACTTCAATCCATATCTTCCTGAATTCTTTACCAAAAGCCGTCTGTCCAGGAAAGACACTAAATTTGGTCAAGAAAAGAACTCCACTGATCATTTTATATAACTTAAGTTTTATGACGAGCCAAATTCAAAATGATTCTGATAGGATTCCTCTTTTTTGCTTTAAGAAGCCAAAAAAATTTCTGTTAAGAGCTAAAAGGGAGTAAGAGTCACATCCAAATTATGAAGGTTAAATAATACCAGAAATTGCTATGGTTTCTTATAAAATCACTGGTAGATTCATGAAAATTTATGATTCAATTGACCATCTTAATTCATAATGTAGTATTCACATATCTTCATCTAACAGTGTAGCATTGCTTGAGAATTGAACTGATCTTTACTAATTAAATAGATATCGAAGAATTGGTTTACCTTCTATTTTTCTTTTCTGTCAATATTTATCAGTTGCATGAGAAAGGAGGACATGGTATGCAACGATACAAGGTTTGATATTAGATTTTCTGAAATCATGTACAAGATCAAAGAGCCTTACAAGATTTAGGTAAATTTTGCTACCTACTTGTGTCATCTATCCATATCTATTGGAGTTTCCAGAATCTATCCATTGATTTCTCTAGAACTAAACAGAAAGTCAATGCAAAAAAAGATTAAAAAAAACAACAGAAACATTACATAACCTGGTGCAGTGGGCTAGCCCTTTTTAAAATATTATATAATTTTAAATCAATGAATTGCACATTTACAGATCAGAAAACAGATGGTAAAGAAATTAATTAAGCATAATTATAAAAAAACAAGAGTTCAAGGAAAGCAACATAACGGTAAAATATCTGTTGAGAAACACGAGATGAGTGACCAATGCTCAACAAAAGAAGTAGAGTGGGGATATGTGATAGTTGATTGGGATAAATGAATAGAAAGGTTCTTCAAGCCATAAAGAAATGAAAAGATAAATGATTTGGACGTCTAATTAAACCAGAGAAAAAAAAAAGAAAAAGAGAACTCACCAGTCACTTATATGAATTAACACAAACTTGATGTATACTTAGACACGTCATAGGAGAAATAATACTTAGCCTACGCATAGTTTGCTCTGCCCATTACTCCACCTTGCATGCATTATACTTAGACACGTCATAGGAGAAAATATGAACAGATAAAAGAGGTATTGACAGTTGTGCGCACATGACGTACACGTGTATAGACCAAACACGACAGCTGTAAGCATAGTTACACGTTAGTAGATAAGATAATCTGATAAAAAAATTAAATTAATCAAATATTAAATTAATCCAATAATCTGATAAAAAATTAAATTAAAACCCAAGAAAGAAAGAAAAAGGATGGGAAAACGCAGAGGAAAACATCATCATTTGGGTAATATAATAAAAAAAAATCTCATAATCTAATAAAAAATTAAATTAAGAAATAAAACAAGAAAAAGTATGGAAAAAAGCAGAGGAAAACTTCATCATCTGTGTTTGGAAATCAGAGGTGTTCTTCATGAAATTCCAGAGTATGGACAGCCTTTGTTGGCAGTCTTTGTTGAAAAGTGAAATTCCAGAGAACTGTAGGACATCCTTTGTTGAAAGGCGAAATTCCAGAGAACCGATGGGTGCATTAAATGCCTTGTATGCTTTTTACTTAAAACTAACAAAAGATTTTTATTTTTCAATTTTACAGCAGAAGAGACAACACGATGTTGGACAGCCTTTGCTAACAGTCTTTGTTGAAAAGTGAAATTCCAGAGAACTGCAGGACAGCCTTTGTTGAAAGGTGACCAGAGAACCGATGGGTGCATTAAATGCCTTATATGCTTTTTACTTAAAACTAGGAAAGGCCGCCCTTTTTTTATTGGAATGGGGAAGGCCGCCCTGCATGTGAAGAGAAGAAATAAAGCATTAAATGCATGATTGTATTTTATAAAATAATTACAAATCAGTTTCAAATTTAAAATAATCACATTCAGTTTTACCGTTTTAAGTGAAATAAACTTTTTTAACATAAATGCATTACACTTTTGTTTTACTTCAAACTAGAAACAACATGGGAGAGGACGCCTTTGCGTGTGGAAAGAAAATAAGCATTAAATGCAATTACATTTTATAAAATAATTTCAAATTAGGAACATAAATGCATTGCACTTTTGTTTTACTTCAAACTGGAAACAACATGGGAAAGGACGCCTTTGCGTATGGAAAGAAAATAAGCATTAAATGCAATTGCATTTTATAAAATAATTTCAAATTAGGTTCAATTGTATTTTATAAAATAATCTCAATGCCACAAAACAATGTTTTCCACATGTTCAAAAAAGACAGTATTATGCTAAAACAATGTTTTCCATACGTTCAAAGAAGATAGTATTGTATTAAAAAATCATTATTATATTTAACTTATCCTTATTTTAATTTACCAAGAGTTAAGACTAAATCTAAATTATTTGAAAAAAATTCACTAAAAAGCAAGTTTCCCATTGTAACTGCGGAATTTATATATATCATATAATATAGTTTGAATCCGTATTTGTAATTGAATTTAATAATACATTCACTAAAGGACAAAAATCAAACAAAATGTTTTTGAATCCGTATTTTTAATTATTTTAAAAGATATTACTAATTCTCAATTATCAAGAAATGCCGATTGAATCTGAAATATATTAAAAAATATTACTAAAAACTAATTTTCGGATAAAGGTCAAACAAAGCTGCGCATTTAATGCCTTTGTTCGGTCATTTAACATTAAAAACAGTGATTTTTTCTAAAATAATTAAAAGTCACTGTTTTAAATGAGCAGCTTTGTTTTTAATGTGTTTGCAGGACTATAATATTTAATGTTGAATATTTTCTGTCAATTAAATCACTGTTTATCCCATTCAAAATTTAATGCGTTTGCAGGAATATAATATTATATATTAGAAAAAATCACTGTTTTTAATGTTGAATGACCGAACAAACGCATTAAATGTGCAACTTTGTTTGACCTTTATCCGAAAATTAGTTTTTAGTAACATTTTTTAATATATTTCATATTCAATAGGCATTTCTTGATAATTGGGAATTAGTAATACCTTTTAAAATAATTAAAAATACGGATTCAAAAACATTTTGTTTGATTTTTGTCATTTAGTGAATGTATTATTAAATTCGGTTACAAATATGGCTTCAAACTATATTATATGATATATATAAATTCTGCAGTTACAATGGGAAACTTGCTTTTTAGTGAATTTTTTTCAAATAATTTTGATTTAGTCTTAACTCTTGGTAAATTAAAAATAAGGATAAGTTAAAGATAATAATGATTTTTTAATACAATACTATCTTCTTTAAACGTATGGAAAACATTGTTTTAGCACAATACTGTCTTTTTGGAACGTGTGGAAAACATTGTTTTGTGGCATTGAGATTATTTTATAAAATACAATTGAACCTAATTTGAAATTATTTTATAAAATGCAATTGCATTTCATGCTTATTTTCATTCCATACGCAAAGGCGTCCTTTCCCATGTTGTTTCCAGTTTGAAGTAAAACAAAAGTGCACTGCATTTATGTTCCTCATTTAAAATTATTTTATAAAATGTAATTGCATTTGACTACCAAAAAAAATGTAATTGCATTTAATGCTTATTTTCTTTCCACACGCAAAGGCGTCCTCTCCCATGTTGTTTCCATTTTGAAGTAAAACAAAAGTGTAATGCATTTATGCTAAAAAAGTTTATTTTACTTAAAACGGTAAGACTGAATGTGATTATTTTAATTTGAAACTGATTTGTAATTATTTTATAAAATACAATCATGCATTTAATGCCTTATTTCTTCTTTTCACTTGCAGGATGGCCTTTCCCATTCCAACAAAAAAAAAGGGCGGACTTTCCCAGTTTTAACTAAAAAGCATATAAGGCATTTAATGCACCCATCGGTTCTCTGGAATTTCACCTTTCAACAAAGACTGTCCTGCAGTTCTCTGGAATTTCACTTTTCAACAAAGACTGTCAGCAAAGGCTATCCAACATCGTGTTGTCTCTTCTGCTGTAAAATTGAAAAATAAAAATCTTTTGTTAGTTTTAAGTAAAAAGCATACAAGGCATTTAATGCACCCATCGGTTCTTTGGAATTTCGCCTTTCAACAAAGGATGTCCTGCAGTTCTCTGGAATTTCACTTTTCAACAAAGACTGCCAACAAAGGCTGTCCAACACCGTGTTGTCTCTTCTGCTGTAAAATTGAAAAATAAAAATATTTTGTTCCGGTGTGCTTCGTCTTCCTCTTCGGCTGGTTTTCTGCTGTAAAATTGAAAAATAAAATCTTTTGTTCCGATGTGCTTCGTCTTCTTCTTCGGCTGGTTTTGTGAACAATGGTAGCCTGTGCAAATCAAACAAAAGCTAGCCTACGCATAGTTTGCTCTTTTTTGTGTCATTTCTACGAAGATGAGCAGGTTTTGCTGCTTACGTTGGCTACGGGTCATATTCGTAGGAGCGCACACGCAAGAATGGGTAAAATTGTCTCTTTCATTCGATTGAGATTCTCCACGTTCGCATCCTCTATTTTGAGTCTGTTCTCTATTCGTAGCATAAGCCTGGAATTTCATGAAGAACACCTCTGATTTCCAAACACGGATGATAAAGTTTTCCTCTGCTTTTTTCCATATTTTTTCTTGTTTTCTTTCTTAATTTAATTTTTTATTAGATTATGAGATTTTTTTTATTATAATACACAAATGATGATGTTTTCCTCTGCGTTTTCCCATCCTTTTTCTTTCTTTCTTGGGTTTTAATTTAATTTTTTATCAGATTATTGGATTAATTTAATTTTTTTATCAAATTATCTTATCTACTAACGTGTAACTATGCTTACAGCTGTTATGTTTGGTCTATACACATGTACGTCAAGTGCGCACAACTGTCAATACCTCTTTTATCTGTTCATATTTTCTCCTATGACGTGTCTAAGTATAATGTATGCAGGGTGGAGTAATGGGCAGAGCAAACTATGCGTAGGCTAAGTATATTTTCTCCTATGACGTGTCTAAGCATACATCAAGTTTGTGTTAATTCATATAAGTGACTGGTGAGTTCTCTTTTTCTTTTTTTTTTCTCTGGTTTAATTAGACGTCCAAATCATTTATCTTTTCATTTTCTTTATGGCTTGAAGAACCTTTCTATTCATTTATCCCACTCAACTATCACATATCCCCACTCTACTTCTTTTGTTGAGAGCATTGGTCCCTCATCTTGTGCTTCTCAACAAATATTTTACCGTTATGTTGCTTTCCTTGAACTCTTGTTTTTTTATAATTATGCTTAATTAATTTCTTTACCATCTATTTTCTGATTTGTAAATGTGCAATTCATTGATTTAAAATTATATAATATTTTAAAAAGGGCTAGCCCACTGCACCAGGTTATGTAATGTTTCTATTGTTTTTTTTAATCTTTTTTTGCATTGGCTTTTTGTTTAGTTCTAGAGAAATCAACGGATAGATTCTGGAAACTCCAATAGATATGGATAGATGACAAAAGTAGGTAGCAAAATTTACCCAAATCTTGTAAGGCTCTTTGATCTTGTACATGATTTCAGAAAATCTAATATCAAACCTTGTATCGTTGCACACCATGTCAGTGGCGGAACCACGCTAACTTTTATTTTTTAATTAAAAATGTATATATTTTATATATTTTTTAATTAAAATTTATGTTTTACCCCCCCCCCCCCCCCCCCCTCCTAAAATTTCTGGTTTGCCCCCCCAAACCCATTGAAATTTTTATAAAATTTCTGGTTTGCCCCCTCTAACCCATTGAAATTTTTATATTTCATGAGAATCCCTTCTAAAATTTCTAGTTTGGCCCCCCCAACTCATTGAAATTTCTATATTTCATGAGAACTCCCTCTAAAATTTCTAGTTTGCCCCCCCAGGTTCCGCCACTGCACCATGTCCTCCTTTCTCATGCAACTGATAAATATTGACAGAAAAGAAAAATAGAAGGTAAACCAATTCTTCAATATCTATGTAATTAGTAAAGATCAGTTCAATTCTCAAGCAATGTTACACTGTTAGATGAAGATATGTGAATACTACATTATGAATTAAGATGGTCAATTGAATTAGTGGAGTTCTTTTCTTGACCAAATTTAGTGTCTTTCCTGGACAGACGGCTTTTGGTAAAGAATTCAGGAAGATATGGATTGAAGTCTGTCAGCAGAATTTACATGGGTTATCCTTTTAGTCAAAAAATTTCTCTGTTCCATTCTAAGGAATCAATTTTTTTTTTAGTATAATAAATAATTCAACTTTCATTCGATCCCTGTTTGTTTATCTTGCTTGTAGCTCAGATATAAGCGCAAAGTTTCAACAACCGAATTACGACGTGCACGTGCCCCCCCAGTATGGCAATAAGCCTAAAGAGAGGATACAAAGGGTGTACACAATCGGTGTATAGTATGTATAGTAGACAGGAAGCACCACAATCAGAAAAGACTCTCAAAATTAGAACGCCAGACTGCATGGATGTCGAAATTTTTACACGACTCCCCATTCGCCACCCAAAATAAGATGAGTCTAATGATGCCTACAAGTTTTATACAAAAAAAAATTGTGAAGCCTACAAGTTTGTGATAAGAAAATGATCCTTTGACTTTATGATAAATTTATCAAAATCCATGTACCTCAACTTATATATTATCTCTTCTGAACTCATTTAGACTAAAGTCACTAAACCTACCAAATAAGCATTACCATTACATAATATAAGTTATAAATTTAGAATTTCATAATTAATAATATATAATTAAGATATAGGAGGCATCTGTTTATACTAAAGGTAGCTGTTAAGAGAAAACTTGAGCATTATATATAGATCCCATACCCATATCATATTGCTTACTATGTGTCATAATTCCACATTCCGAATCCTAATGAACCAACTTGCAGTATATATGAAGGATCAAAACGTGACCTTATGGATTCAACCACAATGTAAACACATTGTGTTTGTAATTCAACTAAACTAAGTACATGACAAACAACTACAAATTCCTTTTAAAATATTTGAATAGAAATTATTGTTAACTGAAGTGATGTAAATGGGTTATATTGTGCATATTGAGAATGACACGAAATTGGTAGGAAATAAGAAATTGAAAGTGAGATGCCTTTTGTCCTTCTGTTCTAGGAAACTTGATTTTAAAATAGCTATTCTTAGACGATGGAAATCCTGATGGGACACAAGGAAGTTGTGATAAATTTAAAAATAAGTTTTTGGGGAATGTTGTTTTGTAAGTATCATCAAAGTTGAGATTAGATCTCTATTTATTTATCTGTAGCTGGGAATTGGAGTTTTCAGTGTGTCTAGTAATATGTTTTCTTTGATCCTACAATTGCTAAAGCTAGACCAAGGAAGCTTGGTTTAGGTGTATGCTTGTACCCACGTGTTTTGTATTTAAAATATATATACATATTGTAAGATTTTTCCATTGACATTGTAAGCACCCAAATTTTGTTCGAACCAAAAAGTGCTAAATACAGCAAAACCCTAAGCAAGCTGAAACAAAGAACTAAAAATTTTTCATTTTGTTAAAAGTTGATATGGCCAGTAACCCTTGCACCATTAAAAAGTACGCTTCGATACGATTCCAACGCAACTAAATTTGCGTGAATCGGAGCTCGAACAATGAAGTTATGGGCAAAACAGTTTGAAGGGTATTTTCATAAATTTATAAGATTTGGTTTGCCATGTGGCAAACCTGTATGTCACAAGTTTGTCATTGGGTAGTAATATGTAAAAATAAAAATAAAAGACAAAAAAAAAATTTTGGATAATGAGTATCCAACAAAAACAAAGTAGTTGGGGGTACAAATTAAATAAAAAACAAAGAAGAAAATAAAATAAAAAAATAAAATAAAATAAAAAAATAAAAAAAAACAAAATAAAAAAAAAATTAGATGAGGAAGAGGTGGTTTGGCCCTTCCTTATCTAATGGGGATTGGAGGGAGGGGAGGTGACCCACGTGGGCCTGCCTCCCCTCTTCCATCTCCTTCTCCCTTCTCTGTTAAAAGAGAAGAGAGGACAACATTTACAGGGGAGGACGAACAAAGATGAAGGAAAACAAAAAACAAAAAAAACAAGAAGGGAGGAGAATGGTAAAAAAAGGGAAAACAATTGCAGAAAAAAAATTGATGGTGAGCTCACCATGAGTGCTACACTGAGTTAGATAAGAGAGAGAACCCATTAAGTTAAAGAGGAGAAAAACAAAGGTGCTGCTGGAAGGAGCTTCAGAAGCCAAGAAAAGTCTCTCAATACAGGGTACAAGTTCTAAACAACTTCATTTCCATTGTTTAATAGATTTGATATGTATTATGTTGCTTTGAAAGGGGACTGGTTTGCTGTAAGTGGGACTATTCCTTAAAGAAAAAAAAAACAAAAACAGGGGCTGAACAAGAGAGGGTGGTCGTCCCTATTGGTTACTGTTACTGATTTGGATTTATTCTTATTAAACAATAAGCATAGCTCTGCATTCATAAAAAAAAAAAAGAAAGGGACTGATCGTCCCTACCATTGATTCATTGGTTGGCTTTATTCTATGAGCAAACAGGGTCTGAACAAGAGGGGGTGGTCGTCCTTATTGGCTACTTTTGTTGATTTGGTTTTATTCTTATTAAACAAAAAGCATGACTCTACATTCATGAACAAAAGGGACTGATCGTCCCTACCACTTACTCATATTAGTTGGCTTTATTCTGTTGTGATTTTGTTCTTTTAGAAAGTGACAAAGATAGGGTCTGAATTCATGAAAAAGGGTCTGGTCGTCCCTACTCTTTCTCATTGTTGGCTTGTCTTTATTCTCATTAGTGAGCACAAAAGTGGTACAGGTTTTGATCTCTTTTGGTTTGAGTGTCTTTTTGTTTAAGTATCCTGAACCTGCTATGCCCATGCTTTCCACATCATGAGAAGTGAGCACCCACGTTGGGTGCAGCCCAGCTGAAGTGGGTCAACATCCACGCCCAATCCATCACCAGATTTTGATCATGATGGCATCTTGAACATGAGAACTGTGAAGTAACAAAGAGGGTAGGAGCTTTGGCTCAAATTCTTGATTGAAATAGAGAGATTTTTCAGAAAATTTCAAACTTCTTAAGACCTCAAAAGATTATGGAAACCCTCCCCATTTCAAAACAGTTGTTATTTAAGGAGACAAAGGATCAATTTTATTATTTTTTCGGATTTTTTTTGTGGCCAAAATAGTAACCAAAGCCAAAGCTGAACCTTGCTTCAACGTACATGGCCTGGGGCATTTAATTTGTAAATGTGATGAACAGTGGAGCCATTTTGTTATTTCGAAAAGTTCAAGATTAAAATAAAATTTCAAGTTTTAATTTAACCCATGTTTTTCAAGTTTTTATTTCCAATTATCCCCTGTTTATATTTTTTACTCAATTTCTTCATTTTAGTAGCTTTTTAAGTGCAACTTTTTATGGTGTTTATCATTTTTTATTAGTGGCTTTGTTAAAACCCAGCTACGAATTTACAATTTTACCCCTGGAAGGAAATTGGGTCTTTTGATGGGCCCGAATCAAATTAGAACTTAATGGGAGCTTTCCAATGTTATGTCTCTTACTTTATGTGCTCTATACTGTGAATTGATGGTTTTTTTTAGGAATAGCATATGAAAATGACCATTTTGCCCCTGAAAAGGAAATCGGGTGTTTAGATGGGCCTTTTATAAAAAAAAACCTCATGGGCTTTCTGTTGAGCCCACACAAAAGAAAAAAAAATCAAAAAGATAATAGTCCATTGTTTTGACCTCATGTTAATAACCTAGACGTTTGTTTTGCTGTCGTGGGCCTAAACAGGCCTAATTTTAGGAAAAGCCCGCATACAAATTAGTTGAGTCAACTCGCCCAAATTTTGACTCATGGGAACCCGCTATCTAGCGGGGCAATTCAAGGTGTTTACGGACTTCCATGGGTTACAACTGAACCCCTTATCCCAAGTCTTTGGCAGACCATGCACATCAATTTAAGTCAAAAATTGGGTGACTGTTCACACCCTCAACAATGAAAACAATCGCCAAGCTGTGCGCACGTGGGGCGCACGTTGCCGGTGCCCGGCTTTGTTTTTGGGGAGTCGCCACTATTCATTGTTGAGGGTGTGAACAGTCACCCAATTTTTGACTTAAATTGATGTGCATGGTCTGCCAGAGACTTGGGATAAAGGGGTTCAGTTATAATCCAGGGAAGTCCGTAGACACCTTGAATTACCCCGCTAGATAGCGGGTTCCCATGAGTCAAAATTTGGGCGAGTTGACTCAACTAATTTGTATGCGGGCTTTTCCTAAAATTAGGCCTGTTTAGGCCCACGACAGCAAAACAAACGTCTAGGTTATTAACATGAGGTCAAAACAATGGACTATTATCTTTTTGATTTTTTTTCTTTTGTGTGGGCTCAACAGAAAGCCCATGAGGTTTTTTTTATAAAAGGCCCATCTAAACACCCGATTTCCTTTTTAGGGGCAAAATGGTCATTTTCATATGCTATTCCTAAAAAAAACCATCAATTCACAGTATAGAGCACATAAAGTAAGAGACATAATATTGGAAAACCCCCATTAAGTTCTAATTTGATTCGGGCCCATCAAAAGACCCAATTTCCTTCTAGGGGTAAAATGGTAAATTCGTAGCTGGGTTTTAACAAAAGCCACTAATTTACATTATAGAAGGCTCAAAATGATAAACACCATAAAAATTTGCACTTAAAAAGCTACTAAAATGAAGAAATTGAGTAAAAAATATAAACCGGAGATAATTGGAAATAAAAACTTGAAAAACATGGGTTAAATTAAAACTTGAAATTTTATTTTAACCTTGAACTTTTCGAAATAACAAAATGACCCCACTATTCATCACATTTACAAATTAAATGCCCCAGGCCATGTACGTTGAATCAAGGTTCAGCTTTGGCTTTGGTTACTATTTTGGCCACAAAAAAAAATCCGAAAAAATAATAAAATTGATCATTTGTCTCCTTAAATAACAACTGTTTTGAAATGAGGAGGGTTTCCATATTCTTTTGAGGTCTTAAGAAGTTTGAAAATTTCTGGAAAATCTCTCTATTTCAATCAAGAATTTGAGCCAAAGCTCCTACCCTCTTTGTTACTTCACAGTTTTCATGTTCAAGATGCCATCATGATCAAAATCTGGTGATGGATTGGGCGTGGATGTTGACCCACTTCAACTGGGCTGCACCCAATGTGGGTGCTCACTTCTCATGATGTGGAAAGCATGGGCATAGCAGGTTCAGGATACTTAAACAAGAAAACACTCAAACCAAAAGAGATCAAAACCTGTACCACTTTTGTGCTCACTAATGAGAATAAAGACAAGCCAACAATGAGAAAGAGTAGGGACGACCAGCCCCTTTTTCATGAATTCAGACCCTATCTTTGTCACTTTCTAAAAGAACAAAATCACAACAGAATAAAGCCAACTAATATAAGTAAGTGGTAGGGACGATCAATCCCTTTTGTTCATGAATGTAGAGTCATGCTTTTTGTTTAATAAGAATAAAACCAAATCAACAACAGTAGCCAATAGGGACGACCACCCCCTCTTGTTCAGACCCTGTTTGCTCATAGAATAAAGCCAACCAATGAATCAATGGTAGGGACGATCAGTCCCTTTCTTCTTTTTTTTATGAATGCAGAGCTATGCTTATTGTTTAATAAGAATAAATCCAAATCAGTAACAGTAACCAATAGGGACGACCACCCTCTCTTGTTCAGCCCCTGTTTTTGTTTTTTTTTTCTTTAAGGAATAGTCCCACTTACAGCAAACCAGTCCCCTTTCAAAGCAACATAATACATATCAAATCTATTAAACAATGGAAATGAAGTTGTTTAGAACTTGTACCCTGTATTGAGAGACTTTTCTTGGCTTCTGAAGCTCCTTCCAGCAGCACCTTTGTTTTTCTTCTCTTTAACTTAATGGGTTCTCTCTCTTATCTAACTCAGTGTAACACTCATGGTGAGCTCACCATCAATTTTTTTTCTGCAATTGTTTTCCCTTTTTTTACCATTCTCCTCCCTTCTTGTTTTTTTTGTTTTCCTTTATCTCTGTTCGTCCTTCCCTGTAAATGTTGTCCTCCCTTCTCTTTTAACAGAGAAGGGAGAAGGAGATGGGAGAGGGGAAGCAGGCCCACGTGGGCCCACGTGGGTCACCTCCCTTCCCTCCAATCCCCATTAGATAAGGAAGGGCCAAACCACCTCTTCCTCATCTAATTTTTTTTATTTTATTTTGTTTTTTTTTCTTTTTTCTTTTTTTATTTTTTTCTTCTATTTTATTTTTTTATTTTATTTTCTTCTTTTTTTTATTTAATTTGTACCCCAAACTACTTTGTTTTTGTTGGATACTCATTATCCAAAAAAATTTTTTTTGTTTTTTATTTTTATTTTTACATATTACTACCCAATGACAAACTTGTGATATACAGGTTTGCCACATGGCAAACCAAATCTTATAAATTTACGAAAATACCCTTCAAACTGTTTTGGCCATAACTTCATTGTTCGAACTCCGATTCACGCAAATTTAGTTGCGTTGGAATCGTATCGAAGCGTACTTTTTAATGGTGCAAGGGTTACTGGCCAAATCAGCTTTTAACAAAATGAAAAATTTTAGTTCTTTGTTTCAGCTTGCTTAGGGTTTTGCTGTATTTAGCACTTTTTGGTTCGAACAAAATTTGGGTGCTTACAATCATTACTTTTTTGTGCAATAACGGTGATATTTAATGAGGATAATATTTACTTTTGAACAAAAATACAAAGCAGTGGGCGATGGTTTATATTGAAATGCACAGTATATTGTCAATAGTTGTGGTTTCCACCTGAGGTTTCTTTAGTCATGATTTATTTAAGTTTCAAAGGCACTATTTACAATTGGTAGGTCTCTTTAGTCATGATTCGGCAACCTTTTTGGTCTAGGCAGAACTCGTGCTTGCTTCTGTTTTGTTCTTTTTAACATTACCAGCGAGGTGCACATGCAATACCGCACGTAGAGGGAAGGAACAGTTTTAGAACTGTCTAGATTTTAAATGAATAGGCAAAGTTTTGACCATTTTAACCCCGTATTAATGATATCTTGACAACGAATGGTAAGGGCTTTTTGGGGAAGACATGAATAGTTGTTGGCATGCTTCCCAAAGGGCCTATTCTCATTATATATAGTATGAATATGGATGAATCAGCACACTTTGAATCAATTCTTCCACTTGCACAAATCCACAAGTCGCACCTTCTTCTTAGTTTAATATTTTTTATATTATTTAATTCATCTGTAATTCTAAACATGCTTTATATATTTATTTTTTTTATTTTTGTTTTGCCATTGGGAATTGATTATTAGTTAAACAATTAAGGAATTGCTGATAGGAGAATGATAATCATTATCTAAGGTGTAGCTTTCTTTAGTATTTTGCCTTTCAGTAATTGTTATTATTATACCATGAGCATGGTTCTGTATAAAATTATTTTCTCAGTAAGTTTTAAGCAAGATTACTTCTAGTCATTCTTTCAGCATGACCGACCCAAATCATTATATGGTTGGAATAGTTTGAGACATAAATTGTTATCAGAGCTGGTTCGAGTCCAGCGGTTCACCCAACAAAGGAGGCCTACACATGCACATTGGTAGAGCCATACCACGGGTGGCCAAGCCACGTCAATTAGCTACACACGCTAAGATACATGATAGCGGGAGCATGGTTGGTGGGACGTAAGTGATGGGAGCAGAGCATATGGGGCAATCCTATATCAGATATAGATGAGATCTTTGAAGGATATACGGGTTAAGTGTGAGGCTCTTCACATCACCCGTGAGTTTTAGGATGAAAGTGGGGGGACTATCCCCTTGGGTCATCATATATAATGGAAATTCCTACAGTGGAATTTCTGAAACTACTACCAATGTTTCAGGCATATTGCAGTGCCTAACAACTGCTGATTCCTTGCTTACTATGTGCAAAATAATCCGCATAAAATACATAACAATACAATGAATCTTCAAAATACATAACGAGACAATGAATCTTCAAAAACCTTTGTGCTATTTCAATATAGTAGTTATTTTATCACGTTATTGCTTCTTCTTTGCATTCTCATTGACATGGCTTAGTTGCACATGAATAAAAGAAAGTGCTTTTCATGCAACTATGTTACCAATGTCAATATCATAATACATCAACAGCATTTCACTAGGAACAATAGAAGTATGTCATGAAACTGAAACTGATCAACTATGTCACCAGTGTCAATACTGAAGCATTTCACTAGGAACATTTTGGAGAAGAAAGTCCTGAAACTGATCTATAATTGGTTAGAATCAGAAAATTTGATGGCCAATGTGTCCTTGGAAGAGTTTCTATTACGTGATAAGTTCCCAGATTAGTGAGGGAAGGGAGTGCTTTGTTTCCATTTCTCCTGTTCTTAGTCTTATGTACACAGATTGTGTACCTATACGAAAATGTTTTTTCTTTCGACTTTCATAATATATATATCATCTTGAATATTGATCAAAAAACAATAGAAGTATGTCGTGTGTCTTACCTGCCAACTGATGAGTGATAAACAGCCAGACTTTCTATTCCATCTTTTGTCTTGATGATTCTCTTACAAACCTCATGGTTTTCTTGATCATAATCTGCCATGGCTATTGCATATAGAATTATCCTACGAAAGATCAAATACTGCATGTCATTTGCCATATAAAAGGGAAACAATAATTATTAAATTATAAAATACAAGAAATCAAAGGATGAAATTAGAAAGTGGAACAAATAAAGGAACATTTTCCCATTTAACAGTCATATCCATTGACAACTATCAAGAAATTTCAAACAAGCATTTCCACATTACACATTTACCGATTACCATAGAGACAAAGTAAAGTTCACATACATGTACTGTATTTCAAAAAAATACTGAAGCATATAGGCAGAGTAATTGCACTTAATTGATTTAGTTTCACAATGTTCATTGAGAACATACCACAACAAGAAAAGCTGAAGGGAAAGTTTCTGATATGAAATTTAGTTAGTAGCTTAACACAGATCCCAGTCCAAAAGAAAAGAGAAACAAGAATGGAGACGTTCAACCAACCGGGTGTATCTTGACTGTACTTTTTTTTTTCCTTCAAAACCATTTCCTGGCACACAAAACTTGAATAAAGAATATGATCCTTATCAGCATTCCGCAAGGACCTCTCCCAAGCCCTAGCCATGAAAGAAATCACCAACCTAAAATCCTTCGAATTATTGAAAGACCAAATCAACATATATGAAAGGGGTGCGATGCTTCTTCCACAGAATATTGTGTCATTCAAAGCAACATAGTTCCCTGAAAGGAAGACTTCCAAAACATGCAAATGTGATTTTACACATAAAATTGGTGCGGATGAGACTAGATCGCAGTTCGCAAATAAAATCTATCAAGCGAGGAAACTGAAGGAAACAATACATCTATATTCGAATTGCGAAGTAATAATCGTTTCTTTTGAAAATTGCAACGAAAGCAAAAGACGATAAAAGAATTCTTACTAACAAAAAGAAAAGGGCGATGATCTGTACGATTTTATCTTCGGTGGCAGCCGCTGCTTCTCCAAAAATTCGATGAATGGAGACTCCAGATCCGCTTCGGAGATCGTCCTATCCTCTTCATTCTCCTCTCCGTTGGTAGCTGATGATCCAAGGTGCTCCTGAACGAGTTTGAAAAACCTCATCAACTGATTCTTCTCGATCAATCCGAGATTCCGATCCTTGAAGATTGCTGCACGAGAATCGGGCACTGCAGACAACTGACCATCAGCACCATACACAAAACACGCGTCAACACTCTTGAATTCAATGTGATGACTAGCCCCAGATTTTAGCATCAGATCAACCGCAGAGTCAGCGCAGAACAGAACCCTAGGTCCTGAGAGATCAAGAGAGAACTTCCTGGAAGGCTCTAAAGCTTCTTTGGATACGTGCGAAGAGATCTCGATGTCGGAGTACAGAGGACGAGTCTTAAGGTCTACGACGAGGTAATCGCCGTCGGTATCTTTGGAGCAGGTAACATTTGTCGCGGATTCGGGGATATCCCGTTGCTTCTCGAGAAAAGCAGCGAATTCGTCAACCGGGAGAGAGGAGAAATGGCCGCCGTAGAAGGAGTTGGCATCAAGGTGGAGGACGGATTTTCCGGCGGCGGAGGCGGCAGCAGCGATGACGGCTTCTGGAAGCCCAGTGCCGACTATGATTAGATCGAAGAAAGTGGGATCTATAGAAGGATAAGAGACCTCTTCAGCCATGGCGGCTTGAGGAAGAAAGCCAACGGCTTTTTTGATTCTTTTGCTTGATAGACCGTGTGCACTACTTGGCGGTTCGTTCACTGCAATTCATGCTAAGACAGTAATGGGCTCGACTTTACCAGTTTACCTCATCGGGATTCGGGTTCCGTCCCAAATAGGGTTCAAAAGCCTCCGTCCCAAAATAGTGCATGTATCTAATTAGAAAGAATGAAACCTCGGTAAGGATCACCGAAGAGCGTCTTCAGCGACTGTGAGCGATAATGAAGAATGAAGTTTGAATTCTGTGATTATAGCATTGATCCGGTCAGCTACGGATTTTATAAAATCACATAATTCAAACTTCATTCTGTTGGTTCGGTGTTTGAAGGCCGGACTCGATCGTACAATTCAACCATCCATCATGATAATGTATCAGTTCCAATCGATATGCTCGTTTAAGTGTTAAAAGGCCACTAGCAGGGGCCGAGGGAAAAAAAGATCCAGCATTTGTGTGATTTGGTGTCATTCCTAGTTCCTGATAACGTTTCACTACCATCTTTGGTTCCCTTCCATTTTGTTTCTAAGTTAAATAGAAGAAACAGTAGAAACGAAGTCGTGACAGCTGATTTTCGAGAATAGCCAAAAATCCCAATATTTTCTCTACTTTAGGACTGTCATCAGGTGGAAACCTGCCACAACCATCTTGAAAATTTATAAAAGCGTGGCTAAAGACGCAAGATATATTAGCATGTACATCAGTATCTGAAAATCCATGTACAACAGGTTATGACTCTGTAGATACAAGCTTTTTAGACGCAGGCTAATACTTGAAATCAGAATATCCCGCCTATGAATGTCAGTCGGCCAAATTACTTCCATCGATCACCACCTATGCAGAATCTGAGCTATACATACAAGCCAGGTTAGATAAAACAGGAATCATTAAGATGAACACTCAGAATAAAATCATTTAACAGCAATGTTCAAATTAGATCTGTAATGCATCTTCTGTGTTAAGATATTGTATTTGGGCCCTTTGATATACATAATTGCACTTTTACCTATCAGCTTGAGCTTTTAGGTGCAACGACTGTTTGACATACCGGGAAAAACAACTAATGCAGTATAATCTAGTTAAAAGCATACCTTGCACATTGCATATGCATATGATTCTCTCAGTCAGTCTTCAGAATCGAAATTTTCGTCATCTTTCATGTACTTCTCTTGCACAGCTGCTACCGTGCAACTTTATTGTCAAGAAAATAACTTTATAAAGACCCAACTAATCATCTTATATTTCACCAAGACGGATGGTAGAAAAGATGAAAAATAGATTGCAGATCCTCATTGACTGAAAAATGATCGATGAAAATGCATGTAGCAGCACAGTGGTTCATGAAAAATGGGTCAACCTACCATTAAGTCAAGTCCACCAAGGAGATCTAAACCATAAGAAAACAAGGATGCTTGTCTCCAATAGTTGGAATACAGCAATTTTTTGCTAAGTAGGAACCAAATTTAAACTACCTTCATGCATGTACAAGATATGAGTGGATCCTAGATTCAAAAATGTGTTTCCTCACTACAATGCTGAGAATTTTCAAAAGGTATGAGAAAGCCTAAGGACAAGATCCAAGCTTACCAACAAGTAACAATGTTTTAAAAGTTCAATGAATGGATAAAAAGCAACAAAAGGACATTTCTGAAAAATTGCAGAGAATAAGAGAAGGATATCTATAGTAATCCCAATCGATGGGACCAGCAGCAATTTTGCTGAACTCCACAGCACTCCCTTCAATGCCTGCAAAGATATACCCGTTGCTTTTGTCTATCAGCTTCACGAGATTCCCCACACTTTCCTTGTCCTGAAAAGGGCCACAGGATTAAGAATATACACAAGAAATAGAATGATTAAAATCTAGAACGAAATGGAGAGAATCTGACATACCTGAATATCCAATGTTGTGAAGTTGACAAGACTATAGTCTTCTATTACCTCACACAGCTCTTTTGTAAGTTTCCTACAATTACAGGAATTGTGACAATGAATACTTTGCTTTGCTTGCTCATTAGTGCCTCCAATTAATCATAGAACAGTTCATGTTTAACATGTTTATTTCCATTCCTCCAATTAATCACAGAACAGTTGATGTTTAACATGTTAATTTCCAATCCTTATAACATTTTGTAGAATCAGATCCGGGCAGTGAGAAGGGGTGCATGACAAGATGCAACAACAAAGCCTAGTTCCTTGTAAAACAGACCATGTGATTAATATTTATGTTAAATTCCTCACAGAAACTTCCACCGCATGGACACAGGTAAGTGGCACATGCTTCAATAATATATATCTTGTCAGTTATAGCAATGGTTTATGATAAATGTTAATTCTGCTTCCAATTTTTCTAACATTTGATTTGATATTATTTGATATATTCTCACTGGGAGTTTGATTATGTTTGAACTGCTTCTGAGGATCTCCTTGAGCTCTATGAAAATTTTTCTTGCAGGAAACTAGTGTATGAGTAATTTATTTGAGTAGTAATGTGTATTCTAATTAATGCTAAGATGAATGTATGGCAGAACTAGAAAAGGCAAAACAAGAAATGAAGATATTTGAAAGTGGTTAGGCATATCATGCATTAGGGATAAAATTGAGGAGAGTAGGTTAAGGTAGTTTGGACATGTAAGCGGAAACCTAGAGATGCAACTATAAAGAGATGTAAGAGGATGAATACTGAAGGGCCTAAGAAATCATGAAGAAGACCTAAAAGACATGGATGGAGTTAATAAAACAAGACTTACATAAACAGCAATTAACTGAAGATATAATTTTTTATAAAATGGAATGGAGAAACAAGATTTGTATTGCCGACCCCACTTTAGTGGGAACTTGCTTATGTTGATTGATTTTAAGTTTAGCTCCATCTATTTGGAAAGAAAAAATCAAGTCTCCAGTCATCAATCCAACATGGTGCATGTCATTTTTGTGTTCATGTAGGTAGCATGTATATGAAACTTCTTTATACAGAAGTTAACAAACGCAGTGGCAAGTTAGCAGGACCAAAATATTCATCCTTTGATGATCTGTGTTTATGTAATTCCATAACGACAACATAACTCTTATCAACTGTTCAATTGTACTGTTGGCAAGTTAGCAGAACAAAAATGTTCATCCTCTGATGACCTGATGTTCATTTATGCCATAACAACAATGAAACTCTTATCAACTGTTCCATTGTCATAATACATATTTACCAATAAATAAAATGCAAAAGTAAACCCATGTCACAAGTTATAAACCACCCCTATCCCAACCCAAAATGAAAAATGTGATTAACTAAAACACAATTCATGCATATTAACAGTTGTAGAGGCAATGTTGGGATATAAATGATCTGTTCAGGTGTACTAAATAGCTTGCACATGGCGATTTCTTGGTATAAAAGGGGCAAGGGGTGAAGGAATCAACCCCAGATAGATGACATCAGCATCAATTGTCTTACCCCAAAAAAAAAAAAAAAATTTGTTCCTGCATTTTCTCTGATATCCATCCAGATAATGTGATGGTCAGCCAACTAGAAATACGCTCAACAAGGGCAATGATGCGGAAAGCAAACCCATCATATTGACCTTTATTACTATAGGCTGCTTGTCTTCCAGGAATCCAACAGGGAGTTATGAATTTACTGCTCAATTTTCCTTCTTGTAGATTGTTTTCCTATGCGTTTGTTGTGGGTCTTGACAGTCTTTTCTTTCCCTTCTAAGTTTTATTGCTTATATCGTTGTTTATCAAGTTGCTTGCTATTTATAACGGGGAAAATGGATAGACAGAATCTAGCAAATATTAAAAAAGTGCTAAATTTATTTTTGGAAAAGGTTAAATCAGTGTAGCAAGGCATTAAAAGCAAATATAGAATTCTTAAATAATGTGTAAATGGGTTTACTTTTCATTCTAATTTATAGTTGATATACGAACCAAAACACAAACAAGAATTTAAAAAAGTTACAATAATATATAACTTGATGTTATAAATATTGAAACAAGGTTTAAGTACTCAGTATTGGGTTTGGTATCGGCCCAGCTCGATACCGAGTTGTATCGGTCGATACTGAGAAGTATCGGCCAATACTTCTGAAAAGACCACTAGTATCGGGAGGATACTCGGTATCAGCCGATACTTAAAACCTTGCATTGAAACCCATAAGCATTTCCATATTATTTTCACAGAAAAAAATTCCAATTTTCCACCTGTACTTAGCAGAGCGAGGATCTTGATCCAGATGATATTGTAAATAAGATAAATCTTCAACATCTGTATAGAACTCAAGGTTAAAAGCTGCAACACAGACCAACCAGCACTATCAGTAATGGGGAATAGTTATTAAAATATTGCATCAAAGTTTGAAGGGTTTCCCCACTGTTTTTGATAGAATAGAATGCTCTGACTACACCTAGTTTTCCATAGCTTTCGATGAGGTCAATTTTTGACAAGACATTGATGTGGGGAAGTTCCAGATGTAACATGGTTGATAGTGAGAGAAGCAATGCACTCACATATTTCCCAGGGTCACTGCACAGATGCGCATCAACTAAATGCACAGCAGTCAACTGCATAAAACAAAGAGGTACTGCTCAATTTCTGGTAAATTTGTGACCAGGAGACCAAATTTAACTGGCTTTAGTTTCTATCAAACAATATTCAAATAGACCTCGTTTAAGTATGCATACCCGGAGGTCCAACTTCTTTATGAGTTTAGAGATTACGTTCTTGGCATTTGAGTGAAGGAAAAATAGTTCCACTTGGCCAGGACAATCAAACAAAATATAGTGGTCTGCAATGTTTGTTCATTCGTCAAGTATCATGTAACAATGACCAATTAATTACATGGATTAGTGCAAATAGAAAAATTTCGTCACAATAATGAATGCAGGATGAATAACGCAAGTTCCATATTCTCGAACTTTTGGGGGTAAAACTTTCTAACATATCACTTTATATCAGTTTAAAGATTGCAAACAAGGTAATTAAAAGCATCAAATTTACTTCAATAAGATACTGTAAATTTACTGCCTAAATGAAACATATTATTGAGAAAATTATATATAACATAGCAACAGCTTTATCACAGAGTTCAAACTTACAATCCATGACAAGGAAAATTATCTCTTGTCATGGATCTCCAGCACCACCAAAATAGAAAAACTTCGCAAATTGAGAATAGATGCTTGAGGACATTTATTTTATACACTAAAATTAGTAATTATACACATAACATTGATGATTTAGCATAAAAGATCCAAACTAGTAAGTGTCATTCTAGTAAGTCATTACTCTCTGCAATGTGACAGATCTCCAGCATCGACCACAGAGAAACAGAGCAATTTGTGACTAGATGCTTGAAGGTATTTATTTTATATGGTAAAAACTAGGAACCAGTTACACATTTTTTGCCACAAAAGGTTCCACCCAGTAATTCTAGTCTTCCTAGTTAGTCTCTACTCACCATGTGGCTGAAAGTGCAACAGATCATGGTTTACAATTTTGCCGGCATGCTGACGAAATTTCGGTTTTTTTTTTTTTTCATCTGGCGGCACGAAACTGGGGGCCTGGCATGCTGCGAAATGTAGCAGCATGCCAGCGAAATCTGGGGAAGCTGGGAATTTCTTCCCCAGATTTCTCCAGATTAGGAAAATTTTGGGGAAATATGGCGCCATGCCAGTGAAATTTCCCCAGGCATGCCCACTCGATGGCTGATTTTGTCATTTGTTAATAGACATGCAAGTAGTAACACACAAGAGGAGCCACCCTGTGCAAACAATTGAATGCTCTAAAGGATTTTGGGCAGCCTGTGCAAACAATAGAACATCTTATTCTAACATGTCTGTGGGTGCCTACTCTTCTCATTAATTTGTTTGCTATCTGTGGGGTGTTAGACGTTTTGTGGGAGGTTCAGCTCTATGAGGATAGGAATGTAGAGGTAGTTGGGTGGTGACCGATACCCCCTTATAGGCGTGCTATTTTGTATTATTCTCCTCCTCTTTATATATATAATTTTCATTAATGATATAAAAAAAAAAGAGGAAGTGGATTATGGCGGTGAGAAAAAATTCAGAACCCAGGTCTCTGAAGTTGAGTCCCGATGGACTGGAAGACAAACCAAAATTCATGCAATTTAGTGCATCTAATTACGGTAACAGCAACTTAGTACTATAATTTTCATCCAAATATGAAATTTGGTAAAATTGAAAGCAACTGGTATTTCAGTGTTGAGAACAGACGTAAGCATACAACCCCATGTGATGAGTAAACGATATCAATTGTGCATTTGAAAAGGCAAGACAGTCTGGTGAACCATTCCGGACAAGAAACCTTGTGAGAGATGCATCCACATGTGCAGGTTATTGGAGAACCCCACTTGTTTACATCTAGATCCAGTTTACTCCACCCCTTGATACAAATTCTAAACCCTAAAAACATTAAACACTCAGTAAAGAGGCCCCTATAAAATATAATGTGAAGGAACTTAAAGTTGTTCAAAACTACTTTAGCTGTTAGAAGTAATCTATTACAAAAGCATTAATAGGACATGTAACCTATAACAAAAGGGTCCTTTGTAAAGTAGGTTGTCTGGATTGGCTAAATTATTGCTCCATGCGGTACAGAAGCCACGTCTCACCAGAAAACTGAACCTAATGATGCAGACCAGAACAAATTTAGTAAATTTAAGTAGGGCTGATACTTTTTCCATTTCCGCAATACCAGGTCACAAATAGGATGACCACATTTGACCTTGTAGTTAAAAATATTAGGGAAAAGTATCTGAAAATTCTTAAGCAATATTTCATGTGTAAAATACCCAATAACCAAACCTACAGTCAGTCAACCGCATCACTAAGACTATCTTAAGAACTGAAACATAACATTTCAGTCTCTCATCGTCAATGAAAAGGAATAACATGAAAAAAAAAGTGCCTTACATTAAAATGAATTGATAAGACAATTTTGATCTTACATCATTGATAAAAAGGAATAAGATCACAAAAAATTTCATTGCTATAAAATTTACTATGTTTTTCTACATATTTTATTTGAGTTTTAGTTGTTTATTTTGAGCTTGTTAAGTCCTTTGGGTCAAGTTCTCTGGGAGTTATTGAGAAGGATAACACATATGTGGAAGCTTACTTGGAGTGCCCCACTTCTCCATGTATACCTTACAAATCATCATAGTCAAGTTTTGGAGCCAAATAAGTTTCCCAAATGACATAAAGTGCTTACAAAAGCATCATTTTTTGTATAAAACTTAATGCAAAATATCAGAAGGCCATAAACAAACATTAATTAACTATTTTTTTTTATTGGTAACACTAATTAACTATTTTATTTGTTTGATTATTTATTTATATTTGATGAGTAATGAAGATACTATTTTAAGAATGAAGAAAAGTGTGTACAAAGAAGAAAAACGTCTCCCCAACCCATGTTACAATACATAAGAAAAAAGAACTGTGAAAGACAAGAAGTTCAGAGTATATTAACTGTTAGGCCTATAAAGGATAAGATATCATCCACACGGCTAATCCAAAGGATCCCCTGTCAAGTGGATTATCTGGATTAGCTATATCATTATTTAATGTGACATAATGTGGTCTGTTGCAACAGCCAACTAAAGCTGCTACAACAACAGAATACCTTCCGCTATACTTACGTAGTTGCCACACCAGGTGATGGATGAAGAATTCCATAGCGTTGTAGTTGTTCTGTTGCTCATTCTGATTCCTTAAAAATTGTTAGATATTACTTTTTATTAGTATCTAGGCTCTGATTCCCAGGTGTATCCCTTCTACCCTGCTGAACTTGCAGTATCTTGATTTTTCTCCGTTCTTCTTCATAAATATCTGGTTATACAATTCCATAACCCTTGCATAGACCACAACCAACCTAATCATTTTCTCTTAATCTCATAACTTTGACACCTAAACCCCCCACAATCACAAATCCCATAAAGTATTCTAACCTTTTTTATGTAGATCTGCAGACCAACATCTCAAATTCAATCTGCAGAAAGGACTTGGATAACAGGCACAAAATATGTTGGATTAAGCTGTAGCTCACATGGTTGGCACAGGCACACTGCAAATAATCATAAGGTCACAATTTTGTATCCACCTTAAACACTAAATGTCCAAATTATAAGTAAGACTGAAGATAACATATACGACTGCTAATTAGGATAAAGTCAGATCAGTAACTACACCTTACAAGTCATGATTAAATACAAGATTAACCCCAACATTTGCCCGTGATTTGCATATGATATCATCCTCACTCATCCAAAAATTTGTAGATCAACAATAGATGTATGGATAGAACATATGAATATAGAAATCTCTCCAATTTCCATTTATGATCTTCACAGTGAGTACAAACTTTAGAGAACAATAAGGTGCATATAAGGAACTCTAGAAAAAGCACACCATAATGAAAGGATATTGAAACACACTGACCTTTGAGAAGAGGCTTCAGTTTGGATTCCAACCAATCAATGTTTTTTTCCAAATAATCCATACAGTAGACCAGACCTAGTTAGAAATCAAACATACTTTCAGATACTTACAAATAATGGTCTAAGGCACATGTAAATACATATTGCAGTGGAATGCCATGGTTAAGTTTAAAAAAAAATTAAAATTAAAATGCACATGCTGAAGGTTGTAGAGATGGTCCACCAAAATCATACCACTTGAGATGGTATTAAATCTCAGATGATCCTACCTAGATCATCAGACCTGTCTTGGGATTGCAAGCCACCAAGCTGGATCCTGATATGAAAGAGCCTTCGACTTGTCCTCATCCTTAAATCATCTAGTGGCGTCAGGTGGTGTAGCTAACTCTCTGGCTTACCGTACTACTTCATTATTACTGATGCTTACAAATGCATTACCAAGCATTTATGTTGCTAATTGATGATTTTTGTTGTTTTTATGAACTCAATGTGATATGATGCCTAACAATTAAATTTTTTTGTTAACAATTCAAAAAAAACATTGTGAAGTTTTTTTTTTCTTTCTTTTTATTGATATTTTTTATCTTTTTTTTTTTACAAGTCTTCAGCTATTTCTTTCTTTCTTTTTCTCTTTTTATTTTGGGACTTCTTATTTGGAATTGGCAATTGACCACCTAATCCGTATACATATTAGCAATATAACCCATTATTGGACAAGAATGATTCTTGATTAGATTTGGAGTTTTAACACTATGAACCAAATGCACATCCTTTGAAAGGTATGCAGCTAAGAGATCCTGTAGGCTAAAAAAGATAAGGAAACTAAATAATTGTAAAATGGAGGTTAGGGCAATCATTGTGAAGGTTAGAATAGATAAATTGAAACCAACTATTATAAAATAGTTAGATGGTTCACGTCTTGCACAGCAATGCAACACTACATTGTTTCAACCGATTGGTATTGTTTTTATCAACCCAATATAGCATGATAAAATATTACACTGTTTCAATTGTTCTTTAGCAGTGCTGTTAAATTTTTTATCAATCACTGTTTCAAATGTTCTTTAGCAATGCTGTTAAATTTTTTTATCAATATTTTCATTCAAATATACTTAAAGTACCTTGTAGTTCTTTTGTAACTTTTAAATAAGTTTTGACTTCTGGTTTGGGATCAGCAGATCTACTAGTATATCGGTGAGACAACTTAAGGCTGGCCTTGAACAATCCCAGATCAAATCCTGAACATTAACATATGCCAACCAAATTTCCATCTTGTAGGACATGAACTACATAAGATTATGTAATTGTCAAATTGTGGTTAAGGCATCCTTTAGCATATCAAAGTAAAAATGTAAATGGAATATTTGGTTCATTTCGCGTGTACATGTCATGCTTCCTCGAGACTCAAGAGTATACATGATGTTCATCTTACACTTGGTAAGTTTCATATGATTACAACATTTAATTAAGGAATGTAAGTTTTCACGCAGGACTAACCTCCATTAGGACCGAGAGCATGCTCAATCATCACATCACTGAGTTTTATGAGGTCCTCAATATTCACAGCACACTCGTAACTGTATATCATGTAAAGGAAAACCAAAGTATTTTACATACCAAAATCATTCTTCTATTGGTTATGTCAAAACAAGTTAACCAACACACTGAAAATTTTAGGTGAAGGATACGGCAACGAATCATTTGCAGGATCCAGATTGATGACAGCTACCTTCCTGCATGACCAGGATTATTTATTATATTGCAAATAAACTGGTCAACATTTTTTTCCTAAAAAAATATAAAAAAGGTATATATTCAAGCAAGAACATTAATTTTGAACATGCTCTAAATTTGTCCACCAAGTACAAACTGCAGTTGCATGAACAGACACGGGAGATAGCTTGGAGAATGTCTTGCACAAAATAAAAAATGTTCATTTACATTTGCACAAACACCAGAGACCAACTTGGGCTTACATTTGTCACACTCAGGGACCTCCCACCCAGAGGAAATAAACTTACAATGGCAGGGTAGAGAGATAATCCTTTTTTTTTAAATAGGTACTATGTATTAAATGGAAGCTTCCTTTCTAGGGTCCGCAATTTAGGCCCAAAAATAGATGTTCATTTGACATTGGCAGAAAATCCTTTCACCTAGCTTCCATTTACATTCGTCATTAAGTCTCGTCCTCCCACTGTTCCAGGCTTCGCCTTGAAATAGCCATCCATGTGGATCTTAAGGCATTTCAATGAGGTTTCCATACTTTTTCTTGCCACATATTTTTCACGCTCAAGGCATTTCCATTGAGGTAAACTTACAGTAATCCATATCTTGAGGTGGAATTCGGTTCATTATATCACTTGAGGAAGATGCGTAAAGCAAGTATGGATTATGGGATATCCAAGTTTTCCACAAGTCGAATGAAAGGATGCAAGTTCAGGGTATGTTACTGCTTGTATTTACCATTGAGGTAGATGTTCCATCAATGCACCTATCCCAACAGTTACTAATAACCTGATATATGATATGGTTATCCCTGCATGTTATAGTAAGGACATCCGCAATGCCCAAGACCTAGCTTATATGAAGTGAATGATTCGAGAACCACGATTGAGGAAAGTTTACTACATGATTTTAGATGGGACCGGGGTTTCATTTGTTAGATCTGTCCATCTTCATGAAAACTACACAGATAGACTTTGTACCCTATTTTAAATCCTCTATAGATTAAACCCCTATTCTAATTCAAGCAGATATATAAATCCCAAGTCCTTTAGGACTCATTTTGATGTTTAAGGCAGCCCTATTAGCTTCATATCATGACTCTTGGCACCGTGCCCAAAGTTATAAAGCATCCTTGGGTAGGGTCAATGACAAATAAACAAATAATACCACCAACTCATTTTCCTTTTCTTCTCAAGTATTGATAATCAGACCTTTGTCAACATGATTTTTCTCATGACTTTAGCTGTAAACCTTATATAAAAGATGGAACAAATAAAGATTTGTTAAGGCTTTATACTTTTTAATCCCAGCACGGAAGACATACTCAACTTCCAATCTTTAAAAAAACAAAAAACAATAGATTACGACCTGAAAACAAAAAGGAACACAGTGTGTCCAAAAAACAGGAAACTCGTTTCAATATAACTGTATCACATGATCAGAAGAAGTTGTAAAACGAAATTTTCAAGTACTCAATCTGACTTCGGCCATAACATGTTGATGGAAACATCTATCAAAGTCGAACGCTCACTGAAGATTTTTAATTAAATCCAATAACCCTGACAAGAAAAGCTTTCAGCTCTGTAATTTCTGAAGTTCGGCGACGGAGTTATTGCTCATGTAATGTATCGAAAGAAATAGTTCTCTTCTGAAAAAAAGTACTACAAAAGTTTTCTCTGCCAATCATGACCTCTAACAAACGGAAAAATTGTTCAAAATCCAAACAAACAGAAAGGCAAAATGAAGCATGTGAATTTACCTTCCAATAAGTTGGAGGAACTGAGACATTCCATTACAGTAAGTCGTCTTCCCGGATCCTGGAGGACCAATTACTACTTGACCGTACACCATCCTATCCTCCTCTTGCCTTTCGTTTATTTCTTGGTCTGAGAAACTCTTTATCTTTAGATCAGTGCCGTTAACGTCGTAATTAGGAAGGAAAGTACAGATTTCTTTCACTGAAAACGTTCGCGTCGGTTTTGTCGCTCGAGGGTTTAAGTTCTAGATTAGAATATAATACGCGAGACTGGATTCAAAATGCGCCGTTGATAGACTCTTATTTCAAGTTGGGAAGGGCTTAGGGATGGCAATAGGGCGGGTTAAGGTTAACCGGGTAACCCGCCCAGCCTTACTGGGACGGGTTTGGTATGTACGACGGGTTGGTTTAGCCCAACCGGCCAGCCTCAACTCTGCCTTTAATTAGACTACCAAAAAAAAAAAAAATCCGCCTTTAATTAATTAAAATATTTGTTTATATATTAAAATTAGGGGTGGCAATTTATCGGGCTGGGCTGGGTTCGGGCTGGGCTTAAGAGCATATATAAGTACTTTAGGGCTTGCCCAACCCCGGCCCGGCCCTGATTTTGGGCTTGGAAATCATGCCCAAGCCCGATCCTAATAAAAGTAGAGTTGTTCAAGCCTGGCCCTATTTGGCCCGGTTTTTTTTACAAATGATTAATTTTTTTTAATCAAGAAACCAAAAACAAGACATTTTGAGGCTTAGTTAAATCCTAAAGAAGACAATGAGGCCGCATGTTCACTAACAATTTGTTGTATTTAACATTCCAAAGCACAGAAATTCTAATGCACGTTCAACATATATTTAATAAGAAATGTTTTTTTTAGATTTGAATACAAAAGATATATGTACTATTGGAAAGTTTCTATATTGCCTAGGAAAATTAAATCCCACAATCCAAATACATCAAAACATGTAAAATATGTTAAACTAATCAACTTTAAATGAGATGTCTTGTTGGAGAGTGATAAGAAGAGACTAAAATTATGTTTTTTAGTAAACATAATATTAATAGGCCGGGGCCAGGCCAATTCGGGCTAAAATAAACTCACCCAAGCCTGCCCTAAATATTTCGGGCTCTTAAAATCTGGGCCGGGCTAGCCCGCTGGGCCTAAAAATCATGCCCAAGCCCAATTAAAACTGGGCCGGGAGGGTCGGGCTGGGCGGGCCGGGCTAGAAATTGCCACCCCTAATTAAAATATAAATATAATATATATTTATTGATAAATATATTAATGATCTATATATTCTATTAAAAAAACGGTATTTTATGAATTATTTAAGATAACCAGGGCTATCTTGACCCACCTGTTACCGACCCAATAGGAGCAAATTAGAGTTTGGTATTAACTAAACCCTTTGATGGTGAACGAGTTTACCATTTAGGTTTATCGCCCCAAGCCTGTACCATTTCCATCCCTAGCAGAGCCGGCATTGGTCATGCCTAGGTCCTTGGGTTGGATAAACTCATTAATGGGCTCATGTGATCTGCAAGCTTGACATTCGGGTTCGGCAATAAAATATGACCAATGTATAGTTCGATGTTGCTTAAGTCCGCTAAGGAAAGCAAAAAATATATTTTTTTCTAATAATGAAATGTAGTGTTTTAAAATACTAAGGCCCCGATTGGTTCAATGAATTAGAATTGGAATTAAGAATTATAATTCCAATTCTAATTCATCAAGAATTGGAATTGGGTAGAATTGAAATTATTGTAATTGGATGGCAAGAGAATTGAAATTTGGAATTACAATTCCATGAAGAATTGATTTAAAAGCCAATTCCACTGATTGGATGAACTTATGAAGAATTGATTTATATCATTCCCATGTTAATAATAACACCAATGACTGATTATCATGACATATGAATTCCAATAATTCATTCTCTACAACTAAAACCAAAACAACACTACTGGGTTTTAATAATATTTTTGTCTTAATCAAATCCTCCATGTATGACCAGAGGATTATGATCAACTCGATAGGTCAAAGCAAGTGGAAACAGAAGAGAGAGAAATATAGAAGAAGGAGAGAGAGGAAACAAGGGAGATAGAGAGATGGATGAGAGAGAGAGAGAGAAGAAGGGAAAAGATACGTACTAGTCCCTGCAACACTAGCGAGGAAGAGGATAATGAGATTTGGTAGTTTCTTTATTGGTAGAGCTGGCAAAGGGTTGGGTCATAATCGGGTTGGGGTTTAATTGGGTCGAGTTAGGGTTAAACTAAATTAAGGCGGGTTGGGGACCAATAAACGGCTTCAACCCGCCAACCCGTTAATTATTATTTTTTTATTTTTCAAAAAATATGATTAAAATAGTGTTTAGGGTTAATTGGATCGGGCTGTACCGTGTTTGGGTTGGGTTGGGGGTTAATCGGGTCCGGACAAGCCACTTTTGTCTTTTTTTATTTATTTATCGGGTTACTCGTCGGGTTGCCGGGTCATAATCGGGTTAACCCAATTACTAGCGGGTTGGGGAAACCCCAACCCAATTAATAAACGGGTCAACCCAAACCCATTTAACTTGGGTAAGGTCGGGTCACATTTTCCTAGCTCTATTTGTCGAGCATATATCGTGCTTCTAATTCTCTATCTCGTATCCCCAATTCTTTTCGATTTAGTAGGGAATTAGGTAACTTAAAAAATAGCCTATAAGCTAATTCTGTGGAATTGAGCCTTAATTCCAATTCCAAATTCCAAATATTTAACCAATCAAAGGAATTGGAATTGGGTTCCCAATTCCAATTCTTACCCCAATTCCAACCCCTGATTCCGCGAACCAATCGGGCCCTAAGGGAATTCATATGGGCGTAGCAAAAGAATTATAAACAATACCAAGTGTGTTAATAGGTGAGTCAAGTCACCGCTATCAAGAATATAATTAAATATATCAAGTTTACCCGAACTTTATATATTTAATTATATTAGCGTGAAAAAGATTATCATCTAAGATTAGGAAAATAGAAGATTAAGCTTTGTCATGTTCATATTTCAGGCATGGGTTCAAAATCCATCATCTCCAAATCAAAGAAAGTTTGCTTGACATCTTAGATTTTGTGAGCCGCTCAGATTGTCTTTACATGTTAGACTGTGGGTACCCTCCGAAGGCAGTCTCTCCAAGGAAGTACGTATGTGATGTGGGAGTGTGTAGTGGCCGTGTAACAAGCAAGGGATTGCCCATAAGGAATGTACCAGGATATATTACACTGACTGGGAGTCTGGGGTAGACTGACATTGAGGATGAAAGAAATGACAAGGTTCAAATCTCGAACTGTGAAGGACATCTTATAAGGATAAAACCACTAGGGCAAGTGGCGGTAAAAATCCACTAACAAGCTATTGTTGATCTAACATGGCCCACCCATTGCTTGCTTGCTTGATCCAACTCATTTAAAAATCGATACTTGTTATATATATATATATATATATATAATTTATTTTAATATAAAAAATAAAACTAGTTATTTGATTTGGGCCTGACTAGATTCCCAACTTCTTTCAACAAATGTAATATGACGGGTAAAGAAGCAAGCCCATGCTGGGTTTTGATAAATCATAACCTATCCGTATAAATATTTATCTCATATACTCCCAACCCTACTCGCCTGGTAATGGGGTGAGGCAAGTTGACCCAATTAGTTATGGCAACATGGCAGAGGCTGTTAAGTATAACTTTCCAAAGTTATTTTAAAATTTTTCAAAGCTGTTAACTTTTCGATTGCAAAAGTTATACCAAACAGCCTTCAAGTTAATCCGGTAACGAGGTAGTTAATTTGGTTACTCGCTCTTGATGGTTTCAAATCCGATAAAGGGCTTTTTTCTTTTCGACCTTGTACCCCACGGTACACGGAACACTAAAATAATCTCTGTTCAAACAAAAATGACAAGCAAACCCGAAAACTAAAGGATCACCTTCTCTAGCAAGCAAGTAGACTTTTCTCTGAGCCAGGGTAACAAAGCTAGCTCTTCGTATCATTAGCATTGGGCAGGTGAACCTGGCTACACAACAACTGTTACTCTAGCAGAGGATCTAGTTCCACACCAATCTGCTTATATAACAAGTTACTTAGCGTACCTACGATCGCTTGCTTGATTGCCCTCTTGGGCTTTTGTAAGTCTTGAATTGGGTAGGGCTTAGCCTAACTTGATCATAACCTGCCTTGAACCCAACCTTGATGTATTAGGAAAAATATTTTCCACATATATCCCAAATAAAATATATATTTTATAAATATTTTACACACTCTATTTAAAGCATTCATGTATTTATGTTTTATATAACAATCAGCTCAACTTTTTTTTATTTTTTGATATAGATACGATTCACATTCTAATTAGCTAAAACTGGAATTTACAAGAGGGACAAGTCCGGGCACAATCCACCCCATGAAATCATCTCTAATACAGTCAGAAATAGAGTGAGGGAAGTTCTTTAACCAAAGACATGAAAAGTTCAGAATAGCAAAGTTAGTGAGACAATCCGCTACACCAGTTGCTTCGCAAAAAACAGCTTGGAATCTGATCTCTTCAAAAGAATTTGCCAGGAGACAGATGTCCTCAATTAGAGTAGCTATTTTCCAGGGGGGTTGGCATTTTTGATTTAGAATGTCATTAGTCTTGCAATCCCCTTCTATAATCACCCTATTGAGATGAAGTTGGATTGCCATTCGGAGTCCTTCAAGCACTGCCTTTGTTTACTATAATCCATCCCATCCCCATTCTAATCACTTTTCTAGCCTAGCAAATCTGCTTTCATAACCAAGAGTCATTTTTTTTATAGAGACTTTAAGAAACTCTTCCTTCCTACAGTATTTGGCTTTCATGAGGTTACACCTGACTTTTGGTTCATTTTGGGCCACCCCCCAAGCAACTTTAGAAAACATAGCCTAATTGAAACTTCTACTGTTTTTTTATGTTAAGACCCCCACATCTTTTGGGGAGGCAGATTTTATCCCAACACATTGTATGGATAGTTTTTTCTTTATCAGGTTTGGACCAGAAGAAGGTTCTTGCTTCTTTATTAATGTGGTCTAAGATGGTACTAGGAAGTTTTAGGCATCCCATGTAGATATGGGAGGTACTCAAGAGGGTAGCATTTATGAGAGTCACTTTTCCACCTTGATTTAAGGTTCTAGCTTTCCATCCTAGCAATTTCTTGTTGATTTTATTAATGATATCTTGGAAATTTTGGATTCTAGGGCTTTTAAGGAAAGTAGGGATACCTAAATATTTTCCAGGTTTTCTTGTAGGTTTGATCTCAAGCACTCTAGCCGTCTCACCCTTTCCTTTTCCTTTGATGTTGGGGTTAAAATAGAGTTCAGATTTCCCTTAATTAAAGCTATGCTTAGCATTCTCACCGAAGGTGTCTATGATAGTTTTGAAATTTTTAACATTCTAATTTGTAGCTTTTCCAAAAAAATGAGGAGGTCATCTGCATAAAACAGATGACTAATGGGTTCAACAACCACATTAGATTTGATACCATTTATACAGTTATCTCAAAGCCATAGATAGAGCATGTTGGGTGAGGATAAAGATATAGGAGGATAGAGGGGTTCCCTGTCTAATACCCCTAAACCCACAATTAGCTCAACTTGGCTCATTGGTTTAAATCACAGATTTCATTATAGGTGGTACAAAAAAGTAAAGTTGATATTCATAGAAATTCTGGTATTTCATTGTATTGAGGTTGGTCAGTATTGGCATTGGCTAAGATTTGAAAACTCAACCCAGCCCGTACTTCTTACCAATCTTATATAGGGATTTTAACTGGATTGAATCGAGAATTGATCATTCAACTCGAAAATTGTTCCTACCCAAAAAAAAAAAAAAAACTCAAAAACTGAATATGTACGTTTGAGTTTGGTTCGGTTCGGTTTTTTTTTTGATAATTGGTTCGGTTTAGTTTAGCCAAGCATATTTTTACGTCGAATTATAATTCAAATTTTTTGGTTTAATCAGAACATTGACCCAAAATCAAACCAAAAAAATACGATTTACAGATCTTAGAATCGAAACTGATTCATATGCCTTGAAACCCAACCCAAATTGAACAAAATTGCACACCTAGTCAGCGTTTGTAAAATCTACCCTATTGACATCCCAAGACCATAAGACCCACATTAGTTTTTTCCCCAATAAATTATAAATTATATTAATTAATTTATAAAATATTTTTAACGTTTGTTGGATACAATATTTGAAAAAGGTCCAGGATGGCAAAACCCTTGTCCCTAATTGGAGATACAGGTTACCAGCGCACCATTATTATTCTCACACGGTAGAAGCGAACTTTAAGAAATGCATTTTGTTGAAATTCGCTTATACCGTGCGAGAATAATAATCGAAGGCTGGTGAACGTTATCTCTAATTGGCGACAAGGGTTTTGCGATCGTGGACTTTTTTCAGGTTAAAAAGATTTTATAAATTAATTAATATAATTTATAAAATGCATTTCTTCCATGAAAAAAAAAAAAATACAAAATGCATTTCGGATCTGATCAAAGGAATGGCTCCATCGCGAAGGATGCCATCCACACGGACCAAAATCACTTCCAAATCCCTGATAATGCTCTTTCTCAATGCCCGAACTCTCCAATGCTGTTCCTGCTCTTCTAATGCAACAGGAACTCGATCTGAGAAACTCGAGAGGATCGCACACGAGCTTCTTCAAACTCAGTAAGCTCGAAAGGTACGACTACTCGGTCCTTTTCAGGCTGAAAATAGGGCTATACAAATATGGACCGGTAATATCTGGCATTGATTCTTCCAGCTCTGCGGCAGCCAGAGTAGCCCTGCATAGACTGATACAAAGGCGGTTGAGAAGACGGCTTTCGATATAAAGCTTGAGTAGTCGATGCCACGGCTAAGATCACGATCGTAAAGGAAATTAGGGCTTTTACTAACTTGGGCTTGAAGGAAGCTTTTAGTGGAGAAGGCGTCGCTTATTTTGAAAAAGGGACTTCCGAACGAGGAGGCTAGCCCCATTGTGGAGAAGCTCAAGGAGTTGGGAGCTACGGTTGTATTGGAATGTTCTGTCATTTTTTTCTTAAGTTATTTTCTCTTTTGAATGTAGAATAATATTTATTTTCAACTAAAAAATGATAAATGAAAATTTAAATTATTCTTCCTCGTTCTTTTGCTTTAAATACGGGCTTTGTGGATCTTATCTGTTTGATTAGTTCTGCTCTTAGTTTGGGTGCCCTTGTGATCGTTGTGAGCTTTGATAAGCTTACCATTGCATTTTGTGCTGGAGATTTTATGATCTGGTCTTGCTTAACATAGATGATTCGAGAAGATTAACGTCGTTAGATGCAATTAATCTATTAATCTATTTTTTCGACAATACCTGGATAATTTCCACCTCTATCCGGAGTCTCTTGTATTTTTGGTCATTGGTTAAGGTACCTGATTACCATCCGAGATGCAGAGGCATTGTTCTTAACAGATGCATAAACTATCAGCATCAGCTGTTATGAATTCCATTCAACATGGCATTGGCTCTAGACTTGCCGTCCTCCTCCTCTTTATAACCCATTTTTCCCTCCAGTCCTGGAACCTTTGTGTTTGCCATAAAGATTTTAGCCTGTCACTACAGGGTTTGATGAAAAATTACAGGAAATGTACAATTGCTCTTGTAGACTTTTAATCCGAATCTCCTGATCTGGAATCTGATGGTCAGGTGTTAGTGTTATAGTATTTTTCCTACTGAAGGATTGGTATTTCTCATTCCTCCCGGAGATATAATGTTCGTTTGGCTTAAAATGAAGAAAAAGAGTTATATGATAGGAACTGGTGCTGGGGTAGAATCTCTATGAGATTCATGTGACCTTGTTTGCTCACTCACATGCTGTGATGCCCAAGATGATTTTTACAGGCAAAGTTGACCTCATTTAATTTAAATCCATCTTGATTTTGTTAAAAGTTCCATTTCAAGTTTCAAGAGATTCTGGCTTATTTTCTTATTTTATTTTTTAAAGATCTCTCTCTCTCTCTCTCTCTCTCTCTCTCTCTCTCTCTCTCTCTCTCTCTCTCTCTCTCTCTCTCTCTGTTTATTAAGACATTAATTGTTTCTTGCATATTGATACTGAAAGAACCCATTTACCATTTGGAAACAAGTTCCAATAAAATATATAATCTTTAAAACTAGGAGCAGCATTGTGTTTCAGTGGCATTTGACAACCAAGATCTTAATTTTTTAGTTAATTTTATTTTTGATGGGACCGTTAGCCTATGGAAAAAATAATTTGGATATTATATCATCTCAGATCTTGCATTTATCATGTGGATTTAAATATAAGAGACCATTGAACTTTTAGCTCCCTGGTTGACTCAACAATTTGTATAGTTATCAGGTAGTATAAATATCGCACGTAAGAACTGAAAAATCATCACTGTTGAGTCTTGACCTTGATAACTACTTCAAATAAATTGATATGCTTTCTCTTTTCTAATAGGTCAAGAGACTTGAAGTACAGAGAGTCCTTTGACCATTCGTGGATTCTGTTCTCATTACTCTCTCTTTCTATTTTTTTTTCATTGCTATAACAGACATGATCGAGGTCTTGAAGTACAGAGAGTCCTTTGACCATTCGTGGATTCTGTTTGAGATTGCGATTTTTAATAGCTTATCTTCCTGATTTTTGCTAATGTATTGCAGAAAACATGCTGAAGGGAAGGCTAAGTCCATGTTTGGTGCTCTGAGCATGGTAGTGCTTCAAAGCAGGGATGAAACTGAAAGCTTGTTTTGCTGGGAAGGCGGATCCTGAACAGGCTACCTAATATCCTCTAGTTCTAGGTGTCTTTTGGATGTGTTCATTGGATTACTTCTGAAGTGGCTTGTTGAACCATATGAAACTGTAGTTGTGATAATAATGGAGTCATGAGCTAACAGGTTTGATCCAGGATTGCACACTCAAAATAGCTCACTCTGTCAGTTCTTTTTTCTCATCTGTAGCTATTTATAGATGAATAATTTTGTCAGTAACAATAATTTATGATGCATTTGCATCTCTGGTCTGATTAGTGAATTAATACAGGTTCAAATTTAGAAAGTTGAAATATGCAGTCAACATAAAATAGAAAAAAAAGGGAACATTAATGGTAAAATAAATTGATCTAATTGGGGCATTCCGAGAATCGAACTCGGGACCTCTCGCACCCAAAGCGAGAATCATACCACTAGACCAAATGCCCTGTCGTCCATTTCACGTTTTGTTATGGCCTATGTAGTTGATCTGATAGCTGTTGTTAATATCAAGATTCTGGTTTGTTTTCTGTTTTTATTTTTTAAAGCCTTCTCTATATTTCTCTATCTGTTCATTAAATGATCTACTATTTCCTTTGGTATCAAAACCATAAGAACCCATTCACCATTTGAAAAAAAGATTAAATAAAATAAATAATCTTTAAAACCAGGACTAATATTGTGTTTCAGTTGCATTTGAGAACCAAGATCTTCTCTGTTTAGTCAATATTCTTTTTTAGGTTGCCCTTCTTCTATGGGAAAAGTACGTTGGATATTATTTTCATCACATATATTGCAATTATTATGCGCTTCTGAATAAAAGAGACCTTTGAACTTTTAGTTCCATGATTGGCTGAGCAACTTGCATAAAGCAATTTCCCCTTGGTAACCAGGCAGTGGAAATCTCATATGTAAGAACTGAAAAATCATCATTGTTGAGTCCCATCCTTGATAACTACTTCAAATAAATTGATATGATTTCTTATCTTCTAAAAGTTGAAGAGACTTGAAATATGCAGATATCTCCCTTGACCATTCATGGATTGTATTGCTATAACAGACATTCAGTTATCTAGTGGGAATGAAGTTTTTACTAGCATATATTGCTAATTTATACTGCAATATTGCAGGAAACAAGCTGAAGGGAAGGCTAAGTCCGTGTTTGGTGATCTGAGTATGCTAATGCTTGTTTTACTGGAGAGTTAGCTTCTAAATAGGTTAGCTACCGGCATCTAATTATCGTTGTCTTTTGCTTATGGTCATTGAATTGTTTCTGAAGCGGATTGTTGAGCCATGTGAAACTGAGTGATTGTAATCCTTCCAGAATCATGAGCTTACAGGTTTGATCCAGGATTGCACACTCAAAATATCTCACTCTGTTGCTTTTTGTTTCTTATCTGAAGCCATTTTATACATGAAGGATTTTTTCAGATAACAATAAGTTTATGATGCATTTTCTTCTCTGGTCCAATTAGTGAATTAATACAGATTCAGGCTACATTTGGAATATGAAGTCAAAATAGAATATTAAAAAAAAAAAGAAATATTTTATTAGTAAAATAACTTGATCTAAGTGGGGGGGCATTCCGAGAATCGAACTCGGGACCTCTCGCACCCAAAGCGAGAATCATACCACTAGACCAAATGCCCAATTGTACTTACTAATCTTTTGTTACGACCTATGTAGTTGATCTATCAGCTCTATTGTTGATATTACACTCTGACAGTTGAGAGACATGAAGTGCAGAGATCCCTCCTTTGACAATTAATAGATCTGTTCTCATCTTCCTTTGTATTTTTATAACTGGCATGATTAGACACATTTGAGTCTGTAGTGGGAATGATGTTTTTACTAGCTTATTTTACTGATTTAGACTGCTATAATGCAGGAAATAAGCTGAAGGGAAGGTTAAGTCTGTTTCAGGCACTCTGAGCATGTTAGTGCCTCAATGCAATTATGAAACTGAAAGCTTGTTTTGCTGGAAATTTAGCTTCTAAATAGGTTAGCCACTGTCCTCTAATAATAGTTGCCTTTTTATTGTTGAACTGTGTGAAACTGAGTGATTGTGATCCTTCCAGAATCATGAGCTTACTGGTTTGGTCCAGGATTTTGCACTCAATTGCTGTGGTCATGATCTTGCTTCTTTTTCCTCATCTGAAGCCATTATACAGATGAAGAATTCTGTCAGATAGCAATAAGTTTACTATGCATTTACTTCTCTGGTTCAATTAGTGAATTAATACAGTTTTAAACTTAGAAACTTGGAATACGCAATCAACATAAAAAGTGGAAAAATGAAATATTATTGTTAAAATAAATTGATCTAAGTGGGGCATTCCGAGAATCGAACTCGGGACCTCTCGCACCCAAAGCGAGAATCATACCACTAGACCAAATGCCCAATTGTGATGTTCATGTTTTGTTATGATCTATTTAGTTGATCTGACAGCTCAGTTGTTAATATTTAAATTCCAGTTTACACTGTTTTTTTCCTTCTACTTCTCTCTCTCCTCTCTCTCTTTTTTCCTCTAGATCTTTCTCTTTGTTTATTAAAAGGTTAACTATTTTCATGTGTATCAAATCTGCAAGATTTGAAAAAAGGTTCCAGTAAATATCTAATCTTTAAAATTGGGAGCAGCATTGTGTGTCGTTGGCATTTGAGAACTAAGATCTTCTATTTGGTCTGCAAAATAACATTGCCATTTGACCATGGAAAACATTGTTGGATTTTCTTTTAATCTCATATCTTGCATTATTATGTGGATCCAAATGTAAGAGACCCTTGGATTTTTAGCTCCATGCTAACAATTTGCATAAAGCAATTCCCCCTTGGTAACCAGGCAGTAGAAATCTCACACATAAGAACTAAAAAATCATCATTGTTGAGTCTCGACCTTCATATTAAGTTTTGGATAACTAAATCTCCATGATGGCTTATGTTAGATTATTCAGCTTGTGTTGAAAAGAAAAAAAGGGAATCAGGCCATGTTGATTTATGCATTATCCAAATGGGGCATTTTGAGAATTGAATGCTAAGTGAGAATCATACCACTATAACAAATGCTTAATTGCAGGTGCTTATCATGTCTTGCAGTAATCATTATGTTTAACTTGACATGGTTCTAAATTGTAATTTGTAGTTGAGTCTAACAGCAACATGTGGTCCTGACCTTGAGATAGCTGTCATGAATTGGTTGTCTGGTATTTGATATTCTGGTACTTTGTTTTGGGTCTGAATTGTGCTAATTGGTCTGGCTTTTACTTTGCCTAAAATGTCTATTTTGGTGTTGCAGGTTGCGTATCTTCTATGAAAATGGTGAAGTCACTGTGTCTTTTTTATGGTCTTTATCCCATATCCTTAATTTTTGCTTTTGTTTCTTGTAACTTGATTGCATTTGCTCAGTAGAAATACAAGTAAAACCAATATGACAATACTTCTTTATACTTATATCAATACTCAAATTTGTAATGAATTATAAATACGATTGTCTAAGAGGAAATTTTGATTTTATATGCGTCCAGTGGATGGTTAATTGTTTTGCACAATGGCTGATCTGCCTTCCTCTTTGGGTGCTTTGTGTGTGTGTTGGGGGGGGGGGGGGGGGGGGGGTGGTGTTCGTTGTGTGTGTTTGTGGCTTTGGTGTCCATTCATTCTTACATTGTTGCATCTCATCCATGTGAACAGTAAGAGTGAAAAGATACCTTGCATTGATGTTCTTTTGTTTCTCCATTCAGAATCAAGGCTATTTAATTGCATACCAATGAGGAATGTTGTCAGACAGCACTTAAATAGATTTTGATGTATGTAACTTTCTGGCCTTAGTAAGAAAGTTTAGAGCAGGATAATCAGGTAATATGTAAGCACATAATTAAGTAAATAAAAATAAAAAGTCAAATTGGAACTGTGTGTGAAGAAAGTAAATGTCAAAGTCTGGTGAGGAAAATCAGCATCAAGACAAGAAAGCGAAAACCATGAGAGAAAAATACCATCTGAGTGGGACACTAAGAAAAATAATAGCCAAGTGGACACTTAAATGAGCTGGAATTATCCTCCTCCTGGTTGATCCCACCTTCCTGCAATTTCTTGTAATATTTGCTGGCATTTGCTTCAGCAATTGGATACATTAATCTCTCTGGTGTACAAAGTGGAACTTTTGGGGTTAGGATAGTTTGGGATGGGAATAAAGAAAATTAAGACCATAAGAGAAAAATACTATCCAAGTGGGACATTTAGAAAAATATAGCGGGACAGTTAGAAAAATACTAGAGAGTAGGGGGCATTCCGAGAATCGAACTCGGGACCTCTCGCACCCAAAGCGAGAATCATACCACTAGACCAAATGCCCAATTGTGGGTGAACATGTTCTGTGAGTGAAATGTTGTGATTAGTTTTTACTTCATATATATATAGTTTTTTGACATGAAACACCCTTTCTGCTATTCAATTTTGATATTCAGTACTATAATATTCATGCTGAGTTCCAATGAATTTTTTTTTCTAAGGCGTACTTTGTTCAGTAGATCTACCTCTTTCAGTCAACGAAGATAAATGTTCTCCGTGCATAGATAAACGAAGATAAATGTTCTCTGTGCATAGATCAACGAAGATAAACGTTCTCCGTGTCAAATACCTTTTTCATTAATGGCTCATGCTTGTTGGAGTGTTGATTGCTGTGCTGTATTGTTGACTATTGCCACTGCCAATTCTTTATTTTAGATTAAGCATCCCTTTTCACAAAAATGGATGGCTTCTTCTGCAGGTATTAACTGCGACTCAGTGAGTATTTGATGAGAAGTATGTTACAGTCCTCCTTTCATAAAAAAGAAGTAATGAGGTCTGAATCAAATGTTTATCACATGTGCATGTATAGACATACAAAGATATTTCTTCCTCACTTTTTCTTCAGCAAGCTAAAGACATTTCCTCCACTTTTTCTTCAGCAAGCTAAAGACATTTCCTCCTCACTTAGGTTGTGGGTATCTTACAAAGAAGCAAGCCATTTGTGCTTCTCCTTTAAATCTTAGGCTCTCTTGACATTCTTTTTTCATTAGGCAAAACATATTTTGTTATGTCACAAGGCCCGTGCATCGCACGGACTGCCCACTAGTGATATTCAAAGAAATTGGAGTTCTTCTACCCACTTTATTTTATTGTTAAAATGTCTGCTTCTTAAACATTATCAAAGTTCATTCTTTGGTGCAGTTGAAATGAAGCCAATTTTAAGGTTACTACTAAATGGTTTCTGCGGTAAGTAAAAGATTGTAATTAATTGCCAATATTAATTCAAGTGAAGAATATTATGAAGTGTGATGGTGATGAAATCATTTGATGAAGCTGAGTTTGAACACTGGCTAGTCTGAGAGGAAGGACTTGACAGAGTGTTATCTCAATACTCCTGTGCCTTATGATCAGAAGAATAATGTCGATGCCCTTCGCTGGTAATCTCTTGCTCCTTATTGAGAATCTTGTCTAATTTTGAATGATGGCTGCATGCTAAGAGGAAGGACTTCGCAAACAACTGGCTTGCTTCTCCTGCTCCATGTTATCAGACGAATAATGTGGATGCTTCTTACTGATAAGCTGTGCCTCTCTCTCAAAATAATACGTCAATTTGCTTGAAAATAGTTAGGTTTGGGTACTTAGAGCTGTGGTTATTGAGTTGACTTTGGTTAGAATATTCAGCTTGTGGTGAAAAGTAAAAAGGAATAAGACCATGCGGGTTGACAAATTTATTTAAGTGGGGCATTCCGAGAATTGAACTCGGGACCTCTCGCACCCTAAGCGAGAATCATACCACTAGACCAAATGCCCTATTGCAGGTGTTTATCATGTTTTCCAGTGATCATTCTGTTTAATTTGACTTGGTTCTAATGGTAGTTGAGTCTAACAGCAACATGTGGTCTTGAGATAGCTGTCATGAGTTGGTTGTAGTATTTGATGTTCTGGTACTTTGTTTGAGGTCTGGATTATGCCGGTTGGTATGACTTTACTTTTCCTAGCACATCTATTTGGGTTTCTCATTCTACATAATCTTCCAGTAAGAAGACAGAGGAATCATATATGTTATATAGTCTTGATTCCACATAGAAGTAAACTCAACATGATGATATCCCTGTATGGTTATTTTAGAATTCAGATATTGTAGTAGATTGTAAATGCTGTTTCATATAAGAAGTTTTGATTAAAATTTTGTCTGGTGGATGGTATCATTAAGCAGGAGTAGTTTTGTACAATGGCCAATATGATTTTCTTTTTTGTCTGGGTTTTGGTGGGGGCAATTGGTTTCAGTGTCCATAATTCTTAAATTGTTGCCTCTTTACCATGTTACCTGTAGGAGTGAGAAGATGACTGATGGTCTTTTGTTTGTCCCTTCTGAATCTAGTCTATATAATTGAATACTGGTGAGGAATCTTGTCAGACAACACTTAAATAGATTTTGATATAAAACTTTCTGGTCCCTGTTAGAGAGTTGACTTTGGAGCAGTATGCTCAGATATGGTAAAGAAAGTAGTACATAATAAAAATGGAAATTACTATCCAACTGGATATTTTGAAAAATTATTTCCAAATGGGGCATTTAAATGAGTTGACAGTATTCTCCTCCTATCTACCTTCTGCAGTTTTTGCTTCGGCAATTGGAGAAATTAATCTCTCTGGTGTACTGACTGGAACTTTTTGATGTTAGGATAGCTTGGAACATGGATAAAGATAAGGGTAAATTACACTTACCTCCCTTGAGGTATGACATAATTACACTTACCTCCCTTGGGGTTTCTGATATAACACTATCACCCCTTGACGTTTATGTGTGGGTCACACTAACACCCCCTCACTACACTTTCCGTCAAAAAAATAACGGCAGATCATTAAAAAATAAATAACTTTTGAATGTATGACTAAAAATTAATTTAGTCATACATTTTTGGAAACTTAATTTTTAGTCATACATTCAAAAGTTATTTATTTTTTAATGATCTGCCGTTATTTTTTTGACGGAAAGTGTAGTGAGGGGGTGTTAGTGTGACCCACACATAAACGTCAAGAGGTGACAGTGTTATATCAGAAACCCCAAGGGAGGTAAGTGTAATTATGTCATACCTCAAGGGAGGTAAGTGTAATTTGCCCTAAAGATAATGAATGCCATAAGAAAAAAATATTATCCAAGTGGGACATTTAGAAAAATACAATAGAGTAGATCCTACCATGTAAAACCTGTAGGAAAATAGACATCTAAGTGGGGGCATTCCGAGAATCGAACTCGGGACCTCTCGCACCCAAAGCGAGAATCATACCACTAGACCAAATGCCCTATTGTTGTTGATTATCCTGTTCTCTGAGTGAAAGTTGTGATTAGTTTTTACATTTTTTTTTTTACGTGATATACCCTTTTTGCTCTTCAATTTTGATATTCAGCACTCTAATATTCATGATGATTTCGATGGAACTATTTTTTCTAAAATATACTTTGTCCAGCACATATACCTCTTTCATTCAAGGTCATGATCTTCAAAGAAATTGGAGTTCTGCAGTATGTGATATTCCCACTTGATTTTATTTCTCTGATGTCTTGTTTTTTGAATAGTATCAAAGTGTGTTCTTTTATGCAGTCGAAATAAAGGCAGTTATTATTAAATGGTTTCTGCAGTAATTAAGAGATCGTAATGAGTTGCCAATGCTAGCTAATGAAAATGGAGAATATTTTGAACTGTGATATTGATGAAATCATTTGATGAAGCTGAGTTTGCACATCGGCCAGTCTGAGAGGAAGGACTTGACAAACGGTTATCTTGCTGCTCCTGTGCAGTATGATCAGAGTAAATAATGTGAATGCTCCTTACTCATAATATTTTGCTACTTTCTCAAAAATAATATGTTAATTTGTTTGAAGATAATTAGCTTTGGATACTTAAAACGTCCAGTTATTAATTGACTTTATTTATACTATTCTCCTTGTGGTGAAAAAAGAATCAGACCATGTGCACTAAAACATTTACTCTAGTGGGGCATTCTGAGAATTGAACTCGGGACCTCTTGCACCCTAAGCGAGAATCATACCACTAGACCAAATGCCCAATTGCTGGTGAGTATCGTGTTTTTTGCTGATCATTCTGCTTAATTTGACTTAGTTCTAATGGTAGTTGAGTCTAACAGCAACATGTGGTCTTGAGATAGCTGTCATGAGTTGGTTGTAGTATTTGAAGTTCTGGGACTTTGTTTGAGGTCTGGATTATGCCAGTTGGTATGACTTTTACTTTGCCTAGCACATCTTTTTGGGTTTCTCATTCTACATAATCTTCCACTAAGAAGATAGAGGAATCATCTATGTTATATAGTCTTGATTCCATATAGAAGTAAACCCAGTACGATGATATTTCTGTATGGTTATTTTAGAACTCAGATATTGTAGTAGATTGTAAATACCGTTTCATATAAGAGGAAGTTTTGATTAAAATTTTGTCTAGTGGATGGTATCATTAAGCAGGAGTAGTTTTGTACAATGGCCAATATGATTTTCTTTTTTGTCTTGGTTTTGGTGGGGGTGATTGGTTTCAGTGTCCATAATTGTTGCCTCTGTACCATGTGACCTGTAGGAGTGAGAAGATGACTGGTCTTTTGTTTGTCCCTTCTGAATCAAGTCTATATAATTGAATACCGGTGAGGAATCTTGTCAGACAACAATTAAATAGATTTTGATATAAAACTTTCTGGTCCCGGTTAGAGAGTTGACTTTGGGGCAGCATACTCAGATATGGTAAAGAAAACAAGTACATAATACAAAGTACATAAAAATGGAAAGTCAAATCAGAACTGCATACGAAGAAGGAAAATATTGTAGTGGAATTAGGATAATCAGAGTCAGGATTAGAAAAATGAAACCATTAGAGGAAAATACTGTCCAACTGGATATTTAGAAAATTAATATCCAAGTGGGACATTTAAATGAGTGGACAGTATTCTCCTCCTGTCTACCTTCTGCAATTTCTTGTAATATTTGCTGCTATTTGCTTCAGCAATTGGATAAATTAATCTCTCTGGTGTACTGACTGGGGCCTTTTGGGGTTGCTTGGAACATGGATAAAGATAATGAATGCCATAAGAGAAAAATATTATCCAAGTGGGACAGTTAGAAAAATACTAGAGAGTAGATCCTACCATGGAACACCTGTAGGAAAATAGACATCTAAGTGGGGGCATTCCGAGAATCGAACTCGGGACCTCTCGCACCCAAAGCGAGAATCATACCACTAGACCAAATGCCCTATTGTGGTTGATTATCCTGTTCTCTGAGTGAAAGTTGTGATTGGTTTTTACTTGATTTTTTTCTTTTTAAATGAAATACCATTTTTGATCTTCAAGTTTGATATTCAGCACTATAATATTCATGATGATTTCGATGGAACTACTTTTTTCTAACATTTATTTTCAGACATATGCCTCTTTCATTCAAGGTCATGATCTTCAAAGAAATTGGAGTTCTGCAGTATGTGATATTCCCACTTGATTTTTTTTCTCCGATGTCTTGTTTTTTGAACAGTATCAAAGTGTGTTCTTTGATGCATTGGAAACGAAGGCAGTTATTATTAAATGGTAAGTAAGAGATCGTATTGAGTTGCCAATACTAGCTAATGCAAATGGAGAATACTTTGAAATGTGATATTGATGAAATCATTTGATGAAGCTGAGTTTGCACACCGGTCGGTCTGAGAGGAAGGACTTGACAAATGGTTATCTTGCCTCTCCTCTGCAGAATGATCAGAGTAAATAATGTGACTTACTCATAATCTTTTGCTTCTTTCTCAAAAGTAATATGTTAATTTGTTTGAAGATAAATTAGCTTTGGATGCTTAAAACATCCAGTTATTTATTGACTTTGTTTATGATATTCTCCTTGTGGTGAAAAAGGAATTAGACCATGTGCACCAAAACATTTATTCAGGTGGGGCATTCCGAGAATTGAACTCGGGACCTCTCGCACCCTAAGCGAGAATCATACCACTAGACCAAATGCCCAATTGCTGGTGAGTATCGTGTTTTTCGCTGATCATTATGCTTAATTTGACTTGGTTCTAATATTAGTTTGAGTCTAACAGCAACATGTGGTCTTGAGGCAGTTTTCATGAATTGGTTTAGTATTTGATGCTCTGCTACTTTGTTAGAGATCTGGATTCTGCTAATTGATCTGAGTTTTGCTTTGCCTAGAAAGAGGAGTAATTGGGTATGATTTATGTTCTTTCTTCCATGTCCTTAATGTGCTTGTTTCCTATAAATGGATCACATTTGTACTTGGTACAAATAAAAGTAAAGCCAATATGCCGTAATTCTGTTTGCTTATTTTAGAATTCAAACAATGCAATGGATGTAAATTAGTTCATGTTAAGAGGAAATTATGATTAGAAATGTGTCTGTGGATTGTGTTATTAAGCAGTGCTTCTATGCACTTGCTGCTCTAATGTGTTGGTGGCGATTGTGCTCATTAATCCTTACATTGTTAACTCTATACGATGTGAACAGCAAGTGTGAGAAGATGCCTCACATTGATTGTCTTTTGTTAAGAATGAGAAGATGCCTCACATTGATTGTCTTTTGTTTCTCCCTTCCGATTCAAGCTTATTTAATGGATGACCATGGGGAATCTTGTGAGATAGAACTTAAAAAGTCTGGATATATTAATTTTTCAAGTCCCACTTACAGAGTTTGACTTGGGATCAGAAAACTCAGTCGGGGTACAGGAAGAAAATGGTCAGAAGCGCGGGTTGCGGGAAAAAGCGTTCAAGCGGGGCACTATGAGACTGAAAGATGGGACCTAAAACACCTTATAAAATCCCAAGGTCAAATCGGAAGCGCCCGTTAAGGAAAAAGGTTTCCAAGTGACATACGGTATGATCCTAAATTCCTAATGGTGGAGCTAATCACGACGGTATAACTGCGCATGATTCGTAAGGAGTAGCTCATGAACTAGAAGTTGTCACAATTAGAAAAATGCACGTAAGGCATGATATCAATTGATTGTTCCAGGTCATTTAGATGGTGGGCCATTTGTTGTATGGAGATTAGCTGGCCAAGGGATCTCGCGCATGGTTTACTGGACCGGGATCACCGACTGAAAGTCGGCCGGTCCCGAGTTGGATCGGCCGAGTCGGAACAGTACTTGGACGGTATGCTTCCGGTTCGGCCGGTCCAACTCGAATCACTCGTTTTTTTTCTTTTTTTCTTCTTCTTTTTTAAAACTTGGTTTGGACTTTGCAGGACCCGCAAAGTCGACTTGACCTGGTCTGCAAACTTTGCAGGCTACTCTCTTGGCAGGAGAGATTTTGTAGGCCGCCTGCCGGGGAGTGAAATCGTCTGCCGCCAGACTCTGCGGCAGACGCTGCAAGTCTGCATCCAAGGAAGGATTCATTTTTTAATGTGAAAATGTCTTTTCTGCAACCATGAAAGGATTCATTTTTTAATGTGAAAATGTATTTTCATATTAAAAAATGTGAAAAAACACGGGCCATGAGATGCTGCATGAGATGCTACACGTGGCATCTCCTGACGGCTGCAGTGTTTGCAGCAGGGTCTTGCGGCAGATGATGCTGCGGCCGTGAGAAGCTTCCACGTGGAGCATCTCATGATCCTTTTTACAAATTTCAATGTGAAAATGTCTCTGCACATTGCAAAAAACAAGGGTTGTGAGCAGGGGCAGCTCAAACTTTTTGGGGGCCTTAGATAAGGTCATAAAAATAAGGTATTTTAATTAAAAAAATTAGTATTAAACCATAAATTTATTTCTTGCCTTTTTAAATGCAAACTTACTAATTATACTTTTGTATTCAAGTTTAGCCAATAAATCATTTTTAATAGATAAAATTACTAAACCGTTTAATCTATCTTGACACATAGTTGTTCGTAAATTATTTTTTATAATCTTTAGTTTTGAAAACCTTCTTTCTGCTGATGCAACTGTAACAGGTATAGTAAGTAATATTCTATATGCAATAAAACAATTGGGAAAACAATTAAGTTCTTTTATTAGACTAAGTATTTCAATTGGAGTATTAATTTCTGTTTTTGCAACTTCTTTTAAAACCTTTAATTCTGAAAACAAATCCAAACCATCAATATCAGAATGCATGTCATGCTTAAGAAAATTTTCAAGATCAAGACGTTTTTTTTCTAAATGACAATCAATAAAAGAACTTAATTTGTCAAGACCAAATATATCATCATACTTTGAAAATAGTTCAAATCTATCTTGCATTGAAGATATTGCATGATCTACTATGTAATAGAAATAATCAATTTTGAAAGATTCCTCTACAGATTTCATAATTTCATCAACAAAAGAACTTGACGGCTTACTGTTTAAGAAAACAAAACAGACACTTAAAAAAACATATTTAAAAAATGGGGCCTTTCTACTTTTGGGGGGGCTTAGGCGGTACCTCACTTGCCTACCCCTTTGCCAGAATGTATTGATAGCAGCCGATGCCAGCTTGGAAAAGGCTTACATTCCTTTATGTTTGAAATCTTCTATATAGGGCTATAAAGCGAGCTGAGTCAAACCAAGCTTTGAACAGCTCAGCTTAAGCTCATAAACATTGGGCAAGGATCGGGCTTGGCTCAAGCTTGTTGTAAAATTTGGACTCAAGCTTGGATCAGGCTCATTAAAATTTATTGAGATCAGGCTCGGCTCACAAAATTTCGGCTCGTTAAGGGTTACACTGACAAAAAGCCCGATTCACTAAAAATAACTTCAGCCCATGCTTTTATACGTGTGAAGGCTGAGCTCATTGACAAACTTACCGGTAAGGTGTCACGGTTACTGCTTTCCCATGCGATTCTATTAATTGTTTCTACGTGCAACTTAATAACCATGACTGCTTTGAGTGGTTTACTTTTTTTTTATTTATGGAAAACGAGAAAATGCATTAACCGGAACAGATACATTCCAACCATACAACCTTCCTCTTGCATCATCACTCAGAAGTGAAGCAAGAAAAGAAAGGGGTTGGGAAAGCCAAGTACAAGAGAAAAGATCCAAAGCAGAATTTGCAAGGGAATCTGCTACCTTGTTCCCCTCCGGGAAAGTGATTGAAAATTAAAAATTGAAAACAGTGACAGATCACCAAACATTGAGAAACAATCCCTCTGATGCTCCATGGAAGGACCTCCTCTGCCTTTTTGAGAAGGGTTATAATGGCCATTGAATCCCCCTCCAAAATGACATGAGAGAAGCCCATAGCAACCACCATTTTGAGCCCTTGCAAAGCGCCCCATGCTTTAGCCTGCAATGCTGAAAGATTCCCCAACTCCATAGCAAAACCACCCAGAAATTTCCCTGTAAAATCCCTGCAAACATCTCCTGCAGCCGCACGGCCCATAGAACTTCTAAAAGCACCATCGAAATTGAACTTGACGTAGGGGGGTGCTGGTGGCATCCATCCAATCTGGGCTCTTGATACGGGAAGGTCTGATTTCAATGTCCTTAGCATTCGTTAATCCATCGACCGAGTTTCCATGAGTCTGCATGCAGTGTCTATATTTGGTTGCTTTCCATTAAAGATAGCTGCATTCCGCATCATCCAATGGCCGCATTTCGCATCATCCAAATGACTGATACCAAATTGGCGATACCTGTAATATAACTCATGCTATCAATCTCCTTGCGTTGGGCCAGTACTCTGTAAACCTGGGAAATCCACTGAAAAAAGGATTCTTGTGGGCCTATTGATTGCATGCTTCCACCAATGGTCTTAAACCATAATGCTTCCACCAATGGTCTTAAACCATATCGCCCTTGAGAAAGGGTATTGGAGGAGAAGGTGAGTCAGCGTTTCTGGTTGGTTTGAGCATAATCTACAGGTCGTATCTGTCCATCCAATTCCATTCATCAACAGATCCGCCGTTGCTAGGCCATGACTTAAACTTTTCCACAATAGCAGCTTATAGCTCTCAGGAGCCCAATTGTTTACTTTCCGCAGGCCTCACTTCGACCAACTCTTTAAGAGAACTGACAGCCTGAATGAAAATTTCAAAAGGTAATAATAGATCCTAAGTTCTCTTACTCCTTTGAAAACCTTTCGGGTACACCATGAATTGTGAAATCAGAGAAGCCGATCGACAAAGAGGTGATTTCCTTGGAATCTGGTTTCCTGCTCCCTCTTACTCAGCAAATGCTCTGTAAACACATACCTCTTTGAAATCTGCATAACTATCAGGTATTTTTGGGTTGGAGATCTGCCCAGAAAAGCCTCCAATTAGTACACCTATTCAAACCACCCACACCACCAATCATGTCAATTTCTCCTTCTGAGATGCTTGGGTTGGGTCCTGTCATGGGACTCAGCCTTATCAACGTTTATGTCAGACCTATTAATTCTACTTATTTGAAGCAATTATCTGATCCCAATAGACTCACATAAGAGTTACTAATACTGACCTGCTGCTAATCTTTAACATGGACTGGTTTGACAAAAATGTGTCGATTGTAAGAAGACTCTATTCAACTGAAAAGATAACAAGTATAAAGACTAAGCCTTGATCCCTGCAATGCTTTTCCTCTAAAACATGTCATCAAGCATGCATATGAAATATTGTACCTGGTATTCTTCCTGTAAAGCATCTATAGTTCTGGTATATAATTTCAGACCCATATAAAGTAGCCGCACATATCTATATTCATTTCAACAGCACAGCATAGAAAAGAATGACAATCACTTTGCTCTTCTTGAAGGTGATGGTGGTCGGAAGTGCACTAACATGAGCTGTTTTAATACACCCATGGAAGCATCTGTATTGCACATGAGTCACCAACACACCAAGCTCTTCAACGAGAACGGAAACTACAGCTAACTTGAGTGGCTATGAGAATGAGCTCACGACTGACAAGAATTCACCGCCATGTTGCAGCCAACTCGTAATCATTATAACAAAGTCTTTCATCCACATTTCCTTTTATTTCCACCTTGCACGGTTTCCTTTCTCACCAACAACAGGATGCGTTTTGCTCACCAGATGGAATCGTTAGTGTTTTCCATTAACCTTGCAAGCCTTCAAATTTAATCATTAGATGGAACTGTTGGTGTGTGGCCTGCTTTGTGCTATGGTTGTGAGATCTACGGAGCTAGTTTTTTCATAAGGACAGTATAGTGGTCAGGATATTGTCAATTTCTTATCAAGTTCCTACTGTTCTCTAATACACTGTGTGTGAATGCCTGCATATGAATTTAATATTCTCCTATCTGATCTAACATCTAATAATGCTAAGAATTTTTTATGGTTTATTTCTCTTTGGGGTGAGTATTATAAAGAGTAAAAAGTGAATCCAAACATTGACTGACTTTGAGAAGAACTAAAATTCAAATCTTAGAACATGTAAAGCAAATGGCAATGCAAGACTGTGAGTAACCAGGTTTCGGCCACATACTGCTAATGCACACATACCTCTTTTCTTGCTCAATAATGAAATCCATTTTTATGTTCAACAAACAATACTAGTCATTTAGTATCAAAACACAAGGTTTCTTCAGATATTGTTATCACATAAGACAAATCAAGAAAACGAGTAAATGCATTAATCCTGGAAAAAAGCTGATATTTTAAAAATTAACATTAAAAAATAACTAAATCGAAAGAAATTAACAAGCTATATGATGACTGCACCACTAAGAAAAAGAAATTAACAAGCTATATGATGCTCTAAAGGATGATCTTATCAAAAGAGTAACAAAAGTGAAAATCTACATCTTAAACAACAACCAGATCTTTGTGAAACATTTTGGGCAGCATTTTGATGAACAAAAGAACCACGGGGTCATCAGATTGTACATGCATATTGTATCCTAGAAAAAAAAAAATGTTGCAAAGGAATTTAGAACTAAATTTTTTTGGTGATGATATGCCATCACCAAAATATGAAATTTGACAACATGGCTGGTAAATTATCTGTACAAAATGAACCTAAACATAGAGAAATCAATCACAACAATATTCCCATGTATCAAGAAGACAGCCATTTAAAGCAATATGCTTCAGATCAATAATGAAGTTGTTTGGAAGAAACCCATAGCCAAAGGTTCCATTTGTATACTGCCAAATCCTTCCCTCCAATTGCCGAGGGCTAACAGATGATTCTATGAAGTCTAAAAATACCAGATCATAACTTGAACTGATATTAAGAACACGCGAGACCACCTCAGTTTCAACAAAATGAGTGCACCCATGAATGTGGTTCTCTGCAGCAAGTGGCCGGATGTGTATACGGCTATCATACAAATGCTCTTCTTCTGCAGAGAAAGGGGCCTCAATAAATGTAGTGTTTGATGTAGAGAAGACAGGAGAATAACCAGAGAAAGATCCAGTTGGTTCCCCAATCCTACAGCAAGCGATGCCTCCAATGTCATTATATGCAACGAGATAAAAGTCCAAACTCATATCATCACAAAGACCCTGCATGAGGAAGCAGGAGAAATTCAGAGAGCATCATAGGACTCTTGAAGATTTTACCATGCATCTGCCAGAACTTCGCACGTGTCCTCCAGGCAACATACTACTAGGGAAAAAATATAGAAGGGTAATGGAAAGATATGGTGATGTTGTGCTACAGGTATGAACAGTTACATATGCATGATTGATCACTTGGGTGCTACCTCCATAACATCTATAACGAAATAAAACTGAGTCAAGCAACCTTATCTGTGTAACCAAATTACAACTTAGATGTGTTTTTCCTTTTTAGGAGGAATGGGATGGGTTGTTGGAGACAAGGACGGGACAAGCCATGAAGGTAACTGATGGTTTGCAATGATTTCATGTGGACTGTGGTTAATCAAGAGGTAACCCAATGAGGAATTATCTAGCATAAGTAAAATGCTCTGGTAAGTTTTTTTTTAATAGGATATACTTCAATTAGTTTGCCCACTTTTGCAGAACACAAATAAGACATTGTCTAAAGCATGGATGCAAACAAGAAAACATAATCTGGATGACGCCGAAGCACCAAAGCATCTAGAAATTGTCCAAATCAGCTACAAAATAGGACAATAAAATAGTTTTTAATTGGAAGGCAGGAAGATTTATTAAGAATAGGATCACCCAAAAAAAAAACAACTAAGAAAAAGAAAACAAGCTGACGAGATGACTATGGTGATAACTACAACAAGAAACACCTCAAGCCAACTAGTTGGGGTTGAAATATCCCAATCTGTCAAAAGCCACATTTGTTGTTCACAGAAGTATATTTAATTCCTCTCTAACTTACCCATCCGAATGCCTTTTGCTCTTCTATTGCTCTTTGAGATCTTTCAATACGCACACACTTGCACCTTCTCAAACATGCCTCCTGTTCAAACTATTTTATCCTACTGTCTAGGTCTCTGTTACTTCCAGACATGGTTAGACATATTCATTTCTTATCCCTTCTTAATGATGCCCCACTACCATAAATCTCATAGGAACATGCTTAGGGAGATGAAAGCTTAGAAAACTTCCATTACTAATGCACCCCAAAATACCTTACAGACTAGTCATAATATATGAAATTAACGGGGTTGAACGAATAGAACAAGTGATTTTTTCCAATCATTTTTTCTTTTTCAACTTACTTTCTTGCTTCCCATAATTGAAAAATGTATCTATACTCTATAGACATAAAGCAATAGATACAAGTGGAAAACAGAAAGAAAACCCCTCGAATTTCAAGTGAAAACAGAAGGAGAAAGAGCACCTTCCAGAGGCCCTGCAGAGGCCTCGATGCCGTGGGAGCACAGTTTACAATCTTTACAAAATGCTCGGGCTCCAATTTCCGCCTTCCTTGCCGTTCCTTTGCTCTTCTTCTTTGCCTCCTAGAAGACCTATCCCCTCCTGGGCTAGTCCGGTTTGCAAAGTACTGGTATATTTCTGACATCAAACGGTCCGGTAAGCTCCCAGGGGAGGTACTTTCCACAGACATTAAATCCTCCACTGTCCCCGAATCGTCTCCACGCAAATTAGTAGAGCTTGAACTCCTCCGGAACCCATTCTTTCTTTGTTCTGGAGAACTCGAAAAAGCAAAGCTCTGGTTTTCTTCCACAGCCACGTGGATCTTGCCCATGAAGCTAACGTTCACTGGAACCAACTCAGCATCCACACTTCCCGATTCAACTGCACTGACGAAATCCTTCGACGACTCGAACCGGGAATCCGGGTCGAGAAAATTCAAGGGCTCTCCATCAGGCGAGAGACCCAAAAACAAATAGGGAGTTTTTATCACCCAATAAGTGCCTGTTTTCGACGGCGAAACCCTTGAACCGGTGACGAAAGAGGGACCCCACTCGAAGAAGATTAGCGGACGTGGAGCGCCGCCGGATCTTTCCTGGCCAATGCGACGCCAGAAACCGATCAAATTCTCCAATTCATTGAGGATTTTGTAGAGGAGCTTGAATTCGATCTTCCCATTTCCCCACTTTCTGATGTGGGTTTTCGATCCCCATCTCCTATCGCACATGGCGAACCAGAGCTTGCTGTCGCATCGGCAGAGCGAAAGGAAACGCTTTGATGTGCAGGAAAAGGAGGTGATATCCGAGGGAGTCAGAAAGGAGAGTATGCAGAATTGAACATCTTCAGGGAAATCTGTAAACGTAATCGAAGGTGAAGATAGGGCTTCTTCGTGGATTTTCAGGTTTGGATCTTTGAAGTTCGCCATAATTCCTCTGCTTGTCTCTCTTTCCAGGTTTGAACTTTGAAGGGTCACGAAACGCAAAGAACAGCGTACACGAATTGGGTTCGGCAGAGAAGATTCTTCAGAAGCAAGGAATAATTCCCTTTTCCTAAATTGAAAACTAAAACCTGAAATCGGAGCCCGGCTGCAAGGAAAGTTCTTTCTTCAGACACGTATGCGTTTAGTTGCTACCTTTTGTCTTGCAAGTTGCAACACACTGCTGGGAATCGATAAGGAGATAGGATCCGACGGACATAGGTCCATTCCATGGCCTCCCCGCGTTTAGCGCTGTCAATGAGCCCTAAAGGGCCTAAATTCGAGCTTGATAATTGTGGGCTCATGAATTAGGGTATAGTTTTGAAAAAGCATTTTTAGCTATTTAACGAACTGGGACCAGGATTCGTCTTGGTTAAAGCTCAACTCATGCTTATTGTGCAATCTATTTATAAAATAAATAAATATAGTTTACAAAATTTAATTATTTTTTTAATCTTATGCACATGAAACTTCGTAAAATCTACATTTAATATACCTTTAGGTTCATATGACTCGATTACAATTTGAATTGAGTCGAGCCTGACCATGAAAAACCGTTATCAAGCTTGAGCCTAAACAATTTTGATGAGCCATGAGTAAAGCCTGAGCTGTGCTGTGCCACGCTTGGCTCATTTGCAGCTTGACCTGAGTTTTGGAATGGTTGTAATTGTAGCTCCTTTATTAGGGTCATAAAACACTTGACTAATAGTTACCACATAGTGCGGCCCTAAGTTATCTTATAACTCATTTCCATTAAACGGTAACAGTCGACCAAAAAATAATTCACTGTAGCAGTTTCCTTATAGCAGGAACTTCAGTCTTCTCAACAGTCCTCTTTTCATAACGAATTTACAATTTACAGATGAAAGAAAACGGTGAGAAAACCCATGATATTGTCCTTCTTATGAAAAAGTAACTATTGATTGACGATTGCAAGATACACAAATATGGTTTGGAGGCATTAGAAAGATTCAAATGCAATCATTTCCTTGCCTGGAGCTATTGTTGTTTAATTTCTCCTTAAAGGTCTCAGCTGCTAGTATCAATAGCTCCACCATCTCGAATCCAGCTGCAGAAACGCAATCCACTTTCTCGCCAGTAGATTCCTCACGACCATCACCTGTCACGATAGCAAGCCTTTTACCAAGTGATCCGGAATCAGCCCCTGCTGACCAGCTAACAGGAAGGGAACTACTGAGTGCAGTCCTCATTAGTTTTGCCTCAGTAATGATATCATTGAGATCATTATCTATACTAGAAGGATGATCCTCTCGTTTAACTGATTCTGTAGCCTACAAAATGGGGTTTTAGAAAGCAATAATCAATTAAGGCAAAAAAAATGAGAGGGATGGTACTGGTGTTTAACTACAAATGCAAGCGCCAATTCCTGGCTTTAAGATGCAGAAGATCACGAATACCACAGATATAGAGATATAACCTTCAAACTTCTGCCAGCACAAAAGAATCAAATTGAAGCAGAAGTTTATTTTTATTTTTAGAATGAAAGTGATGCAAACGATGGGAGTTAACATTCAAATGCCATCAGGATTAACATCCACAGCAAAATATATCAACTACACTACAAGTCTATTCCCATGCTAAATGTATGGTTCTTTATCAGTAAAAAAAACCATGTGAAAAACATATCAGAACAACAGAACACTGTACAAGCGAAAGTGCAGCCCCTATCCCTTAGAAAGAAATTTGTAAAAAGAACAGAATATAAGAATTTAACCTTTAGAAATGAGATATGGAGTCTATGAATTGAAGAAGTGAGATGCTCCAAGCTGTCCATGCTCTCTCTAAAGGATGCATTCTCAATCTTCATCCTAAAGCAAACATAACAATGGAGAGGTCATTAACCAGAAAGACACCTTGAAAATGTTCATATTCTAACCATTAATGGATGAATTCATTAATGCACAAGGAACAGCTGTCTACACAGGCATGCGCTATCATTGTTCAGGAAGCAGCTTCTACAGACCTTGCAAAATCCACAGAATGGTCAGGCACTTTAGGATCTTGGGCATCACTCCAGCGTCTGAGATAAGTTTTCTTCAGCAAATTTGTTAGCTTCCCAGCCCTTTCACGAGCAGCATTGATTTTTTCACCAATGTCAACAAATGAATTTTCTTTCTTCATTCCATGACTTATATTTCTGGAAGAAAGGACCAGCATAATACTCATCAAGTATTCTAAATGATTCACAAAAAAACATGAAGTTACATTGAAATAGTACACAAGTTTAAAGAGAGCAAAAAGGTCGAGGAAACCAACTGTATGTGAAAAGCAAATCTAAAGAAAAAGGCAACCCGAGGTAAGTATTAAATTTGAAGCAAACTGGGGTGACGGTCTCTTCTTAAGGGTGGGGATGTGAACAGGATAAGAAATATCATAAAACAGAATGTACAAAATATTTCGCTTTTCAGCCTAGTGGTGTCTATAATAAAATATTTTCAAACAAAACAAAGAAGGCATCAAGTAAAAGGTCCAAGAAAAAGCATAGAAGGGATAGAAATCAGGAATAGGAATGCAATAACTCCAAATAAGCACTTCGTAGCAGTAAATATATCTCACCCAAAAGTTAAGTTAAATTTCTGCAATTAAATTGTGTCAGAAGGAAAATTGAGATTCAATTTGAAAACTTGAAAAATCTTTTCCATGGAGTAATTAAGGGTTTGCATTATGATTCATTTTCCCCCAAGAGTATGTACCATGCAGTAATATACGATCTTATAGTCCACCTACAGTAAGTACACATGAACACCCTCAGAGACCACACAAGAATGATTGTCCCTTGCTGTGTGTAAGTTTGGGGTGATGAACTGGGGAAAATGCCACTCATAGACCTCATAAATTTATCTCTCTTTAAACACTAAGTTTATCATGGAGTCTATGATTTCATTTGATCATGTTTTGGTATTTTATACATGTATAATCCATACCGTTCACTAAGCTAATGAAAAAATTGGCATGTAACATGATTAACACACTTAACTAACGTTTGATGAGCTTGGAGTATAGAAGGAAAAAAAAACCTAAAAAAAAAAAAATAATACTACATTACACACAATTACAATCACAGACACTTGAAATGATGAACATTGGATAGATTCTTCCAATATTTATTTTTCTTGGATTGATTCATAAGCATTCAAGGAATCATAAGAACCATAGAGAATTGACAAAACTAGAAGTTCAGCTAGACTCCAGGACAGAAATTACAAATATAATTCAGTCGAAGTCCTGAATGAACTGCATTGACATGTTCCAAGACATTGAAATGAGTTTTCCAAACTTGAAACCACACACCATTTTTTAAAGTAACAAGAAGCTAGCCCGAAGAAGAAGTATCGTTCCAAACAGTTTTTAGAGATTTTTCACTTTAACATACACGAATTGTAGTTTTCACTTCTCATAATTGTGATTTGATAAGTCAATCAAGAATGCCACATAAATACTTTTTGCAAAACACCAATCTTCACAAGCACCCCCAAAAAAAAAAACAATAATAATAATAAAAAAATTCTGGCAGAAGTAAAGAATTCGAGCTGAGACACAAAAGATAACTATCAGACAAGTGAATGTCATCTATATTATACAATTGTTAAAGATATCATACTCTTGCAGTAGTTGATATTCCTGCCTCAACTGTGCCAACTCCATAAGAGCATTCACCTTTTCATTGGTCACCTGGACAAATGTTTATATGCCCAATTCATCAAAGTAGCCAAGTATGATAGGCATTTATTATGTTATAATTAGCATTATCCAATAGAGAATCTGTCGCCTCAATGCCTATAAAAAAAAAGTACATGTAGACAATCATCAAACAACAGTCAGATACTACAGGATTTGCACATGGAGGTATTGGTGCAAAGTGAAAACCCCATTTGCTGCATAGTTTCTTAGCAGAATGGTGACTGTCTTCCAAAGACTTCCTTATTTTCCTAAATATGCCTCTTGTAGAAAACAGAGATCATAAGGAAGTATGAAGTACTAGGAAAATTTAAATTTCAAACATTTTGATGTACCAGTATGGCCAAGATCACATCATCATAATTCTCACATTCACAATTTAAAGAGAAAAGCAGAAAAACAGAGAATAGAGTCATGGGTACATTGGGGAAAATTTTTTTTATGAGTAATGATAATGATATGTATTACTATAAAATTATAATGTAAGTACAAGTATTAATATAAAAGTATAATGTAATTTCAAACATTTTTTTTTGAAGGGTGCATTGAGGAAATTTTGATGATCTATTTTTCCACTGTAACATTTGGTTCAAACGGTGACTTTGAGGCTGTTATCCATCGGATGCCAGCAAGTGCAGAGGGTCCTTGGAGGATGCAGAAATTAGTTCTTAAGGCTAGATCTCAGGGACTTGACCTGAACACTTTGTTCAAGAAAGTACCAAGATCAGCCGTCTCTTTGGCAGATAAACTGGATAAAGAAGGAGTGAGTAGATCAGATCTGTTTATATGTATTCCTCCTCATGAGATGAGGGCATAGCATACTATGGGAGGGCAGCTGAGGGATACCTTTACATGGTTGTTCATTGTAATCTGGTTTTGTCTTCTGCTACTAATAAGATGTTTTTTTTTACTGGTAAAAAAGGAAAAAAAGAAAAAAAATTGACCCAGTTTAAGTCTAATCACATAAGGGGTCCACTTTTCTGCTACTGTAACTGCAGTTCACAATTATCATGTCTTTTACAATTGACCTGAGCTATATTGGCATATATAGATAACTCTGTTAAGATTTTATATATATTTTTTGTTAAGAGTAGAAATCATGATATACTTTAAGAATATCATATTTAGATACATACCCAACGAACCAGGGAAAAAATCTCCATGACATGCAATCCTGTTGATGAATCCAGATAATCAAAAGCATGCATGTTCATAAGATGTCGACACATATTTTTCCTTTCCTAGTAAGTGTTCAATAGGAACAACCTATATTAAGAAATTTATATTTTAAATATGTTATAGACTCAAAATCAGATCTGAAATTCCAGAGAAAAAAATATATCCAAGGACATTACTTGCAATAGGTTTCTCTGAAGCTCCTCTAACTTTTTCTCGAGAGCCGCATTTACATTTCTTTCAAGTAAATGCCTTTCTTCCTGCTGTGACAAAAATAAAAGCGCAGCAACCTAACCAAGATTCGAACATGTCACAAAAACTAAAACCAGCACGTTTTGACAGCACAAAGAAATAATCCTAGCAGGAAACATAGAGATGTATGTACCTTCTCCTGTAATGCCTGTGCAAGGGCAACTGATGTATCACCCACTCCTTCAGCTATATTACATGGCATGGCAGGATGATTTCTCTACAACAGATGAGATATATGACACATTGAAGCAAGAATCAGTGCACACTTTCAAGCAATTTTGATCATCGTTGCAAGCATAGAATTTCAGGAAGCCATGTTTTGATTTGTCAGTGCGCAAGTTATATTTGACCATTCAAAAACTAAATGTCTAAATGCACACCCAGATATCTTAATTTCTTGAACAAAGTAAACAATTATTAGTCCCATTTACAAACAAGCATGTGTTTGTTTGTGAAAGGACAGAAAAAAGTGTAAACAAGGCAGAAAAAGGTCAGACAAGAAAGGCTGAAGCTTCAGTAGGATAGAATGTAGGATTTTTCTTTTTATTTTTTTGGTGAAAGATTGCATTGGGATGCAGAAAGAGTGTAAAAGCCCAGGGAAAACAAGAATTAAGAAAAACATTGAAAGTTGAAAATATACATGGAAATCTAAATGGAAGCATGTAACTGAACAGCACCCCTTTCAACATTTCTGGCATCGACATATCAGAGAAAGAATAGGGATTCTCTTCAGGTTGTCCCCTTGTTAATTTTATCAGTAATTCAATGTAGCTCAAACAAAAATTTATTTTTTAATTAAAGCTCAAAAAATTTTATTTTAACAGACAAACAATGTAATCAAAGAGTCAAGGAAATGGATGAGTTGCCCCCCAGCCCCCAGAACCCTCTCAAAAGCTAAAGTCACTCCTGGGCAGTAAATAAACCTGTAATTGAAATTTTGGACATAAATTTATAATATAAATAATTTAAAATTGAAAAAAAATCACATTCAATCACTTTGAGTAAATGGAAATCTTTTTTGTTAAATATAACTCATTCTGGTATTATTTAGTGACATTTACAGAAAATTATAATAATAAAAAAATAAAAAATAATATTTATTTGAATTACTTTAGTAAAAAATTCATAAGAACATAGGAAAAATAGATTACGTAATTAAAAAAATTAGGCAAATATAGAAAGCTTGAATACAACGATTTGATATTTTATTGTTGATTATTATGTAATTTGTAATTTTTTTTTATCAGTAAAAAGAGATCATGATATATATATATATATATTATATATATATATATAATAAAAAGGCAAGGTACAGGTACACAAACCGTGTACCAGCCAAAATAAGCTAAACTACTTCCTACATCAGACTACAAATAAGCTGAACTACTTATTATGTAATTTATAATTGTAAATGTAAGTAATTAAAATAATATAAATTATATAATAATGATAAAAAAAATGAAAAAATAAAAAGAAAATAATTAAATGATTGTAAGAATTTTGGGAAAATAATTAGAAAACTTGATGATTATATTTACATGAAATTTTATCTTATATAAATAATTTAAAAAAAATTAAGAAATCAGATTAAATCACACTGAATAAAGGGAAATCCTTCTGTTAAATTATAACTCATTCTAATATATTGAAATAATAATGCGTATAAAAATAAATAGTGAACTTCAAAATTAATTTTTAAAATTCGTAACATGTCAAATGGTCAAGAGACTCAAGACCTTCTTCCTTTTACATCCCACTTCCTCTTCTATTCTTAAAAAAAATGCAGTAATCGTTCTTTATCCAGTTTCTTTTTCAGTTTTCCATGGTTAATAATTTGTTTAACATAAGTTGAACTCAACTGTGAACTTAAAAAACATAATTAAAATAAAGTTTATTTTCACAGTAATGACACAAATATAAGTAACTTAAGACATCTTATAAATGTTGAAACACAAAACGAAAAAGATCACCAAAGTTGCAGCCAAAAGGATAAAGTAAACCTAAATAAAAGAACATCATTGTGCACCACAAGCTCATAGTATACAAACCTCATTTGTACACACAACAGTGTGTTTGGCATCTGCAGTTATATGAACATCTCGACATTCAATTTCGTTAAACTTCTCATCTCTCTGAAGGGCCACAAGATTTTCAACTCTGGACGCATGAAGTTCACTAATCTTTTCTTCTATCGCATCAACTGCAGATTTGAGCTGGAATTTTTCTTCCTCAAGTAAAGTCATAATGTTACATTTGTGCTGATTATGAAATAGACGCAACTCTGTTATCCTATTCTTGATCATTTCATCTAAAAGAATCTGCATTAAGTTAATACAACAAAGCATGGTGAGATAAATGCTGAGACACAATCTTTGGAAAAAGCTAGGCCCTTACCTTCTTTTCCAATTCACCAATCTTCTTCCTCAGATGATCCTCAATTTCCAGGCCCTATATACTCATAGTTAAATACAAAGTTTGTTAGCTCAAGGAAAAGCAATTTTAAGCCTCAACAAAACTCACATTACTTTAAAGAATAAACTCATACCATCCGCAGCTTGTTTTGAAGATTATCAACTGATTTTCCCAACATGTCCAGATCTGCTTCTAGAGACTCCTATAAAACTTGCTTAGGTTTTAATGTGGAAATATATAAAGAAAGCAGCTAAAATAAGGCCATAATTAATTAAAACTTTTTATTGCAATGCTAGTGGCACAGAAGTTGACAAAGTTTTCTGATACATTGACACCCACAAGTCAATGTACTATGAAGACAGTCACAGATTCCTGTACATTCTACTTATCATTGAAAAAAGAAACATAACCTATTTAGTTCATACAACATGCCAAGAGAGAAGCGGCACAGCGAGAGAGAGAGAGAGAGATGTATCCCATCAATGTAACTGTTTTAATTTTGGATTTCAATTTTTAATTTTCAATAACCAGAATGTGTGCAAGCAGGTTCATAGAATCCTGAAAAGTTGAAAAGCATAAGCCAACAAGATAGGTAAGAAAGAAAGAACCAAGTACCAATGCAGCAGCAGAAAACAGAAAGTATATAAAATGAATCTAATCTTATATAAGCTTTTGAAACTGCCAGAAGTAAAATTAACCATGCATCAAGTAGATCCAATTCCATGAAATTGCCAATTCAGACTCCTGTTCTGCCCATCATTTGATAATTATTCATGTTGACAACTAGACAAGCTTACTAGCTAACGATTTTTCTTCTCTTTCTTTCAGTGACAACAAACACACCCACGCATGCACACACACAAATATGTGATGCTGGTGGAAGAAATCAGCTGTATTATTATCGCAGCCTAATCCCAATTATTAGGGACTGTGAACTTGGACCTCAGGATTTGCCATATAAATCTATGTAGAGATCATATATTCTGTTAAAGCATGATTTTGAAACATTATCCATCGATCCCAATCCAGGTCAATGTTACATGGAATTGGGTGGAGCATCCTATGCAGGTTTCGAGTGCAGGTGTATATCTAGGCATCAGATGTCGAACAAATATATCTGAAAGATGGCACCTAGTTTTCTATTATTTCAATAACTACTCATTTTGGAGGGGTTAGCTCAGATTGTCTTGGTTTTTTCATAATATGCTATAATTTTCTTTTAGAAGACTAGGTTGAAAATACAAGTCATTTCTAAACTAGGAGTTCCTGACTCCTGGTTAACCTGACATTTATTACATTTTTATGACATTGCTGACTGGAATACAAGAGTATATGTACATATGCAAGTGTGTGTGTGCAGCAGCACATGCTTATTTCTGAAATTGATAACATTTAAAGATCAATTGTGAATTAAGATTTTTCAGTACAAGTTGTTTGAAAACAGATAGATAAGTCCATGTGATGTTCAGGGAATATCACTCTATACAAACATGGTGATGATTAGTTCCACAAAATGCTTAACTTATATGATAATTAATTATCAAATTTTGTGAAGCACTAATAATCATAAAACATGGTTCCCCAAACATGCATTCTACTGACTTCATGCGAAGGGCACAGTCAAGCTGCACTTCCAGTCCAGCGAAAGGGACTGCCAATATCTAAGTTCAACCATGGAGTGCTATATGAATATAACACTAATACATTAAAGTCCAACAAAGGGAGAATACAAAAATTTTAAAAAGAGGGACAAAAAACAAAAATGTGAGGGAATTAATGAAAAAGGTGGATTAAATCTTCCATAATCATAGCTTAACTAGATTGAAACCTACTCCACTTTGTCGTGAACTAAATGCATATTTCTTAAGTTCTTAAGTGGTTAGTAATTCTACCCTAAATATAAGATAACTAGATACTGTGCCCCTTAAAGTGATTCAAAAATCCTAGTTATGATGTTTTACATCAAACACACTAAAACTCACCCTTTGAATTTTAAGAACAAATGATTTATTCAGGAAAAAAATTGGTATGAACAGATCCACAAAACAAAGCACAACATAGCACTGTTCAAAATCATCTATTACATTTTAAGTACAAAGGATCCATTCAGGAGGAAAAAAAAAAATAGAATCAACAAATTCAAGAACAAAGAACAACACATGAAATGAAGTATGACAGAGATATTTTTACACTTACAATGTATTTCGATGTGGAATTTTTGTTGTGGTCATCAAAATTCCACATCTCCTCAGGATCTTCCAAGAGACAAGCACATTTGTCATCCAAACTCCTATCCTCAGAGCAATTAAGAACAGTTTGTCTGATATCATAAAACTTATTAATAACCTGAAATAAGTATAATTATTCCATTAGAACTAATAGGAGGTGCAATTCAACCACATCAAATCAAAGTATTAAATGCAATATGTCATCTCATCACTCAGCATCTAGAATACTTTTGATAAGGGGATGAAAAAGTTATGGATTGTAGGGCAGCTACAAATAAAGCTTTAGTGTGAAAGTACAATTAATCCATTAGAACTAATAGGAGGTGCAATTCAGCCACATCAAATCAAAGTATTAAATGTCATATGTCATCTCATCACTCAGCATCTAGAATACTATGGATAAGTGGATGAAAAAGTTATGGATTGTAGGACAGCTACAAATAAAGTTTTAGTGTGAAAATCATATTAGTCTAACAGTTTCTGATATCCATTTACTTTTTTATGATGGACAAATATGGCAGAGTACAAAAGCTTGATTATGATGGTAAAAAACAGCAGTTTAAATCATGATAGACACCAGCAATCGGGGGAAGGGGCACTTTCATGTCACTGGTCAGGACATAGAATTTTTATTATCAAGGAGAATTGATGCAATACTGCTTGAAATAAATTTTGAGAAGAATGAAGCTCAAGTGTTTGGGCGATTTTACTGTAGAAAAAGAGCGCAACAAAATATACACCAAATACCTCATGGAAATACAGTAAGAAGTAGGGTCTAAAGAATTGGTTTCACCATGGGATTTAGGACTTTCTAAAATGTTGTGAATCACATGAAGGGACATTTCAGCTGACATAATATGGAGTACCTACTGCAGTATGAGTACATGGTTTTGTATTGGAGCGCAGATAAAATAAAGACAATACATTCTGGTTTTCACCAAAGCTTGATAAAATCAGAAGAAGAGACTGACAAAGAAAAATGAAGAAAAATCATGAATTTTTACAAGATGATTCCATGAGGGGAATAAGATATATTTATTTGCATACCTTCAGAAGATTTTCATTCTGTTCTTCTAGCCTCATTAAATCATTCTGTAGAGTAGTGTTTTGCTCCTTTTCCTCAAGTAAGTCTGCTGTAAGCTTGTCTACCCTGCCACAAAAATATAATTTCAAGCCCAAAATAAAAAAAGAATTTGAAGCAATTTGATGCACAAGTCAAGTAGTAAATATACGAGTATCAAATACAAGTATACAAACTTTACTTATAAGATCTCCAAAAAGAATAGAATATCCAAGAAAAGGTTGTTAAAAGAACTTCTAAAATTAAGAAACTGCAACAAATGTTTTCTAATTGCAGGTTCAAAAAGACCATAGAGATTAGGCATGAGCGGCGGGCCGGCCCGGCACGCCAGGCCCGTTTGCCCAATACCCCAGCCCGGCACGGCACGCCCCAGCAGGCGTGCCGTGCCGGGCCTAGCCCGCCGGCCGGCGGGCCAATTAGTTTAAATTTTAAAAAAAAACTTTAAAAATTCCCAAAAAATTTCTGTAAAATACTTTTATTATTCACAAAATTGTCTTACACATATTGAGATAAATTTTGCTCAAAAAAATATAAATTCATTAATTATCACAAGTACACTTACAACTTTGCAAAAATTACATAATTACTTGAACAAATAATACTGCATCACTATAGTATAAGCATATCTCAACTAGGTTGGCATCCACTCATCTATCTATCATTTGCAGTTTAAAAGAAAAAAAAAAAAAAAAGAGAGAGTACAATTCCTATACTTTGATTACAAAAATTATAACAAAACTTAGACTACTCTGGTTGACTAAAATCAATATTCAAATCATCAAAGTCTCCAGCAAGTTGATCATCTTCATATTCCTGTTCTCTCAGTTCTGCCCTTAACCAATCTGTAAGATTGACACATGCTTGCACCATCTCCGGCGTTAATTTGCTCCTGTAATCATCCACGGTTCGTCCACCTGCGCTAAAAGCTGATTCCGATGCAACTGTGGACACCGGAACCGTTAGTAGATCACGTGTCATGGCGGAAAGCACAGGATAATTAACCTGATTTTGCTTCCACCATGTCAAAATGTTAAAAGCATTATGCTCTTCTATAGTATTGAAACTCATTGGGGGGCTTTCTAAGAAAATCATTAATTCAGATGATCCCCCACTACTAGATGCTGCTTGTTTTCCCTTTCTTCTCCCACTTAAAAAATTCCAAGGGGAATTATCTGGTAGTGTTTGTTGGGTTCGCGTATGACCTTGTATGCCACTACTAGTATCGTATTCACAAAAAAGTCTTTCTAATAGATTTCTTAATTTACGTATATCTATTTGAAAAGTAGAATTCATATTCTCATTTATTCTATCTATTAAGTCTTCAACTCCAAATTTAACCTAGGGTCCATTGTAGTAGCTAAACAATATAAATTAGGCATCTCTTGCCAATATTTTAAAATTTTAGTTTCCATTGTAGGGATAATTTTCTTAACAATGGGTACATTTCTATATTGTTTAAAACAAATACTTATTTGATATAAACAAGTTATAATACTTGAGGATGTTGGGTAATAAACCACTGATAAATATCTTGTTGCATCATAAAAAACTTTTAAAAAATCTCTTAAAATTTCGGTTATTTGCCAATCAAGATCCTCTAAGTCACTTTCAGGCATTTTACTTTTATAAAATATTGTAATTTCTTGTTTTAATTCTAGTGCAGCTTCTAGCATTAAATATGTTGAGTTCCACCTATGTTCAACATCTAGGGTAATTTTTTTATATTGCTTTCCTAAAGTTTCACAATAATATTTAAATTCTCTAACGGTTGTGCTAGATTGTTTTATAAATCTTACTGCATCTCTAATATTTATTAAATGATGTTGAACAATTTTTAATCCATCTTGCACAACTAAATTAAGGATATGACAAGCACACTTAACATGAAATAAACTTCCATCTATATTTAAGTTTAATTGTTGTCTTAATATTCCTACTGCAACATTATTAGCACTTGCATTATCAAGTGCTAGAGCCATTATTTTATTGTGTATTTTATAATTTCTTAGATTTCTACTTATAGCATTTGATATATTTATTCCAGTATTGCTAGCATCTAGTGGTTCAAAAGTTATTATTCTTTTTTCCATATTCCAATTTTCATCAATATAATGTGCAGTTATAGCTAAATAACTTATTTGTTGTCTACTTGTCCAAATACCTTACTTGTCCAAATATCTGAGGTTAAAGCTATCTTAAAAGTATTGTTTGATAAAGTTTCTATTAATGTAGTTTTCATTTTTCCATATAATTTTATAGCATCATTTCTTAAAGTGTGGCGTGAAAAAGGTTTAAATTGTGGTACTAAATATTTAGTTATTAAACGGTGAAATCTTTTAGAATCTATTAATCTAAAGGGTAATTCTTCTTGAATTACCCACTTTACTATTTCAAGCCTAATTTCTTCTTGATTAAAAATAAAATTACTCATAGCAACACTACTAGTAGAAATTTGGGTTTGCCTAGGGTCAATTTGGCCATGTTTTGGAAGGCATTTCTGCAAATGCCGGTTCAAGTGGCCTGTACCACCTTTGCCTTTTCAACTAAAATGTTTTTTGCAATGGTTACACACTGCCTTCTCTTCACTCCATACACTTTCAATTGTAAAATTGAGCCAAACACCGGAGGTTCTACTCCTCTTGGTGCTCCTAGGTGGTAGGGAAGACGATCCCATATCTTGTGAAGGTAATTCTGTTTCAAGATCTTGGATGGGAGGGTCATTATATTGGGGTTGGGTTATATCATCAGAAAATACTGGGTCAGAAAGGGGTCTAAGATATTCCCTTTCTTCAGTGTCAAAAAACATAGGATACCTAGGGTCCATTATCAAATTTTTGGAAAAAAAAAAATTCTTAATAAATAATATTATAATAAATATTTGGTGATACTGATTTATAAGAAAGGTAGAAGGAGAGACTTACTTATAATAATAATATTTATACTAATTTTAAAATCGGAAAATTAAATAGAAGAATACCTCTTTAGAATGAATCTTGAACTTTGCAATTGAAGCCTTCAACCTCCAGAGTCCAATTTCCCACTTTTGATGCTTGAACAATTAGAAGAGATCGAGTATCACCAATTTCCAATTACAACAATTAGAGCAAAGAAACTATTTGATAATCAATTATAAGAGAGTAGGAGATTGTAGAAGTGATGTGGTTTGGAGTGGGAAAGGGAGTGGTTATTTATAGAAAATTAAAAGTGGCTTTTTACCACCTCTACCCTTCAATATGACTGTTATTTTGCAGTTGGAAGGGTAGAAAAGGTCTTTTAATCATCAATTACAACTATAGCCCCCCAATATAGCTGTTATATGGCTGTTATATGGCTCTGGCGGGCCGCGTGCCCTGGCGGGCCATGCCCAAACGGGCTGTGCCCCCAAGCACGCCATAGGCGTGGCGGGCCGTGCCATGCTCGGGCCGGCACGGCCCGTTGCTCATCCCTAATAGAGATTATGTCAATGAAACTATGCTTTCAAAGCTTGGGTAAACTTTTTAAGTTTCAATAAAAATTTCAAATGCGCCAAACCACCTCAAAGTTTTGGAAGTTTTAAAAATTCAATGAGGTATTATGTTAGATTTCCAAATTTTGGTAAAGTTTTTAAGAAATGTGTAAAATTTGGGATTTTCTTTTTATATTTTGACTTGAGCAGTGTTGATGCCAACGTAAAAATTCATTGTGGGAGTTAGCAGAAATATCATTAAAATATCCAACAAAAATTATACACTTAAAACCATCAGATGGCGTTCATGTATGAAGATGAAAGCTATGATGGAGACAATCCTTGGACATATCTTATAATTTTGACGTTACATACATTGTCATATTTTGTACCACTTCTGAACCTCCCTTTGCCCTTACAACCAACAATTCTTATCATTATCTAATCAGAAGCACCAAAATTTTCAATAATTTTATGCCTGTGAGGAAATTAGAAAAAATAATTTCGTATGTTAATAGTTGCCAATATTCCTTCATTCAGTTTAAAAAAATATGAACTTAAAGAACAAAAAGCACCCTAATATAGGTGAAAGGTGTCCTTCTTCTATGAAATAATTTTAACATAAATTAGGAAAAAAATAGCCTATACGGCAATACATCCTTCTGAATGGCAATTGAAGGGGAAAAGATTAGAAAGAAAAGGTATAGAGTTTTCCCTTAAAAGGATATGGAAAAAATTAGAGAGAACTGGGTTCATTTAAAAGAAAGTATTTTATGTGGAATTTGTTCAATGGAAGATCCTCTTTCCAAATAGTTTATCTTCTTCATTTCTTTCAGTTCCCGGAATTAACAACAACAACAAAAAAAAAAAAAAAAGGAAAATTAAAATATGAATAGCTTTGGTGATTTGGTTCATGGATACAAATTAAAGCAGGAATGATTATTATTCAAATCCTTGGCACTAGTACAAAGTCAAATCCATTTAGTGAAGTTCTTCTACTAATTCTTCCACCCTTTCTCTTGCACATTTAATTAAAATGATCAGAAAAAGGCAGCACTAATCAATTTTCAATATAGGATCCCACATCTTCATCATAAAGGTATTTTCAAACTTAATGATAACTCAAACAGGAATGAAATCAACACTAGCCGGAGACTAAGAAGTACCTCTTCTGGAAATCATTCAATTTCTGAGACATGAGATCCTCCTTTTCCTTGGCCTTCTCAGCCTGAAAATTCATAACTTCTAAAAACTTTCAGAAAATCAATCCATCAAAGTAAGCATCTCCATGCAAAAAGAAGTACGTGCAGTTACTAAAACAGAATTTAAAGGGTCATAACCTCCATTAATGAGTGATCCCGTTCAGCAAATGCAGCAGCAACACAACCTTGAAAAAATTTAACCTGCTTCTCTTGTTCCATATTCTGAACCAACATGAGAGCAAGAGTGCAGAGAGTTGGTTAGATCATGTGGCTAATACTGAGGTTTTAAACCTTGCTCCTAATTGAAGCTAAGTTAGCCTCTTTTCAGAGATATTTGAAATAACAATTTCAATTCTCTTTCTATTCCAAAAATAGGATTCCAAAGTGAGGTTACCTCAAAGTTGAACAATGGAGAATCTAAGAAAGGCCGTAGATAGTTTCCCGACATTGCAACAAAATTCACATTAAACAAATTTATCTTCGTTACTTCACCATCACAAAAACCCATTATTACATATTAAAATACATATCAAATCCTCACATATAATTGTAATTGCCATTGAAAATAGTATTTCATATGAGAACTAAAGAAAGAAAATCCTTGGTTCATTGCCTCTTGATGAGAAGCCCTCCGACAAATCCACACCACCATCCTGTCAAGTTGACCGATCCAAAGCCTACACCACAATAACGAAAAAGAATATGCATATAGGATCCCCGTAACTTAAACCTATGTCTTAAATGAAATTAGGAAAAAAACACTTCACTAAACTGAAATGGAACACTATATATGGATGAAACATTATTCAATTCCTCCATTTAATCCTAAAACCCATTCTACCAACAATAGAAGGAACTCCTGATGCACAAAATCAGATAACAAGCCTTATAAATTTATATCCAATTTAAATATAGACCTAGGATTTCCTACCCTATTCTTTGAGTATAAACATCATTAGCTACCAACAACTCATTGTCAAATTTTCTTTCCCTCAAAAGAAGCACTGTCATTTTATGAAATCACTCTTGCTTAGAGATCTCAATCTACCGGCCAGAAATATTTGAATAGAACTTTATAAAATCTCCCCACCAAATTGATAAGCCTAAAATCATAGATATAAATTGCTCTTGAAGTCCTAGATATAAATGGTTTCTTCTTTATTTAAAATTAACAAAAAGAAAATAGAATTTACCTTAAAAAATTTGAATAGGACTTTATAGAATCTCCCCACCAAATTGATAGGCCTAAAATCTCATATATAAATTCATCATGAAGTCCTGGATATAAATTGTTTCCTCTTTCTTGGAAATCAACGAAATGAAAATAGAATTTGACTTCCTCTCAAACTTAAATCTAACAAAGAAATCTGCCAAGAACTTCTATGGATCTTCCTTCAAGATATTTGAACACTACTTGTACAAAGTCATAGAAAACCCATCTAGACCCAGGGCTCTGTTTCCATTTAACTCATTAATCATCCAAAGTACCTCCTCCAAGATTAAATTTTCTAACATTTTTTGGTCATTGTTTTAAATACTATCAAACTATAGACGATTCCAAAGTGGCCTAAAATTCACCTTTTTGATGGAAATATGAGCACAGCACACTACCATGGCATTTTTTGAATCATATCCTCCTCACCTAGAATGGTCCATCCACTTATAATTTGTAAATGAAATTTGATATGATTCAGGTGTTCACCCTTTTTTTTTGAAAAAATAATGTTCTTATCAGTTATCCCTAGCTTTAAATAAAGTCACCAACTTTTGTCTTCAACTTATTTCTTCTAATCTAGTTAAAAACCTGAATTCCACCATTGCCTAATGTTTGCCTCTCTACCTTCATATCCGGCTCTCTAATTTATTATTATTATTATTATTATTATTTTGAGTCTATCAGTTTGACCACTTCATTATTCCACACCTTGATCTCCTCCAAAGATTTTAGCCTCTCCAAAAAGATGAAGCTCACCTTGCCAACAAATACAAAACTTGACCACAACTCTCCCAATTTATCCACGAAACTGATCTTCAATCCACATGTTTTCCAAATCTACATAGAGCAACCTAGAAATATCCATCCTAACACTCAACTCAATAAACACATGATCTGACGCACCCAATCATATGAACCTTCTAAACTAGCTGACGACACAAGGAATTGACCCTTTTCAAAAGTGACAGGTTGTCTTAATTGTTAGGCCTAGTACAAATAGCCCCACTTAAGGTGTTATATCACTACTGACGGTTTAAAAAAAAAAAAAACTTGAATGAGGGAAGATACATAAGCATAATCTTTGTTTATCAAAGCAGAATCCAGACAGATTAAAATCACTCCTAATGCTCCAAGGTTCCATAACAGCTCTAACTCCAAAATTCCGAAAATACAAGTCCTAACTAATTAACCATACACATAAGAAGGCAGCCACAGCTTGCTTCTCCTCACCCGCTTCATAGCTATAGAGATAGAAAAAGCACCCAACATTCTGTTCAACATATCAGTGTCTTCATTTGGTAAACAAAACATGAGGTCAATAAACAAAACACAAACATTATATTTGTATTAAGTAAAGATATAGGGATCACCAAAACAAAACTATTTCCAGCACTCCTAGCCAATTAATTGAAAAAATTCATAGCTTTTCAATGTGTATGCCAATTTAAAATTTGAACACCCAAGATCTACAATCATACCCACAGTATCAATATATCCACTGAAGCAAGCGATGCATATTTTTCTATCTTTGGAGGTAGATTTAAAAGAAGCATGAAAAATAAAGAAACCATGGCAAAGACGTACTTCATTGCTTCCGTTATGATGTTTTTATGTTAAGCTAGATTGCCAAGCATCCCCAAAAGCTTTAGAATGGCAAGCTTCTATAAAGTTATGAGAAAAAAAAAATCAAAACCTATTATTCTCCTATATTTTCTTTCTTTGAATTCAAAAATAAATTTTTATCACTTAGAAAAATTCATTGGATGGAACATTTTATTAATTTGGTTCTCATGTCTGTTATTGTCCTAATTATTGCAAATATCATTTCCTACCCCACAAACCAAAAGTTCCTTCATAAAAGAGAAAGCTGATCACATCACTCCATCGTCTACTCAGTTAACACTTGGAAACTGTACCTACCTAACCACTTTAAATTAAATAGAAAAGCAAGAAATTCTTTTGGTTGGCAGGGAAAGAAAAAGTATAAACAAAACATATTATCTTGGAACTCTCCAACCATAACTTGCAGCTCACCTTAATGAATTATATTTTAAAGAGAAGTTAAATACAGAATAGGATTGTTGCTGTAATTATGAGGTTTTAAGTAATCTTGAACATCAATATTTGCAGGAATGAACAGATTCCATTTTACCTCACTGGAAGAAAAGAGAGATGAAAGAGAAGCAGCTTTCTCTATGAAAATTAAAAGAGGTTATATTAAGACGGCACTTCTTCCTGAGTTGTTTTACTCATCTTTTCCTAATGCAGAAGCTGGACTCATCTAAAATAGCCACAACTTTCATGATTGAAAAATACAGTAGTCTACATCCTTAATGTTTGAAGTTACACTGGTAAGCCAAGCGTTATACAAAAAGCAGAAAAGAAAACAGGAGGAATCTTAAAGGGAAAAACAAAAAAACAAAAATTTGCTACCTTTGCAACTTCTGCACCATGTAAATCTGCCAGCTGTCTCTAAAGGCAGGAAGAAAAAGTGCACAAATTTACAGAAGGGTGTGTCAGGAAGTACACAGTAAAAAAAAAACCCGAAAGAAAAAGAAGAGTTGGGGGTGGGGGAAGAGGCCAAAATCCTCACTTTAATATGATATGCTTCAGATAGCTCCTCTTGAAGAGTTAAATTATCTCTGGTGCAAGCAGCTAACTTTGTTTTCAAGTTCTCTATCTCCTGTTCCAATCCAGCTGTCCTAATAGGGATTTAGTTTGACTAGAAGTATATTATTATTGTTGAAGAAAGAGGGAAAGTGGATAAATGGAGATAAACCTTTGGAAATGCATTCGAGTGGCCACAACAAGGTAGCTAGAACCAGATTGCTGCAAGCATAATTGTTCTATGTCTTTGCGCAACTCATCACGTTCTGCCAAGCAGGATGGTAAAAAAAAAAAAGAAGTAACACAAAAATCTGGGCCGAACCAAAATCTCAAACTACAGCACTTGAAAATGAAAACCAAACCACTTGCAAATGCACCCCTCAAATCTTGAGAAAATATCAAGATTCCCAAATGCTGATTATCCGAAGAACGAAAAATTTTCAACCATGTTATGTTATAGTGGGGCCAATTCAATGGTGCACCTTGATCATTCGACATATATTAGATTATAGAGTTTAAAGAGCATGCGTTCTTAAGCCTTATATTATAGATGTTCCTTCAAAAATTCAATGAAAGTTTTGAACAAATGAGTAAACTGGATTATCAAAAACCATTCAGTCAAAATTTATTTGTCAGCTGGATCCTCACAATTGAAGGACATTAAGTGGTAGGCATCAATCTTCCTTGCGATAGTCACAAGTCACGTTGTGGTGGAAAAGAAATTTATGCCTTGCAATCAGTCAAGGGAGAAAATGTTGATGATAATTGTTTTTGATGGTATCAGATACATTCCTTCTGAACTTCCCCCAAATTTTATTAATCCATGTCATTAACTCCCAATTTTCAATATTTTTTAAATTTATTTTTCCTTCTATCCAAGTTTCAATATTTGCGTAACCACATTCTTGTCAAAATAAAATTAAGTGGTATTAAATTGAGGTTTCAATACTTTTTAAATTTATTTTCCTTCTATCCAAATCAAATTGTTTTTTTTTAATACTCATGAACAAAGAAATTCTTAATACTTATTTTCAATCTAGCATTAACCAAATATTATGCTTTTTAAAATATTAATATGTCAAAAAATATAAAAATACTTACATTATTACTAAGCAGTAAGCACTTAAAGAAAAAGAGAAAAAGGCCCTCTAAGCCTTTACATCTACATCTTTGTTGTTATTACCGTGAGTTACTTACACACAAAGATCCAACACTTAAAATGGGTGAAAAAGACTAAGAAAGATAACCAAAGTATAGGAAAATCAATTTGGCTTTATGCGGGAATTTCTACAATTGAAGCCGTCTTCGATCTTCCTACTTAGATAATTACTAAAGTATAGAGAAAAAAAGAAAGACCTTCATATGATTTTTATTGACCTAGGAAAAGCATATGACAGAATCCTAAAGGAATTAATTTAGTGGGTTTTGGAAAAAAGGAGTGCTAATAAGATATGTTGAAGTAGATAAATATGTGTATAAGGGAGTGCAAACTTGAGTGAGAGCAGTAGGTAGTGAGAAAAATGAGTTTCTAGTTATAATAGGTTTACACCAAGGGTCAGCTGAGAATGATCATCTATTTCTTTTACCTATAGATGAATTAACTGACTATATCCAAGAGAAGGTTCCCTGGTCCATGTTACTTGCAAATGATGCCGTGTTGGTGGGACCAAACTAAGAAGTGAAAATTTTGAGTTGTGATGCTTTGAAATCAAAAGGTTTTAAAATAAATTGAACTAAGACTGAATATATGGACTATAACTCTAATACGAATAAGGGTTGAGGCAGAATAAGAATTAACAGTCAAAATATTCCTAAAAGCAATAAATTTTGTTCTACTTGATCAATTATTCACAAGGATAGAGAGTTACAGATGAAGATATTGAAGGGATAATTAGAGTTTGATGGCTTAAGATATTGGTGTATCTGGGGTTATTTTATGATCAACATATCTCACTTAAAGTAAAAGGACAATATGGCCATCAGGTCTATCATGATGTATGAATTACAACATTGGGCAACCAAAAAAGCAACATATGCATACGATGTGCATTGCTGAGATGTGGATGTTAAGACAGATGTGTGGGGAGACTAAGAAAGACAAAAGAAGAAATGAACATATTCAATAGTTGTTAGATGTCATCCAAACAAGTGGTAAGACTATGGAATATAGGTTAAGATGGTTTCAGCATTTAAAGTGAAGATCTAGAAAGGTAGCTGTGAGAAGGTATGAGGTAAAAAGATCTGAGAAAGATCGAAAAGAAAATAGATGTAGTTAGAATTTAGAAAGGACATAAATACCCATATATTGACTAAAGACACAGTCATCCATAGAATGGATGGAGGAATAGAGTTCATGTTGCAGACCTCAACTAGTTGGGATTAGTGTCTATTATTGGCATGCTGGTGATAAGTTGCCATTTGGGAGGATGGCAACATGAAATATTGGGGAACACCAAGTTTTCCTCCCATGCCACTGATAAATCGTGGCCTGGAGGGAATATGCCACATGTTTCACCACTACGTGCGGCATATCGTGAAAAGACAGCTATAAAAGCCCTATTTTCATGGGATATGTTGCCTATGCTGAGTGGCTAAACCCATTTCTCCCACTTCCCTCCATTTTTGTACAAAATCTTTTAATTTTCTTCAAAAATATATGAGATAACGTTTATTTGCAAGTCTTTTCTCGTCCTACATCATATCTAAGCATGGTTTGAGTATATGAAGGGAGGTAAACTTGTTTTCCTTTTTCTCTTTTTAATGCTGACAAACTTAGCAGATTAACTTGAATTTTTCATATGCTGTTTAACAACACCTAATACTATTGACGAGTCTTGCTTTTTCCAACAAAAAAAATTTTTTTTTATTTAATTTATTTGGCATGAAAATTGATTTTAAAACACATTTATATTTAAGGAAATATTTTATCATATACATTAAGTATAGAAAATGTTTTTGCAAAATATAGATTTAAAAGATAAAATATTAGGTCAATTTATTATTTTAATAATTACTTTATTATTAATCATATAATTATTAAACAATTCCAACATGAAAAACAATATTAAACTTTTTTAAAAACAAAAAAAATTAATAGTTATTGAAAAATATATGCTTCCTTTGAATAACCAATGCAGTGGGTGGGGTAATTATATGTTCAAGTTGGAAAATTATAAAATAATTTCAAAAAATGTAAAAAACTAAGAGCATCTGTATGTGTAAATTTATGTTATAATACTTTCTTATACTTATTTGTTGTAGTTGAGAGACAGTGTTTACATTCCTGTGGGTATATGCCTGGTGTTGGTAGGAGAGGGGACTTTGGGTTGGGTCAAAGGACTCCTTAAGAAAGAGAAAATCAATTTGTAACTACTGTCCTCAGACCATTAGAGGTGGTACCATGTGTCCAAATTGAAACAATATTTGGCTCACAAATATAAAATTGCTATTGTAACTCTTAAGGTGAAGAAGTTGAGAATAAGCATCTACATTCTTTGCTGCGGATAGAGCAGATAAGAGGGAGAGGATGGAGAATGCAAGGAAGATATCACACCCTATACATAGGCCACATGATGTTGATGATGATGACTCCATAGTTGCCTCACTGTCAACCTAAGGAGAAGAGGGCTGACTACCGATCTTAATGGTATGAATACATACATTTTGAATCGAAAGGAAATAGTTAAAAAGACTTGAACTTTTGGGAAGGGTTGAGACATCGGGAGGATCTGCCATCAGGAGCATGATGCCAGATCTTCCAATATATCCCTCAATGTATAAGTCAAAGGATGCCAAAAAAACAAAAAGAGACTTAACGAAGCATAAAATGGATGTAACGTCAGAGAAAGGATGGGTAAGTTTATCTCCAAAATTTTCATATTTAATAAAATTCTGGTCAATGCAGTTGTATGTCCTCATTTCAAGAGCTTGATAGATGCACTCCAGGAAGTGGAGAGAAGAGTTCTACATCCTACACTCATGTAGTATAGAAAGTATTAGGATCTGAAAGTGAAAAATATCAAAGATAATATTGATACTTTGAGGCCTCACTGAGAGTTCAGCTGTAAGATCATATCATGTGTAATGGGTGGGTTAGGCTGTCTAGGTTATCTGTAATTAAGTTCATGGTTTACTGTTGGTAGGGGTAGAGATATGTTTTTTTAAATCAGTGAAAGCATCTAATCGGATTAAAGATGCTGCTTATATTGCTAGCTTATTGAAAGACGTGATTAAGTGGACCACAAGAACGTTGTGCAGATTGTCTTCCACAATGACAGTACATATCAGAAGGTTAGACAAATGATACAGAAAAGGTATAATCTCTATCGGACTCCCTGCGCTACTCATTATATTGATCTTTTACTGGAGGCTATAGCTCAGAATACAAGTGTTTTGTACACTTTAATGGATGTTAGGACTCTCATGACACTTATATATAACCACTCATATGTTCTTACCATGACGAGAGCAGCTTATGGCAGTAACATTGTTCGACCTAAGATGACATGGTTTGGGAAGAACAACATAACCTTAAGAGTATCTTTGACATAGCAATGGACTAAAGGCCGGTGTTTACTTTTGAGAACTGGCTTAATTGCCCTCTGACTTGTAGATTCACGAAGAAGGAAGTAAAGGGCATAGTTCTCTAGAACAGCTTTTAGGAGAGGGTTCAAATATTGATCGCCATGGTTCTTTTTTATCAGTAAGTAATGGATATATTATATATAATAGAAATATCTTACATAGGTACACAAACTGTGTACAAGAACATAAACACTACTGCTGCCTACACATAGAAGAAATATCTAGGACACGAATGGACTCTTCCCTCATCCTTCACACCCCCCCACCCAGATCATAAAAATTATTACATAATAAGAACTCCTCAATGGGGATATTAGCTCCTGCAGGTTGGCCAAGCAACTAACTGTGCATCAACCTCAAGACAGTCCGCTCCAACAATGTCTCATTACCTTTTGAATTCCTAAAAATCCTCCTATTCCTTTCACCCCATATTACCCAAGCTATAGCTGCAGGGGCCAAGTTCCAGCTGATGTCTCCACAAGATTTTCCTTTTTTCCACCCACAATATTGATCGCCATGTTAGAGCTCATCTATCGAGTGTTAAGGATAGTTAATATCATGCGTTCCATCTATGAGTCAATGAGTCTAATGAAGAATCAGATTCAACAAGCCTTTTTGATAACTTATGTATGGGTGTGTAGGAAGAATAATTGATTTTTCATAGACAAAAACGTTAGAGCATTGTCTGCATCGTGGAAGTAAGGGTTTATTTTATAATTTTTAATATTCATGCCAAGAAAAAATTGCATAAGTGGAATGAAGTTTACTAATTTTGTTTTTAATGATTATCAGAACACTTTCTAAACCGGAAGCATTAATATTCCTATCGCCCATAGCCATGTGATGATTTGAAGGATGCAGTGCATAAATTGTATGACAAGATGGACCCAAAGTAGAATACAATTGGTTAATTTGGTAACAAGGTATAGGTTATATTGTTATAAAGTTCTTGGTATTCGTTGGTATTTTGTACACATGAGCATCTATAAGAATGATCTATAGTTGAGACATGCTTGTATAGCTTAACAATGAGAAGAGATCGATTGGGTTCTATTGGCCAACAAGAGGCGATTGAGGCCAAGACAAGGATGATACCATGTAAGTAACATCTGATGGAGGAGTTAATGTTTTCCAAATGATTTATAACTTTTTGTCTGGCAGTAGAACAACAAATTAACATATTCCTTCTATAGGCAAGTGGTGGCCTACGTTTGACATGGATGTTCCCTCACTTCATAATTTAGCTGCTAGAATCCTTGCTCTCAACATCATCTTTAATGTGTGACAGGAACTAGAGCACATTTGCCCTCATTCACACAAAAAAATTCTGAAACCCAAAAAATATTGGATATAATCACCTTTTAACTTAAGCCATATGACAAACTAAATACCAAAATATTGAATTAAGAAGTTCACTCTAGCAAAAGAACCAGCTACAGCAACTTGCATCATTTGGATCACCAAATATCAAAGAACAATTTGAGCACAGCCACCAATACTCTCAATCCTCAAATAACTCACTAGATCAATATAATGATTTTCTCTAGTATCAAAGTCTAACTTAAGAATTACAAAAATTTGGATAACACAAAGTCATCAGTATGTTCTAAAAACTGCATTAGGATGTTTTTATCCCTCTCTAGACGCATCCATTCATGCCATCCACAAGAATATATAGATTGTCTAGGTACCATTAGGCCATTATGGTAATCATATCACAATAACATTTCCCAAGCTCTTTTAAACTAAAATAAATTGTAAAAAGATGAGAACTTGGGACTAGGCCTACAACCGTCACTCCAAATGTGCTAGAAAAAACTAACACAACCATTGTTTGACTCATCACAGAACAACTAAATGCACTAGGAAAACAGCAAAAGTATGGAATTGATTCTATGATTGACACGTCATTTTCACAATTATTCTTAGGTTTGCAATATGAAAATAAAATTAAAAAACAATAAAACACTGCTTTAACTCCAAAACATTTGTAAGGCTATTTAAAACTCGGCCCTTCAATAAACTGATCACCAAGATTGGCAGTTTAAAGTTGACAGCATTGCTTAATCATGATATTCCAGTTAAAATACATAAAACCAAGCTAGATTGACTGGCCTGCAAAAAAATTCGAACCCCTCATATAAGTTCATGTAATTAGAACCTTCCATGCAGATCATGTCAAACAAATGAAGGACTAAACTTCGTCAGATCCAGGTAATAGTGGCTAAGAGGAGAAGAAATTGCATACCACGTTCCAATTGTTGAATACGCCCAATCAAGGATTCTTCATTTTTTACACTTCCATCCATGCTGAAAAGGAAAATTGAGAAATAAATTACAAGATGCAACAAATACTAGTTCCTTGAAGCAGATAAAAGAATGAAAATTTGACCAATTTCCCAAAAAATAAAAAGCTTAAAGAACTATCCTGTTCTAGCATGCCTAATAACCTTTGCATCAAGTATTACTCTATTTTAGATCTAAAATATGAAAAAAAAATTGCTAACAACACACTAAACTGAAAGAATTCAGCAACAAGTATTAAACATATAAAGGCATATTATCATAATAATAAATGTAGAATTACAAACTAGCCAAAAATTTATAAATAAAAGAAAAAAAGATAGTCTAATATCTGGGGCCTAGAGGTATGCTCCCTCAGAGGTCTTAGGTTTGAACTCTCTAAGGCACAATCTCCTAGGCCATTTGGGTTGCAGGGTCTTGCATGAACCCTCAGGGATTAGTCGGTTGAGCATAAGCGGGCCCAGATACCCTGAGTTTCAAAAAAAAAAAAAAAAAGATACTCTAATATCGTCACGTCGATGCAGTACTTAAGCCCTCAGGGATTAGTCGGTTTACATGGGCAAGGTAATAGGCCACCCACTTGGGCTGAGATTACATTTTATGCTTCTGTTAATTGGTTTTGATAGACATAGGAGTTAGGCCCAATATTCTAGAAAATTGTGCTGGGCCTATTAGTCCATTACACATCAAAGTCCCTTAGTTGGAAAAAACCTGCTCTCAAGTTTAGAGATAAGAAAATCGTAGCCCAACAATCCAATCTGTATCCATCTTCATATCTTGAACAAATTCTAGGTGGTCAAATTTGTCTTCTAAAACCACCCATGCTCTTGTGGACTACACCATTCTAAGCTTGGATGACTCCAATGATTGTGCAAGCGGACTAATTCTATTTTGGTGTTTTTGAAATGATTCTGGTTTGAAAGTTAACTTGGAAAAATTTAGTATGTCTAGTATCTAGATTGATTCTATTAGGCTCCAAAGTTTTGCAACTCAGCTGGATTGTTCCCCTCCCTCTTAAATACTTGGTCTTCCCCTTGGTGGTAATTATAGAGTGACTGATTTCTGGGAGCTGGTGTTAGAAATGCTGAACCGTAGAATATCTCATTGGACAAAAAACTACCTTTCATAAAATCAGGCTACCCTTTCTAATTTTCCTACTTATTTTCTTTCCCTTTTCAAAGCTCCAAGGCCTATCATTAACAGAATTTTCAATTTGAGAGAGATTTCCTGTGGGAGAGAGCTGTTTAGAAGAAAAATGACTTGGTGGGATGGGGAGAAGCTTGTAAAGCTAAAAACAAAAGGAGTCTTAACCTGGGCAACACTTAGACATGGAATAACACCTTGTTGTGCAAATGGCATTGGTGTTTTAGCATGGAAAGGAATAGCCTTTGGAGGAAAGTCATTGCAAGTATATATGGGATGCATAAGCACAAATGAGATGTGACTCCTAAGGCTCACATCCATTGTTCTAGCCCTTGGAGGTTCATTTCTTCCCTATTTCAGTGGTTTTTTTTCCTTTGACCAGGTTTAGTATTAGCAGTGGTTCTATCGTGTCTTTTTCGTCTGGTCTTTAATGGGGGGAATGCCCCCTCCTTAGCATGTTCCCTAGACTCTTTAGTGTCACCCTCAATAAATAAGCTTTGGTAACTGATATCCTTTCCTGGTCCAATTCTGGCCTATCACGGAACCTTGCTTTTACAAGGAAACTTCAACCAACTGATGTTTCTGAGCTTTCATCCCACCATCAGTTACTTAAGGACGTTGCCATTGCTCCCAATGCATCAGATACCTGCATTTCGTCCTTGGAACCAAAAGGTCATTTCTCCACTAAATCCTTCGTGGCCCAATTTTGTAATGACAGGTTGTCCCAAGGTCCTTTGGTTATTAGATCCATTTCGTATTCTCATGTACCTCCTCATGTCAGAGCTTTCTTGTGGACAGTGTTGTTGTATAAGATAAACGCTTGTGACTTGCTCTGAGGAAGGAGGATGCATGCTTCTGTCTCCTCATGAGCGTGAGATGTCTTGGAAGCACGGGGAATCAGTGGATCATTTGTTCATGCTGCACATTGTCCTAGGGAATTCCCATAAATTTCCAGGATCAAGATCCTTATAGTTGTTTGAATTCCGGTAGCGGTCGTAGTACATCTTGCAATGTTCATATCATGGTTCGAAAATGACACCAAATATCTATGGAATTGAGCGTCCATCAGATCGAGAAACTGCACAAAGACGATGTAAGAACAGTTCTATTTCCATTAAAATGAGTTGCAATGCTCCCAATGTCAAGAACTTGCATATGCAGCCGATAACAATAACAATTTTCAAACAAAATCACGTTATGGCACACAAGAGGCCAAACTCTGATAGGATATTATCAACCCAAACATCAACAGGATTTTACGAGCAAAACCTCCAAATCCAAGAATTCGATAACCAAATTACAGTAGAAATAGAAAAAAATCTAAAGGAACAAATAAGATAAGCTTGAAACTCACCTGAAAGGAATTCGAAAACCCTAGCAATGAAGAATTGGAAAAGTTATTACACAAAACGGTAAAAACCATTTTCGTCCCGGGGATCCTTTGCGGTAAGAGCGGGAGAGAGTGTAGTATTTATATTTGAGGAAGTCATCACCCAAGCCCCTTCCTACCTACAATCCCTGCGTGCGATTGCTAACGACCGGAACGGGGCCTTGTGACACTTTCCTCGAGATTTAAATAAACCTGACAGATTGTTGCCCTCGAAATACCAATCCGATCCCTTAGGCTGTGTTTTTTTTGGCGGAAAATAGAGGAAAAAAAATATTTTCCAGAAATTAAGAATTTTCCGGTTGTTTGTTTTCAAAAATAAAAAATATGGTAAAATAATTTCCTAACTACTCAAAAAACGAAGAAAAATAACTTCCACCAGTTTTTGGCCGAAGTTATTTTCCGGAAAAAGGGGAAGGGCTTCTCACTCGACGTTGACAGTCTCCTGCCTCTACCAGAGCTCGACGACAAATCTCCCTGCCATAGCAACGAAATTAGAAAAGACAGCGATGCATCCCGGTGTTTCAGGTTCTCTACTCCAAATCCGGCCTGCAACTCGAGGACGGTTGGATGACTTGATTAAATGAGTCAGACGAGACGATTTGGCTGATCTCTCTCCGCATAGAATAGCCAACAGATAAGATATAAAAATTACTGAGGGATCAGCTTAAAACTGTCGTACCGATGAGAGAGAGATATGGGGCGAGCGACCTGCTTTGCTCTGAGTTCGTTTGAGAGAGAAAGAGACAGAGATGGGGCGAGCGACCTGCTTTTGCTCTGAGTTTCGCACAGAAGAACAGAGGAAGTGCAAAACGGACGAGATGCGAGAGAGACGAGAGACGAGAGACGAAGACGAGGGGCTTTCACGGCATTTTCATGAGGAAGTTGGGTTTAAGCGATGCGTTTTAAGAATAACTCAAATTCAGTCAGTTAACTTTCAGTAATTGAAAAACAATGATACCTTTTTTAAATTTTAAGAATTGAGTGTCATTTTAAGATTTATGTTGAGTTTCTTCTAAAAATACCCTTAATTTTTGCTAAATTTCCTTTTAAGCCGAAAATAAGGAGAAAAAAAAGTCTAGTAAAACTTTTTATGTTACTTCCAAACAACAGAAAAAGAAAGGGGAAAAAAAATTTCCCTGAAAAATTTACACTTGGAAAATATTTTCCATTGATACAAGGGAAGCCTTAATGTGATTTCCGTAACGGAACAATTTAGCTCAGAGTGTCATATTTAGGCTGTGTTTAGAGCCTTGGATTTGGGGAAAAAGGAAAAGAAATAGGCAAAAAAGTCTTTTCTCCTATTTGGTGAAGGCTAAGAAACCTCTTATGGAGGGAAAGGGAAATTTTCTCTTTCCCTTCTTAAGAAATTCTCTCCTAAAACCAAGGGATTTGGGGAGAAACAAAAGTATCGGGGCTTCGTGGAAAAGGCACGATGAATCTCGCTTACTCTCCTCAACCTTCTTCTCTGAACTTGCTTCTCTTCTTCGCTCACCTTCTCTTCACTCACGATCACTGTAATCTCTCGAAGAGCTAAAAGTCATCCAGGTCGTCTAGATCGCCATGCTACACTATAATGCCTCCATTTTTTATTTCTCGAAGAAGCTCTGGGTTGGTAGTTTCTTGCAGGGTTCTAATCGAAGCACATAAGAGAAGCTTTCGCTTCACTCAACTCATTCTTGTTAAAAATCAAGTAGAAAACCCCATTTCCACTTTTCTCTTTATCGTTGGGATTTATTCTGCTATGGAGGAAAGGAGGTAAACTATTGAGAGCAACTAATACGATCTTTCTCTCTTTCCTCTACCTAAATCTAACATGTATTTACTTTGCCGTGGTCAAGATTTGTATCTTCCCAGAACGTAATCTATCCTTTCTCCATGTTTCAATAGTCTTTCTCTCTTTCCTCCACCAATCTAATGTATTTTTTTTTTCTTTTGCTCTCTTTTGGTCAAGATTTGTGTTAGATGTCGTTATTTTTTTCTACGAAATGGAGATATTCTAATGGCTCTCATGTTAATCCTTGTCATTATTGTTGAAGTTTTTGCTCTCATGTTACTCTTTGTCTTTAGATGGATCCGTGTCTTGACCATATTAGAAGTTGATAATTGGTGTGGCAAACTAAGAAAATGTTGAGAGCCCAAAGATCATATAGAAAATAAAATTAAAATTTGGGAAATGCTTGAGGTTAGAGTAATTACTTTTTCATTGTGGTTGAAGTTATTCGTTCTTTGTAGCAATAATGTCAAAATAGAGTTTGAGAAAAATCATTGTCATTAGGTAAATAAAGAAAGCTTAATTGATACCTTACCTGATATGATATAGTACAGTAAAAGTATAAGATATTATAATCTGAAAATAGGAAAAAATATGATATGAAGCACCGATCTTGTAATACATAATGCCACGTAAGCTATGAAGAAATCCAAAAGAATGAACCATCTTAATTTTGTTGAGAGGATCACACTAATCAAGGTCTGAGTGATGTTAACAACTAGCAAGAATTAAAGGAAGGTTGTTTTCTTGTTATTAAGTCCCCATAGAATTAAAGAAAGGGTGTTTGCTTGATAGCACTGTGTGAGGCTGGCTTTGCAAGCTATACTATTTTGGCCGGTTATTGGTGATTATTTCTAAACTTTCTGACTTTTTGCCTTTTCATAATCTGAGCACATTGACATATTGGCTGGGTCCATGTAAGGATGGACAACTAATTCCAACTTTGTAAGACTAGAGAGGAACATCACCATTGGACTTTACTATTAGGACAAGTCACTATCTACTCCAGATTCATTTTTTAAGAGCAATACTTTCTTCAAGTTGTTTCTAAAACATGCTTGTGATTGGCAAGAACATTCTAAATTATTAATTTTGTTTACATATATTTGGTAAAATTACAAATTCCTCTCTTTGCATTTGAAAGTAACACAAGCTTCCCTTTTAAGTGACAATTGGGTTCTTTTTTTTTCTCTTTTGGGCTAACTAAGTAATAATTAATTAATTGGGTTGCTGAGCAAATATGTTGAATTTCCAGTAATTTTGAGTAATTTTTACCCTTAGTAGAGTTAGTGGTATGAGCAAATGACATTTTACTTTGGTAAAAGGGGTCGAATTTTCCGCTTTTCCTTATTTGTGTTGAATTATTAAATTTTTTAGCACTTGTTCTCAATAAGAAATTGCACGAATCTGAAGTCTCTCTCTCTCCTGTTTTCGTTGACCTCCATCCACTAAATCTCACCATGTTTACAATTTGAAGCAAACTAAATTTATTTGAATGCCTACATAATTGTATGATAGCATCTCTCCTTGAAAAATATCTGATATATTTGGAATTCCTCTATTTTGGCATGCATATTTTTATTTGAATTACTCATTATATGCAAAGACCATTCTTTGCTTTCATTAATTCATGGCATGGGTTTTTTTAATCTTTTGTTAGATGAAACATTTAGAGGGTAATTTGGTCTTAAATATGGGATTAGATTGTGGTGCTATTTTGTTCCTCTTAGTTCTTTCACACAAACAAAAACACTTGCATACATGCAAATTAATACACATAAAGAAGGAAAAAAAATTTGAGTTCTAAAGTGAGACTTTTCAGTTTTGGCCTATCCCTATATATTTGCAATAGCTTAAGATCATCTAGAATATTAACGACACTTTGTTGAAAGATGCATTGCAGGTGACAAAGTCCAACGCCAATTACACAAAGTGCATCTTGGAGGTTCTAAGCCATAATCACAAGTTCGATCGATGATTGCTATAATTGAATCTTCTTGTAGTTTTAGGGAACATTGTTTGATTCAAGCTCCTACAACTTGTGGAAGCCATTAACTTTCCTTATTTTGATGTTTCATTACAAGAACAAGGAGGTGTAGAGATACATTCTTCTCATACGCAACCATCAGATAAATGAGCAATGGTGGAAAGCTGAAGATAGACTATTCTTAGTTCTTTTTCTCTTTTTTACAAGAACAAACTTATTGTATGAAATTTTCCTTCGCAACATGTAAATAATTTTGGATGTCAAAATATTACATTTCATTTGTACTTAATTCATATTTTTATCAAAGTATCATAAATTGCTATTATATTACAATTGTTGACAGGTACATAATTATATGAATGTTTGTGTATATTCTTTGAATTATTTTATAAATTAATTAAAGGTCTTGATAGATATATAAAAGAAGGTGAAGAATGGTGCCTTTTGTGGGAGTTTTTTAAAAACGCCATTAAAAAAAATAATCTTCAAAACTGCATTTTTAGTGGGCGCTAAAACTTATGAAACTCCAACAAATCCTCTCCAACCTTTTAGTCTCAAACATGGGGCGTTATATATATATATATATATATATTTATTTATTTAAAAAATGGGTTTTTTTAGCTGCATAATTCAGTGACGGGCCAATTGGTGGTGGACACCTTTAGTAGCGGGCATCTAACTTTTAGCGGCGGTCCACACCTACAGCTAAAATAGTACCTTTTTTAGTGTAATTGGAAGGTTATGGTTCATCCTATAAAAAGTTATAAATTATGCTCTTTTAACATCAATTACAAAATAACTGTTTGGTTTTCTTTATGATTTTCTTTGTAAACAACCAAACAACAGAAAGTGATTTCTTAAAAAATTTCTTCTTTCTTTTCTCTAGCAAACCAAACAACAGAAAATATGCTTGGGTCAGCTAAGCTAAAGGTTTTCTGGTTGCATTGAGTCTCGAAATCAATTTTGGGTCAATCTTTTGGACCAAGTCAGCTCATCTTCAATCCAACTAGAAACGATCGCCCTGAACCTAATTATATTAATTAACTACTTTTCAAAAAAACATAAACACTTTATTACTGTAGCTAATTATATCAACTAGTATGGTGCACATGTAATACTTCACATATGTAAAAATAAAAGGGAAAGAGTACTTTTGCAACTGCTAAAGTTTAAATAAATTAAGATAGTTATGACTATTTTATCGTTTTTATTAATAAATGTGTAAGGGCTCTTTGGAGAAAGCGCATATTATGGTTAGCACAATTCCAAGAGCGCCGAGCGTTATACATTATAAAATTTTCCTTTCTTTTTTTTTTTTTTTTAATATTGAAATTTTTGTCCCCCTATATTACCTAGTAATTAAATTAATCTCCTCCTAATAAAAGAGAAAAAATAAAAAATGCACTTGATGGATCATATCGGCTGGCCCTCATGCATTTAGAACCCATTATTCTGATCTAATCCTTTATATTCTTGTTGGCCTAGGGACTGAATATGAAGTTTTTGTCCCTTCAAATTTCCACTCGAACTTATGCTAATCTACAACTTGATGATCTTTATGGTCAACTTTTCAGTCATGAAATGCAACTTGAGCAAAACAACATTTATCTTGATCAAGCTTTTCCATTTGTCAGTGGTGCAAATCAACAACAGGAGAATTCTCAAAATCGTTCAAATTGTTAGCGATCACAAAATCTGGATCCACATAGAGGCTGTCGGTGAGGTCACCATCGTCCCTTTTAATTCAGAGCAAACCTCCGATTCATTGCTGTGATAATGTTGGAGCTATTTACCTTTCAGAAAATCCAGCATTTCATGCACACATGAAGCATGTGATGAGATTGATTTTCCTTTTTTTCGTGAAATTATTTCATTTTCTCTGTAAAAAGCTCATGGTAGTTGATCCGCATTCCCTTGCTGGGGCGTTTAGGGGATACTCTTCTGTGAATGCTCAAAGTGAAAATTTGAATTTAAGATTCTATTAAATTTTAATTCGCATATAGGAGAATCATTTTACAACTCAAAAACACTTCCAAGCAAAAATATATTTTGTATAGGTGCCTCCAGATGTACATTACCAGACCCAGACCATTACTTCCAATTTTCCATTCAGCACATCTCGAACAGGATCTGCAAGTTTGAATTCGAGTTGTGCTGCCCACTCATCGGTCCAAGTAACCTCAATAGCGATTAAACAAGGAACTTAATTACCTAATTGACAGATCACCTTTTATTTAAACCTTGAAAATCTTTAATGTCGTATGTTCCTTCAACCGATATCTCTTTCGAGTAACTCCGTCTTATGGTTGATTTCTCGTCAGAGACCCCGTAATGTATATCGAAGACCTGACCTATCAAGCTCTGAATTGAGTCAGGAGAAGGGAAGGAATTATTGGCCTGTAACAAGGATGCATTCGATGAAAGGAACTCTGCATAAGCTGGGACTAGCAACTTCACCGTCGCTTCGCTTAGTTGCTCTCTTAAATCTGCATCGGGAATGGTGTAAGAGCTCCGATGTCTCTCTGAAATATCATCGAAACTCCTCATGAACGTTTCAATTTTTCCCCGCATCGAAGCTCCTCTCGTCAGTTCTTTATTTGGGCGCCTTGGTTCTTCTTGATCCAGAACCCAAACTAGAGGTCCCCAGGCTTGTTTCTGATACATATAAGCAGACTCCTCAGCGACGGTTTTGTAGTTCTTCTTCAGCCATTGCTCGCTCAGTAGTTTTCCAAGTTCAGTATTCCTGGTCCTCATGTAGATATACCAGAACGTGTTCATGGAGAAGATGTGAGGAAGAATTTTGTCTCTGTAACGTGATCGCTGGGATTCCACGTTCCTTTTGAGAGCTTCCATGATGTTCAAAATGGCGTCTTTGAGTAAATTCTCGTCAGTTTCTGGCTTTGAAAGGATCCCGGCTTTCCAAATTTGTTCAGTTCGAAGAACTTTGGACATGGCCACACTGTAATGATCACTTGTTAGGCATTTAAGGTAATTAACAGCATACCTAACGAGCTTCGGTACCGAACCATCTTGTGGAGGTGGGGGACCGCCTTGGTTGCCTTCGATTTGAAGGCCGAATTCCCAAAGTACCTTGCTTGAAGCGTGGACGAGGAGCTTCTCTAGTTCTCTGAATCTCGAACAGATATCAGCACCGGCTTCACCTTCAAAGACTTCTGAGAATTCGGTTTTAAGTTTCTCTAAGGAGTCGAACATGTCCAAGAGCTTGAACAACTTTTGGGGCTCTTTGCTGCTTCTTGCGACTCCCTCTCCGAATCGAAAGAATACAGCCATGATCTTATCTGCAATCTTGACGAAGCACTCAGCCCATATAAATCCGTCCATGATGCGGGCCAAAACTTTATTGCAGAGCTTCTTCTCAGAGACTAAAACCTTTTTAACCGCAAGCTCAAAATGCTCGATCCAAAGGGTTATTGCTGTCTCTAAGCTCGCCCACTCCATCTCGTTAATATCTTCAGGAGCGTACGTCCTCAGATAATCTGGACTTAATCTCATTAGCGCTTTTGCTGCTCTTCTATACCTCACCTGTTCATCAAAAGATAAGACCTTTCAGTTCATGTAAATAAGTCGCTCTAATGAATTAAGTTGAACAGGGAAGGATTTGAACTTACTCGAACAAATATATCGATACATATATCTAAACAATCGTTTGATGCTAATGTTTCGGATATCCTCATAAGAAATTCAACTTCCAGGTCGGAACCCAGATCCTCAGAATCCACCGTTTCGGCCTCCACATCCAAGTGCGACTCGCCTATGTTTTTGTGCTTTAACTGCTGCAATATTTTCTCGTACTCATCTTGCAAACTGAGTAAAGCTTGGTCAAGCAATCCCTCGTACCTCATGCCATCAACTTCGGCCTCATAGAGGGCTTTAAGAGTGACGAGAGTCTCCTTCAAGCGAAGTGTCCGAAACTGATCGGTGGCCTTAGTCCTGCTCAAGAACTCCACAACTTCTTGAAGCTTCTGAATCGTAGGCTCGCACTCCTTGCTGATTGAAGTGATTGCTGCGTTGAGCTGATCCACACAATCTACATACTTGAGGAGGTATCCGAGCCGTTTCTTAGGGTCTGTAATGGTGACGGAACTGGAGAGTCGAAGGAGCTTGTGTTGGAGGGACTCGGCACGTTTGAAGCTCTTGAGAAGAGCAACTGCTGGTGAAACCGCACGGTTGATCCTGGTCTCCAGAGCCTTGGTTGCCATGGCCGAGGACTGCAAAGGTGCTACCCTTTTTGAGGCTGTCGTTAGGGTTTCTTGCATTAGATCAAACTTTGTGTCCATCTTTTCTAGATTAGCTTCCATGTTGGCTGAGGCTTGAAGAATGGTTTTGAGGTTTGAAAATGCAGACTCAAGCTCAATGAGCGTTGAATCCTTTTCCTTGGGCTCCATGGCTTGATCCTCCTTCCCTTTCTCCGTGGATTTCGATCTAAAACGAGAAATTAATGGCTCTGCAACGGGTTATAGCTTTGTACCGCTGAGACACACAACCGAATAGTTGGCGATTCAATGAATCTCGATGAAATCTATAGACACATGGCATAAGTCAAAGGAAGGAAACAAGAAAAGCACCATGGAGATTCCGCCGGTTCTGGGAATGAGTCCAACGAAAGCCGGCAGTTCGGCCCCGTCGGCGTCTTCCACCTACACGTTTTTTCACGTCAATTTCATGTGCCTCCAATAGTGCATGACAATGGATCAAGCTTCCGGGCTAGACAGCGTTATCAGGTTGGAATGGGTTGGGTACAAGTTGCAAATTGGTCGCTTTAATTACCAACCCAATCCAACCCGACCAAACCTAACACACACAAGAATCGTGTCCTTAATCCCTCCTCCCTCTCGTGAAAATGCGACTGGCTTCGGCTAAGGGTGTAAATTGGTTCGGTATAAATAGAAATCTGATTGAAATAAATCGATTTTTTCCAATTTGGTTTGGGTTCAATCAATTTTTTCAAATTTGGTTTGGTTTTATAACTTTTATTTCTAATTTGATTTGGTTTAGGTTTAAAAAAGTACAAACCGAATTAGTTTGGTTCGGTTTATGGTTTAAGTGATGAAGAAACCGAACCAAATCAAAAACCAAACTAAATTATCATATATGTGTAATTTTATATTACATATAATATATACACAAAAATTTCAAAACCTATTACTACACATTGCTGTCAAAATCTATTATTTTTCTTTGTTAATGAAAGATTATAGAAGTGCCATTTCTATTTTTATAATAAGGGTAAATTACACTTACCTCCCATGAGGTATACTATAATTACACTTACCTCCCTTAAGGTTTCTGAAATAACATTTTCCCCCTTGAGATTTGTGTATGGGTCAAAATAACACTCTTTCATTGAAGTTTCCGTCAAAATAGTAGTAATAGTTAGCAAAATAATTTGAACTGGACAAGTGTAACACCCCGGATCCGAGTCACAAAATAACACCGTAATTCATCCCCGGAGGTTAATTTAAAACACAGGATCGCAATATCAGAGTGAAGGAAAAACATGAATACAACAATAACTATATAACAGAGTGCGCTAAAATAATCCCAAACGGAAATAAACTCACATGACCAAGTAACTACCCGCAAGTATCGTCCTCTCCAGGAGCAGCTGAAAACAAAACAAAACAATACGAAATGAGATACGAATATCCCAGTGAGCAGCATATGTATGCACAAATACATTTTTTTCAGTTCTAAAACATGCCACGATTATAACCATGTACAATGATGATAATACGCATATTCCAAATAATCCGACTAAACTTCAATAATCCAATTCATATCAGTGCGGAAAACCATTAGGTAAATCAAACAATAACAATTCGTTTCCAATCCCGAAGAATTCGATAAAATAATGATTTACTGACAACAACATAGCGAATAACCATAATTTCGTATCTCAAGATATAATTCCAGATATACCAATGGCATATAACACAAAGTCTTTTCATAACCATGCCCACGCCTCCAAATGTATATCCGGCCTACTCAGGGTTTCGGATATTGAAATGACTGCATCATCCAATGTAGGCCTACTCCCCGGGTTTCTGCATTGACAACCAGGCCTACTCAGGGTTTCTGGCTGCTCTACACCGGCGGGAGGTACAATACTCAATAATCGGTAAACAATATTCCATGAACCATAAATACCAACAAACCAGCGAATAAAACATATCACGTCAAACAAAATCAAATACCAACATTGGTCAATGTCATGACTATTGTTTAGTTGATAAATTAAACATGCCAAGTAGACACTCCACACCTCCATGTACACAGTTCCGGCCTACTCAGGGTTTCGGAAACTTTGAAATGACGGCCTACTCAGGGTTTCGTCATCCAATGCAGGCCTACTCCCCGGGTTTCTGCATTGACAACCAGGCCTACTCAGGGTTTCTGGCTGCTCTACACCGGTCGTGGCAACACACAAGGCCATGCAATTTCAACAACCAACAATAACATTACATTACTAAGCTTAGACTCTGGATCCAGGACAAGCTAAACCAAAACAGTAAATCATCTTATAATCTCAATTCCAACATCAAAATAAAGCCATTCATTCCACATCATGTATAACTCATCACAGTTCATCACCTGTCCCTCTGGACCAAGCAGTACCTCAAGTACTTTCAGTATTTTCTCATTTCCGTAACACATGCCATTTGGAAATAAAACTCAGTTATTCATACCAAGAAAATCTTTACAACACATTTAGAATTGTCCAAACAAGTGAAACCAGAAGTTAAGAATTTCTCAATCAAAACAGTGTATAAATCAAGGGAAAATTAACTAGGAACTCCTAGTATTTTGGTACCCAGCACAACACTTACAAATACCCTAAACTTAACCTTGGAAGCCTTTAAGAATTTCCACTAAATTTTCCTCTAGTAATTGAATAGGTAATGTAGGTTGCAAAGTTCCCAAACAAGTGATTGGTTAAGTGGTTTAACCCTCAAGTCATCAAAAACCCCTTGGTTCAGTCAAAATTCCAATTCGGTAAGAGTATTGGACTATGCGCTCACCTCCTGAAGTGAACGCTAGGTGAGCGCCAGTCGGCGGATAGGATTTTGGTAAAAATATGACTATGCGCTCACTCGATATTAAGTGAGCGCCAGGTGGGCGGGAAGTGGGCGCGAGGTCGGCACCAACTTCGCGCGAGATTCGCGCACCCCTTTTAAGTGAGCGCGAGCTGAGCCCCAAGTGGGCGCCAACTCGGCGGATAGTGTAATTTTAAAGGGTGCCTACTTCCTGAAGTGAGTGCAAGTGAGCGTCAAGTCGGCGGATACTCACTGCGATTTTCGACTCTCTGTTATTTCCAGATCTCCATCTCTGGCCGATCTTTTTCGGTCTGTAATTGTTCCAATAGACTCCTAATATCCCCAGAATACTTCCCAACCAGTTTTGGATTTAATCTAAACACATTTCATTTCAAGTTGAAATTCACTCTCATGCTCGGACTCATGCTATTCCAGAAAACTCAGAAAACTCAGAATACAACCATGCAATCGAAATACATTCACGAATAAACTTAAACCTCAGTTGTAAATCAATGCTACTCACACTTATACGCTTATCCCAGAATAACAGGTGATTCCAAACCACGGCCGATCACCGACTCCGACTGCGTGCGTGCGTGCGAATGTCACCGAACTGATCCCTTGTTCGCGAGAAGAAAAACCCACTGAAATCTGGATCTCCGACTCCACTAATCCAGTCGTAGCTCTCGCGACCCAAGTTGCTCAGCCGCCGCCCTAATTTCAGAGCAGCAACCTTTCCCCAATCTCCGAAAAATTTTACATTAGTTACCTATTTATAGACATCGCAAGGGTTTAACCTAATTCACCCTCGATGTTTAATTAACCCTCGGGATCCCCTTTCTACCCCTCATTCAACTTGGGCTTTCCCGGATTTTACTTATTTGCTAATTCCTATTTACTACCATATTTTTAAGTTCGATAATTAATTACGTATTAATATTCCACCTCATTCTCTTTGACAACTAATGACCACAATCTCTAGCAATAAATAAATTTTGATTAAACCTGTCCATAAATCCTTGTGTTCATACTTTTGCATATATTTTATTTTATCTACTATTTTATATTGTTTATTTTTTTTCTACTCAAAACCTAATTTCCCCTTTAGTATAAATACCTTCCATACATATCGCCGCTCGACAACCTTTGAAAATCATTGATTCCGTGTACGCTCGTCCACCGAAATCCCTACGTATACCCGCATCTACTTAAACTTATTCGCCCACATAAATAATAAAAAAAAAAAAACTCCTTAGAAAATATCGAGGTTTTATAACAAGATTACCCCTTCATAAAGATGAAAACAAAAATTTTAATGGCCTAAGGCATAACTATCATTTAACTTAAATGGGGGTAATCTTGTCCAGTTCAAATTATTTTGCTAACTATCACTACTATTTTGACGGAAAGTTCAATGAAAGAGTGTTATTTTAACCCATACACAAATCTCAAGGGGGGAAAGTGTTATTTCAGAAACCTCAAGGGAGGTAAGTGTAATTATAGCATACCTCAAGGGAGTTAAGTGTAATTTACCCACAATAACGTTTACATTTGTATTCTAGTAAACAATATAGTTTAAACTCTAAAAATATTGTAATTTCAATTTTGTCGTTCGGTTTACGATTTAATCATTTTATTTCAGTTCGATTTTCAGTTTTGATCAATGTAATTCGGTTTGATTTAAATTTGGCATAAAAACCAAACGGACTACTCATTATAAGGGAGAACCGATGGAAAGCAAATCCTCTACTATAAGGGATTTACTACTCATTATACTGCACCTATTGGAAGGCGACACGTGTAACCTATAGTTATCTTAACTTGAGTTGCATCTGAAACCCTAACTCGTCGTCTTCTTCGGATCAAAAAGGAACTTTAGAAAAAAAAAAAAACCTCTCAACAAAGAAGCTGGGAGTCTCTTCAACTCGTCGTCTTCTCTCTCACCGGCATTGGGGTCGCCGGCCGCAGTCGACATTGGGGTTCTCTCTCCCGGCGTTGGGTTGCCGCGACAGTCGACATTGGGGTCTCTCTCACCGGAATTCTGGTTTTTGGCCTTCTCTCTCACTTGCTTTTGGGGTCGCCGGTGAGTTCAGGCGCCGGCAGCCTCATCTTGCCAAATGCGTCACTAGATTACCGGCATCTAGATGCCGATTCAAACAATTAACAAACAAAAGGTTTATGCATTACCTAGCCCAACGACTCCAACCTAATGAATTAATCCGTATATTTCGCCATTCAAGGATTAGAGTGATGCCGCCTCTGAAATGGTTTCAGTTTAATTTTGCATTAGAATCTTCAACGTCTCAATTTCTCAATTTAGGTTATCTTCTTTGGATTTGTTCTGGTCATATGAAACCATGGTTATAGTTGTTTTTTATTAAGTGCAGTAACGTAGGTCGAAAATGGAGAAATATGAAAAAACAGAAATTGATGATGTGGCTATCAATTAAAGTTATAGAGTTGCTCACTCCCTGAAATTTTATAGGGCAAATGGAGATGGGCAGATGCTTCTGAAATTACCAGGGACTTGCAGGAAACGAAAATAAAGAAAAAGAAAGAGAGTTACTCAGCTCATCTTTAACAGGGTGTTCTATAGTTTGTCAATATACTTTCTATTAACAAAGTCCATGACCTCGGAGGGGCCATGCCACGCCGTTAAGATCATGTGCAATATCCATTCTAGTAGTAACAATAACAATATCCGAACTCTGTTTTCTATTCTTCTGTGTGATACATAGTTGGTTGCTTGACATTTTTATTTGAGTAAAAGATTTGCTGCAGCTCCTTGTTCTTCCAATTGCAGGTTAAGACATATGCAGATAACTTCAAATCGAATGGCGCCCCCTAGAAGCAGGATCTAGATGTCCTGACCAGGCTTGCATGCTTTTCCTTCTTCTTCACCTTGTGAAGCTGTCTCTTTAAAAAGTTAAAAAGGAAAAAGTAGGGAAAAAGGAGGAGGACTGAAAAAAGATTTTTTAACGGATAGAAATATGAGAAAGCTCCTACATATCTAATCATAGAACCGATGGACTTAAAAACTTTTGAGGTATTCATTTACAAAAAGGTGCATTTGTACTATATTTAGTATATTAGATTAGATAACAGCTTCAGACCCTAGAACTGGATTCAGAGACCTCTCTGGTATGGAACCTCCATGCGAAGAGGTAGTCCTTGGGATGGCAGGATAATCTGCTAACATCACAGGGGGCGCTAATGGAGCTTTTCTTCTGTCCATTGCTGCCCCACTCTATCCTCACCTTGCAGGAAAACCCATTCGTGCTGCTGGGCACCGTTGAATCCGGGAGATCAAGCACAACCCCTCCACCTATCCTCCTGCATGCACTGCCCTTTAACCTTTGATCAGAGTTCGCCATGGAATCGAGCCACACGCACTCTGGTTGCCCCACCAGTTCCTTGTACGCAGAATTTGCCAGCCTCACCCTGTTGTTTGAGTCTGATACCACCGCCGGCAAGGCCTCGGATTCAACATCTTCCTCGACCTCCTCGGGCCTCTTAACTTGCATGTTGGGAGTTGAGCTTGGGTCCTCACTGATGCATCCCACACTGATGCTGGAACCAACCGGCCTTACCGGCTGAGGAGCTATAACGTTGCTGCATGTTTGTTCTTGCAGTTTGTGCAACAGATCCTTCTCTTCTGGAATTGCAGTGTTCAGGTTCAAGTCGATTTTAGTCGTCTCGCTGCATTCGGGTTCAGGGGGTCTTGGCCCGGTTACCACAGGGCCGGCGGAGCGAAATGGGAGAAGTGGAAGTGTCACCAAATCAGCAGGAGCAGTTGCGAATTCACGGGTTGGAGCAGATACAGGAAACCCAGGGTAGCCATGAGCGAAACCCTGCAAAGGAATACCAAGGTGGGTTTTGGGGGCAATGGATGGAACATGACAAGGAGAAGAGAATTGAAGTAGGTGTGTTCTTGGTCTCTTGTGGGTAAGAGGTGACAGACCTGCCCTGCTTCTCTTTCTGGTCCTTGTAGGCTTGGTGCCGAAAAGGGGTGAGAAGTTTCTGAATAAAGGTGACTGCTGAGTCGTCTGAAGACTTGATGTGCTATCTATTAGGGGATTAAAAGGAAGCTCAGGTCTGGGAGCGATGGGCCTGTACCTGGACATAATCTGATCAGTTTTGGAAGAAGAAGAGTAAAAGCTTAGAGAGTGGATCATCATGACCCGCTTTGCTTCCCGGCCTCTCGCTTCAAACGGGAGTTACGGAATGCCCACAAACCTGTCCGTCATGAACTACTACAAATTACTAACAAGTAAAAGAAAAAACAAAGAGATCAGAGGAAGAAGCAGTTACAGGAAGACAAACCGAGACGTACTTGTTGGTACTTGGAAGAGACGAGCCGCTTCGCCTTCGGTAAGGAAGTGAGGAGACTGGATATCTTGTGGTTTTTGTCTGTGGGGCATGCCTATGCCAATGCCAAGAGGGCAACATGTAGTAACATGGATCCAAGAAACGGTGACAAGTGGGCTTATAAGGTGTTACGTGTTGAGCAGTTTTCGCGAGAAAGACACCTGGAATTTGTAGCAAAAAAGGTGGTGGGTGTGGCTGGGATAGGGTCGGCTTTGAAGACTCCCGGGCTCCCACGCAGTGAGAAATCAGGGACTGGTTGACATTTAAGTGTTTTGTACTCCCACACCGCATCGACAACTTAGGGCAATAAACGCGTGTGGGTTGGGCGGACATGCGTGACTACACTTAACAGTACTACTGTTTGGTACGGTTTGTTTGGACGCGTAGAGTCCGCTGGTTTGGCAAGGGTCAGGGTCCAATCGGTGGCGCGTGGCAATCAACGAACCGTGATCTGATTGGACCGGGTTTGGGGAAGCCTCTATTGCGGTGGAGACACGTCGTGGGCATGCGAATAAGCGGGGACCAGAGTGTCGACAAATAGGGTTTGTGCTTTGGAAGGCGTGACTGCGAGAGGATTTCCAGTCGACATCGGTTGGCAGGCTTGAATTGCGTAAAGTCGAAACATCAAATCTATTAGTCGAATCCTAAACCCTAAAATTTCCAGTTTCATTGAATCTTTGTCCTTTTTTTTTTTTTGGGTAATCTTCATTGAATCTTTGTCGCCTCGCTGCTTCGCTACAGTTAAAGCTTAAAAATGACGAGAATGACTTTGATTTTAGTTTGCTAATAGTTTTATAGTTCTAAAAATTGAACTTTTCGACATTGCATGAGATGAAATCTATGATTTCACCGCGCATGAAACGTGATGATGGATGGCCATTTTCAATAGAGGGGCCCACACTTCAAAATGCATACCAGCGTGTGACTTCACTGAACCACCAGATTTTGGCATAGAAGAAATGCTCACTTTGACCACACACGAAGCAATGTACATTTATTAAAACTATTACAAGAGTGGATCAGCCACGTGAAAAGTTTCTTGTACACGAATTTGACGTTTTCGCCTTTGATGGTAAACAGTGGAGGAAGGACATTTAGACGTAACAGATTTGTTAAACGTCTGCTTGGATTCATAGGCATCGTGGGGTAGCTTATTTTAAAATGTAATTTCAAAGTGCAAATTTCAACGTTCAGGAGAATTAGCCTTTAACAAACTGCTTTTGTAGAAAGAAAATAGAAGCCTCAGCAGACCTCCTAGCAAATTTTGCTTTAGATAATTTACCTAAGCCCCCTCACTTTTTGAGTAGTGTTTTGTATGATGATCATAGTGCTAGAACCACTGCCTGTTTTGTAAGTTCTATGTCTGCTTGATATAATAAAATCTTGTTTATCCCAAAAAAAAGAGAGAAAGCGACAGCTGACTACTCCCGATAGCTAGTTATCTAAGGAAGTACCATTCCTTTTTACATTCTTTGACAGTGAAATTAGCCTTTTGTACATCGCAACCTAATCTGAGCTCAATATTTGTAGACACGCAGTCATTAATTTCATCAAATACCCCCAAGCATTTCGGTCCGGTTCTATCTTCCGAGCATAAATCTTTGCAAAGCTGCCACAATTCTTTGTTGAACATCGCAACCTAAATTGAATTCAATCTCATTTGCTTTTATCTTCAATTGCTTTTTTTGCATTGACTTTCTATTCTTCCCACCATTTATCTCGAGTTTTCAACAATCATCTCTTTGCAACACCGATTTTTAGTTTCTAACATTCTTTTCCACAAAGCTAATTGGTCTTCCAGCAGTCCCATAAAATTTTCTTTCCATTAACATGCATATGCAGCTAGCACACAACACTCAGGAAGCACATTGATTCTTATCTGTCACAAAGTAAAGTAGACAAGAAATACCCTGACCCCTTCTATTACTTTACCCTAAAGGCAAGTGAATATATTACAACTTGGTGGATTCTTGTCTATGGCAAAGTAGGCAGATAAGACACAACACTGATTCTCAGCTCGCTAGGTGAAGAAGAATGGTAGCAGCTACCTCCAAGTTACGATCTATTAACAGTAATTCCACTCATATCAGGATGCAGCTTCTTCATATAATATTTAGAATTACGGGAAAGATTTATCCTTCTTCTCCTTGCCTCAGGAATGGATTCAACAGAACACTCTGAGAAACCACGCCTTACAAACCTGTAAAACGAACACGAAGAATATTCATTTTCTGAAAGGGGGAGCATCGCACTAGTGAAGCACAAAAGGACAATAAATGACTGAAAAACAGCAAATAGCTGCTCATTTCTTTGGGCAGTCACAATGTCGTCCACTTGAAAGTTATACAACCAACACTGCCATGAGAAAAAAGTCAGGACACACTGATTCATTTCTACAGGGCCCTAAATAAATTATGAGACTGCAAACTTCCAAAGGAAAGTTAGGCTGGGTGGTTAAATCGTTGAACTGCTATCGATAACAATCCTTCCATTAGAAAGGTTAAGAGTGCCTCTTCATGAAATGACTTTGAAACATGTTTATGCATGTGCAGGTTCCAAATATTACAAGAACTTATGTTTTCATGGATGATTTTCCTTTTTTCTTTTACCTTTTTGGTAGCATTGTTTCTCTACTGACGACTTAAAGATGCATTATGCATATGGTGATACTAGGTGTTTCAAAATAAATAAGGTGTTGAGAAGTTTGTGAGATCCTTGCTGGTAGGTATTCAACCAAAGCTTTGTCAATGGACTTGAATGTCAGCCCCTTGGATCCCAAAAGTCATGAACCATCTTATCAACTAGTATCCTTTTCCATATCCTATGTGGAGACAGTATCTTCCCCCAGGCCCCTTCTCTTCCAACCGTTTATGGAAAGACTTGGGCAGCTTGCACACTTATTGTGTTCATTTGAACTCCATACTAAACAGAATCAAAATTCATGACATTTCCTAGAAAAAAAAAAAGGGAGGTGGGATTAGGCTTTATCCTTAGATATACGTGCGCAAAGAATGGACAGTAAGTGGACCATCCATTCCTTCAGTATAATATAGCCCAAGATACTAATTTTCTTCCACAAAATGACTAACATCAATTAGGTTATTTCTAGCAGTCATTTGTCCATAATTAGTACAGTGGAGATTTCCAGGCTTCAGTAAAAAGGGCAAGCTGATATACTGATCCCCTTTTTACACAGTGTTTTTGGTGATCCGAGAAGAGAGAGGATGTTTTTTAGCAGTGGTAGAGCACTACAAAAGCTGCACATCTTGGATCGTGATTTATCCTGAGTCCAAAGACCTTGCTGTGTGAATAATTGTGAAACAATTGTCCATTATAGCACCATCTTAACCCCAGATGTTGCTTCATCTATTTTGTTCCCCATAGAGATGGAGATACCAAATTGAACTTTGAAGCCTCTCCTCAAGCAAGGGTTGGTAGCTTCTTCAAGGATCATAGCAGGCCTGTTATAAATACCTATTCAAGGCTTATATTAGGAACAGAGATTCTACATCAGCTGAGCTATTATAAATGCCTATTCAGGATTTATATTAGGAAAAGAGATTCTACACCAGCTGAGCTATTTGCATTACTAACTGGACTAAAGAAGCAAGAACTCTTCACATGGACACTTTAAAGATAAAGGGTGACCAGCATTATACAGTTTGGCTGCCTTCCCCTGAGTGGTATACCTAAAATTTCCAAACATCTAGTTCATTTGGCGGACTCATTGGCTGGCTGACAGAACACCTTGCTCATTCTTGTTTCACAATCTACAAATGACTTTGCAGATAATTTGGCCAAAGATGGGTTGAAGAGAGCTGAGTTATCCTAAGGCATTCCTGAGAGTGAAGTGAGAGGGTCATGTACCCAAAGAGCATTGTAGCATTATTGTGTGTCATTGGGTAACATCTTGTTTCATGTGTCTTTTTGATATATATATATATATAGAAAGATGGATGGATGGATACATATAAAATACAAACACAAACAAATATATATCTATATGTATGTGTGGTGTTTTCATTACGATGTTCATCATGGTAATGTGCTCTTACCTCACACACAAACCATATCAATTGTCAGTCACTAAAAAAATTATATTTTCAATCTTACTGAGAAATTAGGGTTATACAGTGTAAAAATCGTCATATTTGAGGAAATGTGGATACAAGAAATTATGGATTTCCCGATAGAATTCCAAGTTCCAGCATTTTTAGCACAAAATTTTCTTTTCTTTCTTTTTTTTCCCCCCTATTTAGGAGCTTTGAGCAAGATGATGGTTTGTCCATAGGTTCTGTTTTGAGAGGGAACCACTATCCAGCTGGTTGTTAGGGATCCTTAGAAGGGTTATTAAGCACCTTTACATCGCTACATAGCACATTTCTAATGTACCAAGACTCATAACTCAAATGGTCCCTCATATGGATTGCAATGATAAAAATCATCTTAATTGAAACACATTTCATAATCCGATTTAAACACTCTTTTTCTTCAGAAATTCTCCAGCAATTTTCTATACCATCTTAAAAGATGTGAAAATCTGATGGAAAAAACATTTTACCACTGATTTTAGGTACACTGTCTGTTTAGTTGGATTCAACATCCATCATATGGTCAGTTCCAACCCTTCACAACGAAGGGTTGTATTGCTAAATTTTGTGTTTAAAAACACTTTGTAAAACAGGTCTTTTGAATACGGAAATCGTGATCCAGGTAACATAAGGTTAAATGTCCCAGTAAGTTAAAAAGAAAAAAAAGGAGTAATCCTACAAGTAAATTAGGGATGGATAAAACAGGATATAGAAAGATTTAACCCTACTGCTGGTATTTAAATATAGGCAACAAACATACCAATCTGCAGTACGGGTTGTCAGCAGGAAAAGCATCTCCAATCCAAGTGCTGAAGCCTTCTTCTCAATATAATCTGCAAAATTTTTCATTTAAAAAGTGGCTAATGTGCAAGGAACTACCAAAGCACCCTTGCCCAATGTATATGGCAGCATAATTCACTACCATAAAAACTGAAGTAACATTGTCATTCACTAGAAAAAAAAAATAAAACCAAAACCTTAAAAGCTTGCTGATAATTGATTGAACAATGATAACATAATGAAAAAGTAAATATCTTTAAAACTATTATACCAAGACAGTTTCTCATATTATCATCAAATAAAAGGTTCAACTGGTGCCACTATTACTATATTTCTATTGTTTCCATTTTTTTAACCGCAAAACAAAATAAAGCGATTAATAAGATGTTCCCATCTCAGCAGTTTGTTCGTGGGGGGAGATTAAGATTCATTCATTGAGTGGCTACAGGAGGAAGCATAGTGTCATGGAGGTTGGCACTTGGCAGTTTCAGTCTGGCTCATCCATTTCTTAGCTGTAGCAATTATACATATATAGATTACTTGCATAAGTGAACGGATCAGAAAATAATTGGACACAGAAGCTGGCCAAGAAAAAAGCGAGTGAATCTATTATTTTGTTTGGAAATGAAGGTCTAAAATGCATATATCCTGGTTCTAGATCTTGCTTACATCACTGCTATATTTCATTTTTTTTTTTCCAATTGTTTTTTCTCATCTTACGTAGTGAGCATGAATGATGCCACTTGTTACACTTGCTTGTTTCTTTCTTAATATAAATAAAATTTCACCAAAAAATTCATTAAAACCTTTTTTGCCCCATTTATTTGAGTTTCCCAAGCTTAGAAGTATGAAATTTGACGAAATTTAAAACATTTGAGAGCATGTATATGCATTAAAAATCAACCAACCCCTTTTTCTGTAGGGAAACATAGAAATTGAGAATTTATCATGGAATATTCATCAGTTTTTTCAGAAAAACGTGAAGATTTTGTTCTTACATAAGTTTTTAACAGACGATTTAATCTTAGTAAAGCTTTGAGAAAAAACATAGCTGATTTGACTTTGAATTTTTTATTCTTGTAGCTATGCATTATAGTGAATCACTGGTTCATTACTGTAGGTGCTTCTTTGGGCTCACAATCCAAATGTATGAGTTTGTTGTTGTGGCGTCTGAAATGTGATCTAAGACCGAGTAGGAGAGAGACAAAGCATATATGGGCCTAAACTTCCATGATACAACAGTTCACATGTTGTTGCTTGAACCAAATGGGAGGTTAATTGAAAAGGTGCAGTACACAGGCAATGGCTGAAGGATGAAAAAGAGAGATGAACAAGTGAGACAAATGCCAACAACTTTTAGATCTCACGAGACATCTTTCGTAAATGGTGCTTACACTCGCTAGTCCCTTCCCCAACTTCCATATCTTACTTAGGAGGGAATTTCTTTATAGATATTCTAAGTCTCAAAGTGAGAGAAATAAGATTTGAACCTACCTCTTTCAATGATCATAAGTAGGTCTTTCATACATGAATAACATCCCTATGATGGTGATAAGTGTCACCTTATTTTTCTTTCTCCTCAAGCAAAACACATAATAAAACAATCATATCTTCTAGGAGGGAACAACTCATCCTAATAAGGTATGCCTTTTAATTAGTAGTTAAACCCTCTTAAAATGCTAGTTCCAAATATTATTGAGGTATAAACCTCACGGTTATATGGATTGATATGCAACCCATTGAACTTTTCTAATAAAATTACCACAACCTAGGTCTGGATGTTGGGGCCTAACCTCACCACTGCACAGTGCCAACACCCATGCACTTAATTCCATATTTTAAGGACAACCGCACTCCACCTAAGAAAGCCTCTTTTTTGGTGATGGGTATCATGATCTCACCTTATTAAAAAAAAATTTTAAAAAGGAAATGAATGAACAAATAATGCCTAAAAACTCATGTTATAAATCGATGAATACTAATTCACTTCATTCAATGCTGTATACATATTTCTAAGAGCCAGGTCTTAAATTTTCTCAAGGCTTAAGCATTGAAGGGATCAAATTTTGATTATCCTGAACTTGCACTTCCAATGGGTGCAGAGACTAAAATAGTGAAATATTATCACCATGTTTCAAAGTGCTTAGAAACACTTTCAGTCACAAAATTTGCATCGAATGTGGGTCTTGGTGCATAACAGGACAGATGTTCAGCAGACCATACTTGACTACAGTTCAAGATCCTTAAAGATCAAATTACGGAACCCTCATCCATAAATTCAGTTTTACCATTGAGATTATCAAATCAGTCATTCAAGCTGGATGGTTCTAAATCTCATAAAATAACGGAATAAAGACAAGTACAAATGAAGTATGCCTTCCAGTAATTATAGAATGCAACAAACATAAAACATTACAGATTCAACTATCTCTTCAACACAAGGGAAAATGTTTAAACAGGAAGAAGTGGAAATCAAGGAATAAAGAGAAAAATAAAGAAAATATATATCTACATCGTGAGAAATAAACTTTCTGAACTCTATTTTATCAATCTCAACTGCAAGCAGCATCAGAACTTAAGTTACAACAAAACATAAGAATATTAATCTTCCTATCTCAGGCAGCTTACAATGGACAAACAAAATAAAGAAATACTATGTAATCAAATTTCAATTTCATACCAAGTAATTTGTCTCCCTGTCCTTGTCCACGACATTCAGGAGAAACAGCAATAGCAGCAACCTCCCCACATTTCTCTTCAAAGAAAGGGAAAAGAGCAGCACATGCAATAATATGACCTTCTCGTTCCACAACCACAAATGAATCCAGTGCACGAAGAAGCTAAGTCATCAGAAGCACAGCAGCTTGATTACAGTTTGTAGGAAAGATGCAATGCATTTGGATCAATTGTGTCACAACTGCTACTTATCCAGATACAAAAAAGGAGAATTTGAAGTGGGAAAAGGAAAGCACAAACCTCTCCATCAGTTCTTCGGACAAACGTGCCAGATTCTGCCAGAGGTTGCATAATTTGTTTAATTCCATCGAAATCCAACCTTGTGGCTGGTCGTGTTCCTTCATAAAGATCACTGACAAAGTAACAATAGCAGTTAAAAAGAAAAATCCCAAATCATACTGGAACTTTGGGTCCAGGATAACTTTGATATGAATAATAAGATACTCAATTTATCACCACATCTATGCAAAATGTTCAGCCAAAAAAAAAACACTCAACCTGCAATTACAATAGTATGCCCAAATGGTTGGGTTGGCAGCAACCTTATTTTAGTCGGATTATGAATGCATTTCTTACGATCTAGATACACATATATTCCAAGAATATTCAAATTGTTAATATGTTCTTCCCTTTTTCCTTGCTGGCTTTTTTATTGGTAAAGAGAACTTAATTGAAAGACGGGAAAAAAATGCTTCACTAACTAATAGGCAGATTAGGGAGGTTGGGGAGAAGAGTTCTTATTGTTTTGAGAGCTCTTGGTTATCCATTATATTGTTTCTATACTCTTCTATCTCAATGAATTTTCATCACTTACATAAAAAAAAATTGTTTTTTTTTGGGGGGGGGGGGGGGGGGGGCGCGGGGTGTGTTAGTCAATGCATAAACAAACACATTGCAAGGCATGGGTACACACGCATATTTACAAACAAATATATAAGTAAATATAAGGATTCAGATAATAAGAGATTCAGTCAAAGTCTTAAATTGGCTGAGAAAAGGCAAATACTCCTTTACCTGAGATTGGGACTGACAATACCAAAAATATATAGTAATACAAAACATCTGTATGGTTATTGAAGAATCAAGATAAAAAATACATTGTTCCTACAATCAGGGCTAAATTTTAAAGGAACTTCATCCAAGATGAAAATTAGAAAGGATTCCGAACCATATGGTACCCAAATTGAAGTACAGAAGCGCATTGGAGAGAGCAATTATAGTGGTTGACAAAATTACTTGATGGAATTTTAAGGACTATAAATGCTAAATGCTTGAAGGAAAAGCATAAAAGTACCCTCATGTAAGAGAAAAGGTGATGTTCATAAATGTATACTAACGACTTGACTAGAGATATGTTTTTTGACAGATAGAGAGGGAGGAACAGGATCTGCATTGCAAACCCTAATTACTTTGGTTATTGAATTGTCTAGTTATATATTTATATCGATATGAAAAGAATGCAACAGAAGAGAAGTAAGAAAATAAAACTGCATAGTTGATCTAGTATGCTAAGTACACAATTCAAACCAAAACTGAGCTCGATGCTTAGATTAGCAAAATTAAATGGACAAACAAGCAAGCAGGTATTACAAATTTACAATAGTATTTGGATGAAATGGAAAACTCATTAAAGGAGTCTACATGAGGAGATACGTTACCTAGCCACCATTGTTCCCTTGCCATCTCTTTGAAACAACTCCAACAGTAAAGCTCCACCAATAGTACCATCTAATAGATGAACTCTTTGAACACCACCCTGAAACAAAATATGAATATTAACATTAACAGTGCACACCCCACACAAAAAATACACATCATGTGGAGAATATTCCTAGTAACTGGATTTTGCAAGAATTTTCTCACTGTATTATCTCATGGTCATTTCCGGGCATTTCAACACATTCATGACATTTACCCATGGTAATAGGAGGCTATGTTGCTATTACCGAATTTCAGTAATTGGAATGCATCTGTGAGGAACGGATAAGGGAAATTGCAATAATCGCTTTAAGTAGGAAGGCCAAAGGCCTGCTTACGAGCTGCTTAATACACGTCACATGAACACCTCTATGAATCTAGCATACAAAACCTAAGGCCAGTAAACTTGTCATTATCACACTTTCTATGCTGCCATACCAAATTATCTCCTAAAACCTCAATCTAACACCTTATAAATCCTGTTACTAACAAGAGCCCCATTTTTTCTGATCAGTAACTAGAGCTTTTGATTCTCAAGCTTCTTGGGCAAGGATCAATAAGAGACTGCCTTCCTGATTAGAAAAAAGCTAGTTCCAACCAGAAAATATTAAACATAGAAACAGAAACATACAACTTAGCATGATTCCATGGATGTTCCACAACTTTAAAACCAGTGATATGTTGTGTTCTTTTCATACATATTTGTAAGTAAATTTTACCAAAAACTTATTTATCATACCATCTAATAAAAACACAATTTGAATTGGTAATTCTTGTGCCGGTGAAAAAGTTAAAACATGGATATTTATCATAGCAACGTATGTTTTTTATCCTTTGGATTTGATAAATTCTCATTATTACCAATCAAAAGAAATAATTTATCATAGCATCAACAAATACCTGCCAGTGTTAATAATTTATTTGATTTGATGAAACAACACCATGAATCATGTCACTTAATTTATGATAAAAAATTAAAAACAAAGGTTTAAGAAGAAAAAAAAAATTTTGAAAGATAACGAAGGTATATATTACATCAAGAGAGGAAAACAAAGAAACATATTGGCACTCTCCCCAAAGAGAGGAATGTACCCAGAAAGTCATACAACATAATCAGATTCCCTATTGTGCCTAAGTAAAGAAAGCACATCTAACCCCTCCAATAATGACATATTTTCAGCTCTTGGCTAAACTATCTACAAGTGAATTGGCTGATCTAGGTATATGGCTGAATGAGATGTTCAACATATATACCAATAAACGAGCCAATCCCACGAGTGAGAATAGTCACCAATGAGGGGGCTGGGCATTCTGAATCCCTATTAAAAAAAATAGGGATTTAAAATATGGTTATCATTGATTTTTTAAATTTTGAATAAATTATAGCACAGTCGAAAATCAATGGTAATAATTGAGAATGAAGTCGTTTATAAAAGCAATCATTTTCATCACCCAAAGCAGTTAGCAATAAAGAAGCGGACATCAATTAGGATATTGCACATATAGTTAGAGCCAAATAGCTTAAGTGGTGTGCTTGTAGAATAATATGTAATAAACATAATATAGTCAAACTTAAGGAAATTTTTATAAAACGACTTTTTGGTCAAAATTACACAGTCAGTGCTTAGCACAAAGCTGAAATATTTGTAGGATGAGAATTGCCAATATAAGGATGTTGTGATGGTTGTGTGAGAAGACCAGGAAAGATAATACAAAGAATGATATGTTCTATGAAATTATAGCTGTCACCTAAATTGCAGATCAAATGAAGAAAAGTAAAGCTTTGTTTGGTATTGCTGTTCAAAAGTTCTTCTTTTATTTTGTAAGAAAAAAGATACTTTCAAAAAGCAATGATTGGTTAGTCATCCGTAAACTATTGCTTCTCAATAAAAGCAAAAAAGAATTTTTTTTTTTTTTTTTGGCTTCTTCAGAGAGGCAACAATTCATTGCTTCTCAATAAGAGCAAAAAACTGCTTGTGTGATTTTCTTCAAAATCTTAAAAAAATGCCTTTCCATTTTTTGCTTCTTCAGTTTTGAAACAAACATTTGAAAGCAAATCCAAATTGAATCTTAAGTTTAATATGGTTTAAATGGGATTTGAATCCAACTAGTTGAACTGTTGAAGGATAAGCCCAGCCCTCTAGCAATCCTTTTTCAGGACTTTACTTAAAAATAATAGACGGCAATTTGGATTTCCTTGAAAGCATGGTATATAACATAAATAGAAACAATAAAATATAAAACTTATAAGCCATGGTACTTTGTCCGATTCATTGTTTTTACATAGCTAACTTCGAAATCCTCCTCCCACACTCCTAATTATTACTAAGGCCAAAAATCCCTTCCCAAGAACAGATAAAAGAGACCTTTTATGACAAGTATCGATTTGTATTTGAAGTATAACATACTAGAGACTAGGAGCTACTGGAAACCTTGTCAGCCCTAGGATAATCTGGATATGGCTTTCCAGTGCTTAGACGACTTTACTTGGGATGGGGATTTTACCCCTGCCTAGCCATATGACAATTGATAGAGAGAGAGAGAGCGGGGGGGGGGGGGGGGGGGGGGGGGGGGGGGGGGGTGGTGGTGGTGGTGGTGGTAGGGGAGAGAGAGAGGAGGGTAGGGGAGGAGGAGATGGTATGTACCTGTTCATCCTCTTCGTTCTGGTGGGCTGGTTTGACTGAGTTACTCAGGCTGCTAGTTAACTCAACCCAAAATCATGGGATAGCTTAGCTAAGCTGTCACCAAGTAATTGATCCTTTCAATTACATAGATCAAGTAGATTTTGGGCAATACAATATTATCTATTTCCTGTCTTAAAAATATTAAAAATCCATTTTCAATCATGTATTCCCCATTTAACCCTTCAGCTAAGCCATCAATTAGTCAAATGGGTAAACTCTCGAGTTATCAGCCTTCACCAACTTTTTAAACCCGGGGTGGGTGTTGTGGGCTAAAGGTCATGCTTGTCCTTTATCATATACTCGCCAGTGAAATTTCAGCAAAATGACATGACAGGCCTTAAGCTAACGGCATTGAAACCAGAACAGCAAACCTTGCTTTAAATAGTACAACAATAGCGTGCCAATGATAAATAAAGACAAATGGTTGAAAGATGTGAATAATCAAATCAAAAGGTATTTTTCACAATTTTAAAGAAATCTTTTGCAAGTCATAATTATTCTTAAGTTTTATCCTTTTCAGTTTGAAGTTAGCTTTTCTTTTGAAAAAAATTCATGAAAGAAGCTAATATAAATTTATATCCAATCATGTATATTACATTTGAATGAGATATATGAAGCACTGCTTTCAGAACCAGGATGAACCACATGGTTGAACTGGAAAGACAAGTAACTGGCAAGCCTCAGATTTTTAAGGTGCCTGGCTCCTAGAAAACCAGTTCACATATAAAACTAAAAGACAGTGATCATTGATAATATGCATAAAATTAAAAATTAAAGAAGATCAATCAGTTGCATTCAGACTTACTCTGCATACAAAAGCTGCAGCTGCCAATTCTGAAAGATAACCATTTAATCTACTCAATCGTTCTTCACCTCCAATGGCAAACCCTTGTTCACCAGACCATAGACCATTCCCATTGTCAAAACCAACACCATTATGAAATGTTGCATTATACCTTTGACTGATAAATTTCCCATTCTGAGGACGACTAGTTCCATTTGAAAAAAGAAAATCAGCAGAGGCAATATCCTCTTCACTAACAGCCTTAACATAATTTGCAGCAATTTCACTTTGCTTTGCCCTTTTGCGGATCAAGCTGTCTGCATCTTGAAGAGTCAAGAAACGAATAAGACGTCCAGAATCATCCAGAATTGGACCATCGACAATGCATATAAGCTTCTCTGCTTTAATCGCCAATGCACAAGCTGTAGCAACTTCATATGTGCTGCACATTAAAAGCATGAAGCATCAAACTCATCAAGGAATCAATTTTAGCATCAAAGGAAGTCAACATCTTACATTACTACAGCCATTAAGCAATAACTAGATACCAGTGTACATACATGGAAGTATGAAGCAATTCATCCCAAACAGAAACCTTTGAATAAATGTCAGGGCTAATATGCCATAATAAATGCATGCATTAAAAATTGAGACGAGAAAAACAAAACCTTACTAACAGTCATCGGCGCACGATAAACAATCAACAGAATTACCAATACAATAAATAAATAAAAACAAAAGCTTGGAACTTATACTGAGTTTGTTAAGGACTAAAAAGGAAAGGGAACATATTTTGTCATAAGGATACTTGGATTTGCCAAATGTGCCCATATATCATGCTTATCAAGTGTCTAGAAGGCCAAAAATGAACAGAAAAGAACTTGATTACTTAAAATATTCCCTTCATTATTTAAACAAAATATTGCTACTTCTTAAATAATGTTTATGCAAATATTCCTAATGTTGCCATATAACATTTAAGGCTAAATAAAACAACCTACAAAGCACTCTCCCATTCCACCTATCAAAGGTGATAGATTCATATCTTTACCTGAAAATAGCATCCACACATGACTTGAGCTAACTCATAACTTCTCACCAGCATAGTCATCAGCCTTCATGTAACACACCCCAAGTAGGTCCATTGACACTCTCTTTTTTATCCTTAATTAAGCTACACCAAGAATCTCTCAAACACATTCGTCTCTATATTATATTCTGTATCTCCAAACATTCGTCTTGGCATCTGCATTCTGACTACATTTGCTACATGGAAATGTTACTCATCAATTGTGTACTATTATGTTCCAGATAGTGTAGCTGGTCTCACAACAATGTAAAAGTTTCACTTTAGTTTGATCAGGATTAATGTAGCATCCGAAGGCATATCTAAGTACTGTAGCCATACAGGAGTATGAGTAACCGAGCCAATAATTGAACCTTTTTTCTTTCTTTGATGGTTGAGCCAATGTACTGAACTGATCACCTTGGGTGAGTTTCTTACAACCTATGCTTACCACGGCATCTCCAAATTATGAGCTCTGTATATCCTATTCTATTTCAAGTGGACCTTGAACCCGGCTATTGATTAAGAATTCAACATCTCTATGTAACACATGAAACACGAAATAGAGACAAAAAAAAAAGCGGGAAATAAAAAGAAGACCAAAATCCCTACACAATAAATGAGAATATCTGTAACATCCACACAACTCTTCCCTACATAAAGCGCATCAATCAGGCAGCATCTACTATCTCCTAATCAAAGCATTCAGTGTCAGAATCTTATCTTGGAGTCTTGGACAACCTACCACATAGGAAATTTACCTTGGGGCAACTCCATACCACCATATACTCCATCACCGAGAGCTTTCCCAATGCTTCATTACCAGAAAATCGCGATTCACAATGTGAATTAAGGCTATTTTACCATCCTCCTTTTCAAAAACTTTATGGAGTCCAAAACAAATAGTAAGCAGTAAGGAGGAAAACTCCTCCAATATAGATCAGTTTTTGGAGAAAACCCCCATCATCAACAAAGGGTAAAGGAGATTTCTTGGGTCTAAGAAAAGTCCATCCATACATTTAACCTCTCTAAAACTCAAACCACCAAGGTTCTTAAGTTTGCTTATCCTATGCCAATTTACCAAGTCAAACTTCTTTTATTCAGAGACTTTCCAAGTCCCTTAACACCTCCGTTGACATTCTAAGGATAGATATCAAATAAACCAGAATTATATGTAAAGAACACCCACTAAGAGTCAATCTCCTACTAAACAAAAGGGAGGACTTCTTATGCAACTTATAGCTAGTTACACTTTTCTCCATTCTTACAAAATCTAAGTTCCAATCTAACGCAGGACTTCACCTGTAGCAAAATCCCTAACAAGAAACTGGGAAATAATCCGAAACACAATCCACACATTCCAAAAACTTAATCTAGGACACCAAGACCAAGTCATCACGCCCCACTCCTTTAATCCTACACTTTTCCAATCCACCTTCAAAGCTCAATATTAAAGGACCATAAAACAGTGTGGGCCCCACTGAATCAGGGTCCTAAAAGGACTTGACTAGCTATAAGCTAATGGTTAACATTTTTGTGTAAAAAGGTTGTGCCCAAATTTGAACCAGTATTTTAAATTTCTTTCAATTTTCCAAGCAATGCCCATTAGAATTTTGAACAAAGAGAGAAAGTAAACATGAAGATTGGCTATAAATGCTTGTATCATCAACATAGTACTTCCCCAAAAGATAGGTAATAGAGAGAAATTCAAAATACCCTCAAACATGGTTATTGGCTATAAATATTTATATCAAATACTTCCCAGAAGACAGGCAATGAAAAGATTCTGAATTCCCCTTTCATAATTTGTTTGGTATCATACCTTAAAGCATATTTTAAATAGCATTCTATCAAAACCAATAAAAAGAAGCATCATGCTAGGAGAGCTCTTCATATTCTTTACCTTTGCAAATACAAGCATTTCCAGACAATTTTGGTGATACAGTCAATCACATTCATTTGGCACGTGCATGAGCATGCTCAATTGTTGACAATGAATACAAACAAAATAGGACAGTTTCAACAATGTTTTCCTTGCAAGTAAAGGATAATCACCATGGTAGAAAACAATATGGGAGAGAAGAAATCATTTTAATGAAGATGATCATTTGCTCCTGACAACATTGGGATGACAGCAGGAAATGCTGTCTGTCATGCACAATAAAATAAGGGAAATAGGTAGTAGACTACAAAGCATAAAATAAAATGTAGGAGATGACAAGGAATTAGATTAGAAAAATAGAAAGAAAAAGAAAAAAGAAGCTTAGTAATGATAAATAAAAATTTCTTTCAGACATGCAACATCATGAATTGAGTATAATTTATAAGAGAATATAATCTTCAGAAGGTTGTTCTGGAATCAACCCACAGGGCAAATAACTAGAGATACCTAATGAAAGGCTATTTAGCATACTTGCAATTCAAAACTTCCCCAGAGCTGGAATGGCCCAGATTACTTAATATTACAACACAATCTCCATCAAGCCTCTCTCTTATGCGAACAACATCTACTTTCTTTACTTCACCCGTTGCTCCATAATCAATGCCTTCAACGACTCCTCTTCTCTAGAAAAGAATAACATATAAAATAGTTGATAACTGTAAATCTAATTACACACAATAACAGAATGAAAAGTCAATGTATACAATGTACACAAGAACAGAATGAACAGTCAAATCAAAGGATTCAGTAAACAAGAATGGGATTCAAATTTTTGCCATAGCTGATGCATTAAATACTATACTTAGAAAAATATATATCCCTCACCTTGGCTGCAAGAAAATTACCACTTGCAACACTGACACCTACATCATGCAAACGACTATTGTCACCATGTCGACGGATACTGCATATAGAGGGCCCAGCAGAAAGCTTTGCTTCAATCATGAAGCGAATTCCTCCAGCTGCTTTCATTGCTGCCTCCAGCGAATCAGAATCTGTGATTCTATATTGACCAACATACTTGGCCTCACGCCCTGCAAGAAGAATGGTGAGGGTCCCGTACATGTTGGAGCATTTCACTCAAAACGTACACACAAAAATGTAATTTTTAAATAGCGCGAAAAGATATCCTCAAGACTTCCAAAGTCCAGAGTCCATTTTTGCAGACAAATTTGAGAAATTTGGTTACTCGATGCATGAATGTTTGTAACTCGATATGCATCTAAAAGTCAGAGCTCTCCTATTTTTAAACAGTATGAGATAGAAATGATCCATGTCAAGCTCACCAAAGTGATTCCAAATTACATTAACCACATTAAAAAGGACAAGAAGATGGTTTAGCTGCCCCCTTGTTCCATAAATATTATCCAAACATGTGCAATGAGGGTTTTGTAGTTTCTACTTTGTACCACACCCAAGGTTCACAAACCATAAATAACAGAGAAAATCATAAGGGGCCACTTCAGATCAACTTGTCATTTTCTATTGTAAATAATAAGATGAATAACAATTTTAATATAAGTATGGTTTATCTTTCAGGTTTTTTTTTTTTTTTTTGATTTATCTTGGTTTTTTGGTTGTTAAAGTAAGTAAAATATGTTTTGTTTATGTGTATTGAGCCATTTTAGAGTACTAGATTCTATATAAAGAAGAATTCAACAAAAAAGGGAAGCTTTTCAGTTTTTTTTTTTTTTTTTTTTTTTAATTTAAAAAATGGCATTTTTAGTGTTGCAGAATCAAATTGTTCAAATTGTATGCATCATATGCTAAATCTTGAATGTAGGATTCAATGTATGAATTGTAGGATTCAAACATAAGTCAATTTTTGTACAGAGCATCGTCAAATGGAAATATAAGACTCGTACAATAAACCATACAATGTTAACAATAGAAAGCATGCCATGCTTCTTCTTCTTCTTTTTTGACCTCTTTGATGTGCAGCTGACCAGGAGAATGCTTTGGTCTCTAAGGTCAAGCCATATTAATCCAACAGTTATTGAAGGGACCTGGTAACACATGTAATTGGGAGTGTTGGTGAATACCCATGAAAAGATTTAACTGGAAATATTACTAATTATTTTCCACAAATCTCTATGGTTCGCTCTAGAAGCTAAATATGAGCATTGGGTATATCTTTTGTTTCCACTTTTTCTTTAAGTAATACCCAAAGCATTTTTGTTACTTAAACTCCAAATTGCTTGCCAAGCAGCCAAATCTCTAAAAATTATGTTCCCAATGTCTTAACCTCCACAATTACAAAAACTCTATCCAGTTTTAAGAGACAAAACCTCTTTCTATTTCCTCCCCCTTTCCATACGAAATATTTTTGTATGGCTCCTAATTTATTTATAAACCGGATTGGAATTTTGAATCCTCGCCTGAGGTTGCAAGAACAACTTTTATAAAAATTATCATTCACAACCTACCATTCTTTCACCTATTATTAAAGGACAGGGTCCCAGAATTCCATGCATGTTGGCTCTCCTTTGAAAGGAAAGACAGGTTATTTGATTGGCCAATCTCCACCAAGCCACTGAAGCAAAATTCTCTAACTTATTAAATTGATTCCCGAAATACTACAAGCCATATTTAATTTGATGCCCCATATCCATTCAAGGCATTTGAGGATGCCTTTCTGAATTCCTTAACATAAATTCCTTTGCTTCCATGAGACAGATGATACCTTCCTTGGTCTCATAATTTAAAAAATCAAACTATTGAAAAAAAATTTGTATCCATAACATAATCACCAAGATTTTTGGTAAGAATTTATATTAGAACAAAAGGGAATGTAGCTGAAGCCCAGTCTCAGGTGACGCTGCGTGTATCTTTTAGAGCACATATCTAATACTTCGAGCAAATAACTAAAAGAAGTGGGAAAAAATCAGTCATGGCAGTCATCCCACACTTTTTATGCTTAACATGCCACCAACATATACTCTAGCTTTTATGCTTAAAATGCAGATAACATACACTCTAACTCATCATGTAGGGTGATAAACCATGAAAGGGTCCAAATTTAGAGATCACACAACTTTAATCAACAATTTGCTAGCAACAAACATCATTGGCTCCACCATTCAATAAGTAGATCTGTTTATGCCAGAGACACAACAAGACAAATGAAAGACTATAACCCACCAACTGTCGCTCACCTTTCTCTGCCAAAAGCTTATCAATTTGCACATGTGTCCCTGGAACAAGAACAAATCGAATCCCTAGACCATGAAGGAGAGAGATATCCTGCATATGAAAGTTCTCATGTTCATTAGTATAGTTCATGCATGGGGCAAATTACTTACAGAACTAAAAGTTATTTTGTGAACCATAATTTTAAAGCATGAGGGATTAAAAGGAAGAAAAATAGGACAGGAACAAAAGTCTTCGTGTTGAAAAATAAAAATAAAAAAATAAAGAGAAACTTCTATCAGTAGTCCATAGACAAAAATATGAAATGTACATAGTTATATAAGAGGAATATCTGATACTTATCTATTGTTATTGTTATGGGCAACAGCAACCCACTCCCCACAGTTCATACTTTTCAGTAAACAAAACTAGGGACATAAAATTTTTGTTGATTCTATATTACAGTGCATGGAATTTTAAGTTGATGGAGCAATAAGTCCAATTATAACCACAAGATTCAAACTAGCCATGCTAATGTGGCCCTCCAAGGCCAGTTTCTTAGAGGGTTGTGTACGTAACCAAAAACAATCATGTGTGCCAAATCAATCTTCACACTTGATAACAAAAAACATGCTTTGAGAAATAGGTTATAATATTTTCATTCATTACCATGATCTAAATTTATACTTCCAATCTGTAGATACATTGCCCACCTAATTTATGCAAGGAATATGTATAAATGATAGCAGATACTCAAGAACAAAGTAGCAAGAATTCCATTCTATTCTCCGCGCTTATTATTTCATTCCAATTGCTGGGTTCTCTATCTACCTTCTAAATTTCTTCCTCATGACAACAAAGTCAAATCAACACAACAATGTCTTTGTACTCTTATGGTTACCCTCCCTTCATCTATAAGATAAACAGATTGACTTCAATTAGCAGGTCAGTTATTATAATCTTAATTAAAAATTTGAAACAGGTTAAAAAAATCATAATGGGACAAGTTTTAAAACCTGCCTTTAGAATGGGATCCAAGTAAGGACTCTCCACAACTTCCCCGGATATTACAATAACAAATGTGCTGCCTGTGTGCGCACGAAAATATGGCCAAGCTTCCCTGAACCAACTGACAAACTGCTCGTCCTTGACAGAATTGCCGTTTTCGCCGCCACCAGAATTCTCAATTTCACTGAAAACATTACAATTCACCAAAACTCTTCTGTTTTGCTCAACTCCCTTATCAAACAGCAGAGGTAAGGTTTTTATAGATTGAACCCTACCAATCCCCCATCCCCAGCCACGGCAGAGCCCGGAAATCATTTTTTGATTCGATTTCATCTTGTACGGAGACGATATTCCTCCGTGTTTTTGCAGAGAAATACAGGGATTTGATGTCGAAGCAGCAGCCATTGAAGTACCGAGCAAATAAACTGGAAAAATATCACAATGGAGACAGAGCTAAAGAAGAGTAACACCAAAGACGCGGCAAAACGAAGAATGTAGAGACGGCGAGATGGATACAAGTGGCATCAAGAATAGAATCTTTATAGTCCGATGACCTTGTGCGAGAATGTGCGGACACGTGACTTCGCGTCGGCTTCGTGGACCCGTTCGTACATCCATTCTTTTTAAATAATCATACAAAAATGTCTAAAAATAATGGATCAATCGCGCAATTTGCAATACGAATAGATGCAAGATTTAGGTGCAGACGATTTAGAGCCGCTTTGGTTCGTGGCAATTGAAATTGAGAGCCGCCTTGGTTCATGCGCACGCGGTTGTTGTTACAGATTAAAGAAAGTAAGGACGACCAGCCGCCATGACTGGTAATGGGAAAGCAGCATCTTTGCTTTGCAAGACCAACCTTCCGCGCAAAAGACGAAATGGTAGCCTGAGTTGATTGGTCAAAAAGGCCCTAGGATTTTTTTTGTAAAACCAGTGATGAGTCAAAACGATTTTATGACTTCCCCCTCCCTCGGAGCCGCTATTTTGGTGGTCAAGGATCACGAAAGTCTGCGTCTACTGCTCACCTTTCTTGAACAGAACAAGCAACGGGTAAAAGCGAAGTGAACATACAACGTCCGAATTCCTATTCGCAAATAGGAGCTTCACGATCGGAAGAAATACCTTCAGATAAGAGAGATGTGTCTTTATCCTCGGCAGTTTCTCTCTCTCAGGCTCTCACCGGATAAAACCCTACCTGTATTCATCCGGATCCAGGCTCGCTTTCAATTCCTTCCCTGTGTTGCCCTTCGTTTTCTTTTTGCTGCTACAAAATGAATCCCAGCAACCACCAATGCGTCGGGAACTCCTTGCCATTCGATGCTGGACCGATCCGGTCAGTCATTTGGACATCAGCTCCGATGCCAACCCAAACCCTAATCAAAAAGCATAAGCCCCATATAGTATCATCTGCATTCCCTTTTCTTTTTCCCCCTTTCTTCCTTGCCTATCAGAAAATTTAAATTTATTAGCTAGAATTATCACACTATTTACGTGCGCCGGGTGAATTGGCGGGACACGGTTAATTGGTATTTCAAATGATTAAATGAGTAGATCAAAATCTCGTAGTAACGGCCAGAAGAATTGGATAGATAAAATTGGTTTTTAGTGATATTTTTTAAAATAATTCAGATATAGTCAGATAATTCTTGAAAATTGAGAATTAGTAACACTTATTTAAAATAATGGAGAATCAGGGTCATTTTACTAATTTTTTTAAGAAAGTCTTTATAAATACTGATTCTAAATTATTTTTAAAAAGTATCACTAATTCTAAATTTTCAAGAATTGGATGACTGAATATGAATTATTTTGAAAAATTTATACTAAAACCCAATTTCCCCGATTGAATATTATTTATTATACTTTTATATATATATAAAGTATACGCTCTTTTTATCGCTAACCTTTTATATCCAAGACGCCTCTATTTTTTCAGATTAACTCCTACACTCATTTGTTAACACTACATGTATGACTTATTAATTGCCTAACATTCTATACCTAAAATGCCTTTCTTTTTTAAAAAACTTGCTATACGCATAACACGTGCATTCCCCTGATATGCAATAGAAGTTTTTTAAATTCTATTTGCAATTTATAGAGGGAACAAAAAAAATCGCATGACAATATCATTCGACTCATTCCCATTCCTAACAAAAATGTTAGAGGATCATCTTTGTAAGTATTTTTATTGAAAAGTAAAAGGCGCCTTTTGGTGTTTAATTTGGCAATGTATTCCAAGGCTTGGAATGAGTTCTAGGATTTGGAAAGAACTGTAAGGGGAGGAAAATGATTTTGTTAGCATATTAGAAATGAGTTTTTGTAAATACACTAAAATCCAAAATTGGGGTGAAAATATATTCTTCAATTCTCATTTCTCATTTTACAAGTTCACAGTCGCAAACTTGTAATATGTGCAAACCCCAACTAGCATACTTAAAACCTTCTATAAAACATTCTTATTGAGATCAGACAAAGTTATCTTGTATTTAAGAAATTTTAAAAGCAATAAGTGAAAAGGCCTAAACCAAATGTCCAAACCATCCTCTCGTAACTCAGTTCATGGAGCGAGTTCCTAATTCAAAATGAATGCCAAATGAGGCCTAAACTTTTTTTTTTTTTTTTTTTTTTTGGTATGAAAATGAGGCCTAAACTTGCTTCATATATAAAAGAAAAAAAGAAGGTTTTGTTTTCGACACACCCTAATACACCCTCTCTTATGGTATGTCAAAAAGAAAAAGGCATAAATTAAAGGCTTCTTTGCATTTTACTACCTATATTACATGCCAAATCCAGGTTCTTCCTTTCTTTTAGCAAATTTATTTGCATACCCATTGCTATTTCTCGCCTTTGATTTGTTTTTTGTAGTACAAAATTAATTTCAATGATCGAAGAAGCCATTGGGTGCAGAAGTCCTTGCAACATCAATCTTGGACTGATCTAATTAGTCATACTCGCAAGTTGCATGTACAGTATTGCACATAATAAATATAATGTTATATGTAATGAATACCAAAATTGTCAAAGTGTATTTTTGGAAAGTGAAAAATGGGAAAAAAGGTTTAGGGCATGTAAGGAGTAAGAAATTATTAAAAAAATATCTATTGAAAAGTGAAAAAATGACTTTAATTAGGACATGTAAGAGATAAGAAATTGTTGAAGGATATCTTTTTGACAGTGAAAAAAGAAAAAAGACAAAGTTATCCACCTAAATATAAAAGACAAAATGACATTAGAAGGTTATTGTCAGGAAAATTGGCATAATTTTTCTTGGCATGTTTCCCAAGCCTGTGTTCTCTTTATATATCGTATCGATGTAAATATTAGTTCCAATGGCTACCCAATAAGCAAAAACCAAATATAAAAAGGGCTTTTTGCATCTATGCCCCTACATTTGCATTTATATCCTCTTGTTTTTAGTAACTTGTATCTATATCCATCAATTTAGCATAATCGTTGCAATTATACTCTTAACGTCAAATTCCATTACCTTTTGTCATTTATTTTTATGAAATGACTAGTATAACCTTCTATAAGATAAAAATATATATCAGATAGCCAAATGATTATATGCTTGGCTGAATTTAAATGAATAGTTATCACTTAAACAAATTAATATCAGGGGCTTAAGTTATAAATATTGGAATAAATAGAATAGTACAATAACATAAATAAAATATAAGATAATATAGCAGGGTAAACACAAAATATTTTTATTTTATAAAAGGTTATTTTAGTAATTTGGTAAAAACAAATAACAAAAGTTAACAGACTTTAACTTCAGGGGCATAATTGCAATAATTATGTTAAATGGAGGGACATAAATATAAATATTAAAAACAATAGGATAAAGATGCAAATTTCTTATAATGTAGGGGTATGGGTGCAAAAAGCCCATATAAAAAACTAAAAGTACCTTTATATCTATATCTATATTATTATAAAGAGAATTGTTTCCTTAATATATATATATAAAGGTACTAGCAAGTGTGCCAGGTGTTGCACATGCACTATTTGAAAATGTAATATAGGTAATTATTTGAAACACCCGAGGGCTTAAAATTCACCCTGCATGCAAAAACAAAATCATGTTTTGATTATTTTGTGCATATTAAAAAATAAAGAGGTCAATGAAATTCTTTAATTAAATTTTTAATTCAAAACTTTTTACTCACAACATGCAATACTCTCTCCAAGGCTGTGTTTGGACAGCTGGATAAGTCCAAAAATTGCAGGAAATTTAACTTTCCTACGAAATATCGACGTTTGGATAGTCGGAAATCGTGGGGCCCACGGAAATAGATTCTGTCAAACCACTTTCAATGCTTGTTTACACCTATTTGCCTGAATTCAAAATCCGATGGGTTTTGAAGGAAAAGGAAAACTAATGAACACCCTTCACTTTTTACCCCTCTTTGATCAAACCCCATTGCCTCTCCTTATTCCCTCCTCTCTCTCTTTCCCTTACTTGCAAAACTGAAGAGTAAGGAGAAGCTTCCCTCCTCTCTCTCTTTCCCTTACTTGCAAAACTGAAGAGTAAGGAGAAGCATACCTGTTCACAAAGAGGGGTTGATTGAGTCTTCCGAAATCTCCAAAACCAGAAGCAAGAAGAAAGAGGGGAAGAGGCATACCTGTTCATGGAGTGAGGGGGAGGAGAGATTGTTGGTCAGAGAGAGGGGCAGGCTAGAGTCAATGGCATAGCTAGGATTTTAAGTTAGGGTAGGCAGAGTAAATCGTAAAGCTAAAATGATCATTATCAAAATAAGTGTAGTTTTCCTTGGACTAATCAAAATAAAAATTATACAACTAAAAGCAATAAAATAAAATAAAACTACAAGTGCACTCGACGACTCTTCGTATTTTGAATGATTTTCTCATTTTCAATGGTCTTAAATATATCCCTTTCAATATAAGTTATTAATTTGTGATTCGTCCATTCACACTCATTTGATCTTAGAGTCTGATCTTAATAAAGTGCATAGCAGAAAAAACCCTCTCAACACTAGCTGTGAACCAGTAGAATAAATGCCAATGTAATAAGCAAGTAGACCAAAGGATTTACCCAAATTTTTTATGATACTATCCATGAAGGCGATTTGAGAGGTTGTGTTGCGTCTTCCGTGCAGGCTTCGGTCCTTTTGGTTGGGTCGCCCGAGGCAACTACCGTGGTTTTGTGTCCCCTAGACGGTTTTCTACAGCTGGTTTTGTGGTTTCTTACCATTTTCTTTGGTTTTTGGTTTCCCTCTTCGGCTATCTCCGGGTTTTTGCTCTTTGGCTTCTCCTCCCTCTGTATCTGCTTGCATCACCTTTCTAGAACTTCACGCTTCCTGCTCTGGTTTCCTTGCTCTACTTTCAATTTCCCACTTCCCATCTTATCCGGGGTCTGGCTATCTTCGTTTTCGTTTTTTAGCTTCTGCTGCTCTGCCCCCCGGTCTGACTTGGATTATCTTCATTCCTCTGCATAGTATGAACTAACTCCTTCTTGGTGTTCCGGGCTCCTACTTGTGTGCAATGGATGACATATATCAAGGCTTTCAACAACTAACCATTCCGTCTAGGTCCGACCGTGTATTCTCCTTATCTTCTGAGGAGAAGAATCGGCTGGTCTCCAGGTGGAAATTTTTGCTGTTGATTGAAACACCTTGTGCTTCCCCTTCGCTTGCGGCAGTTAAAAACTTGGTGGAACGGGTCTGGAAATCGATTAATATCTTGTCCTATTCTCAGATTGCTTCAAACCGGTTCCTGCTTTCTGTCGCCTCCTTGCAGGAGATTGAAGCAGTGCTCTCTTCGCAACCGTGGTTCATCAATGGCAGTATTTGTCTGATGGCTCATCTTAAAGTCAATGAAGGAGCGGAGAAGTTTCTTTTCAAGACGATTACCCTATGGATGCAGTTGCACAATCTCCCTCGCTCCCATTTTGATCTGGAATTTCTGAGAAGACTTGGTGACGATTGTGGAAAAGCCCTGGAGGTCGAACTACCGCAGACGCCGGATTTCACCCTTGCGTGCATTAGGCTTGAATTGAACCTTCATGATCCTATCCCATCCGGAATTTTCATTGAAACTCTTGATTCAACCAAGGTCTGGATTGATTTCTGCTTTGAAGGCGTTCCTGGTTTTTGTTTTGGTTGTGGTCGAATAGGTCATCTGATCACATCGGGCAATATTAATCATGCCAGCGGCCAATCCAGTTCCTCTGCGGTGTTTGTTCCCAAATATAGTGAAAAAAATACAGTGCCTTTGCGCCGGCGCCGGAATTCCCTTTTGCCCCCCTTCGCCAGAGATGGCAGCTCTGGTGTGCCCAGTCGCCCCCGTGTGCTACCATTCCGTTCTGCAAATCCGGCAAGAGGGTCTTCTGAGTCTCAAAGCCGCAGGTCCGACCCGCCAATCCATTTCTCTGAGTCTGCGAGGTGTCTTCTGGACTCGTCGAATCGTATTGCTGAGCTGTCACCTTCTGGCCTTCACCCGCTTGTAGACAGAGCTGAGGGTTTGGGCCATTTTGATGGGCCCACAGCTGTTCCCAAGATTGATCCATTGTCGGAGTCTGGGCTGCTATCCGCTTCTCACAGGCCTTTCTTATTTTCAGCTACCAGTAACCAGATGGGTGAGTCGCATGGGTCGGGTTTTAACCTCCTCTTCTCCAATTTTTTCAACAAGCTCAGTCAAGACAGAATGGCTTGGGACTCTGTCCATCTGGCTGCTTCTCCATATCTCATCTTGTCGGAAAATAGCAAGAAACATGCTCCTTCACCAAGCAAGCCTGCAAGGCACCATCGAAAAGCTCTGTCCATCAAGCCTATTGTTATCAAGGAGGATGCTACGGTTCACTCTTCATCCTTGGAAGACTTGCAGCAATCTAAGAAGCGGAAGATTGTCGACATCTCAAACTCTGTCTCGCACTCTGTGCAATCATCCTCCCATACTTTCTTCTCATCATCTTCCGCATCTTCTCGTCCTCCTCAGGACCACTAATTCCCTTATGAAAGTCATTTTTTGGAATTGCCACGGACTTGGTCAATCTGTGACGCAATAGCACTTGAAGGACCAAGTTTTGGCTCACTCCCTTGATCTTGTTATGCTATCTGAGACTTTTGCCAAGAATGCTCTAGCTGATAAAGTAGCTCGGAACTTAAATTTTGCGAACAAGTTTGTGGTTCAATCAGAATTCCGTAGGGAAGGCATCATCCTCTTGTGGAATTCCAACTTTTGTATTTCTATCTTCTCTTCTAATGAATGGATGATTCTGTTTCAGGTTAGCCGTAAGGGCCAAACTTGGTTCATTATGATCATTCATGCAAGCTCTAACATCATTACCCAGGAGTTGCAATGGGGGGAAATTAGTCGGATTACTTCGCATTTTGATGCGCCATGGATGCTGGTGGGCGACTTCAATGCCATGCTACATCAGGCCGAAAAGCGAGGTGGGTCACCGCTCATTCCGCGTCAAGTACACAACTTCAGACAATTAATCAACGGCTGCTATCTGACTGAGATTCCCATGCACGGACCCCAGTTTACATGGACCAACGGGCAACAAGGATTTCGAAGAATATCGGAAAAATTAGACAGGGTGTTTGCATCCACTGATCTATTTGAATTCTTTCCTCACCCGATTGCCTTCTCTCAGCCGATAATCACATCGGATCATTGTCCTATAGTCGTCAATATGCTGTCCGATAGAAAAAAGGGATCACATCCGTTTAGGTTCGAATCCTTCTGGATCCAGGAAGAATCATGTGCTCAGGTAATTGCAGATTCATAGCAGCATATCCCTACTCAAGGCAGTGACATTCCCATTCAGCAGAGGCTTTCATCTCTGCAAGGATCATTGAAACGCTGGAACAAGGATGTGGTGGGGAACATTCACACAAAGAAAGATCAGATCCGGGCGAGAATTGCAAAATTACAAGAAGAATTGACTTTATCCAATTCCACTATACTATGCACGGAAGAGCGGGGACTTCAAAGAGAATATGCTAAACTCCTGAGACAGCAGGAAAGTCTATGGGCACAAAAATCACGGATCCAATGGTTAAAGGAAGGCGATAGAAATACGGGGTTTTTTCACCGCACTACCATGATCCGGTGTTAGAGGAATTTCATCCGGTCTTTAAAGAATGAGGACGGGAAGGAGATCGAAGGCAGGCAGCAATTGGAGCAAATGGTCAAGTCTTATTTCCAAAAAATTTATCAATACCAGCCCCAATGGAACAGGATGGAGCTCAATTGTTTAATACCACGGAAAATTACTGCAGCTCAAAATGCTTTGATAGCCCACATTCCATCCCCATCTGAAATATGGAAGGTTGTCCAAATGCTGGGTCACCTCAAATCTCCTGGTCCTGATGGGTACCAGGGAATATTCTACAAAACTTATTGGGAGATCATTAATTCCGAGGTTATTCAAGCTGTTCAAGAATTTTTTGTGTCTACCACTCTTCCTCAAAAGGTGAATCATACTTACATCTCTCTTATTCCAAAGACACCTCATCCTCGTACTTTAAAAGACTACAGGCCTATTAGTTTATGCAATTTCTTGTACAAAGTTATCTCAAAAATTCTGGTCAACAGAATTAGACCCCTCTTGTCTGATGTTATATCTCCACACCAATCAGCTTTTGTGCCTAATCGATCAATCCGGGACAACATCCTCATTAATCACGAGGTGTTTCACCGGTTCAAGAAGAAGAGTAAAAGGAAATCTAAACCAAAAGGTAAGACGGCTTTAAGTGCAGATAAAGGAATGTTCGCGCTTAAATTGGATTTCTCTCAGGCATACGACAGATTAAGCTGGTCTTTCCTTCAGTCTACGTTGTATGCTCATGGTTTTAATTCAGCTGTGGTTGCCTTGATAATGGAATGCGTTACATCGGTGACATATAGTGTATTACTGAATGGTACGCCTGTGGGGAATTTTCCTGCTTCATGTGGTGTCAGACAAGGTGATCCCCTCTCCCCCTATCTATTTATTTTATGCCAACAAGTTCTATCTCTTGTTATCTGTCGTGCTCAATCAGATGGGAGATTTAAGGGTATTACTTTGAGAAAGGGTGGGATGTCCTTGAATCATCTAATGTATGCTGATGATGTATTTGTTTATGGCCACACTTCTGAGCGCGAGACCCACGTTTTGAGTAGATTGCTACATCAATATTGTATAGAATCCGGTCAGGTCATTAACAAAGACAAATCGGCCTTATTCTTCAGCAGCAATACAACCACTCAAAGAAAAGCAAAGATCTGTTCAATGTTGGGGATTCAAGGCAAAAAACGAGTGGAAAAATACCTTGGCTTACCGATCTTGGCAAGAAGACCTCAGGCTAAAGACTGTGAGGAACTGCTCAACAAGATATCGGCTCGCTTAGCTGGGTGGAAATCTCTTCTATTGAACTAAATGGGTAAAATTGTTTTGATTAACTCTGTCATTTCTTCCCAACCACTGCATCACATGAACTGCTTCTTACTCCCTCAGGACACTGTAAGTAAGATTGATGGTATGACTCGAGGTTTTTTCTGGAAAAAAATTAAGGATGACAGTCGGGCAATGCACACAGTGTGCTGGAGTAGGATTACCTCTCCTTGGAGAAATGGAGGTTTGAATGTCAAGCGCATGGACATCATGAATAAAGCTATGATTATGAAAGCCGCATGGCAGTTAGCAAAAGAAGGTGGAGGCTACTGGGCTGCCTTAATCAAGGATACTTACTTTCCTCACACGTCCTTCCTCCAAGCCAGCTTCAAACGCAATCACTCCTTCAGTTGGTGCCAATTGCGTCACATGGCAGATTGGATCCGGAAAGGCAGTACTTGGGCCTTGGAAAATGGTAGTGAGGTTAGCATCTTGCAGGACAATTGGGTTCAAGGCATTACACAGCTCCTCACTGTTCATCAGAATCAGAACTCCTTCACCCTTGCAACCGTTGATCAATTGCTCCAACCATCTACAACATCTTGGAATCTGGGCATTTTGAATAAATTCTGGCATGAAGAGATTGTGAACAAGATTATAGCTACTCAGGTTTGTCCATCCTTATTGAGAGACACTCGGCTTTGGCAAGGTACGTCAAGCGGTAAGTTTTCTGTAGCTTCAGCCTACAGAATGTTGATTGCAGATAGTTTGCCTCCATCCAACCCCCTTTGGCTAAAGCTATGGCATCTCAAATGCCCTGGCCAAATTAAAATCTTCCTTTGGAAGTGCCTAAATGGTGGTCTCCCTACAGCCTCATTGTTGAATTCAAGAATTGGACGGATGGATACCAATTGTTATCTTTGCAGGGAACACCTGGAAACCTTGGAACATCTGTGGTTACAATGCCCATTTTCCAGAGCGGTTTGGTTCAGATCTATTGGTGGCTATGCACAGAGCAGGGGTCCTCAACAATCTTTATTCGAATGGATAAATCACCTTGCCACAATACGAACATTCCCCTTTGACCTGCACTTCTCTGATTTTTTTGCAGAGGTGGCGGCATTAGGATGGACAATTTGGAAAACTCGGAATGATGTTTTGTTTAAAGGGCTGGTTCCTAGTGTGGAGCAAGCATGCAGTGCATTTAGTCGTTGCCATGAGGAGATAGAATTGATCAAAAATACAACGGTTGCTAGTGAAAATCAAAGAACTCCACAGCTGATCCATTGGCAAGCGCCGGCTCCTCCTTTTGTCAAAATCAATTTCGATGGTGCTTGGAGAAAGTCTGTGTGCAAATCAGCTATTGGGGGTGTATGTCGTGACCAAACGGGTAGGTTCTTGGCTGGATTCTCTTCAATTGTTCAAGCTGTTTCAGCACTTCAATTAGAGGCGTTGAGTACACTTGAAAGTATTAAGATGGGCAGGGCGCTTGGTGCTACTCATGTGATCCTGGAAGGAGATTCCCTCACTATTATGCAACTGCTATCCAGATGTAATGTCTCCTTTCCATGGCCTATTTTGGCTATTCTTACAGAGATAAAGATGATTTGCAGAGAGTTTCAAGCTGTTGTTTTCACTCATAGATGTCGGGAAGGCAATCAAGTGGCTGATCTCTTGGCCAACTTCGCAATTGATAACTTTTCGTGTACTTGGATTAGATCTCCCCCTGCTTTTATTTCTTTGTTACTTCGGGCTGATGCCCAGAACATTTCCTTTCTCAGGACTTAATATATGTTTCGTTTGCCACCAAAAAAAAAAAAGGATTCCCCTAATTTCTCTTACTTAAGATCATTCTCCTAGCAAGCTCTCTAATTCCTTTCAACACTAAGAATTCATTTCATGTACGTTTGAGTCTTTCTTCGTAGCTAAATCTGAACTTGTTCAATTTTCTTACTTGACGCTATTGAATATATCATTTTTTTTTGGTAAACTCTATTGAATAGATCATGACAAAAGTAACCCATTGAAGAAGAAATATTGTTTTATTTACCAAAAAAAAAAAGAAGAAATATTGTTTTGCGATCGGACAGGCTATCATGTGACGCTAGTGTGTAGAGTTAATAGAAAATTAACAACCGTTTGATTAACCGACCAATTATTATGAACCGCTTATTGCGTCACATAATATGACTTTGTGAAATTGAGATATTGCCACCGTTTGGGGGCAAACGAAAAAATTTAGAGGGCACATTAGTATGGGGCAGAGGAGATTATTAAGAGGTAAGCTCACATCAACAAAGCTACGCCCCTGGCTGGAGTGAGGGTGATATCCGTGTCCCTCTATCCTTATATATATTTTCTAATTAAAAAAAAAAAGAGAGGAAGGGGCCTGCGTGTCCTCTCTCTTTATTTAAAAAGATAAAAAAAAAGTACGAGATTAGGGTGGGAGTGGGGGGATACGCGTGATGCCCCGGACCTAGACATGTTCATTAAAGATATATGTTGGTTCCTAGACATTAAGTAAGGTCCCAGTAGCACTTCTTAAACCTGATTGACCAGTAAACATCAGAGTGCACTAAAATTTTAAGCAAAATAACATAAGTAAAATGTGGGTGTAAATGTTGACAAAATCTAAACTTGTATGTACATATCCAAAATAAAAGTCTACAGATACAGTTTCATTAAGTTTCGCACACATACTCTCTCTATAAACAATATTTACATGATCCAGAAAGATAGACAACTACAAAATACTCTCTAGTCCTAGACAGGATAATAATAATCCTCGGGGGGATAAACAACAGGACCATTATCTCTGTCTACCCCAGCATGTTCTCGTTTTGCAGAGTTTTCTGAAAACAAAACCGATAAAACAAAACACGTGAGACTAAGGTCCTAATAAATAGTACAATGCATGGTAAGAAACAGTTTATACAACTTTCAAATAATAAAGTAACATGCTCATATACTATACAATCAAACTCTATAAAAATCATGTTAAGAAGCAGTTCAATTATAACAACACAATATCAGTATAAAGTGTCTGTGTATGACTCGTGGATTAGAATACATTGGGTGATTTAACACTAGTGTCCAATTCGCCATCTCATAGCTTATAGGAAAAGACCTAGCTAGGATCTCTTTTCCAAAGCGGAGTACTCAAGCATGAGACACGCATGAGTTGGCAAGTACAACCCAGTCGAACTAGTTAGTAGAAGTTAGTGATTATAGCATATTTGAATATATTAAACCATCGAGTTGACTTCATGGGTTGCTGCAGCTCACCTGTACAAAGGGTGGTCTTAATCGAGGGAAAATAAATACTCATTTTTGGATTTTTAAAATGAGTTTTGCAAGAGTACAGTGGCCATACTTTTTATATCTGTAAATTCTGAAGTATATACTCAAAAGTTGGTTTGGAGATTTTTTTATATGAATCTTGAGTATGCACAGCAAGACAGTGTCTCAAGAACTTAGAAAAGCTTCAACAATGATTCTTTATATGCATACCTCCTTCCTTTGTTAATTATAGTATCATTAATCAAAATTAGGTTTTAAATTATGACTTAGCAGACACGTTTTTGTTGAGTTTGAAAAGTTTAATCGTATTTTATCAATTATTACCAAACGGGTTTCTTATCACCTGTTTTAAAAACCAAAAAACAAAACGTTTTTAATTTTCAAACTGTCTTTTAAAAAAACATTACCAAACGGCGTCTTCGATGCCATCATTTCCTTTGTGGGTTGACTGAGACGTATACCAAACCAAACTCCCTTTTACCGGTCTACTCAGTGACACCTCTTTTATCTGTCTCTCCCTTCGTATCCACTGCACCCCACGGACCCCAATCCCCACACAATACCAAGCTAAGTGCTCTTTCTGGCTGTTTCATTCATTTCAAGTTTCAACCACGAGGTTGATCTTTTCTCGTTGTACTTCCAATTTCCATCTCACAATATTGGCAAAAACGAAAATATCACTTTCAGGGAAAGAAGTTTTTCTCTCTCTTTAGCGTACATGTATTAATATATAGTTACATGTGGGAGAAAATATGCTCTTCAGCCAAACGAACGGAAAACGTATTAAAATCCTCAAAACACCAGCCCTCTAAGATAAACTATAAACAGGAGCAAATATAATCCAACATAGGTTTCGGAACTCTGTATCAATGTGTATTCTGCCACAAATCAACGTTATAGTTCTGCAAATGCTCGTATAAACAAATATTTTAAGGGCAGTGAGTTCAAATATATAATTCGTGCCTAGAAACAAATTATTTTCTTACTTCAGCAGTTAAAGGTAAATTAAGAACCACAATGATCATACGACAGAAATAAAAAAAGTTGATCGACATGAAAAAGCGCAGAGTTGGCATTTCATTGGACATACGTCACGCTCAGTTCCATCCCTGTCATCTCCCACCACACTACAGGGTGTGGATCTACACTATGTAAAACAGGGGTAGAAAGCACCAAAAGTGGATTCCAGCATCAATTCTTATGTAGGCGAGAGCAAATTGTCTGCATCCATTACCGGCCTTTGTTAATTGTCATTGGTAGCGTTCACATTAACAGAAATCATTTCAGGAAAACTGAATGTACCAATCAAGTGCCTGTATAAGGGTGCAGACTGTTAAGTTAGAGTTTTAAATTGGCTTAATTTTGTCAAAAAGGTAATTTAAGAATGTTTAGGATAAGTTTAAGGAGTTGCAATTCAACTAAGTTGAAAAAGAAGTAAAATTAAACAACTTTGTATTTCGGGCTAGAGAGCGGCTTGAGCTTGAAGAAAGAGTTGAGTTCTAGAGTCGAGCCTGACCCAAGCTCGAGCCCAACTCTAACGCGAGGACAAAATATATCTTAGACAAAGAAACCCGAGAGTAGCGTTAGAGAAGGTTTGATTTGTTGTTCAAGCCATGGTGTTCAACAAGAGAGCCGCACCCGACCTAGGCTCTAGCTTGGCATTAACCCAAAGATAAATCTGGCAAATAAGCCTTTAGGCCAGTCCCACGTCCGACCTAGGCTCGAGCCTGAAAGTTCCGAAAATTAAAAAATCCATATTTTCATTTCCTATTTGAATTTTATCTTATCTATAACTTTTTGTAAACTCATAAATAAAACTAGGGGACGTTTCTAAAACATATTAGAGATATTTTAAAAACCCTAAACATTCTATTCTTCTAGAGAAAATCTCTATTCATATTTTCTTTCTTTGAGCTATCATTTTTTTTTAATTCTTCCTTGTTCAAAGACTTGGAGTTTCAGGTTGGAAAGGATTGCACGTGGAAGTTCCCATTGTACCAGATGTGGACGTTTGACGTAATCGTATGAGATCTTCGGAATTCAGGAATGCTAAAGGTTGCAAATCTGAAAAATTCTACAAGAACTTGACAAATTAATGAGTTTCAAAATCTAACAAAGTTTGTTGAGTTGTCTAAACCACGTTGTAAGCTTTCTTCTCATAGTGGATCTTTAAATGACTCATGCATATCCGAGAGGGTTTTTCTCATAGAGAGTTTTCTTTGAGATTTCCCTTCGTCGCCAAATTGTTTGTATTTTTTATTTCTTTATATGTTTTGATTGTTTTACAATTTGAGTGGCTTGCTACTTGGTTATTATTTTCCGGAATTACTTTGAAGACATGTGAATGCCTATTTAATTAAGTACTTGTCTTTAGTTAAGTAAAAAAATTAATTTTTGCTGTGCTACATCTATTCTCCACCCTCAAGGTGTACATCTATTCTCCACCCTCAAGGTGTATTTAGAGTCTAAACCAATACTTTCTCATAGGTGATTTTTGTTCTATGTATGCAAATAAAAATGGCTACTGTTCTCAATGAAGAAATGTACTTGTAATCAACATAGAGACCTTTGGACTCGCATTCAGCGAAACATAGCCATAATCACACAAAAGGAGTTGCATCTCAATATAATCTTCATTTTGTCCAACAATTAAACACAGATACACAAGAAAAATCCCTTAAAATTTAGAAAAAGGCAGGTTCCCTACGTTCTACAGAGCTAATTTTTCAAATTTCACCAGATAAAACCTTCAGCTCCAACGAGATGCGATGCTAGTCTTCCCCTCAGAAGCATGCGTCCAGAAGACAGCAGCAACAAAGAGCGGCCAAGCTGCAATTCCAAATCATTTACACCAGTTAGGTCACAGTCATGCGATATTGCTTATAATTGATATTCCTTTCCCCATCTTGGTCCTTTATTTTTCTTTTTTCAAAGAATATTTATTTATCAGATGGCAGTGAATCAATAGTAAAAGATCAAACAACGGAACAAGAACGTTTATGGAGTTCCCATGTGAACAAAAATCTCTACATTTAGTCGGTGCGTAGGTTAAAAAATATCATTGTCTCAATTGTTGGGCTGTAAACAACCCAATGTCGCACTCCAAATCTGGATTGTTCGGGCACAAGCTTCCTGTGTTCACACGAAGTTGGTCAAATAAAGAAAGAGGAAGAAGAAAACTCGGCTCGTTCCAACTTCCAAGTACTAAAGTCAACAAAGAAGACGGATAGTAGCCCCCACACCATCACATATTCCACCCTTTATCCTTCCGTCGTAGGCATATTCGTAGCAGATGATTTGAATTCGCAATACAAAGTCCGCCATTTTTGTTAAAAACTTTGAAAACAAGAAATGATCGTGCTGGGACCCACAACTTGTTACAGATTACCGTAGAGCACACGGCACGATGAACAAATCGCGTGCTACGCAGGGAATATCGCATCAGATGAATTTGGCGAGAGAACGTGATAAAGAAACTCCGTAAAATGGGGAAACTACACAACCAAGTAAGCACGAATTCGTTTCCTCTAGTGATAGGATTTTGTTAGGGGTGTGGGCCCCACCACCCTGAAACAGGGCATGCAACCGTGCGCATTTCATGGATGGTACCATGGAACGCACTACAGCAGCCCTCAGCGTTAACCACCTAACTAGCTCTGGCGTAGTTAACGACGGTCACAGTCCTTGACCGTGGAAGGCACCGTCATGAAGTAATACACGCGCCAAATACGTATATACGATATCTTTTAAGATGGCGTGATTAAAGAGACATCGATGTCATCGCCTACCGGTTCCAGCAAAAATAAAAAAGTCATCGCCTATCGGTGGTACTGGGTACTCTGATACGGACCCATGCACCCACGACCCACCGACAATCACTAGTGCGCTAGCACAACACTATCACGCCGGCATACCGGTTAACTTGGTCCTCCTTGACCGGGAAAACGATCCACCAAATCCGTAATCTTCGAATCGGAGGAGAAATGATCGAGATCGTTCAGATCTGATGCTAACTCGAACTTATCTTGCAATCAAATAAAAAAAAAAAGGCACAAACGCACTCATGCAGAGATCAGATCTTACCATCCTTCCAGGCAGCCGGTACTGCCGCTCTGTCGTTGTGGAGGTGGCTGGGCATACTGCGGAGGATAACCCTGCGGTGGTGGATATCCCTGAGCGTAGCCCTGCGGAGGATAGCCTGGTGGTGGATAAGCGTCCTTCGCGTAGCCCTCAGGAGGATAACCTAACGAAATAAACGCGACACAGGAACAAAGATCAAGATTAGAAACCCTCACCTAAACATCACGAGATACAATCTAATTATAGAGAACAAAGAAAAATAAAAGAAATCACACACAAACTAGCCTTACCAGAGCAATCTATAAGAAGAAAGAAACGTCAGATGAAAGATTACCTTGAGGAGGAGGAGCGCCAACGGGAGGCTGCTGGTTGTAGTAACTCATCTTGTCTACTTGTGTCTTTCGCTTCTCTGCGCTTTTCTCTTTCCAAAAAAAGAATCGGACTCCAGACGATTGCTTAGGAGGAGGGAATTTTATAGAGAGGAGAGAGAATTGAGGGGAGAAGTAAAGATAAGCGGAGGTCGAAAGTAACGAAGCTTCGATATGATGCGACGCGTTTTCGTTTTTTAATTATTATCCACGGCGTACCCTTGTTCTAAAAAACATTTTTTGGTAAAGTTTGCCGCGTTGTAACAACTAAAAACTACTCTCAAAGGAAAAAAAGAATATTGCTTTTGGGAAGAGAAGGCTTTTTTGAATGAATGCTTTGGCCTTGGAACCAAAACTTATAAATTTAAGTTTAATGAAATTTTTTTAGAATAATGTTATTTTTTAACGGCACTGTGAGATATTTTTATAATTTTAAAATTTAATAAATCATTGGATAATCCAATATTTTATTCTAATTAATTAGATAGGAAGCTCTTTTGAGATGGATGAAATTGTTTACTGCTTTCTCTTGCAGCATCACAAATGATGCACTTTGAGTAAAAAAAATTCCTTATATTTTCTAGCACCAAGAACATTGCTAGCCTCTCATTCAAACTGCATCGTCTATTATAAGAGAAAGCAGCAAACAATTTGCTTTCGAATATGGATTTTTTAATAGCTAGAATTAGTTTGACTTCAGGTATGGATTTTCCTTTGTTTCAGTATCGAAATTTGGAAGTCATATTTAAAAATACGATAATTTAATACTTAAATAGCCTAATTATCATTGGATGCTAATTAATTTGAGATAGAAGTAAGCTACGTAATGTAGGCTTCATCTAAAATATCTTTAAACGAGAAATAAGTAAATCCAACTTGCTTTTGTGTATTTATTTCTTTATGCGATCCTCCATCTCCTACGGTGGTTTTGATTTGACAATTCCAATTGCATGATTCTACATTTTTTTCATTTGATTATGGCAAGTTGAAGATGGGTTTTTGACTTCATGCCGAGTTATTGAATTTTACTATTGTTAGATGAGAAATCATAGAAGGAAATTAAATATAATAGTTGGATATGAAGATGAGAAATTAGAATTTAACGATGGACTTGGAGATGACCGAGAAGAACTAAGAAAGCAAAATGATAACTGAGACCTTAGAAGCCTAAGCCATATCTATCTGGGGTGGCATTCTTGCGTTGAAAACATTGATCGACATTCTAGAAAGGAAAACTGACTTTAAAGATGGCTTAGAAAAATTGGATCCCGCTTCATATATGGTTCAGTAACCAGATGAAGAAATTCTTATTTCCTTCACGGATTTTTATTGATGCAGTTAAATGGGTATATTTTATTTGTTTATAAACTTGAGATAATAAATAGATGCTTTTGAACTTGTTGACATTTTAGTTTTCTTTAGCACGAAAAAGAGAGCTTTAAACATATTAGAGAAAGAGATCGACAGACAGAGAAATAAATATTCCAAATTTATCTAAGGTTGTATTTAGGATTGCTTATACTTATGGGTGGGTAGGAGTGCTAATCGCCTGGCCCGGCCCACCATGGAAATGGACCAGGCATTCAACATGCTCGGCATGGCACAACCCATGGCATAGCATAGGGTGGGTCGTGCCGTGGCTCGCGAGCCACACGTAAAAATTTAAAAAAAACAAAAAAAGTATTAAATAAGGTTTTAAAAAAAAACATTTACGTAGCATACATGTTTTGCAAAACCTTATTTACTTTTCTTTTGCTACCTTCACAAAACATGGATGACACGTAAACAGTTCTTGAAAATGCAACAATATTTATATATTGGTGAACCGTGCTGAGACGAGGAGTTGCAAATGTGTTACTTGTGTCGGTTACTACTAATGACTCTGTCGGTCATTAGCAAAATCATTGAACATGACTCTAAGAAGAAAATGAAGAAAGCAAAAAAAAAAAAAAAAAAAAATTCATAACTTTCTTAAAGTCCTCTTAAGAGATTTGTCAGTGGTTGGTCTAGGGACGCCCCCCCCATGTGAGCATTCTACCGAGTCCACTGGCCATTGACCAAATCTCTAAACAGGACCCTAAGAAAGTAAGAAGAGATAAGAAGATGTGTGGTTTGGAGTGGAAAGGCTTAAACCTATTTATAGAAGACCAAAAGTGGTTTTTTACTACCTCTACCCTCAAATATGACTGTTATTTGGCTGTTGAAAAGGTAGAAATGATCATTTACAATCAATTACAGGTATATGTAATTTTTCTCCTTGTGGGTAGCTTTTCCCTAGTGTTTATCCATTTAACATTACCAAACACAATCTAAATGTTAAAATTTGGCACTTTATTGCTTTTGTTTTTGGTTGTGCTCTTGATCTCATTCAACACCTTTCTACATTGCAGATCCAGTAGAGGCTGAACCATGTCCTATTTTAGGCATTAGCCCAGCTCGAATGTTATAGTGAATGCAATATTTAAAGGGTGCACACCTTCTACAACTAGGATTGTGCAACCACATACCTAAGGGTCATGTGATTGGCTCATTGTATTTTAAAAATAACTTTCTAAATATAAATTAATAAAGTTTTCTTTTTCAAATTCAAGGGACCAATCAGGAGACTGTTATACACAATGTACAACGGCTGTAGATGATTTCAATCCACATTTAGCAAGGAAATTTAGATATCTTACCATCCCCAAGTGTTTGAGACTTTCGAGTATCAACTTTTTCCTTAGCCACTGAAATATGAAATAGAATTCCCGACCAAGAACTATGATCACTCGTCAGGCTAGACAAAGAGGATAAAAAAATAAATAAATAAATAAATAAACAAATAAATACAGATGTTTTACTTTTGGCAAGCAAAACATATCTAAAGTTGACATGGCTAAACACAAAAATGGAGAAGATTGGTCAGTCATATCTTGTAAGAAACATCAATTTACCAGTAATAATAAAATTCTCACTAACGTTACTTGTAAATGTAATATTGATTACATGATTTACGAATATAAATAATTATGTGGCAAACAAAAAAAATTCATAAGCCGTAAAAACAGCTCATTTGGTCTGAACCAGATTAGTTGCCCGGATCTGGCTTGAGAAACCTTCCTGTTTAGTATGGTATGGGCACTATAAATTTAAAACGATTTTCTCCCATCATCAATGTTTCCTTCATCCAAAGCGAAATGTTTGGATTCTGAGGTGCAGATATCTACATACAAACAGAAACCAAGTTCCATAGAAGGGAAGCCAGACATTTACAGCTAGAATGATGGGAAAAGCTTATCAAGGTTGTAAGGGAGTGAATAGAATTCTTCACTCCTAGTGTCTGATTTGAAATACCAGAACTTTATCCACCAGTGAGCACCACTGTCTCTTTGAGTTGCACTATGGCCACGACTCAGTGTTCTGTCCAAAAAGAAAGCAACCATAGCTGCCACCGTTGCAGGAGATGAGAATATAACTTGCATTATGTTGTTGAACTGCAGGTAATAGAACTGTTAAAAAAGGTCACCCAGTTGAGTCAACAAGATATAAACCTGATTCAAAAGTTTGGACGTACCGAAGTAGAACGTGTGTGAACAGGACCATGACCAGAGACTACGACATGCTCATTGAAATATTGTGGCACTGAAAGTCCCATGAAAAAGGAGAAGCCTAATATGAACTTTGTTCTGAAACTGTTGAGGTTGCAGAACTGAAGTAAACCAAGACCTGCAGAAGCTGTTTGCACCACAGCAGACCACATCAAAGGTTAATCCTTTTTCTTTTCTTTTTTTTCCTGCTACAGAATGAAATTCTCTTTTTAAGTTATAGTATGCCCAGAGAAAAAGATGTGTAGACGCATGGGTGAGGTCGTGAATAATAATTTCCATGGAAAAATAAGGAGCACATTTGGGACATTTTTTTAAAGTTTGGTAGGTCATTCAATTTTTGTGCCTCCCAAGCATCAGAAGGCAAGCAAATATCTACAATCAGACCAGGCATTAAATATTGACCTTACCTACAAACTTGTCTGATTATCAAGATATACCGAGTTGTCTTCCTGTGAACTTCTACAAGAGTTTTCATCTTGTAGCATATGCCTACTGTTTTAAGAGAAGGGCATCAGCAACTAATCCCAAATTACAATGTACACTGTTTTGTTTTAACTTTTTTATTTTTCCCCTGTTCACTTCTGCTCTACCCACTGTTTTTCTTCTCCACTATGATCCATAAATAATCCTCGATCAGAACAAGAGCAGGATCCTGATCCAACAGTCCGGATTTTGGGCTAACTACTAAAAATGAAAATCATCTTGAGCATGATGATCTCTCATGATGTTAATTTCATGTCATGTGCCTACATTATCCTGACATGCAATTGAAAAAAATTTTAATAGCAATAAACTTCCAGTCATTTCTATGAAATCTCCGGTCTCTGCACCCAGTCTCGATGATATGATAATAAGTAGTTTTGTGTGTTTTTCCTACCACTTACTTAAATCATTGAAATAAACATGTTACATCCATCATGTTTTGATAAGAGGCTCTAAGAGACTTTACTCTCACAGGAAGTGTTTCATCTTACTGCAGTATACTACCCAGGAAAAGGGAAAATTTCAACCAAAACATGATGCCAAAAGTTGTGCCAATATGGATGTCTGGTAACTTTTTCTCAGTGTATTATTGCAAATGAAAATCCAGAGAAGCAGCAACTTGTATATTGTCAATATTGTGATATAATGAAATCTCAGACATTTTGTATTACCAGAATAAAGTAATACGTACACATATAAGCAAACAGGATACAGTATAAAGCTGCTACAATTGGCAAGGGAACGGATGCAAAAACTGCTCCAAATTTTCCTGTTTAAAAACATCAAGTATGAATCATCAGATCAATGAAGTTAAGAATCATCAAATCTAACACAAACATTATGTTTGTTTTACATTTCCACCAAAAAAAAAAAAATGTTTGTTTTACATTGGAACGGATGTGAGGAGCTCTCCTGATTCTCATTTATCATATGAAACACAAAGTTCATCCAACAAGACAAGAACATCCAGGAACAAATTTACACAACTAAATGAAATAGCATACCAAGTATAGCAAAGAAAATCATAAATCCAGCTGAAATTTGAATCACTCTTCGACTTCCCACTTGTGTCAATGCCAATAAACCAGTGTTTTCCCTATATATTCACAACTTGGATTAGGATGTTGACACTCTCTATAGACCTGAGTGCATCACACATGTGGCACTAATGCGGAGGGTTGAAATGCACAACTTGGAGACCTCATCTGGAAATACCTTATGGTCAAACCCAATCTGATGATACTCCAAATACAATTGAACTGTTCATCTCCTTTCTGAGAATCCAGAATTATGATAGATAATATGTTTAAGATCAATAGATTGAGTTGATATTGTCCAAATATTTCAAACATGGGCCCAACTTCTCCGCATCTTTGCTACATGCATGGCACAGCTGATATTGACAAACATATGTTAATGAAAATTTTTCTAACTACTTTGAGTTCATTACACTGATGCAGTGGAGCCATTTACTGTACCAAACATGCCACCCAGCAAGATCCCTATTCCCTGAAAGTCAATATAGTATCACTAGTGATCAAGGATCAACATTTATAGGATTTATAGTATCCCAAAACGAATGCAGAAGCAAGTGAGATGCTACATAATAGCTTGCTACCTGCCAGCCAACACCACGGCTGAGAACAGAAGGTGGCACCGGTGTGGCACTGCCATATCTTGCCGCTGCAATAAATGTACCTGTTGACTGTAACAAAGAAGAAATAAAGTCTGATGGCAAAGATGGTAAATGTAAAACAGGAAACAAAATTAGAAAACGGGAATACTAAAATGCTAATGTGGGTTATTTTCACTGACAACAGGAAACAAAATTAGAGGCACGTATACATCTTCAAATTAACTAGATATGTCTTATTAATGCATGCAACAAGAATATTAAAATTATGGAAATGCCCTATAACCACTAGCTTAATTCCCTTTTGTAACAAATATAAAGGAATCAGCAATTAAAAAAAAATAGGTATCTAAAACAGAGATATGTTGTAAGCTCCATGACAAGCGAACCTCAATAAGCGAAGTGAAAGAAGCAGCTATCATTGCAAAAGCTTCTCCAGCTTCAAAAGTGGGATGTCCCCATTGAAATGGATATGGAACTCTTATCCTGGAATAGAAAAGCAACAGAACATAGCAAGATTCACTATCTTCACAATTCCATAGAAGCAGACGAGTAATGTTACTTTATCTGCTCATGTAGATTCATTTATACAGCATGTGAATAAATTATCACCCAATGACTCATGCCATATATACAAAGAAATAACGCACAAAGTGGAAGGGACAATAAGAAAACAAGAACAGTAGGATACATAATAAAAACAATAATATTTTTATTTGTCCATTGAATTGGTGTGGAACATATCCTGAAAGAGGAATATGAACCAAATAATTCACTGTTGTAGACAATCAAAACTGATAACATTCCCAAGAAGGGTGTCTCATTTTTTTACTCGTTTCCTTTCCATCTAGGAGTTTTGGTGCATGGGAAACTTGAACTAGAAGTAGGCCTGGAGAACTATACAACAATATGGTAAATGCCATACAATGGATGGTCCACCGGGAAATGATTATTATCAAATAGGTTGATTGCCTGTATTTCTGTAAAGTATGGTGTCTCTTCTGTCTGTAACCTAACACCACGTTAATTTCCCAACTAATATGTAAAAGTAAATCAGAATCATAAAACATGAACAATATAACTATAAGATAAGAATATTTTAGTTCTTATTTTTCATTTCTTTTACAATATAATTCTCAATAGTAACATAACAGAACAACATGTAATGGAAACTATTAAGAAAGATAAAGGAAATTTTGCTTGACATCATAGTGCCAATCCTACATACAATTTTTAATTCTGCTATATATTAACATCCCAAACCCACAGATCCCATTAAACAAAGTAATTTATCTTGATTTCATCAGTGTTTAGTGTACTGCATCGACATTTCTATACAATAAATATTTGGCATGCCACTGATTTACTATGCTCAATCATAAAAAATCAGAAGGCCGTTCTGGAGAAGTCTGAACTCGTAAAAATTGTCAAATTCGGCATATAATTGACAAACTAGACCATAACATATTATGAAGCTCATGTTTCAAAATGGGAAACACTAAGGCTGACAATAAATTCATCGTGAAATAATGATCTTAATAATATGTAGAAACTTTCTGTAACCAACAGATGCATGAGAGAAAGTATAAATGATTAAAAAAATCCAGTAAAGTTGGTTTGGAGGAGTTCACCAAGGAGCACCACTGATGAGCCCAGCATGATCAGTGCGACAACTAGTCTGAGTGTCCGAAGGCTTATTATTGTATAAACCACCTGCAGTTAAAATTATTGCATACACCCAAACAACTGCAACTGTGAACAGCACTGCAAAGCGATCAAATATGGCTCTCTCTGATTTTATTATATGAGGAAGATACTGCAAAAGCATATGTTGCCCACAGCATAAATCAGAACCACAAGAGATTGATAGAAAAAGGCTTATAACAACATCACCAGTACCATTAGCCATTTTTGTAAAAGAAAATGAAGCCCAAGGCAAATGAAGACTGTTTTTCTTTCTTGTTGTGTGGTGGTGGGGGGAGGGTGATGCGCTCAGAACATGTTCCAAGTCTCCATGGGGAGAACCCAACCCCCAGGATACCCTACATTAGAGGCATCCTTGAATGAGTGAAGTCAGGTCCGAACAAAAAGCTTAGCTTGGATATCTTGGATTGTAATCATAGAGAAATGAGAAAAATAATGTATCCTTCTGACATAACCTTATTGGATATTAATTTATGCTTGGTTCATCTTCTTATTTTGCACTATTTCTCCAAAAACACTTTTCTTTTAATCTCTGTGCGTAAACTTTAATATGAGGAAAGAAACAGAAAACATCCATAGGCCTGACAGTGCACAACTAGAGGAAAGTTGGCAGTTGTAAATTAGGATAATTAAAAATACTTACGTGGGAGAACAAAAGCAATAAAATCAACCCTGGAAGACCAATTTCAATGCATTTTGCTAGCTGCAAGCATCATTAAAGAATGATAGCTTAGATAAATGCATTGGTGAATTACTCAATGGAACATGCTGTAAGAAATCATAGAGTTCTTATGATGTGATGTAATGAGTGGTTAACAACACAATTTCTAATTGCAAATTGGCTGACATTGAACATTATGATTGTGACTACTGCAAGGACATGGCAGCAAGGCATCGTTGTCCATGCTGCTGTTAAACACAACACATTCCTGCAGAGTGGATACATTCTTGCAACAAGATCTCAAATGGTTTCAAATGTTGTGCAAAAGAGTGCCAGAAGAAGTCTATCCAGTAATAGGTGCAAATGCAAAGAATGTGGCCATCATTGGTCTGACAGAAGGGTAGGACCAGGGAAGATACCCTCCCATCCTTCTCTAAGGTGATTCTTACTCTTTAAGCTAAAGTTTCATTTACCAGTTATGTAACAAAACAATATGAAGTACCTGGGTCTCCCCAAATAGATGTTGTAATTGTGACTCAAATGGAAACTTAATGTAAACAACTTAATTTGGAATAAGAAAATGGTTTTAAAACATATAGTTAAGACGCACGACACATTCATGAATCAATTCAAAATCATTTCTGTTGAAGAGAATGAATTAGATAAACTTTACTTGAGGAAAACCAATTTGATATAAGCCGAGTCCCGTAAGAGTTACCAGAGGAACTGCTGAAAGAGGGCTTAAAAACCTAAGCCAGCAAACATAAGAATCTAATTAATGAAAAATACAATACCCGTTAAAAATAAAACAATAAAAACTGAACGAATTCACACAACCAGCAAACAAGCTTTTCCGGACAACCCACCTCACAACATTCCTCCAGAACCCCAGGAAACCTACAACGATCTGGAAGAGTGATGCAACAATGAGAGCACCCTGTATTCCTCGCATTGTCCGTATAAATCTCTGAGATATGACACAGAGGGAGAAAAGAGAAAAGAAAAGAAAAGAAAAAGTTGAGGAAAAGAGGGCCAAAATAGGAAATCATTGAAATACAACAGAAGCTGAATGCCCCGAAATTGGGCAACCCAACCTCATGAGGCTCTGTGATCGTGCTATATCTATTGGCTAAAACAATGGAGACAGTGGGAACAACAAAAGTGTATGAACCCCCTATCACCGTTGGAAGCCTGGTTCCAAAGAGAGTCTGCAGCAGGGTGTTCAATCCAGCAACAAAGAGCAAAGTTTGTATAACTATAGCCTTCTCAGCCTGCAACAGAAGAAAGCCTTAAATTGATTAAAACCTACATAACTTAACAATAAAAGGCGAAGATTCAACAAAGCCTAGAAAAAGATTCTTACGTTGCCACCACCCATTTGAGGAACAATGATGCTGGGGATTACGACTGATGTACCAAGCATCACTAAATAATGCTGGAAACCAAGAAAAATTGCTTCGGCTGCACGAAAGGGAACAGTTAGAAGAGCTAAGATACTGCTGAAAGCCAAGAGCCATAAAGTTAAGTTCGATATATCTACTTGCAGTTGGAAGTAAACATAGAAAATGATCCGAAGCGGGAGAACTGTGATTCAAGATTTTAAAACGAAGGATAGATCGAACAGAGGAAGGTAGCAGATTCGATTGATCAAAGGATATACCCGACAATAACTACAAACAAAAGTCCGATATTCGATGTACCCACTATAGGGGTATAAAATCGATCCAAGCAAGGAAACGCGAGGATGACTATGGATCAAAATTGAATGGAGAAATCGGGAAGCTATAGATATTAATGATTTCGATATATTAAGAGAATTATAAATCATGTAACCGCGAATTCCTCAACTGATTTTCTAGTGCACTTCGATCTATACAGACAGTTGAGGAGTGACACAGCGAATCTCCCCAAGAGAGATTTTCAGGAAAAAAAAAACAGGGAAGGAAAAAAGGGCTTTCCAGCTGAGTAAAACAAGAAATCGGACAGAAAACGCGCGAAAACCATGCAAAGAGAATCAACGGCTGAAAATTCTCCCATAGGCAATCAACGATCAAAAGTCACCCGCTCGTCGTTTCTGGCAACATTGACCAAGTTGAATCTGAAATCGGAACAGCCTCTAGATTTTTCATGCAAACGACGAATAGAGCAGGGAGAAACAACGACGATAAACAAGGAAATGCTAATATGCACAGGGGGAGAGATAAATCATAAATGAGGAAAAGTGCGCACGCCATTGAGGAGGACTGTTGATGCAATACTCAATGCCCGGAAGCTGTTCCTTCACCGGATGTGGCTGAAACTCGTCTATCTTCGGAGTCGCTGCCCCACAACGACAACCACCACTTCCGGCCATCTCTCTCTCTCTATCTCTAAGAAAAGCTTACAGAACAGGCGAGATACGAAGTCTGAAAAGGATATAGGCTGTAAGTTGAAGTGTGAAACCAGCGTCGTTACTGAATTAATCGGGAATTGGTGGATCCTTGGAAAGCAAATTATACACGAGAGAACGAGACGCGGAGAAGAGAGAGAGAGACGAGAAAGAGGAGCTTCTGTCTAAGACTCTAACCAAGTAACAACGCAGAACGTAATTGCTTGTAAGGGGCAAATTTGCCATCATATTCCCTTTTTTTTTTTTTTTTTGGGTAACCATCATATTCCCATATGATGGTTATGTTATGATGGTACGATCTTTACCATCATATTCCCATATGCATTTAGCTTCAGTCATTATCAATAAAACAAATAAACCAAATAGATAGGAAGTAATATTGCCAGAGCATTTTTCCCCGTTTCCAGGATCCAGGCAAGTTTTGAGTGACGAGCTTTGCTCAGATCAACTCGATCGGGGTTATAAAACTGTAGTGAGGGAGGCTGCGGCTTGTTAACATTTTTCAGGCTTAAGCTGGCTGGTAAGAATTTTTTCCATTTTTTTTGTCGATAAAACTCAAAGATTTCCGTGACCAGGACACTAGGCTGCATGCAAATACGAGGGTATTTTGGTATTTTGAATGGCCATTTCCTGTAAGAATATTAATAATTATCGCCCATTACAACCCCTAAAAACGAGGAAGTCTTCTTGGGTGGGATGTAATCGGTTACAACACGGCACATGAAGACGGGAAATCACCATTTGCAGATGAATCCTCCCGAAATATCGATTTTACCCTTATGGCGTAATCAACGTGAAGGAAACAGGTATCTCTAAACGACAGGCAAAAATCCGATAAACGTTTGTTTAATAAGAAGTATTAATGGATTTAAAACGCTCATGACATTTATACAGACCGAGCAGTTATTACCCTCCAAAAGTTGGGAGAGTTTGGAAGGTTCAACAACTCCCACCTTAGCCAAAACGCTTTCAATTAATGAACTGTTTCTTCCAAATTGCCATATTAATAGGACGGACTTTTGGGTTTGGAATCACGTGCCGCAAATCCAAGACTCTATTAGGTCCTTGAAGTTGGGAGATCTGTTGGTCCAATGATGGAGGGTGTGTATACGTAAGTTTCATACATTTATGTGGACACATACTTCACCGTTGATCAGAAAATCTTCTAGTTAAGGGATCCAACATATTTCGATGCAGTCTACATGACATGCTATCACTTGTAGCATTTCATGGCCCATGTTTTTACAACATAAAAATTGAAAAATGTTAAAACATGCACAGAGGATGTGAGATGCTGCATATATACATACGATTTCAAATGTTGTACATCAGAAAATATGAAAACACGCAGCATTTCACTCAAGTTGCAAGGTCTGCGAACGATTTCATCCATGCATAATTCAAGAGGCTAAACAAGTAATTTGAGTTAAGGATAAATAAATAAAAGTTCAAAGATATTTGCTTGCATTAGTGGCAAAAGGAGAGGGATATCCACGCAAAAAGTTCGTTCGCCCACTACAATCTAAACTCAGAGAATAAAAAAACAATTTTGACCCTGGTTGTTGTTTATTGCTTCCAAGAGAAGTGCAGAGAAGTACCAAGGAAGTAAGCGAAAGTGACCACTACCAACTCGAACCTTTGAACGCAAGTCATGTTTACTTTGGACTTTGAGGATTACTTGGCAGTCTTTTTCATTACCATGAACGGCTAAAGAAATGAAACAGAAGTACCAGTTTATCTTTGGACGGAAGTTAGACGTATAACACTACCCAAAAAAAAAAAGTTAGACGTATAAAATTAACTACGCAGTGTTAATGTAATACGGGAGAAGAAGGTCCAGCTTTAAACCTTCTACTTACGTAACGGTTCTTTCGTCGAAAGGAAGCACAAAGGACGTGACCGTCGAGGAAAGCGCGGAGAATCTGATCGTTCACTCTTTTGCCTTGGAGTTTGAGAGACCAGAAAGGTCTCCATCTGGACGAGAAACTTGAGGAAAGCCATGTCGGATATTCTAGTCAATTAAATGATAGTCCAGGGTATTTTAGGCTTTTTAGTTCGGTGACGGAGATTTGATATTTTAGTCATATGGATGGGATGGAATTAAACGGATCACGCATGAGTTCAAGTCCACATTTGTAAGAGGCGCAAACTAACGAAGCCCAATTCAACTTAATGGATAAACTTGGGCAAAGCCCACGCCATGAGGACTCCTTTTATAAGCTTATTTGATATTGGAAAAATTATGAAAAAAGGTCACTTTTTTTCTTCTATAATTATAAAAACAGTCCATCGTAATTGGGAATTACAGAAAATGGTCACTTTTTAGAAATAATTAAATTACAGGATTACTTTTAAGAAATAATTAAATTAAAGAATCACTTTACTTGAGACACAAACGCATTGTACATGGGATAGAAGCTTCTTTATGTGGGATACGAGCGCATCTTACATGGGACACAAACAAATTCTACATGAGATACGGGCGCATCATAAGTGAATACAAGCGTGTTTACCTACAATAAAGTGACATTATTTTTTAATATTTTTTGAAAAATGACCTTGCGGTTCAATTATGTTTGAAAAGTTACCTTTTTTTTTAAAATGAGATTGTTATGGAATGTTTTTATAAATGCAGGCCAAAAATTGACCTTTTTCATAATTTTCACTTTGATATTTATCCACAATATTGTTTGTCGATCTTATCAGCATTATCATAGAGCTTCACAGGGAGGGAAATATATAACATTGCTTTTGGCTAGATGGAACTCGTAGGATGTCGAACAGAGGCTGCCACCTAGCGCATCTGACACCTAACTAGGCTCCACATCAAAACATTTGAAATAAAGACATTAAACATTAGATGCTCCAAGTGGCATCAACAACCAATTCAGTGAAACACAGCAATTGAGACAGTCATAAGTGGCTTGCAACCAATTCAATGAAATATAGAGATCGTCATAAGTGGTTTCCTGATTTTGTAGTCACCCCATATTGCCATAAAAACAGGATTTAGGAACTTTCAGTAATGAGTGGAGAAACTTTAGAATGCCTTTTGCATGAATTATTTATCAAATTTTAATGCTATCAAGATTATAATTTGATCTAGAATGCTTAACCAAATAACACGATCACATCATTGTTTTGAAGACAAAGAAGATTATCGCCACCCTATTAAAAGGAGTGGGTTGATGTCATTATGCTTAGGGGCATTTATAATGTAATTACAAAAGGGAAATTGGTTTTTAGTGATATTTTCAAAATAATTCAGATTCAATTGGCCAAATCTTAGTAGTTGGTTTTTAGTGTTACTTTTTTAAAATAATTGTGAATTAGTGTCATTTTACTGTTTATTAAGAATTTCTTCCAAAAATACCCTCAAAAGACCTGCAAATCTCACTTATAACGAAATGAGTGAAGGTTTTCAAAGTATTTTGAGGGCATTTATGGGGAAAAAAACTCTTAATAAATGGACACAGATTCTAAATTATTTCAAAAAAGTATCATTAGAGCCAAGTATCAAGATTTGATTGACTGAATCTGAATTATTTTGAAAAAGTATCACTAAAAACCAATTTCCCCATTAAAGAACTATGTAATCTTGATTACACTTTTGGATTTGAACTTTTTATCAATATCTTGTTATGTGTCAGTATTATTTATTACTAATGCTGATTTTTGTATTTGTTGGTACCTTCTATACTCATCTATGCAATTAAAAAATAAAAAAATAAAAAGAATTCTCCAAAAAATTCAAAATAGATGAAAAATTACTTGTACGCTCCAATAGTAATATATGTATGTCTGACTAAGATTTAAATTTAATTTGAAAGAACTTTGTATTGAACCATATTGCTAGAGTATGTCCCCATTACATTTTAGTTTACACATAATTTTAGAAGTATCTATCTATCTATACTATTAGTAGAGCCAACCAGGGATTCTGGCTTGCCCTTCTTCTTCCTAAAATACCCTTCACAACACATAAAAACCCCAAAATAAAACCACTTTCCAACATCAACTGCCTATTTTTATGCTCACAGTTATCACCAATAGAAACACAGTTAGCAGCAAATAAAACTACCCAAAGAGGTCCCACTTGTGTCGATATTCATTAGTGCACGTGACTCCACTTGTTATTTACAAGCAAAACATTTACAAGAAGCAATTTTTTGTTGCTTGAAAAAGACAAGGATCAATAAGCTTGTTATACACCAAAAAATATAGACAAGATAATGTAATAGAAAGATTAGTAAATGCAAAGCCAGTAAAAGAACCAAAAAGGAAGATATTATGGTCTTTGTTTTGGTCGCATCCCCGCGAAGAGGATCAATGTACGACTCGACTACAAAAGAGTATCAAAGACGGATTAATTTTGCTCGTTTTCAAATTTCATCCCTAGCAGTTCAAACTAGGGCTGGCAATGGGTCGAATTCTAGATCCGAATTCGACCCATATTCGATCCGAAAAGTTGAATTCGAATACGCAATTATAATCGATGGATCAAATACGGCTATGCAATTAAATATTCAATTGATTTTGAATTCGAAAATAATATGTATTATATTCAACCGATATTTGAATAAAATCCGAAAATAATAACATTTTTAAATAAAATTTAAATATTTAGAAGGATTCCATGTCAAGAAGAGGCTGTTGCCTTTTCTTTTATAAGCGAGATTGGTTGGGAAGATAGACTCCCAACCAATGTGGGACAAATCCTAAGGACGAATGCAAGAGAAGTTCGCTTGCATTCGTCTCACATAGGCTAGGAATAGATCTTCCCAGCCGATGACGCTTGTAAAACGAGGTCTTGTCCTCTTGTGAAAATGGACCGCAGAACCAATTATGAATTGAACCACTAAACCTTGGCTAAACCAGGATGATTTAGGAGCAAATACGAATTTTCAAATAAATAGCAAGTTTTAAACGGTTGAATTCGAATATGGACCAATGTGTTTCGAATATGGACCAATGTGTTTGAATTTGAATTCGGTCAAGCAAGGTTGATATCCAATCGGATATCGGTCGAATACAAATATGGCTATTTAAAAATCGGTTCGAATACGGATCACATTGACAGCCCTAGTTCAAACCTGTTTATGTATCACGAAAAAACTAACCTCAAAGAGAAAGGAAAGGAAAAATGTAAAATTACATGATAGGTTTACTTTTACTTTTTGGAAAGTTTTACACGTCGGCAGTGCTTTTAAAATACTTGTTGAAGAAGTAAGTCTTTTAAAAAGTTTTACATTCAAGTGGGAGTTGACTGTTCTAGCACTCAAGTTAACAGGTCTGCCCTTTGCAAATGTCCCTGGACAAAAATGCCCTTTCTCTCTTGCCGTCTTCCTTCACTATGCCCTAATCGAAGTCCTCGACTATGGAAACGGCAGCACCATCTATAAGGTGCGCCACAAGCGTACTTCAGCCGTTTTCGCCCTCGAGATGGATATCCTCTGCCGAACGGACTCGCCTTTTGTCACCCAGTGTCACCGGAGGTTCAAGAAGCCCGGCGGACACATCGCCCAATTTCGGAGTGAGCAAGATCATGTGCCAGACGCTTGATCTCTGCAACTCATATGTGGGTACATGGTTACATGAGTCTCGAGAGGTTCGATCTAGACACCTACGGTGCGAACTACAATGGCTACGCCAGCGATATATGGAGTTTTCAGGCTGAAATTGTTTGAGCTCTACGTGGATCACTTCCTGTTCCTACTGTTGGGACAGAGACTCGACTGGGTGACGCTAATGTGAGCCATTAATGTCTCGATTTGAAAATCTCTGGTGATTTTCAAATCGCAGCGAGTTGAGTTCGCGAGTCTTGTACATACAAACAAACGGTGAATTACTTGAGTTTGTATTTTTAATTGTGGTTTAAAATTCAGATTCTTCATAAATTTTTTTCTCAAAATCTTTCGTATATATTGGAATCCTTTTCACAGCAAATCTGCAGATTAAGGAAAGGAAGAGATATTCTAAAAAATTGAATCTTCACCTTCCCTTACATGTTGCCAATTTATACTTCCCAAATTGCAGGTTAGGCCGTGGTTTTCGGTCACTGTTGCCGAAAGTTTCTAATTTGAGGGTTGCCATTCGGCGGTGGATTTTTTTGTTTTGTCGATTAGGGCAGAATGAAGGAACGAAGGCAAGAGAGAAAAGGGTATTTTGGCAAGGGAGGTTAGAAAATGGGTTTGCAAAGGTAGAATTGTCCACTTAAATACTGGAACAGTAAACTACCACTTCAATGTAAAACCTTCTAAAAAGCCTCACTTTATCAACAGCTATTTTAAAAGCGCAACTGAGATGTAAAACTTTCAAAAAAGTAAACCTATTATTAGCCTTAAACAAAAAAAAAAAAAAAAAAGTAAACCTATTATATATATATAATTTAAGGAAAAAAAATACAATAAGAGAAAAAGGGATCGCAAATACGATAAAAGACTAAGGTCGTCAAATCCAAAGTCCAAAAATCAAATTACCAAAAAATTCTATTCTCGCCGGCGACGATTTGCAGAGCCGGCTGAGCTATCGGGAATTTCATCTTTTCTGACCCATACCAGAGTTGCATCTCTCCTATCTGTTCGATTTCGGTGTTCGAACTTAAAACTTTTATACTTCAGCCGGTTCGTACTTGTCAATTTGTTGCGGTGCGTTCTTGCCCTCTTGCCACCATCATCAATTGTAAGACTCTCAATTTTTTCTGCAACCTCTACCGATCGTTCCACGGGGACCATTTGTCCTAAAATCCTGCCGTTCTCAGGTGGACCCATTGCTCCTTGACCAGAACTATTTTCCTCCTTTCTTCCTTCCGGTGAGATTTTCTCGACATCGTCTTTTTTCCGTGTTTCATCTGTGTTTGATCTCGGCTTTTTCTTTTTCTTCCCCCTCTTATACTTTTTCTTGTTCGTCATTTCAACCTTCTGTTCTTGATCGGGAAGTTGTTCTTCAAAAACGACAGCGGCTGCTGTTCCTTGATTTTTCATCTCCGAACTTATTTCCTCTTTCTTCAGGGTATTTTTCTCTCGAAATTTCTGGCTATTTCTTCGGTACTGGAGATCGGAGGATCCACATTTGGTTTCTACTTTTCCAGTAGACTCCCGAGGCTTTCTTTTTTCTTCCTTTTTCCGCCTTTGCTCCTCTTGTTCATGTCCGAGTCTCCGATCTTCCAGCTTCCGTTCTTCCTCTTTTTCCTCTCTGGCCTTCCGTTCGAGCCTCCGTTGTTCAAGTTGCAGAAGAGTCACATAATTAGGCGGAATCGACGGCAAATTTTTCCTCGTTTCATCCATTTCTTCAGTCGCACAGAATACCGGCGAGCTTACCCTTTATAGATGGATTGCAGAGGTCTCAACAAGGATGAGAAGATTCATCGCCGACGGGTACACAGAAACCCTGGTTACAAAGCACGACCTTTGCTTTTGCTTTAGAGCAGGCAATTTGCGGGATTTTAGCCCCGCCACAACCATTGTGGCAAAGCTTGTGTCTCTAATAACCGTGATTGGACCACGTACGCTTCGCACGTGCTAAGAGGAAAAATACATCCGTTTTTGTCTAATTAGTATTGACCCAACCAACATGTGGGCCCCGTAGGTAACTTGGGGCTTGCGTTTAAATGAGGAAATTTGGTTTTTAGTGATACTTTTTAATATAATTCAGATTCAATCGATCAAGTCTTGATAATTAGTTTTTAATAATATTTTTAAAAATAATTAAAAATCAATATCATTTTAATGTTCATTTAAATTTCTTTTGAAAATGCTCTCAAAAATTTTGAAATGTTTTTTTAAGCGAAGTTTGCAAGTTTTTTTAAGGTATTTTTGGAAGAAATTATAAATTAACATTAAAATGACACCAATTATTAATTATTTTAAAAAATATCATTAAAAACCAATTATCAAACTTTTCCAACATATTCTAAATCATTTTGAAAAATTTCACTGAAAACCAATTTTCCGGTTCCAAATCGTCCGTCAACGAAAACTGCTGCTGTCAGTGCAGCTGCATTCAGATGGTGTAAAGCCATCCATCTGTCACTGCAGTTTGAAATCGTCTGTCGCCGGTTGTTTGTGTCCCAGATGCACCAAATCATTTGAATCTTTCCGTTCCTGTCACACTATCGAAACGGTGAAAACCATTGTGGCAGACTCGCAGGGCTCGTTTTTTTATCCGTCTCTTCGGACCCCCTTTCTTTTTTCAAATGTTTTAAATTTTGTGGTGTCTTACTGGATTTTGCTTCCTAGCCTTGCTCCTTCGTTTGTTTTATTTTCAGCTCATCTGCAAGTCGGATACTAAGAAATTATGGCGACGGCAAAGACGGATCGAGTTTCCGGTTGTATTCTCTGGCTTTTATTTGTCACCTTTTCGAGTTCGTTCTCTACAATCTCCGCCAATGAAGTTTCTTTAGGTACACTCAATTTCCATATCTCGATCAAGAATTTCTAAAATTCTAGGGTTTCTCTTTTTCTTTTCCTTATTGATATATAGGGTGTTCGTTCACTTTGAGCAATTAAGTTGTTGAGTTATGTAGAATCTGGTGAATTCATGAAGATTTTTGTTCAATCTTCCTCCCCTTTTTTAATTTTATAGTCAGTTATTTGGTTCATGGTGTGAAATATCTGGAGCAAAGAATCAATTGAAGGAATTGGGGATTACCCCGGGCTTGGGCTTCTTGGGTTGCTAACCAAAGGTTGGAAAAGTCGGTCAAGGAAGCTATGAAGAGTAACCATAGGTTTTCCTCGGCATGGACTTTCTAAGAATTTGTATTGCTATGAATACAGTCACTTAGAATTCCCTTGTCGGACTCTGTTGAGTTGATGCTCCTGTCATTCTGCGTTGTCACCAGTTTGAACACTTACGATATATATTAATTTTTTTTCTGTTTCTAACGCGCATACATGCATTGTTGTGGATATGCTGCATTGCTGCTCTGTGCTCACTTTAGATTTTTATTTTCCTAATTATCTTGCAATTTATGATGTCCAAGGATACATTAATATGTTTGTTACTTTTATGACGAATTTTTTTTAATAACTTGACCATCTCTCCAAGATAAAGATAGGAAAGCTAGTCAAGGTAAAACCTTGGACTGTCAGCCAAAAAACATAGAAGTTTGGCGTGGCCATATTGTGATTAGTTCCTCTGATCAATCAATACGAATCCTGTAATCCACTAATTGTGATTACTGGCATGAACTCTGCTATGCTTCTTGAGCTATATCAAATGCCATTTATGTATTTAAATTGTACTTTTTGAGATCTTTCCTCATTATCTAGGGTTGAGTGAAGGTCAACAGCCGTTTTGTGGAACTTTGAATCTTTGCACCATGAATACTAATACTTTATTTGTGAAGCATGAAGATAAGAGAGTCTGCTAATACCTACGTTTATCAAGCTAAGAAAGCTGCATATAGAAATTATCAGATCATATGTGTAGTACAAAAATGCTATTTAATAGCTACATACATGTCATAGCCATCTAGCTGTATGTGAATACCATCAAATACAAGGATGGGAATTATTATCCATACATGTATGCTGTGGCATAATTTTTGAATAAATCAAAAAATTAAGGATGATAAGATGATTAGTGCATTATAATGCATCCCCAGTGAATGCTGAAACAGTTGTTCAAAGAAAACCAACTAGGAACAAACAAAGGTGATATATTTAAATAATCTGATCCTTCACACGACTCATAAGGGCACAGTGTAGATTAAAAATTTAGACAAAAGGGAGAAGAGGCTGTCAACTCATGAAAATAGAGAAGATGATGATGTAACGTAAATCCAGCAAAACTCCCTCCTTCAGAACCCAACATCTTGGGTTCCTGGCTTAACCTTCTAATAATAAATGTCTTCAAAAAGGAAAAGATAAATAAAGGCTTCATTATACCTATCTCAAAGTGATGCTTATTTAAACCTTATTCTTCCTTTTTTTTGTTTTTTGCTTTGGACCTTACAAATTTCTAATAATTTTGAAACTTCCTTCCCAAGGAACATTGGATTATCAATGGTATAATTACTTCCTTTGAGGAAAAATGGATAAAAGTTCTTTTACAACTTATAACTGTTTGACTACCTTTGGAACAGCGTTTTAATTTATAACTAATTCCATTGTCCCAGCAAACATTCATTTAGGACTCCTAGACACTTAGACTAGACTTTCAAACTTCATTTACTTGATTCTTTAGCTCATTTAATAGATGATAGGTCCACATTAAAATTTAAATGTACCTTTTAGACACTATTTAATATTATTTGAGGTTTATGAGATACACTTCCAGTTTAGTTGTTTTGGTCCTCTCATGGTCTTCTTTCTTGTGGATAACTTTTCATGCTTTATTGAGTTTTAATTGGATTGTTATTGGCTGGATTCTAAATTTGAACTGAATATGAGATATAAACATTAGCTTTTGCAGCATACAGGATGTGCATAGAGAATTCTAGCGCGTACTAAACTGAATATAGTGAGTAAATTTTAAAGTTATCCTATTGTCTTCTGATTCGCAGTTAAAGCTCGGCATATCACTTTGCAGCTATCTTCTGGTTTGCAAGTGGAGAATGATCCAGGTTATAAATCTGGTATGTTAATCGCTTGTGAAAGAGTTCACATCCATGGACTGTCAAGGATTAAACATATGTGGAAGTTTGCCCATTCTGTGAAGGTTACGGTAAAAGTTCCACAAACAAGTCCTAGAATTCGTCCACAAAATATCGAGGTCTGCATCCATAGGTATGGAAACCTTCTGATTGGCTTTAAAGGCTTTGCACTGAAAGGAACTTGGAGAAAAGTCTAAAACTTTAAAAAGTTTATTTCAGGAGAGAATTTGTAAAATATGAGATTGGAATGAGGGAGTTTGCAGGACTATAAGAGGTTAAAAATGAAGAAAATACGGTTTTATTGCTATCGAATTGCCTGTGTGGAATTATGGTATCATTTTATAACCATTTGTGTCAACATATCAGCATGTATCAATTTCTGTTGCTACCAATCTGTGATCGCTAATTCTCTTTAGAAACTTAATGAAATTTGATTATGAATAAATTAATCATCAATCATTGAAAGAAATTCCTATGAGTATTGATGCACACTAGTATTGTTTAACTTAAAAGTTAAAACCATGGATAATGCAGTTTCAAATACCAACATAGATTTCAGCCATGCCTAGAGGTGATTTTCTAGTTATGGCTTATAGAAAATGTCAATATACAAACTTGTAGAAACCTTTGTTCTTTTCAGAGTGAACCATCTTTGTTGATCTATAGGGAGTGGTCATTGCAGCATTATGCTTTATGGATTATTGAGAACCTCAAATTATGATGCATCGAACTTGATGTTTATCTCTTGCTTACGTCTCTGGAAGTCTTGGAAGCTTATAAAATATATTTCTTACCTTCTTATTATGTATCTTATTATATAAGTTATCATATGCTTGAATTGTGGCTTTATTTAGTATCTTCTGTTTGCTTAACCTTTTTTCTTTGCCATGTCCTGAAGTAAAGTGCCTTCACTTTTACAGCCTTTTGCACCTCTTCATTTGCTTGTCAAGTTTCTTTTTGAGTTAAGATTTACCTCAAAATTCTCTTAACTCTTAAGACCTCTTTACTTTCTCACTGTGTTAGCCATTTTATTTGTGTAGGTTTTGTCTTTAGATCTATTTTTCCCTTTCATTCTTTTCTTTCTAACAATCATTGATTTTTTTAAGTTGCACTATTTAGTTTCATCGTAATTTTTTAGTGTATTTTCCTCTCCTTAATACCTTAATTCAAATATCCATCATCATCAGCCTGTTTTGCGGAGCTAAACTGTCACTTGGAGCAATTCTGCAGTCCCTATAGCGTGCCAACTCATTTCTCTTAAAGAAGGAAACGGTTGGGTTGGCTCCAATATGTTCCACTTTGGAGATCATTATATGTGTAGTTCAAGCAAGCATTTACTAATAAAAATTCTAAATCACTATAGACTTAAGAATTGTTTCCCTCATCTCGTATCTATGATCGAGGACTTTTCCACTATATTTTTTGCAATAGCCTCCGCTCTCTTCTTCAATACTATAATTTGTCTTGTACAAATACCTTTTGCCACATTGGGAATACCTTGAATTGATCTATTGCTGCCTCTTAAAAATTGTTTTTTAGTGCTTTCTTCTGATAATACTCAAGGAACATAGGCACTAATGCTGTTAATCTTATGCTATGATTAACTTAAAGGCCATTAACCTATGACTGTTATGAGAATAGTATCTTATACAGCGCATTCCCCTTTCTTACATTGCAAATTCTCTCAACAAATATGGTGGGACATTATGAGAAGATGTGATATTCAGTGGTGCTTTCCAAGAATGATGATTCAAATGATGGATCAATGGAGGATTTCCATGCTAGGGAGAAAGGGAATGTGCTGTATAAGAAACTACCTTATGCCATTCTATGGGGAGTTTGGAAAGAAAGAAATAGAAGGATCTTTGAAGAAACTTAATTATCTTGAGAGGACGTCAGGGATTCTATCTTATTGTGGTGTGCTATGTGGGTTATGACCCTTCCTGAATTTTCTGGGTGTCTTATTCCTTATATTTTTCTGAATTGGCCTATGGCTGATGAATCATGTTGGGTTTACATGGTCTGTCCGGATGTTTTCTGATTGTTATTGTGTGGTGTGACCTCTTGCTCCATTTGCATATGAGTTGAATACCTCATCCCTTATATGCTTCTATCTGTTAATCAGGGCATGGGGAGATTAGTTAGGAAGCTGGTTCGTGGTCTAGTGCTTCTTTTCATCAGTTTTTGGGCTCTTTGCTGTTTTTGAGTCCAGTTAGTACGAGTCCTTGTATTATCTTTTTATTACTATTAATCTAATATACGTGATTATCATCCCAAAAAAAAAAAATTAACCTATGACTATTCTTATATGTATGCATAATTATTGTTTATGTCTTTGTTAAAAGTTTTCCTAAATATTAGATCTTATACTTCTTAACATCTTATATATTATCTTCTTCTCATTTAGCTCTAAAAATGTTATAATAATTTACCTTTTCATCTCAAGGATGATTGAGTCCCGAGGGAGTTTATTTGTTGGTTTTGGACGGAAGGAGTAACAATAAGATATCTTTAATTTATTAAAGTCATGTTTAGGAGAGCAATAACTTGAGTGTGAGGCCGTGGGTAGTGAGAAAAATGAGTTCCTGGTAATGATATGTCTACTTCAAGGGTTAGTTATGAGTCCTTATCTTTTTGTTTCAGTTCTAACTGAATTAATTCTCATATTTAAGAGGAGGTGTCTTGGTGTATATTATTTAAAGATATTGTAGTTTGGATGGACCAGATTATGGAGTAACTGCAAAATTGCAGTTATGGGGGAATGCTTTAGAATCAAAGTGTTTTAAGATAAGCTTAAACAAAACCGAGTGTATAGAGTGTGACTTTAATAAAAATAAATTAGATGTAAAATATGCATAGGATGGAGGTTGTTGGGATGTGAATGTTGATATGATTTCGTGGGAAGACTAGGAATGACAAGATTAGGAACAAACAAATTCGAGAATGGTCGGTCAGTTGTTGTCCAAATAAATGACAGAATAAAAGAAAGTAGGTTAAGATGGATTGGATATGTAAGTGAAGATCTAGGAGGCAGGTGTAAAAATGCGTGAGAGTTTGAGAGGGCATTAATTGAAAGATTTAAAAAGGCAACAGGAAGACCAAGAAGAACATGGATAGGGATTGTATTCGTAACTGATGATGTGGTCTTCGATAAATTGAGATGGAGGACCAGGTTTCATATTGTTGACTCCAAGTGGCTGGGATAGGCCTTTTGACTTTGAGTGCTTAGTTACATTTGATCAATTCTTATTGCTTCCAAGTTTCTGAGCAATCCCACTTCCTCAACTAGCTTTTTTGTTGCGTCCGTCCATGTTGACGTGAGAATCTTGGTTGCCACCACTGGAAATAGCACAATTTCCTCATTATGTATGAATATCTGACGCCATGCAGGGTCTTACTCCCATTTTTGCCTTTATACATGCTTTTACCATGGTAGCAGCAGGAAATGTTCTTGTAGTTTTGCTTCTTCCTCTTTTGAGGATCATACCTTTCATACTGAATCTAATTTCTTTGATAGGGATAATAAAGGTACTATTAGGTGCTAGACTGCTAGTTTGGATCTTTCTCAGAGATGTTAAGTGAAGATTAGCTTATCCTACAATGTGTTGATTCAGGTATATCATGTTAGCTTTAGATAGGTATGTTATTAAGTTGCTTTAATTTCATTTGATCATTTATGCACATTCAAAAGCATTTGTTTTTAGTATCTGGATGATCGATTATTTTAATATTTATAATGTCATTTTTGAAGACACCCTAACTGCTTCTGACTTATTCACTGCTTGAGTCTTGTGCAGCATGTTGTTTCCAGAGTAATCCCTATCATAAGATTAAGATAATGATTCGAGATTGATGTTTCTACATTGGTTTCCAACTTAATGCAGAGCTCCTTTGCCTTGGATCAGGGATGGCTATGTATAAAAATAAAACGTCAGTGGATTTATTATGGTGATGATGACTGTGATGAAGATGAGAATATGAATACATTAAACAGACATATATAAATTCCAGTACCAGTCAAACATTAGGGACATCCTATTTCTGATTTGTTTGGTTGTGTGTGTGGTTAGTTGTCTACTAGAATGTTGGCCAACGTTTAATGTATAACTCCACTCATTTAAGTTCTTGAAAGTGTCATCATTGTGTTATTTGTTACTTGTGGTGCGGAGGATAGGATACTGAATGTTCTGCTTTAGACATTATTGCATTATAATGCATTTTTCTGTTTGAGAAATGCAAAGCCCTGTAGCATTCGACAAGATTCCTTCTTTTTCCCTTTTCTATTGGTGATAAAACACAGGCAACCTATCGCATGTTGGTGCTTATTTTTGAGTTGTTTGTTTATCAGTTAGAATTTTATTTTCTCTTCACAGAAATGAATCTCTTAGCATTGGGATGTGCCCTCAACATCAGTGGGAAAAACTTGTTAAGGGTTACTGGATACATTTGATGTCTCCGTATGACCATAAGCTTCTTGACATACGAGCACCCGGTCCATCTTTAGATATGATTGAGGTATCCATTGAAGAAGGTATATTTCTTTAGTTAGTATCTGTTGGATAAGCCCTTCTGCTACCGTCTTTGATATTATTGATTTTTTAAAGTTATTTATTGATTTTTTGCAGAATTTTTGTTATACCGTGCAATTTTTTTGGTCTTGGGAATCATTATGATGATGCTGGGACCATTTTTGAGCAAGTGTGTAGGTTTATACTATGGCAGTGCAATGGCTGTTGGTGTCATCCTTGTGATATTGATGGTCCTCTTTCAGGTATCATATTAAATTCAGTTTTTCTCACTGATATTGTGAATTCTATTTTTACTTGTTTAGTTGAATGCCTGTTCATATATATATTTTTTTGATTAGTAATCAAGGAGATATGTATATATTAATGATGAAAGATAGAAATAGTATCTTGATGGTACATAGAATATGTACCTAAGACTACAAAGAAAGGAAAAACAGATATGACACAAAAGGACCAAATAGATAGACCATCCAACCCTCTAGTCTTGAAATGCCTCCCCTATATAGAACTCATGGAAAGGAACATTCATCAAATAATTTTCTGAAACAGCCCAATCGTACATCAATCTCAGAATTTTTTTCTCTAGGATTGCTGAGTTTTTTCTTGAAGCCTTTCTTTGGTTTTAAATTTATAAATTTTTTTAAGACATTTAAACTTTCTGACAAGCAACAAGAGTTCAGTTAATGTTTTCTAATTTATTCTATGATTGCGGTAAATATTTATCTATTTGATAGGCTAGAATCGTGAAGTTGGTTTCTTGTCACCAGTCATTATCAGTTGGGAATTACCATGCTTACTTGACTTGGGGATAGTGATTTTATAACCAGTTTTACACTGTTTTAAAATTTAAATTACTACCATCTCTGGATCTTTTACATTTACTATGAAACTTTCATGCCATTAGGATAGCATCAGAATTAACGTGGCATGGTAGTTTATTATCCTAATTATTCACTCCTAGATTTTTATGCAGAATTTTTCCATTTGTTGAGGTATTTTGGTTTGTTACTGTCATTTAACATGATCACATGTATTTTGGCATTGTTATTGTTACTGATGTGGTTACATTTCAGGGGATGAAGCTTCTGCCAACTGGTCGAAAAGGTTCACTTGCAATTCTCGTGTATTCCTCTATTGTACGTATCAGTTTCTTTCTCTGAGATCTTATTTAGCTTTACTGCTTTTGAGTAGTTAGTTTTTTTCCTTAAGGAACTTTAGCTCTTGTCCATCTGTTCAGGTTGGTGTGGGGTCTTTCCTCCTTCGGTACACGGTTGGTTTATTTCATTCAGTACTTGTAGATTTGGGAATTAGTGAAGATATGTACAAACCTGTATGTAAGTTTCCTCTGCTTTTTCTAAAGTATATTTCTTATATTGCATCAATTATGTAATCTTCATATCCATTTAACTGGCTTCCATTCTGAACCTAGAAATAATTTCATTTTAAGATGGGATGCATACAACTTTAGCAATCTTTACAAACCAAATAATCTAAATCAGGCATAGTGGTTCACATTCAGAATTAAACATTGGTTTTAGATGGTAATAATTAACCAACAAACAATTAATATATAAAAAAAAATGATGATAATGTTTATGATTATTGAAGTATAATTATTGCTATAATAATGATGATGGTGCAAAACAACTTTTGCAAGTGTTTTGGTGGGCACCTTATTTTCATGAATCAGTTCCTGTTGACAGTGCATTGAGTAGGAACCGATGCGTTTGTTCTCAGAGTTCATGGGCTGACCCTACCTACAGCTGGGATGCTGTTTTTACTAGGAATGAAATCCAGAATTTAAATCAGTGGACTTTATTGATGAAATGAATTCCAAATGCCTCCATTACAAGTCATAATTGTAAGTAACATTTTGAAGGAAAATATTGGTAGTCACTGACATTGATTCTTATTCAAAATGTAATTGTAGTTGGGTATCTTTCTGCTTGTTTGCTTTGTTCTTGCTGGAGCTTGGCTGGGTTTCTGGATTGTCCGCAAATTTATCCTGACAGAAGAAGGATCTGTTGATAAGGATGTAGCTTATTTTGTTGCATGTTCCATCCGGATTTTTGCTGCTGTAATGATTCTTCAGGTTTTCAGTAATCATATGACCCTTTTTAAATTTTCAAATTTTGTCCTTATTACTTTGAGGAAATAATGTTTGAAGTTAAGGATAACAAAATTTTTAAAATTACTGCTTTTGTTAGTGCTCTCTGGATTCCATACTGGCAGTAGGGGCATTGCTATCTGTGATATTGATCTCATCCACAATGAGGAGAGTTCTCAAAAGGAGATTCTTTCGTCGCCTGTACAAGTAAGTGTATTGTAATGAGAAAGCAATTTTTTTTTCTCTGACATCATCAAAGCTTGCTTCAATTTCCTGCAATCATATGCTATCCTTGTTGGACTGGAAGTGTGAATATCTTCAAGCTGGATATACTGATCAGTAGGGATGGCAGTTGGGCAGGTTAATTGGTAAACCCTCCCCTTCCCCGCCCTTAATGGATAAGGTTTGGTAATTTATAAATCAAGTTACTATTTAGTCTAACCTAACCCTAACCCGATCTTAATCTATTTAATTAAGTAAATAAATAAATAAATAAATAAATATATATATATATATTTCATATATCACATATAAAAATATATTAGTCATTTACATTATATATTTTATTAAAATGCACTAATATTTTAGTATTTTACAGCATAACTGCGTCAACCTGATCCATGCCATTAGTTATTGGGCTAAACACTTATATGGTGGATTAGGGTTTGCCAAATCCGCCCCATTGCTGTTCCTAGTTATGTGTAGGAATGGCAATGGGTGGTAACTGTCCTGAACAGCCCTAATGAGGTTTGGTATTTCATTAATTAGGTTAGGGTTGGGTCCAATTCGCCCTGAACTCAGTCCTAATTCAGTCAAATGTATGTTTTTCACAAATCTCTCATATAAAAATGCAAATTTTCTGAATAAATATACCAATTAATTTATATATTTTATTTACAAGTATTAATATTTTATAGCATTGTCAGGTCAATTTGATCCACTCTATTACCAACCTGATGGGGTTAGAGCGGGTTTGAAATGGGTGAACAGTTGCAAGGGCAGGTTACATTCATTGTTAGGTAGAAGTCATGCTAAATCACTTGTTTGCTTTGATTTTCTTCTTTTCCCTACATTCACTCTTATGTTTCTTGATCCAGTCGCGGACATTTATCCGCATATTTTATTTACATGAATTGTCTTCTTTTATATTTTGCTTTCATGTTTTTGAGATAAAGTTGCTTGCCTACTATTTCAGGCGTTTATTCAGAACAAGCAAGAGTGACCATGGAAGATCTAATGTCCATGATTCACCATTTGGAGATTCTCATGATGAATATCTACACAAGATGCAAAGGCAAGAAGAAAAGTTTCAGTTGCTTAGGCCCCAGACCAGACCATTCACACTGGCTTCTTGCAATTCTCCTGTTACAGGTTTCAATGATACATTTGATTGTCTTTAATAGAGGACTTGTTTATCCTTCTTTTTTAACTATCATTGAGGCAGATTTTACATGATGTGTTTTACAGTCATGACTAACGGGAGTCAATCCTTCAGGTTTGTCCAAGACACCATCTTATCAGCCATCAGATTCAGAGACCTACTATTCTACCTTCCACAACACTCCTGAAAGGAAAAAATTTTCGAAAGACGAGTGGGAAAGATTTACCAGAGAGTCCACAAAAGGAGCTTTAGAAGCGTTGGTTTCATCTCCTGAGTTCAATAAATGGGCTGTGGCAAATGCAGAAAGGATCACTTTGACTCCCACCGAAGATCAAAGTGGTACCTTTAAACGGAACCGTAGGTGGTTCCTTTGGTTTTGATCATTCCATGTGGCTTTCATGAATGCAAAACTTGCTTGAAATGGATACGTGAATTTGTGGAAAGGCAAATATGTTTGTTAAATTCACACTCTGGAAGGAGTTGAATTCACATCTAAGGATGTGTACTGGAGACACGGGGCCATTATTATTTCATGTCCCGTTTTCTCCAGGATCTTCACCTGTAGATTGCTGAACCCAGAAAAGGTCTATCTGGCACCTTGCCACATCTCAATTGATTTTTATTCTGGCTTGTTCCTTCGTTCATTTTATGTCCAATTGTTTTGTAAGCTACTAATATGCACTGTAATGACACAAAATGGTACGTCCTTGGGATTGTCAAGATGGTCGATTTCTCCAGAAGCTGCTACTTCCTTCAGCGTGATGGACCTGTTAGGCTTCGTATTGATACAATAAGGTTTGAGTTTCAAGAATTCCTGATTTACTGCCATTTCTACAAACAATCCTTGTTACGCATGGAAATTAAATACGTAGCTGCCCTGTAGACATTCCTAAAGGTACCCCCAATCGCGTTCCTCAAGACAATCTGCTTCTGGGGTAAAACCGGAGCATGAACACTGGAAACGCTCTTTCTGCATTTTCTCGTTCTGAATGCGAATGAAGTAGACGTTGTCAACTTTCCGTTTAAGCTTTGGAAGAGCGCCTGTTTATCTTCTTCTGTCATTACTTTCCTAATTCTTCTCTCCAACGCAAGCCTGTACGGAGACATTGCACGAGTACCCTATAGGCTTTATCGTCGGATTTTCAAATTCATCTCATCCTCCAGACATGACCATCATCGGTTAGAAACCTCATGTGTTGACTTCCATAAAAAAACTGAGAGCATTTGGTCCATGTAGTTGTCCCATAGGTCATTATCTTCTTTCGTTTCGATTGACGATGTTGATGACAGAATTTTCTACAAGTCTGTTTATAGAGGAAATAGAATTCTAGGTGTATGTAACTTTGCAGAAGACTCAAAGGATATTGTGTAGCTGAAGAAAATTGAAGAGAGAAACAGAGAAGTGACAAAAGATATTGCCATAGCTGACACAGGATTAAACCAAGAAGCAAACTTCAAATGGAAAGTAGGGGCAGCCACGTAAATAATGGAGAATTTTGGCTTATAAAAAAAAAAAAAGACTCCTGTATCTATTATTCATACCTACCATAGAAATGGTAGTTCTAGAATTCTATGGGAGCTAGATTTTTCACAGGGGTGTGAGGCCTATGAAAATTTGGTGTACGAAAAATCCGGAAGCTTTATAGGGAGTTTGGTAACGTTTCTATAAATCGTTTTTCCGTTTCTAAACACAGAAAACCAAAAACCTGTTTGCTATTGATGGTTTTTAAATTGTTCTTAGAAAAAACGGTTTAAATATACATCCTGTTTTTAAAATCCGAAAATATGGGTTGTTAAAAACACAAAAATGGTTTCTCGTGCTTTTACAGTGGTATTTTTTGTAATATTGTTGTTCAATGATTTGGAATTCCTCGATCTGAAACTGAGAGAGTTTCAAGTGAAAGATAAAATATAGGGGGCTGAGATTATGTTTACTTCTCTTACGACATAGATAGAGAGAGAGAGAGAGAGAGAGTTTTAGAAAGAGAATCAAGAGAGGAAACCATTACGGAAGAGAGAATTAAAACAAAATAAAGTAGAAGAGATTTTACGGAAGAAAGAGAGAGGTTTGGGAGAAGGATCGATTGCTTATAGAAGAGAAAGTTAAGCGAGAGAGAAAGAAAGAGAGAAGAGAGAGATGGGTGGTTGTCGCCTGAAATAGAGTGAGAAGATTGCAAAATCTGAACTCCGAAGACTCACGAAAGAGAGAGAGCTCATGTTTATGCAGGGTCCTTTTTTAATTTGAAATAAGTTTAGGCATCTTTGATATTTGAAAACTTTAAATTTAAAATAAAGTTTTAAATTACATTTTCACCTCTCCTTAAAAACTCTTGATATTTTAGAACATTAGGGGTTAATATGTTATATCAAAAAGTTTTTATAACTCCCTTCAGACATCATATACCATGATTGTGTTACATATTCTTGCATGTTTAGGCTCATTAAAACTTTATTAATGCCCTTTTGAAAAGATTCATGTTTATATAGTATTAAACAAAAACATTTGTTGAATTATGACTTATCAAATGCATTTTTGTTAATTTTGAAAACTTTAATCGGTTTTTTACTAAACGGGTTTCTTGTCACTTGTTTTCAAAAACCCAAAAACAGTTGGAAATGTTTTTAGTTTTTAAATTGTTAAAAAAAAAAACGTTACCAAATGGCCATTTAATTATTAGTTATTTAGGAGTTGCTACCACCTAAGTCGAGGTCTGGTAGCCCACCTAACAAATTCATCCACATGTCAGAGATTCAATAAGCGACTTGAAATGGATTAGGGAATTCCGTGAACAACACCCAAATCCATCTGATCTAAAATTGGAAATTTTTTTGAATTAACTTGGTTTTATCTTTCACAAATTTACAGTTTTGAGTTATGCTGTAGTTTCTGTGTTATTCGGCTTTGGCAGTTGGATATATCCATTCTGTCTTATGGGGCTCCAGTAGCTGGAGAGCTCCGCAATCCCCTTTGTTCTTTTGTTAATAACTAGGTGGGGGGGAGGCACGTGCCCAGCACGTGCATGTTGTAATATTGGCTTATGTAATATAAAAAAAAATAACTATTAGATAAAAATGAAGGAAATAAAGACATAGACAAGTTTATTGATTTGAATAGCTGAATTTGGTTAGTTTCTATTTTGTCTTTTTGGATTTGTGGTTTTTCATATAGCATACTAATATGGTGATAAATTTTAAAAGAATAACTTGGAAGTATTTATTCTTAAATGTTATTTTTTATTTCTGCTTAAGCGCACGATAGTAGAATAACTTCAGACTAATTATTCTTAAATATTGTATCACTATTTAGGTGAAACTTATAAAACTTTCTCCAAACAAGAATTTATAGCTTAAGAATGACAACGTCTAAGATATCTAGGTGAAATAGAGACAGCTTTTCATATTTATTTATATGACAAAATGAAGTTCATCATTTATTTTTATGTTAAAGCATGTAATAGTAGTTCAATAACTAAAATTTTATTAAGGAGAGACCTTGAACACTAATCTGATTCGTTGGGTATAAAATAACCGAGACTCAATCACCTAAATCTTTATTAATTAGAAATTAGTGATAATTTTTAAAATAAATAATTTATAACGAATTTCTTTATTAATTAGAAATTAATTTATCACCTAAATCTTTATTACTTAGAAATTAGTGATACTTTTTAAAATAAATAAAATTAAGTTTTAATTTATTATTCATAACGAATTTCTTCCAAAATTACCTTTGAAAGACTTGTTAACCTACAATAAAAAACAAATTCTATACAAGTTTCTTAAGGGTAATTTTCCCCAATGCGGTTCTCTCTTTCGGATTATAATATATAATATTAAAATGTTTGAATCGGTGCTTTTTGTAAATAAAGAATTTTATAATTGACTAAAGAACAAACATCAAACAAAATGTTTGGTGCGATTTGTATTTTTATAAGGGTAATAGAAATTGAAAATCAATACCATTTTAATGTCTATAAAAAATTTCTTCCAAAAATACCCTCAAAAGACTTTGAAAAACTTTTCACTTATTTGCCTTCAAGTGAAGTTTTCAGTCTTTTTGAGGTTATTTTGAAAGAAATTATTAATAAACAATAAAATGATATTAATTCTTAATTACCAAGAAATGATTGATTGAATCTAAAATATATTTAAAAAATATCACAAAAAACCAAAGTTTTGACTGAAGGTCAAGGAAAGCGGCACATTTTCATTCAATTCTCGGCAATCAGGAAAAAATAGAATTTTAAAATAACTAAAATTGAGTAGAAAAAGTGATAGAATTTTAAAATAATTAAAAATGAGTTTTACTTTGATATGCCTAAAAATTTCTTTCAAAAATACCCTTAAAAGAAGTGGTAAACCTTCTGTTTATCGTTTGCTAAAAAAAGATTAAAAAAAAATGATTGCAAGGTTGTTACGATCATTTATAGAATAAACACCCATTCTCAATTATTTGTATACATTATCATTAGTTTTTAATTACTAAAAATAGAGACTGAATCTAAATTATTTGTAAAAACGTCATTAAAAGCTAATTTTACCGAATTCATTTCTCTTTTTCGAAATATCAAAATGTTGGAATCGGTGCAGAGCACGGTAAGACTTTTATAATATATTTTATAATTCACTAAAGGACAAAAATCGAACATTTTGTTTGGTGCGATTTGTACTTTTATAAGGGTAATAGATTTTTTATACCGGATAAATCTCTCTCTCTTTTTTTTTTCTTTTCCAACATAGTCGTATATTCCCTTTTTTTTAAATTCAATTTACTAATGAGTAACACTGCTTTTAAAAAAAGTAAACTGTAAAATGTTAGTACAATCACAGAAGAGAAGTTAGCATCAATTAATGAAGAGAATTATAAAAAGTGAAAACAAAAATCTGAACAAATTAAATTCAATAAAATCTCAACATAATGAATGAAAGAATTCGATGTTTGTAGAAGAGTTATTCCTGAAGTTCTTAGGAAATGTTGAGCCGAATTTTCCGTAGCTTGCAGTATATATTCAATAAAAGTAAAACTGAAGAGTTTCAGACTTTTTTTCATCTTATTTTATTTTTTAATAAAGCTCTCTTTCTAACTCAACCTTCAGTATTAAAACTCGAAGAATCTAGAATTTTTTCTAAGAATCTCACTTCTTAGATTATAATCTTCCAGAATTTCTTTCCTAAAATTCTCTCCTCTTGGGTGCTGCCGTCCTGGTCCTCCTATTCTAGGATACTTTATCATAATTCATTTCAAATTTTAAATATATAATGGGATAAAATGGGATAAAAAGTGATTTTTTTTTCTCAACCACTTAATTTAGAATTGGATTACTAAACCAATTTTAATAGGGCATGGTAGTTGGAATGTTTGAATTGTGAAAAGCACATCACACTAAGATTTGAGGATGTGACATAAAAGTTAGATCTGTGCATCATTATTTTAATTTTTCTATTGTTTTTGTATTCCTTTTGGAATGAGTTTTAATCAATACTATATTTTTCAAAGGTACATATAATTCGTTGATTTGTTTGACTTCTCTTTAAGTCATTCACAAACTCATAAATAATTGAATGCATTTCCTTTAGAGCCAGAATCCGGTGATTCAATAAAACCACCGATTGGAATGGAGTATGGATATGTGGGGCCCCTTACTGACATGGGCATCCTTCCGTGCGTTTCTTGCTGGTTCCACTAAGTAGCACTAGACAAACGTTCTCTAAATAATTAGGGTTATGTTGTGGCCAGATATTTTTGTAAACAACTTTTTTCATAATACATTATTTTTTTAAAGTAATTCGAATAAAAAAATAATCTTGAAAAAAAAAAAAACCTTCAAAAGTGTTGCTTAAAGTGATTTTAGGAAAACTTGTTCCTAAAGCTACAGTGAATGCCATATGAAATCTCCATGGATTGAGCCAACTGAATCTCGAGAGTTGAGAATCTTGAGAATCAATTAATCAAGTCTAGAATGAAATGAAAATTTTGCCAATTTATTGAAAAAATTTCGTTAGGCAAATAAAATTGTACCTAAATAACAAAAATATTTAAAAAAAAAATTTGTGCTCGCTCTGCTTTACTTGATACGGTGCTGCATTTTTTTTGCCGACATCGCTAAAAGTCGGTACTTCCTCTTGGCGTTTTCTGACGACGAATGGACGAAGGGATGCTCTGAGTTACATGAATTACCGCTTCATCGCCTTCAATTTGCCGAAAGCGCTTTGGTAGCTGTTATGACAGCTGAAAGGTCTTTACCACGAAAACAGAAATAAATATACAAATAAATAAAAAAAAAAAATGGGCGGTGTCCTTTCCAAATAAAAATCGTGTCCAACGCGACGTGGGGGTCCCCGCAACCAACAAAACTATCGGCGCATCTCCGCATCTTCTGATTCCACGAAAAAAATTTATTCCCCGCATCTCTTGAAGGGATCGAGCGACGATTCTCTTTCCGCCAACCATTGTTTCCATCGAAATTTTTCTAGGTTTAGATTCTTCAGAGTTTTGTGTAACCATTCTTTTAGTTTTCTCCCCGGTTCCACCCCCTCTGGTGCCGTTTTGTCCTTCGCTTATCGTCTGCTGTGCAGGGATTCCGTCTCCTTTTGGTTATATCCGTCAACGAGTTTCCAATTTTACTTATAAAGAGAGAATTTGCTTTCGGGTTCTCATCTGAGGAAAATTTCAGGTATGTTTGCGTTATCTTTTCCATCTAGGTTTCCTGCTCTATCGCAAAAAGTCCGCCGGTTTCAGTTCAGCTCCTTTTCTGTTTCTGGGATTCCTCTTCTGTTGACATCTTTGGAGTTTTGGTTTAAGATGGTGATTTTTTGGGTTGGTAATTGTTTGAGATCTGAATGTTTGGTTCTTAACAGATAATGGATAGGGGTGATCGTGAGAATTTCGAGGAATCAATAGTTTCGTCTGAAAAGTTCGAGGATGGTCAGTTGAAATATGAACATGGGTATAGAGCTAGCTCGAAGGAAGGGAAGGGGACGAGATTGTGGAAGAAAGTGAAGTATCAATTGGTTGAATATCACGCATTGCCTGGGTATCTGAAGGACAATGAATATATTGTTGGTCATTATCGGTCAGAATGGCCTCTGAAGCAAGCGCTCCTAAGCATCTTCAGCATTCACAATGAGACTCTTAATGTCTGGACGTAAGACTTCCATCTTTAAATACAATCCTTTTTCGTAGTCCTTTGCTGATTATTTCGTGGGTTAGTTCAGCATCTCTTTGTCAGTGGGGTTTTATGCTTTACTAGGGTTTGATATGGCACTTAATTGGATTCGTTTGTGTGAAACAGTCTCTGTAGTTTCAATTTCGCAAACAGAGAACTGATATGTGAAATTTGTTCACTTTGTCTATCTGTCATATATTAATAATGACTTTATCAGTCCGAGGCTTGAACAGATTTCGCATCAGAAATCTTTGGAGCACCCACTTTGGTGGCCCAGATTTATCTTTAGATGTGTCCCTCAGATCAGTCACCCTGACTCCTGAAATTAAAGTCGGTTGCTAGCTGATTTGCCTGAAATTAGACTTATGATTTCATGTTAAGAGGATTGCCTCAAAAAGGTTTTTGAAGTAGCTCAATTCAATCTTTCAAGTGTAGTAAAAAAGCCCCAATTTTGAAATGATTATGGTTATAATTATAGCTGCGTTTCTTCAACCTCTTAGGAGAAGTACAATTGATAGACAGAACATCTTTCTTTAAGAAGTCTCTCTGAAGGTCTTAATTCTATATGTTGGGTAGTGTGACATTGTCATCTGTTACTTGTGACTTGATTGACTCTTATTGGTAGATACCATCTGAGATAATTCTGGTGTAACTGGCCATTTATCTCTTCATTTCTTAGTCTGAATGCAAGCTTTCTCCTGTTGATATTTGGAAAACATAAGAGTATGAAAAACCACATTTACATAACTGGAATTCTTCTGGTTTTTTTAGCTTGTTCATATTCCCAAAACTGAACTTTGGGTTTCTTTTTTTTTTTTGTTTCTTTTTCTTGTAATTACATGTTTCAAAATTGGATTTATTGGTTTGCTGTTACTGCCCTTTTTTTTTTCTATTTTTCAAATAGGTTCAATGGAACCCTGTAATCAATGATGATTTTTATGCAACAAATTTCTGATCATATGTGATCAGAATCTTTCTTGAATCTGTCATGCTGTCAGAAGTCAGTAAAATTTCTTGTATTTATAGACTGTTCTTAATTTTTTTCAGGCATTTGATTGGGTTCTTCTTTTTCCTTGCCCTCACTATATACACTGCAATGAAGATTCCAAAAGTTGTGGATCTCCACTCCCTGCAGAATTTGCCTGAGGTGTTAAGAAATGCTGATCTACACAAGATACGTTCTGAACTCTTGACTTGTCTTCCTTCCATGCCCAACATGCCTGATTTGCACCGACTGAGGGATGAGCTGAAGACATCCTTTCCCTCAATGGATTATCTTCCATCACTTTCTGGTTGGCATTTACTGGAACTTCTAACCAATTGCTTGCCTGAACGATTCTTTTCTGGGAACCATACCGATGGGTGTGTTCTGGTAATACCCCTTTTTATTTTTCTCTTTTTTAATTATCATTTTTTTTGTAATATCTCTGATAAAGAAAGGAACAATCTCTTTGCTAACCATAAACTACACCTATAGATTCAGATTCTTACTCATATGCAATTTCTGTTGAACCACAGAACCAAATTTTAATTCAATCTTCCTTTATAGAACACCTATTCTACCTCTATCATCAGGTAAAACAATTGGTGAAACGTGCTATTCAGTATCACCTAACAGTACTCATCACACCATTATAATCATCAACATAAGCCAGTTCCCATTGGAGGGGGTTGGCCACACGAATCTTATATCTCCACCCCATCATATCTTCAGTTAATTTGTGCTTAAGTAGGTCTTGTTTCATTAACTCCATCCATGTATTTTTCAAACGCAGATTGAACAGATCCCCGAAAGTCCCAGTATATGCCACATCCTTGGGTAGAAGAACGCCATCTCATGAAAAGATGTCTTATTCATACTGAACACTGCCTTCCTAACTTCCTCTTCAGAGACTGGACTACTTGGAACTTGCCTTTCATCTAAAGTTGGAAATCTGCGAGCTTGCAAATAATTCCAACCTCGTAAAGATTCCTTAAATAGTTAGCAGCCATATCCTTCAGCTCCTCATGTGTCATACCTAGTTGCTTCCCTTTTTTTCCTCTTAATCTCCTATGTCCTTCAATATGCATTCTCCTACACCTTCTTACAGATGCATCTCTAGGTCTTCATTTTACATGTCCAAACCACATGACCCTACTCTTCTTAATGTTATCTCCAGTGTATGATATGCCTAACCCCTTTCAACGTCTATCTTAGTGTCCTTGTCTTGGTAACACTCATCTTTTTAACATGTTTCTTTGCCGTCGAATATTCTATACTATCCAACACGGCTGGTCTAATTTTTTATTTTTTTTTTGGAAAGATAACGAGGTATATATTAAATTAAGAGAGGGAATACAAAGAAACATGGTGGCACTCTCTTAATAGAGAGGAGTGTACCCGAAAGATTATACAGCATAATTTGACTCCCTACTTTGCCCAAGTTAAGAAGCTACAGCTCACCCCTGCAATAATGACATATTGCCAGCTATTGTCTTATCTAAGTGGTCTGCAAGTGAATTGGCCGTTCTAGGTATATGGCTGAATATAGATTTGTTCTCTAGTTCCACTGTTGCTATTGCCCATTCAGAATCTTGATCTTTGTGTACCCTCCCTGTTTAATAATGTCATAAAATATCCTCTCCACGTGTTTCCCTCTCTTTAGATCTTGTTATTTTTTGGTTAAAATTTTACCCGTCTTTAGTACCTAAATTATTATACAAGTTGTCGTAAGGCATGTTTTCTAGTCTTACTAATGTTCTTCTTGGTTTCTTTTTTTGATATTTTTAAATCTTTCTAAGTGTTTTCTCTAGTTGGTTCTGCAGAATCATCTTCTGCTTACCATTCATGCTGATCAAATGCAACCTCTTTTGTAGAATCTTGTATTTCAAGCTTGTTCTGTACCTGCACCATCTAATTTTGTTAGGTCTTTCCTTTTATGGTTTCAGCACACATGCTCATGATTTATGAGCATGCTCATTGCTTTTGCTCCTTGCTTTTAGTCAGGCATGCTTTAACCATCTCTATCTGTCCATGCTACTTCTAAACTCTTTGAGGTACATGGCTCCAATCCTGCCGCTCATTCATTTTTAATATCCACTGTATTTCTTTTTTTTTTTTTCTTTCCTTCCATTTCCTTGTAGCTTTTCCTCTGTTGACAGGCTTGCACTTTGTGTTCACCTGCTTGCAACAATTATCTTCTCTTGGATGACTAGGTGTGAAAAATAAAACAAAACGGAATGTAAAAGGGTAAAAAGGAGATAAATAGCATAAGAAGTCACAGTGTATCTCCTTGGAAAGAATTAGGTTTGAAGAAGGATCTGGCAGGGGACTGGGTTTTGGTATTATTGTAGCTGAAAATGGCATATAAAAGGGACTAGGATAACCACCCTTATACCACTCGAAAATGTTGGAGGTTGGCCGAAACTGACATGAATACCATTTGGGCAGAGTTGGGTTCACCTAAGGGTATTAGTAGTTCATGCCGTGCTGGCACAAGCTTTTTTAGAACTATTCGTCTGGGTTGATCACATCAGAAAATTGCTGGTTAATTGCATTTTACCTGTGAATTATTGATAATTTCAATGCTGTTTCTTGCATTTTTCTTTTGTAAGGAATATTGGACCTTAAGCTTTTATGTGCTCCTGTCGTTCATTTTTTCCAGTGGTTGGGGTGTTAATCGGGCCATGCTGCTTGCGGGTCAGCCTTCCATGGCCCGATTTACCCATGCCTAAGCACGGGCCTGGCACAGCATAACCTGCTGCCCTATCTTGTTTCCTTACTAAAATGCTATATGTGGGATTTGAAGCCACAAACACGCACACAATGTGTTTGTATGTCTGTATATACGTATATATACTGATACACACACACATATAGGTATATACATACATAATATACCTAATAATAATAAGTTATATAACCATATTTTTGAACTATAGAAGTACATGGAGAGTATATACATGCTGAGTATTTACTAAATTATATTAATTATATCAAGTACTTTATTGTTTCATAGTAATAATAAGTTAAATCAATTTACAACTTATATATACACATAAATTTGTACACACACACACTATATATATATTGAGCTCAGGCATGGCACATTGGCACAGTATGACATGGAATGAAAATTTGGTGGGCTGTGGGCCATGCCGGACTGAGGAACAGCATGGCATGGCTCGCGTGCATCGTGGGACTGGTACGGCATGTCATGATGAATCGCCTTATGCAATGGTGTTAGATAAAAGAAATGTTCGTGCTTGGAAGAAGCTACATTATCTTGATTTGATACTGGTGGTCCACACCCAAGCCGGTTAACAGTTATGGGACATTGGAATAGTTCATGAGATTATTGCAAATGAACCTCATCTGGCACTTAATGTAGTCCTCATGAAAATGCTTGGTACTTCATTTTGATGTTTTACTTGTTTGAGCTCACTGATGGTTGTTGGGAAGCTAATAACATTTAAACTTGTTAAGTTAGAGTAAATGTATTAATGTGTGATATCCAGTGGGAGATTCTCTTGGAAAATAGTTTGCCAATACGTTTCTGTGGAGCAGTTAGATACTTGTTATTTTCTTTAAAATGCCGTTTGTTGTTGATGCTGCTTGGAAGGCTAATGCACCATATATACTGTTTAAATGCAGCGGAGCATGAAAGAGGAAGTGGCAAACATGATAGCACCCTTGGTGGTGCGGCCAATTACACGGTGGCCCTTCTTTGTGTTCTTGGGTGGGGCTATGTTTTGCTTGCTTGCCAGCAGCACATGTCACCTCCTGTCCTGCTCCTCTGAACGTATGTCTTACATTATGCTGAGGCTCGACTATGCAGGAATTGCTGCCCTCATCGCAACCTCCTTTTTTCCTCCTGTTTACTACTCGTTCATGTGCAGCCCATTCTTTTGCAACCTTTATTTGGGATTCATAACCATTCTTGGAATTGCTACGGTCGCCTTCTCTCTTCTTCCAGTATTCCAGAACCCTGAATTCCGGACAATACGGGCCTCACTCTTCTTTGGGATGGGCTTGTCAGGAGCGGTGCCTATACTGCACAAGCTGATCTTGTTTAGACACCAGGAGGAGGCCCTCCATACAACAGGGTTTGAGATACTGATGGGAGCATTCTATGGGATTGGAGCTCTGGTCTATGCGACAAGGATCCCTGAGAGATGGAAGCCTGGCAAATTTGACATTGCAGGCCACAGCCACCAGCTCTTTCATTTGTTGGTTTTGGCGGGTGCGTACACGCACTATCGTGCAGGGCTAGTCTACCTAAGGTGGAGAGACCTTAAGGGTTGTTAGGGGTGGACTATCCATCTGCGATGGAATGATGCCATGGTTGCCTGCACAACCAATTTGACTGTATTTATCGGTTCTAGCAACTAAAATAATTTGTAGTCAGGTAAGGGGAACGTATAGACCCCGTGCATAGATTTCCAACATTCTCTCTGTATTGTGGCGGAAGATGGCAGAAAATCTTTCTGCCTTGCTGTTAAAAAATCTTTGTTTCATAGAGGGTTGGTCCTTAGTCCCTCGTTTAACATTTGTATGAATGAGATCAAGTAAATGGCCACGAATTATCTATCTCACTTAAAGATCATGACTGCTTTTAAAGTAGAAGGGAACATTTAGATCATCCAAAACAGTAGAAATGGCTAAATGACATACCACTTTGTAGCTTGTTTATAATAACAAAATTATCTGTATCAATTTCATCTCAAGAAAGCAAAAAGCTTCAGAGCAAGAAAGCGCTTTGGATCGAATGGGCATCGTCTACAGCGCATGCTGTAGACAGTCCTTCACATGATTGTGTGGGGCTCCCCAAATACATGGTGGGCCCCCCACTGAATGTGAGGGGGTGTACGTAGCATGCGCTGCAGAGGATGAACGCTCCTTTGGATCTCACAAAGCTCTGGGAAGCCATCATAAATGCTAAGTAGAATATAAAATCTTCTGTTTATGAATTTTTATAATCTTCTACAGATGGGTAGAAAAGCAAAATTACAAGAAAAAATTTATATGGATAGAAAACAAAATTTGAAAATTACAAGAAAAAAAATTGAAATTGCTCTCATTGAGATTTGAACTCAAGACCTCCCGCTTACTAAACGGGTGCTCTAACCAACTGAGCTATGAGAGCTCTGCGGTGGATGCCCTCAAATAAATATAAATTAATATTTATTTCAGGAAACCACAAGTAAGAGATCAATAAAGTCAAAAAGTGTCGGTACCCTGTCAGCGTGGCGTTAACCTGTCAACGTGTCGCTATCCAAAGATTTTTCTTTGATGCCACAACTACGTCCATATTTGGTAGCAGCGCGCCACCTTCAACGGTAGAGATTTTTCCGCATTTACGCCGCTTGTTAAATGACCTCTCGAGACTTTCATCCGCAGCTCTGAGCTCAAAGAAATTACAAAAACCAAGTTATTTGTAACTTGTAACCAAGACCTTTTCTGGAACTATTTTTTTTTATTTTAATTTCTCAATTTCAGTATAACGCTTCGGTGTCTATCATCAAATAAAGCTTACAGGTGGCTATATTTGCTGATACTAATCCAACCGATTTCAAGGAAACAAGCCTTCAGTTTTCCTCCTTAAATTGGCATCTCTTGAGACTCTATAGCTATGAGTACTACACTCCTCCCTCAAGCCAGCATCAACACAGTCGGCATCCTCCACCGCCATGGCCAAGACCCCATTTCGGAACAAAAGCTCTTCGTTTTTCACCGATGGTTGTGTGTTCGTCGGAGGAGCAGCGTTGAGTCTTCTGCTCGTTTTCTCTGTGTGTTACTTCCTAAACCTTTATCCTTATCTAATCTCTAAAATGCCAACCGAGCCGGAAACAGCCACTGTCTCGGAGATCCTCGCTCCAAAGAATTGCAGAGAAGGAGCGCAAGGTGTGAGTCTAATCCACGACCATCCTGCTCCGACCTTCTACGACGACCCGAACCTCAGCTACTCGATAGAGAAGCCCGTCACGGATTGGGACGAGAAACGACGAGAGTGGCTTAAGCATCACCCGTCCTTCACCGCCGGGTTAACTGACCGGATTCTTGTGGTGTCGGGATCACAGCCATCGCCGTGTCGAAACCCTGTCGGCGACCATCTCCTGTTGAGATTCTTCAAGAATAAAGTCGATTACTGTCGTCTTCATGGCTACGATGTCTTCTACAACACTGCCTTGTTCCACCCCAAGATGGCAACGTTTTGGGCCAAAATCCCGGTGGTCCGGGCCGCCATGATGGCCCACCCTGAGGCCGAGTGGATCTGGTGGGTCGACTCGGACGCGGTGTTCACGGACATGGACTTCAAGCTCCCGTTAGCGAAGTACAGCAACCACAACCTCATCCTGCACGGGTGGGCCCACTTGATCTACGAGAACCACAGTTGGGTGGGCCTCAACGCGGGGGTTTTCCTGATCCGGAACTGTCAGTGGTCCATGGACTTCATGGATGTGTGGGCCAGCATGGGCCCGACTAGTCCAGATTACGAAAAGTGGGGAAAGATACTGAAATCAATGTTCAAGGGCAAAGTCTTCCAGGAGTCAGACGATCAGTCGGCTCTGGTTTACCTGCTGCTGAAAGAGAAGGATAAATGGGCGGACAAGATCTACATAGAGAGCGACTATTACTTTGAAGGATACTGGAACGAGATCGTCGGAACACTGGACGGCATCGGGGATAAGTACGTGGCGGTGGAGAGAAGGGTGCGTAGTTTAAGGAGGAGACACGCGGAGAAGGCGACGGAGTACTATGGTGCGCTGAGGGAGCCGTATCTGAAGGAGAGCGGCGGAGACGGGAAGGGGAGCCGGAGACGGCCCTTCATCACGCATTTTACGGGGTGCCAGCCTTGTAATGGGGCCCACAACGAGGAGTACACGTGGGAGAGCTGTTGGAAGGGGATGCAAAAAGTTCTCAACTTCGCGGATAATCAGGTGCTCCGGAACTTTGGTTTCGTGCACCGCGATCTACTGGATGGCATGACGGTGTCTCCTCTGCCGTTCGATTTTCCGAACTGAAATCATCACACGGTCCTTTTTTTTTTCCGAGAAAAATAATATTTAAGTAAAAGAAGTTGTAAAACAGGTCAACCATAATTTATGTAACCTGGTACAAGAAGACATGATTTTGTTTGCTTCGTTTTTAGTTATTTTCAAGTTTCATATTGTAGTCTTATTATTTATTATAAATAATTTTGTTTTTCTTTTTTTTTTTTTTTCTCTTTCGTTATTGTTTTCTCGTTAGTTTACGTTTTATCTCGTGTGTAATTGTGTCAAGATCGTGTCAGATGCTTAAATCTCGTGTTGTATGGTTTGTCATTTTCATCTTCAATAGTCAATGGTTCTAGGGCTGTCAATGGGTTGGATAAAAATCTGAATTTAACCCGATTATCCGAATATGAATCTTAGTTTAAATCCAATTATCAGAATCTTCAAATATGGTACTACACATATTTGACGTGATAAAGATCTGATCCTTTAATTTGTATATATGTTATGTTTTGTTAGGCCTTTAAAGTCCTTTTATATATTAATTAGTATAGAAGGAATGAAGGTTTCATATAGTATTTATTGATTTACGGACATAATATAAGACAGATTTGAATGAATTCGATCCACTAACTTGAGGTTTATAATTTCTTAATTTTTTTTTCCATATATAATGTAATCGGATCCAAATATCGGATAATCGGTTGGATTCGAATCAAATTCGATATTAGATATGAAAAATCTGTTGGATAATCAGTTCAAATTCAGATATCGATATTTCTTATATGATCGGATTCAGATCTTAACATATTTGTACCGTATCCGACCTCTTTACAGCCCTCATCGATGCAAGCCTAGGAATTGTTTGAATCACAAACACTTGAGCCAAAAGTCTAGTCCAGCCCGTCAGGCTCACATTATTGTTAATTGGTCTTAAGACCCCGTTTTATGAATATTGGGCTACTTTAACCGCACATGGTCATAAACCTGCATTTTAAGACTCTCTCTTGTACACATTCTTGCAATTGCTTCCTACAATCAAAAGCAGGGTGGGACCGTTGACCTACGTCTCCGGTCAGCCATATTTCCGGTGACCCCGACCCGATAAGAAGTATATGGCCTTGTCAGGGAAAATTAATTTTTAGTGATATTTTTTTCAAAATAATTAAGATTTAGTCAACAAAATTTTGAGTTTTAACTTTTATCAAAATAATTATTTTACTATTAGGGATAAATTTTCTTTCAAGTCACTCACTCAAAGTACAATTCATTTTTATGACTTGTACAAGCCAATTTATTAACTTGTACAAGTCTAAAATGACTTATACAAGTCAATGCTTCTACAAGTCTTGAGAGTAAGTTGTTTAAGGGCATTTTTGAAAGAATTTATTTGTAATAGTAAAATAAAAATTAATTCTTTTGATAAAGGTCCATTAAAAATTAAAAATTAAAACTTAAAATTTTGCTGATTGAATCTTAATTATTTTGGAAAATATCACTAAAAATTAATTTTCCCCCGCCTTGCAATCCCTAATTCGCCCTTCTGAGGTACGTACCCAAGTTTCTGAACACTAGGATGAAATAAACTAAATTTACAAATATCAATCAAAAAACAAAGGAGGCCTGATCTTCTTCCCAAACGAGACACTTGATAATTTTGAAAACATGGTTTGATCCGTTAATATGTGTTGCTCTGAAATTGGGCCGGTGTGGACACGTGTCGAAGGTGATGATGTGTCTCTACGCGGGCGTGCCAGTATCGTTTGATACAAATGATTTCGGGTCGAACCCTGACCCCGGGCACCTGTTCCGAATTTGAACCGGGATCGATCCAGTCGTACTGCAAGTCACCTGTAATAAAACGGGTCAGGCGATGATATGAAGACTAAGGGTCCGGTCTTCGTTTGGGCTCTTGTAAGTGTTTGAAAGCGAAAGCGACTAATGGCACACAAATCCTTTTATTATAAAATCGGCCGACGAGCCGAAAGCGACAACAGATAATCCTCAAAAGGGAAACAAAAAATATAAAAGAAAACTGACAGGGCTTGCAGGACCGGCCTGTCCTGGTCTTATAGCCATAATCGGGTATAAGTGCAGGAGGAAGGGGGCGGCTGCTAGCAAAGTCAATTCGGGGGATTCACCTTGGATTGCTGCTTACCCGAAAATACACAAGTCACCTGGCGTGATCAGAGCGAGTCTCGGGACCGGCTGCTCGGGATTCTATAAACACAGAACTGCGAGTCAGGGGCGGCCTCAACTTACTCTCCGGTGGCAGGATTCTGGTGTTAATCGGAGTAAAGAGGGGTCGAAGATGTCACTGCGACTGGAAGCAGTGAGAGAGGTCCTAGTTTATCCTTCTGTAGTAGAGGAGATAAAAGATCACGGATGATCAAAATAATATAATAACCGGTTGCGGTTGAGTGGATTGTGTCCTTGAGTTCTTCGAAATTATGCCTTTTATAACCGATCCTTGACGGTTGCTCAATGTCCTACTCTTGCACGATCTTCATGGCTGTTGGTCGTCTTCAATCTTCCGTTCCAGAACGATAACCGCTCGGCCACGATCTTAAAATAGTTTATTCTTAAATGGCCGATGACACGATCTTCTGATATTTGTAGTTTTGTCGTATTGGCGTGACTCGAACTGTATTCTTGGTTCTGTGTTCATGCTGACGTGACCTAACCACCTGTGCAAGGCCTACGTGCTTTGATGCCATGACCTAAATAAGCCACATAGGCACCACATGCCATTTTCTTATTCGTTAGTCATATAGGGTGTAAACAATATGGAAGGAAACATTTTATGAAACAATATGGAAGGAAACATTTTATGAGAGATAACGTGGTGCGAAGGACAAGACCCAAATAGCCTCTATTATTGTTGGGTTCTGTCGTACGTGAATAAGTTACTGATTCGAAGCAGAAAAAAATCGTCCCAGGATCGCGGGGGGTCCCCAACTTTCGGCCCTGCATATGATTGAGTTCACAATCGACTAAAGCACGTGGGGAATCTTTCAGCAACTAGCGAGCGAGACCCCCAGTACCAGGAGTAAAGAGTGAGCAGAAGCAGGGTTCAACGTTCGTCCCCACCTAAACCTGAGAAGAGACGTCCACAGGCCGGGGACGGGAATGAGCACATGCGTCACATGCGCGTTCTCCATGTGTCCTTGATCTCCGGGTTCTGTCGCTGTAACTTTTAGGTTTTTTGGAAGAACAATATTATTGCTGTGATCCGTTCCTCCCTTTTCTGCTGTCACGTTGGAGTTTGGGGATCATACACTTATCAAACGTACTACTGCAATGACCCAAGAAGAAAACTTTCTCGGGAATTCCAGTTGGACCGAGAAGAGGCTGGTGCGAAAAAGGAGAATCGTGTTTCGTTTAAAAATTTGATTCATGATGATGATGATGTAGATTTTATATAGAATGTATTTTTTTAAAAACAATTATAATGTGAAAGATTCTTTTGATATATTTATGTTCTGAATGCATGTATCATACAATGATACAAAATACACTTTTCTTCTTCAGTGCCCTTTTTTTTTTAAACTGAAAGTACAGCTTTTATTATGCAATGTTGGTTAGATTTAGATTTATGCTTTTGGTCCCAAGGAATTGACATGTCTCTATCTCTCTCACAACGATGCTTTAATTTACTTGGTAAAACGTCATATCAATTTTTTTTGAAAAAATTTAATTCCTTTGATATTCGAGTAGTGTCACGACAATTTTAATTAACTATGACCTACCTACATTCATGAGTCAGACCAATATATGAAAGTAATTGAAGGGAATTGGGAAAAACAAAAATCCAGAAAGTGCATTTATAAAACAGGCATTTGCAAATTTATGAAGCAGGGCATTCGAATCCAAGAAACAACTTAACACCTGCTTCTATGCTTTTTTCAAACTTTGTCCAAAACAAATACGAGTATGGTATCTTGTTTCTAATCTTTTGCAGTGATAAAGTCTGATAGTAATGAGTGGGGTAACTTGGGTCAATTTGATTCGAGTTGAGATCAACCCAAGACCAAACAAAAAATATTTGTAGTCAAACTGAACCAAATTGAAAACCGAAACTATAAAACTAAAAACCGAACTGAACTGAATTACCTGAAATCAATTTGGTTCGGTGTGGTCCGAGTTAAACTAACACATCCTTGTGTTCAAACAAGGGTATTGTTTGTAATATCCTCAAAGTTTAAAGGTAAACTTTCAAAATTTAATATATATAATATATTAGGTCTATTCAGTTCGGTTTAACCAAACATCCAACCCAAAAACCGACCGACATAGTTTCGTTTAAAGATTTTTGGACTAAAACTGAACCAAATAACTATAAAAACCGAATCAAACTAAATCGAAATCGGTTTGGATTCGTTTTTAACCGGACTAAGTTGTAGCCTTAGTAATGAGGCCAATGGTCAACTCAGTTCAGGAAACTATATTATACATAACCCCATTGAGTAAAAAGAGGCCACCAATTGTTTGATGCGGAATATGGACCGACGAATGAAAAGTTAATTAATGTAAAAGAAACAAAGAGCCAAAAAAGAAAAAAAGAAAGATAGAACACATATTTTTACATGGTTTTCACCTGCCTGCATTCATAGGCTAAAATGATAAGAAGCTTTACTAACGAGTAAGTGAAAGTATAAAACTTTTATAAAGCAATGAATGCCTTAATTTGATTAATTAGAAAACTTAAAAACGTCCAAGTTCATTTTAATAATTATTCTAACATAAATCTTACTAAGACAAAAAGAATGTATTTTCATCTTTACTAATTAAAAAAAAAAATAGCCTTTTAGATAAGGTTAATGGATACCTAATAAAGTAAAATACAGGACGGCATTTCCCCATGGACCATTGCATGACTCAAATCGCATACGATTTCTCCCGGTCAAACCTTCCTTCTTGTCAAATGTCATTCCTATATAAGCCTGACAAAATACTATTTTCTTAAAATGGCCTGAGTTACACCTTTTGAGGTCCTCCAAAATGGCGTAAGAGGTGAAAACAAAAAGAAAAGCTTTACATGCCCACCCAAATTTCGAATACGACGTCATTGTCAGCTGTTAGCGACTTACCGTTGCCATATATCGTTCTCAACTCCAACTCCAACTCCAAGCCTTTGTGACCATAACATATGACAAAGACACTAACTAATTATTCACTACATTTTGTGCTTTAATAATTAATTTTGACAGTATTTTTAGCTTATACAAGGGTGTAAAGTGTAAACCCAACAACAGTGAGGAGCCCCAAAATATAAAATGTTTTGAATCTTAAAACATAAATAAAAAATTAGAGAAGAAGAAAAAGAATAAGATGAACACGCAAAATTTAAGTAGATCGGCAATGTGCCTACATCCATTGTGTACAGCAAAATTTCACTAAAGAAAATTCAGTTAGGATTACATCATTATATATATACTAACTCTAAACCTAATATTTTTGAAATCTTAAAATGTCCTCATACTATAAGGACCCAGAATATAAACCACCGTTTCCTACATAATCTTGAAATAGCTGATTTGAATACTCATTTTTTAGAAAAATTAAGCTATAATTCTCATCAAATTAATCAATAAAATCATTTGATAATGCTGACAAATTTATATATTTAATCTCCTCAATGGGATTCATGAGACGGTGATTATGACCATTTTTAACAGCTTATAAATGGTTTCTCTTAGGATACCTATGGATTCTTTTCCTCGATATTTGATGTGAAAAAATGGCAAGGCATTTCAGATTAAAGTGGGTGTACACGTGCATTCGCATATGTGTGTGTGCCACTCGCACTCTGCAAGCGTGCCCACGTGTGTGCAATTGCAGAACAGAATAAGAGAGAGAGAGAGAGAGGATGGTTAAGTTAAACCGGGAAGCTTGGGAGAAAGGGATAGTTGTCTGTGAGGGGTAGGAGTGAGACAGTAGCTTTGTGTAGTTGACTCGGATTCAATGCGTCCACATGCTATCACGTTTACATCCTCCAAACACTCTTTTTTGAGAGTACTGTTTCACCGTTAATTCCCCTAATCCTCCCAACAGATACGACATGTAGTTCTTTGTTTTTGATGGACGATACGACATGTAGTTCCGCACAGCTCAATCTTCCATCCAGAAATTATCATTTACGAGAAAAATAAAAAGGTTCTTTAGAGTAGAGTTTGGGAGATATTTTCCTAGCATGGGTTTCCTTTCATGAAAATGCTCAAAATTAGGATTTGTCTTTTGATTTATCATCTGTACGGTTTGTTCTACGACATGTGAGAGAGAGAGAGAGAGTGAGAGGGACAGGAGGAAGGAGACGTAGTACTGTCAAGGAGAGTGATTCATTGAAATAAACGACGTGTGCCCAGTTTTGTTTCGAGAGGACACAGTGCATCGCTGTACTGCATGTGATGGCATGGTAGCTATTATCTCCCATCTTTTCCCCTCTTAACTCATCTTCCCTTCTGCTCTCACTACTTAAAGGGATCAGTACTAGACTCTCTTTACTGTGTTTGCTTGCACCTCCCCTGGACACTTCCACTAAAAAACAATCCAACTGGCAGTTTTGATTCATTCAGATTGGGAGGTAATGTGGCGAGAGAGGAGAGGGCCAGGACAAAAGTCCATCTGAGGACTAAGATTTGGGTTTGATTCTATTGGTTTTTCCTCATTCTCTCCCTTTCTACTTGGAGTTGGAGAGAAGCGGAACAAAGAAGATAAACATAGGCAGAGAGGCTCATTTCTCATTTCTATCTATCCCTTTTATTCGGCTCTCTTCTTGAAAAGAAGAACACTCGGTGGGGTTTCTTTCAAGGGAAAGGAAAGGAAGAGGAGCCCGAAATGAACGGTTTTGCATCGGAAGGAAGTAGTGGGTGCGAATCTGGATGGACTATGTACTTGGACCAATCCTCTGTTCGTGTGGATAGTTGCAAGAGGGGTGATGGGTTCGTTCAGGGAGGTGGCGATTTTGGTGAGTTCTTCAAAGGAAAAGAGGCAAAAGAGGAGGATGAAGAGGAGGATATGTCTATGGTTTCTGATGCATCTTCTGGGCCTCCGCATTTTCATGAAGACGAGGTTTACTGTGATGAAAATGGGCGTCTCTGCTCTGCTTCTTCCGCTTCTGCATTGGTGAAAAAGAGCAGCAAAAGGCAGAAAATGGAAGAACATCAACGGCGAGAAGATCAACATCAACACACTTCTTTCCTAGACGACACTGCTAGCTCCACAGTCCTGACATTCTCCAAGGCAAGTTCCGCAGAGACGGGGTAGAACAAGATTGCTATTGCATTTCTATCCAGGCTTTTGTTAATTAACATAAATTACACTTCATATTCTTTGTTGTTGGGACTCAATTTTCTTCATGTGTTATTGACATTCTGGCAGAATAATTTGGCACTCTCCAGCAATCAAACTTCAATGGATAATGTCTTAGATTTTTCTCAAGGTTACTCTGTAACTCATGTAAAGGTACTTGTTTCTTCATCTCTGAGTTCACCATTTCACTTCTTTCTTCTATTTGTTGATTCTGGAAATTTTCTTTTCCATCTATGTGTTCTTGCAATTGCAGAAGCATTTTCTTTTCTTGAAGTCCCCTCTCCCTGGAAAACCAAAATCAGCAAAACCAGTTAAGTTCCTGATATATTGCATCTTGTTTGTTTGCTCTTTCTAATAATACAAGAGGGCTCCCAGATAAAATTCTCATTCCTTTTTTTTTTAAATGTTTTCTCATGTTACAGGTTGGTTGCAGGGAAAAGGATCGGAATGAGATATGGTGATATCTACTACTTCTTCTGCCGCGCAGCTGTTCAGAAAGTGATAGGAAGGTTGGAAGGAGAGAAAAAAAAGGGAAAAGTAAAGAGGGATTGAGGATTAGATGTCTAATAGATGTTGTTACTATTTCTAATTTTCTCTCTCTTTTTCCTCTTTCTTTCTCTTAGAAGTTTTCTTTCGCTGTTAATGGAGTGATAAAAATCCTGGGAGCCAAGAAAAAAGGAAAATAAATTCCTGTTTTGTCTGATTTAAATGATCTCTGTCAAGATTGCTGGTTACAAATGAACAAGTGGGTCAAGTCTAGAGTCCTGCAAACATGGCAACCCTTGTTCGGGATGGTGCCCCATGTCTCTGAACTGAATTCTATCAGGTTAAAGAATCTCTTTCTTGTTTCTCTGAAACAGTTATGAGATTCTCTTGAAGATATCAATCCAAATTCACAAAAAATGCAAGTAAGTTCATAAGCCTGAAAATCATGGCATTTTTTCCCGACTTAGTAGAATCAAAGCAGACTTTAGACATCAGCACTACTGATATTTTAGAAGGGAAAAATCAGACCCCCATGAAATGCTGCATAGGGAGGTGGTCCTTTTCAGAGAAGGTGCTCCTTGAAGCTTTAGTCAGTGTTTCTCATTGATCAAATTCCTCCATTTGCGTAGTGGCAGAGCCATTATCAAGACACACCACACCCCAAAAGCCAATTAACTGTTCCTATATTTTAGGGACACACAGGGACTATTAAGACCCAGCTTTTCCTGTTCCTAAGGGTTGCCAGGCCAGAAGAAAACAAGTTGAAAACGAATTATTGATAATCTTCCCAACTAAAAATCTTTTTCTGATGAAACTCCACGGTTCTCAATTTCCACCAAAAAAAGGACCAAAATTTTTGCTACTGTCTACAGAAACAGTATTCAGACTAGTGTAGTTCATGAATCTGTCTTCGTGGATGCCTTTAAGATATATCCATTGGAAGAGATTCCATCTGGTAGGATTAGAACCATATCTTGAAAAAGAATTAGGTGCTGAAAAAGGACAAAGGCCCTCATGTTTCTTAGTGTCCAGACAATGCCTTTTTCAGGTATTCTATTTTTCCTTTTTATATTACTATGTCACTGTAGCAAAATTTGGGCAGAATTTAAGTACAAGGAAACTATAAAGGAGGAAGAAAAGTGGGGTGGTTGGTGGACAGTCAGAGATCAGATTGCAGGGATGAGGAAAAAAATGCCAAGGATGATGTTGGACTTGGAATACCTAATTTTTAATCTCTAGCCTCCTTTAGTCCATGAAGATCCTGCATGAGATCTTCCTGACCCATCAGAACATGCTTCGTTTACTTTAATATGATCTCACAATCTCATCTGCAAGACCCCTATTCAATAAACAATTCTACTTTATTAAATATCCATTTTCTTCTCTGTTTTGACTCCTTAAAACCTGTCTTCTTAGAAGCCGACATTGGGTTTGATGTCATGCACAATAATGAAGCCTTTCCCATATTTCTTTATTCAACTGGTTGTCCTCAATCAAGTTTTTGTCTCAAACCATTGATCCTGTAAAGAAAATGTTGAATCAAAATAGAGAATTATGGATTTGAGAGTCTGAAATATTCGCCTATTTGGCTTTATCTTCTTCCCCTCCCTTTTAATTTCTCTTCCTGTTGCACCACAATAAAGAACAGAGCAAAAGAAAGCTAAAGACATACTTTAAACAAGAATAGAGATAATGACATTAGCCTTGCTTCACTGCATTCGATCATGTTGGATAGAATTTATTTCCTTGCGTCAATGCATTCTTGAGTTGGTAATGTTCCCCATTTTCATGACATCATATGCTCCATCATCACATGCATCTCTTTGTCCCTTTATCTTCTCTTTTTTGACCCAATAGTTTAATATAATTAGTCACTGCATGTGCTTTGAACTGATACACATGCACATGTGTTCACGTATGGGAATAACAATTAAGTAAAGAATTTCATATAATAAAGTCCTTCACCCCAGTCCTAAGGTCTTGTTCATACTTGTCCTCTGTGTACGGCTGCATCAACGAGGAACAGTTGGTCAACAGGACTGTTATGTCCTCCCTCTTGACAAGCTTTCTCTTCAACTTCTGGCATCCGGTTTTCAAAAATCTTCTGAAATTCATGTGGTGTAGATGAATACGTTGACATGATGAACAAGCAGTCAAGAGGGCCTCTGTCAATAATTCGTAAGTTTGCTGTAGCAAGTGGTAATGGGTACCGTCTCATTCTCTAAAGCATGCTTCAGAAATCAGAAGCACTCAGTGTTGACTGTTGAGCATGTGCACATCATCAATGAGGAGGACTCCTGGAACTATCTCCAACTTTTTCCTCCATTAATCTTTTACCTTTCTCTCCAGTCTCCTGTATCATGCACCGATGAAATTGCGAGAAAACCCTGCAACACATAATTGAGACAAATAAGTGTGTGATGTCATCATGTTAGAAAGAGACGAACAACCCTGCTCCTCATAAATTTTCCTCCATTACGTGACGTTTCCTGACCATCCCAAGGACATAGATCACACTATGGATTCGGGATGCATAAATGATCATTCTTTTGAAGGAAAGGGGAAAAGCTAGAAATATCTGATGAAAGGCACGCGGTAGGGGAAAGCTAGTTCTCAAAATGATGGAGGTAATGTTTATACATACAGAAAAGCAAAATCTGTATTAAATACACATCTAGCCAAATGACAAATTGGAACAACGAGACTGGTTTTGAACTCAAGCCTTGGATATGAAGCCTTGCGTGTACCAAGTGACGCCCTCAGTAAGGCCTGTCATTTCCACCAATCTGTCTTCGCACCATCAAAGATTTGGAGATGACTAACCATTAATTTTTTACGGATGATGGACAAATTTCAGGCATGACCAAGCTAGATTTAAAATAGTCACGTTTATCATCTTTCTTTCAACTCCCAAAGTCACATGAAGATAGAAACCTCATCGAAGCTGTGATACATTTGAGTCCAGGAATCTTTCGTTTCAAGAGATTGAAACCTGATCCCAAGTTACTGTGAGTTTTGGGTGTTGTGCTAACTCATTTTCTGTCGAGACTCATCTTTCTTTTGTGCTTTTGTTATAGTCCCATGCTAAGCTAGGAAAACTTTTTCCGAGTTATTTATACCATAATGGGTTGGCCAATCAAATATTGAGCCATGCGAACCAGGGCACCGTGCGGGTGCCGACGCGACAATGAGAAAATAACAGAGAGGGTTCCTTGAGAGATCCTTTCATCTGGTGCCACTCATACATCCCAGCTGGTGATTTTACTGAACCACCGGGTTTTGGCTCTAGAAGAAATAGATTTACTGTTTCCTCAAAGTGAAGATGGACAAAAAGCAAGCGTTATCACTTAAAAGAGTAAGAAATGCCAAATTCATTGAAAACTATTTCAGGCATGCCAGGCACTTATTCAATGGGATTACATGTTGTGATCCCTAATGATTCAAGGGAGATGGCAGGGATGGATTCCCAATAAAGATGTGCAGATCCAAAGTACAAATGTACAGAAATCTTATGCAGGAACAGAGCAAAGAATGGGGACTGTAACGTGCACTGAAAATGTTAAAGATGCTCAGAAGCAGACATCCGCATGCACGAGCATTTCACATCATCCACAAAAACTTCCAATACGAATAGAAATTAAAACCGTCTTTATGACCCCATAAAATATCGGTGCAATAACCTGATATAACTGCCGAACAACAGGAACCGACCTTTGATCACCATGGAAGGAGCTGGAACATGATGTTGCTTAATGATTTCGATCATGTGACATCTCCTTTGAAGCTGATATAACAGAAGAGTTAGAAATCAATTGTATTCCGTAATTTAGAACTCATTTCACGTCTAAGATTTTACAAATTAGGTTTACGATTTACAGCGTTCTTTTTCATGATCCTTTGTCCTCTATACCTTCTCTGCAACTTCAACAGTTCTAAACATGAGAGAATTGTTTTGTGTAGTGAACTAACCTATACATGTTATATGCAGAGATCAATTAACAGGAATCCATGACCATCTCAGGGTTACATAGGACTGAACCCGTTGCCTCTTTTTCTGTTTCCATTGCTAAAGCCTCTTCATCCCTCTTTGTGTTTTCAGCATTCTCAACCTTCAACCGCTTCTGCCAAAGGAATCAACTTGCTTGATTCAGTCAAATAACGAGATAAATACCATATGCAATAAAAAGTAGAATAACGTTAACAAAAGCCAAAATATAGGTTAATTTAAGCCCTTTGAGCAAAACAAAATTCCACCACAGGGTTCTATTTTGAATTCAGACAAAAGTTCCCTAATTTTAAGTACTATAAACACAAATATTTCTCTAAGTTTTCAAGGTTTCTGACATTATAATGAATTTTTCATAAGCAACCAAAAATTTAACCAAAATTATAACATTGAAAAAATCTATTCATTTTGGTTCCACTTTGAGTTACTTAGAACAGGAATTTCCTCGATTGTACAATTTCAAACCACAAGCAGAACCGAAAAATAAAAATATGTCAGGCAAAATCAATAGAAACCTGCTTAGAAAACAAAAAGAGAACCCAACTGGATGATTATATCCATTTGATGCCAACCAATGTCCTAGGTCTAGCCATTTTCAAGCCGGATAAGAGTTTTCTTATGCATTTCATGGAATAGCAATACACTTCAAAAAATTGACACACGTTATCCCAAACCACGAATTCACTAAAACCAACCACAAGACACTTTTTTGCTTTTGCTTTTCCATTTTTTTTTTCTGGTTATGTTTTGTTTTTTCTCTCTCTCTCTCTTTCTCTCTTTTTTTTTGGGGGGGGGGGAGGAGAGGAAGGTGTAAGTAACAACCAGAAGACTAATGGATCACCTTTTTTACCATGGATGAGTCATTTGCCATACGTGAAAACATGTTCGTGAAGAACTTTGCATCTCTCTTATTGCTCTCAGCTTGAAGTCGTTTCAGTGTCTTCTGTATTGATTTCACCTCCCTGAAAGTGAGATCTTACCAAGTTTAGGCTTTTCTTAAGAGAATACTATACTTTTAATAATAACTATACATATGGAGTATGAAGAACCGAGCAAATTCTGTCAACCTACATGCACTGAGGATCAACCTGGAGGGCTTTCTTTATGTCTAATTCAGCCAAGTCCAAATCTGCAGTTTCCATATATGCTTGTGCTCGTCTATATAAAGCTTTCACATTGTAGAACTCAATATCCAGCACCTAACATACATGAACAGTTGAACGATAATTAATAATTTCTTTGTAGATAAATGAGATATATATGATAATATAGTTCATCATCACTTATTTTAATAATGTAACATTTGATTAATTTCAAATTAATCCCGTATAATGCAGTATCTATTATTGTTCAAGGAGGACATATTGGAGGGTAAAATTTGGACAGTTGGATGCAACCTACAATCAAAAATTTTCATCAAACCTAAAGAATCAATCTGAGAAAAATTTGACCTTAGAAAGAAGACAGGAAGTCCCATCTGTTTATCATCTGGTTGTATAGTTGTATTAGAAACATGAACCACATGCCAAGATTAGTGTCACGCCCCGAAATCCATACACTGTGTATGACTATACACGCGTAGGACCGAAGGTGACCCTGCTCGTAAGCGAAACCAAAATTCACACATTCAAACACAAAGACTGCATTTATATATAAAAATCCAAATCCAGAGTACAGCAGAAATTAAAAATTTTTAATCCTTACATAAACCAAATACTAAAAGATGAAGTCACATAATCTAATACCGATGTCATAGTTTACACAACCATATAAAAGCAACTAATATTAAATTATAAATAGTTTTCAATGTTCATAAAACACTATCATGAATTTCCATGTCTCACTTTCTTCTATTTCCCCGATTCTGGTTATTTCCTGCAAAATGGAATTGGGTGAGTTTTCACAAACCCAGTAAGTAGGGCTAATTTACCCTATATGATTAAATTCACTACATCTCTTTATCTTAATATAATTACACACAATACTAATATATATTTATAAAGATAACCATGCTATGTTTTTCCTATGGTTTTGTTCATAACCAATAACATACTAACTTATTTATTTTTCTAATGTGTGAACATGCCTTTCTAATAGAAATAAGACTAAAAGAATAATTTAAACAGAAATACAATTTAACAATAACGTAACCAAATACAAAAGATGTAACACTAATTTTATATAGTTAAGAAAATAATAATCAAGCAAGATTATGAACATGCAAGCAAGCAAATTCAATATCATGTAAGTAAACTGGAATATAAAAGAGTTTTGTAACTTATTTCCATCAATCATCCCTTTTTAAATTAATAGCAATTATACACAATTAACATGACCTGGTTCCCCAATCAAATCTAGACGGTCTTACAGTCAAGCACGCCGCTAGAGCGATCCAACTTATGGCTAAGATCAAAGGCCCTTGGATCCCACTTTAGCGATCAGCAAGGATCGGACTTTCCCGCATTCCCATGAGTACTCGTATGGGTTTTAGGGTATTGTAACCCATGGGGCTCCTTGGTCCCCGACTCTTTTAATTTAAGGGACTCAAATCCCAGGAATTCCAACCTTCGAAGCAGTTGTGAATACCATGTAGGGAACCGATCACATTAATTGCCTAGGGTAGAGTACTCGACTCACCCTTTTCCAGAACACCATGGATTGGGTAAAATATTAACCACCTCCAATGGGTCTGTCAATCATCCAGCGGATTCATGTCACGCTAGTATACCCATGCTAAAACATGCCAGTCTATTTAATGTAGAGCCGGCAAAAATCGAACCGACCCAACGCGGGTCAACCCGATTATAAACGGGTTGGGTTGACCCGTTTATTAATTGGGTTGGGGTTTTCCCAACCCGCCTATAATCGGGTCAACCTGATTTAAAAAAAAGTGAAAAAAGAGGCATGAACCAGCTCGATTAACCCCAACCCGATTATGACCCGACCCGTTGCTAGCTCTAATTTAATGTTATTCCATTAATAGGATCCTTAATATGATCATAGAGTTCACAAGTATATCATAAAATGAACTTCCCATTCCACATTCTATGTAACATATTTGTGTTTCAAGAATTAACCCATTCAATGTTAAATAGATATAAATACACTTTGATACATATATGCTGGAAAGATGAAACCGAATAACTAGCAAGCTAATTTTTACCCATTAATGAATTTAGCTTTTCCATCTATTTAAATATGATTGTACACATAAAACCAAGACAAAAATCATTCTCACAATTACACATTGATTTAAGCCACTCACGTGTTTTGGTAGTGTCACATCCCTTGAGGTTTGCTATTAATAAAAGGAAATCAATATAAACATTTCCACAAGAGTTTTAACACATGTACTTAACAATGCAACAACAACTTCCAATCATCACCTGCATTAAAAAAATTACATTTGCAACTTACAATTTCAACTCATTAACCAACACAACCCCAAATACCCAAATTTTAATTTGTAATCATGAAAGTACCCCAATTTACATATATTTACACCAATATGACTTTTGTTTTATAAAAACAACCATTCAACATATGCAAGTACAAAACAATCATTCTTTGATTCCATTGTCTAAAAAAAATCAATTTAAAACATTGTCAACTCAACCAACAGCACACCATATAACACTCAAAATGAATTATAAATCTGCATATGCCTAATTTATAAGCATGCATAACAATCCGAATTGCCCTTTTTCATAAACAGTGGACCTACACTCAAAATGAATTATAAATTTGCATATACCCTAATTTATAAGCATGCACAACAATCCGAATTGCACTTTTACAAACACTACACTAAAAATGAATTATAAATTTGCATATACCCTAATTTATAAGCATGCACAACAATCCGAATTGCACTTTTTACAAACACTGTACCTGCAAGTGTAAATAGAATTCTTATCAAAAGTGTGATAGGACGCCACTCCCTCATTCAACCACTCATATAATAAACCACGAATGACTAAATCTAATTCGGTCTAACCCATGACGCAAATTAATAGAATATCAACAAATTCCATTCACACATTTTAAAGATTCAACAAAAACACGAATTGATTTATAATAAACAATAAAATCCCATTTCAATAAAGTTTTTCTAACTTTCATTCAACAAGTAGATCAAATAAAAAAAAATAAAACAAAGAAAAGAGGATTATAAGAGACAATGCAAAGAATCATAAAAAAAAATAAATTAATCCTACTTACCTCAACACCCAAACCAAATTTCCCTTGGTTTCTTCTTCTCCAAGATCCCTAGCAGCCACCTCCTCTCTTTTTTTTGCAGCCAACAACCATTCTCATTAGGGTTGTTTCACCCTAATATTCCTTCAATAAGAAGGGTTAAATCTCAGCCATCAATTTTATTAAATCTAAAGGAATATAAGATGCGATATGGTGTATGCTTATGCACACAAATCCCATACCACATCCAATCACAATGTAATAAAACAAAGACTATAAAGTCTTAGTCAAAATTTCAAACTAAGCTTTGACTAGGACCTTACAAATTCATTTTATTTCATTTGGTGATTATAAATGCAGTCTTTGTGTTGGAATGTGTGAATTTTGGTTTCGCTTGCGAGCAGGGTCACCTTCAATCCTACGCGTGTATAGTCATACACAGTGTATGGATTTCGGGGCATGACAATTTGGCATCAGAGCCCTAGATTAAACAATCCTAGGGAAAAGATACTTAGAATTTCTATGTTATGTGATTGATATTTCAAATTCATGTTATGATTTTCATGTTTTCCTCCATCTATAGATGTCGGGAAGGACGAGAAACCAGTCCAATGGGGTTGGATCCTCAGGTGAGGACTAGCCACCCCCATCTCAAATGGAAGATATTCTGAGAATCCTGGGTAGCATGGCTGAAGTGATGCAGAGTAATCAAGCACAACAGTCTAGAGCTCCCATCAATCCTAATACTGCTGAGGAGCCTGAAGCACTCCTAGAGAAGTTTAAGAAGCTATCTCCACCTGCTTTTAAGGGTTCTACCAACCCAATTGAGGCTCAAGAATGGATATCAAAGTTGGAAAAGATCTTTCGTGGAATGAAATGTCCAAATGAAGATAAGATTTCACTCGCTACATTTATGCTTGAAGGGGAGGCTAATACTTGGTGGGAAATGTTGGTGAATTCCAGGAATACTGAGCAATTGGGATGGGAGGATTTTAAGAAATTGTTCTTTGAGACTTATTTCCCTGCTAGCTACAAAATGCAAAAGGCTAGTGAATTCCATAGGTTGGAGCAAGGAATGATGTCAGTAGCTGAGTATGAGTCTCAGTTCACCCAGCTTTCTCGTTTTGCACTTGAATCTATGGCAGATGATTTGTCTAAGGCCAGGAAGTTTGAGAGGGGATTGAGGCCTCCTATCCGCTCTCGTGTGCTACCTTTTCGTCCACCTACGTATGCTGATGTGGTAGACACAGCTTGATTGGTTGAAGGGGATATGGAGGAAAATCGGATGGCCCGAGAGCAGGATGCAAGAGGCAAGGGCAAGAAATCTTATGCTTGTTATTCTGGTGGTCAACCCAAAGGCAAGAAGCAAAAGATTCAGGGAAATTCAGCATCTGGTGCCAGTTATACTCAAGCTATTCCCATTTCATCTAGACCATCACCAAGGTGTTTCAATTGTGGAGGTATTGGACATATTAGCAAGAATTGTAGGAAGCCAAGAAAGGAGAACTCATATCAGCCTCGTTATGGGGAAAATGCTCCAGCCTTGTTACCTCCACCGCCACCTCCAGGTATTATGTCCTCTTTGGCTTCTAAGGATGTTGGTGCTTCTAATGCTGTAGTAAAAGGTCTGTTATTGTTTTTTCATGTGCCTGTGACTGTGTTGTTCGATTCTGGAGCATCTTTGTCATTCATTTCTGCTTCCTGCATGAATTGTTTGGGTTTGATTCCTGTTCCATTAAGTAATGCTATGACTGTTAGCAATCCTTTGGGTGATACTGGTAATCTGGATAGAGTTTGCAAAGATTGTGAGTTCAGGATTGATGATGAAATTTTACTTATAGATTTGATTGTTTTAGATATGGGGGAGTTCGATGTCATCCTTGGCATGGACTTACTAGCATCTTATCATTCTAGTTTGGACTGTTACCATAAGACGGTGACTTTCCACCCTATTGGTAGACCATTGTTTATGTATGATGGGTCCAAACCTGGTTTATCATGCTTTGATGTTTTGGCTACCTTAGAAGTGGAGTCAGAATCAGGGTTGGAAGGAATACCGGTTGTTAATGAATTTTCAGAGGTATTTCAAGAGATACCAGGGTTACCTCCCAAGAGGAAGATTGATTTTTGTATTGATCTCATGCCTGGTACACAACCTATTTCTTTGACAATTTATCGAATGGCACCAACTGAGATGAAAGAGTTGAAGGAACAGTTGGATGGGCTGTTAGAATTGGGATTTATAAGGCGTAGCACATCACCTTGGGGAGCACCTGTCCTATTTGTAAAGAAGAAGGACGGTTCTCTAAGGTTGTGTGTAGACTATCGGAAGCTCAACAATGTGACAATGAAAAACAAGTACCCACTTCCAAGAATTAAGGACTTATTTGATCAGCTGAAGGGTGCAAGGTATTTTCTAAAATTGATTTAAGGTCAGGATATCACCAGCTAAGGATAAGGAAGGAAGACATACCTAAGACTGCTTTTAGGACTAGGTATGGCCACTATGAATTCGTGGTGATGCCATTTGGGCTTACGAATGCGCCTGCTGCTTTTATGGATCTCATGCATCGTATCTTCAGGACTCAAATTGATCAGTTTGTTGTTATTTTTGTGGACGACATCCTCATCTACTCTAAGTCTGAGGAAAAGCATAGGTATCATTTGAGAGTGGTTTTGCAGATGTTAAAGCAGCATCAGCTTTATGCTAAGCTATCAAAATGTGAATTTTGAAAGAAGAGGTTAGATTTTTGGGGCATGTAGTATCTAGTGGAGGAGTATCAGTTGACCCATTGAAAATAGAAGCAATATTGGAACGGAAGCAACCTAAGTCAGTAACTGAGGTCAGGAGCTTTCTGGGTTTAGCTGGTTACTACAGGAAGTTCATTGAAGGATTTTCTAGGATAGCTTCTCCATTAACCAAGCTAACCAGAAAGGGGTGAAAATTTATATGGTCTGATGATTGTGAAAGGGCCTTCATAGAATTAAAGGCAAGATTAACATCAGCACCAGTTTTGACATTGCCAATAAGTGGAAAGGGCTACACAGTGTTTACAAATGCTTCATTGCAAGGCCTAGGATGTGTACTGATGCAAGAAGGCAAGGTAGTAGCTTATGCATCACGACAACTAAAACCACATGAGCTCAATTATCCAACTCATGATTTGGAATTAGCTGCTGTGGTGTTTGCACTCAAGATATGGAGACACTATCTATATGGAGAGAAATTTGAACTGTTCACAGACCATAAAAACTTAAAGTACATCTTCTCTCAGAAGGATTTAAACTTGAGGCAACGTAGATGGATGGAGTTAGTTAATGACTATGACTTCACAATTCAATATCATCCTGAGAAAGCTAATGCAGTAGCAGATGCTTTGAGCAGGAAGAAGCACATTGTATAGATTGGCAGTGCAGGAGAGTAGTTTGGTAGGAGCAGTGATAGATATGGGTTTATGTCCTATTTCTCAGTTGACACAGAATTTCATTTCCCAGCTTAGCATTCAGCCAGATTTGATTCAAAGGCTTATAGCAGAGCAGAAAGGGGATCAGACACTGCAGTTCTTAGCAACAGTCAGGCCAGATTGGGTTTTGCATGTCGATGGTAGTATCAAGTTTAAGGGTAGAATTTGTGTACCCAAAGAAAGAGGGTTTAGAGAAGAGATTATAAGAGAAGCTCACAAGTCTAGATACAATGTGCATCCAGGCGGCAATAAGATGTATAATGACATTCGAAAGGTATATTGGTGGGAGAACATGAAGAATGAAGTGGCAGAATTTGTAGCTAGATGTGCAATCTGCCAACAAGTGAAGGCAGAACATCGAAAACCACCAGGGCTTCTTCAACCATTGCCTATTGGAACCTGGAAGTGGGAGAATGTGTCTATGGATTTCATTATGGGTTTACCTCTAACCCGTAATCATCATGATGCTATTTGGGAAGTGGTGGACCGGTTGACAAAGACAGCACATTTCCTACCTATTAATTCTAAGATTAGCATGAAGGAATTAGCACAGTTGTATGTATCTGGAATAGTGCGGTATCATGGAGTGCCAGTCACTATTGTATCAGACAGAGATTCCAAGTTTACTTCTAAATTTTGGAGCAGTCTCCATAAGGCCATGGGAACCAAACTAAATTTTAGCACTGTTTATCACCCACAGACTAATGGCCAAACAGAGAGAGTTAATCAAGTTCTAGAGGATATGTTGAGAGCTTGTATTCTTGATTTTGGAGGAAGTTGGGAAAGTCATATCCCTTTGGTTGAATTTGCATATAACAACAGTTATCAAGCTAGTATTGGGATGGCATCATTTGAAGCCTTCTATGGTAGACCTTGTAGATCTCCAATATTTTGGGCTGATGTGAGTGATACTGTTGTATTAGGTCCAGACTATATTCAAGAAGCAACAAACAAAATCAAAGTTATCAGGGATAGACTTAAAACAGCTCAAGATCGTTAAAAAAGTCATGCAAATAAAAGGAGAAGGCATCTGGAATTCATGAAAGGGATTATGTCTTTTTGAAAGTATCTCCCATGAAGGGTGTGTTTAGATTTGGGAAGAAAGGAAAGTTAGCACCTCGCTACATTGGACCCTTTGAAATTGTGGAAAAGGTTGGAAAAATGGCATATAGACTGGATTTACCTGCTCAACTGTCTTCAGTTCACAACGTGTTTCATGTATCTATGTTGAGAAGATTTTTTCCTGACCCTTCTCAAATGGTGAATTGGAAATCCTTGCCACTTAAAGCTGATGTCTCATATGAGGAAGTTCTGGTTAAAATTATAGACAGGAAGGAACATGTAATGAGAAGAAAGACTATTTCCTTAGTAAAAGTACTTTGGAACAATCATGGAGAGGAAAAAGCTACTTGAGAATCAAAAGAGGAAGTTAAAGAAAAGTACCCATATTTCTTCTCAGAATCGGTAAGTTATTATATCATTTTTTATTTATTGATTTTATCCCAATTTCGAGGACGAAATTCCCATAAGGTGGAGAGATTGTAAGGTCCTAGTCAAAGCTTAGTTTGAAATTTTGACTAAGACTTTATAGTCTTTGTTTTATTACATTGTGATTGGATGTGGTATGGGATTTGTGTGCATGAGCACACACCATATTGCATCTTATATTCCTTTAAATCTAATAAAATGGATGGCCGAGATTTAACCCTTCTTATTGAAGGAATATTAGGGTGAAACAACCCTAATGAGAATGGTTGTTGGCTGAAAAAAAAAAAAAAAGAGGAGGTGGCTGCTAGGGATCTTGGAGAAAAAAAAACCAAGGGAAATTTGGTTTAGGTGTTGAGGTAAGTAGGATTAATTTTTTTTTTTATGATTCTTTGCATTGTCTCTTAAAATCCTCTTTTCTTTGTTTTATTTTTTTTTATTTGATCTAGTCGTTGAATGAAAGTTAGGAAAACTTTGTTGAAATGGGATTTTACTGTTTATTATAAATCAATTCGTGTTTTTGTTGAATCTTTAAAATGTGTGGATGGAATTCGTTGATATTCTATTAATTTGCGTCATGGGTTAGACCGAATTAGATTTAGTCATTTGTGGGTTATTATATGAGTGGTTGAATGAGGGAGTGGCGTCCTATTACACTTTTGATGAGAATCCTATTTACACTTGTAGGTACAGTGTTTGTAAAAATGCAACAATGTTTGTAAAAAGTGCAATTCGGGTTGTTGTGCATGCTTATAAATTAGGGTATATGCAAATTTATAATTCATTTTTAGTGTAGTGTTTGTAAAAGTGCAATTTGGATTGTTGTGTATGCTTATAAATTAGGGTATATAAATTTATAATTCATTTTGAGTGTAGGTCCATTGTTTATGAAAAAGGGCAATTCGGATTGTTATGCATGCTTATAAATTAAGGCATATGCAGATTTATAATTCATTTTGAGTGTTATATGGTGCGCTATTGGTTGAGTTGACAATGTTTTAAATTGATTTTTTTTTGGACAATGGAATCAAAGAATGATTGTTTCGTACTTGCATGTATTGAATGGTTGTTTTTATAAAACAAAAGTTATATTTGTGTAAATATATGTAAATTGGGATACTTTCATGATTACAAATTAAAATTTGGGTATTTGGGGTTGTGTTGGTTAATGAGTTGAAATTGTAAGTTGCAAATGTAATTTTTTTAATGCAGGTGATGATTGGAAGTTGTTGCTGCATTATTAAGCACGTGTTAGAACTCTTGTGGAAATGTTTATATTGATTTTCTTTTATTAATAGCAAACCTCAAGGGTTGTGATACTACCAAAACACGTGAGTGGCTTGAATCAGTGTGTAATTGTGAGAATGATTTTTGTCTTGGTTTTATGTATACAATCATGCTTAAATAGATGGAAAAGCTGAATTCATTAATGGGTAAAAATTAGCTTGCTAGTTATTCGGTTTCATCTTTCAAGCATATATGTATCAAAGTGTATTTATATCTGTTTAACATTGAATGGGTTAATTCTTGAAACACAAATATGTTACATAGAATGTCGAATGGGAAGTTCATTTTATGATATACTTGTGAACTCTATGATTATATTAAGGATCCTATTAATGGAATAACATTAAATAGACTGGCATGTTTTAGCATGGGTATACCTAGCGTGACATTAATCCGCTGGATGATTGACAGACCCATTGGAGGTGGTTAATATTTTACCCAATCCACGGTGTTCTGGAAAAGGGTGAGTCGAGTACTCTACCCTAGGCAATTAATGTGATCGGTTCCCTACATGGTATTCACAACTACTTCGAAGGTTGGAATTCCTGGGATTTGAGTCCCTTAAATTAAAAGAGTTGGGGACCAAGGAACCCTGTGGGTTGCAATACCCTAAAACCCATACGAGTACTCATGGGAATGCGGGAAAGTCTGATCCCTGTTGATCGCTAAAATGGGATCCAAGGGCGTTTGATCCTAGCCATAAGTTGGATCGCTCTAGCGGTGTGCTTGATTGTAAGACCGTCTAGATTTGATTGGGGCACCAGGTCATGTTAATTGTGTATAATTGTTATTAATTTAAAAAGGGATGATTGATGGAAATAAGTTACAAAACTCTTTTATATTCCAGTTTACTTGCATGATATTGCATTTGCTTGCTCGCATGTTCATAATCTTGCTTGATTATTATTTTCTTAAATATCTAAAATTATTGTTACATCTCTTGTATCTGGTTACGTTATTGTTAAATTGTATTTTTGTTTAAATTATTCTTTTAGTCTTATTTCTAGTAGAAAGGCATGTTCACACATTAGAAAAAATAAATAAATTAGTATGCTATCGGTTATGAACAAAACCATAGGAAAAACATAGCATGGTTATTTTCATAAATATATATTAGTATTGTGTGTAATTATATTAAGATAAAGAGATGTAGTGCATTTAATCATATAGGGTAAATTAGCCCTACTTACTGGGTTTGTGAAAACTCACCCAATTCCATTTTGCAGTAAATAACCAGAATCGGGGAAATGGAAGAAAGTGAGACATGGAAATTCATGATAGTGTTTTATGAACATTGAAAACTATTTATAATTTAATATTAGTTGCTTTTATATGGTTGTGTAAACTGTGACATCGGTATTAGATTATGTGACTTCATCTTTTAGAATTTGGTTTATGTAAGGATTAAAAATTTTTCATTTCTGCTGTACTCTAGATTTGGATTTTTATATATAAATGCAGTTTTTGTGTTGGAATGTGTGAATTTTGGTTTCGCTTACGAGCAGGGTCACCTTCGGTCCTACGCGTGTATAGTCATACACAGTGTATGGATTTCGGTGCGTGACAATTAGCCACATGCCAAGTTTCATGAACTCATTGAGAACCCATAGAAAACCAGATTAGATAATCATAATAACAAAACTACCAGATTATTTGGACTGTCAGTCCAAAATCAGATGCTTATAACACAATCTCCTAAAGGATTGTACATATGAGGTAGGAGAATGTACTGACATGTTATGCAGCAAGGGATTGTTGTTTCCAGAATGTTCTTTAAACTCATTCAGGTAAGTTTTATATTATTTTGGTCATGTTTGGTTAACATGTAACAAGATGAGTTGCAATCTAAAATAGATGTTTTGTTGAGATGCAAGTAAAATGGGGTTGTTCAATTGAACTTGACATCATATTAGACATTGCTAGTAGATTTTTGCTTTTCTTTTCTTCTTCTTATTGGCCTCATTAGTTTATTTGTCATTTTCAACTCCTGTTTCTAGAATTGTAGCTGCAACTGTTAATATGGTATTTGTTGCAGATTCAGAATAGGCAATATATTCTAATCCTTACAAATGCATAGGAATCTCACATATATCTTACCTTTGAAGTTAACTTGATTGCTCCATGGAAGTCATTGAGTTTGAGGCAACATGCAGCACCATTTAGCCAGCAAGACACCCTTAATGATTTAGCTAGCTTTTGCTCATCATCCCCAAAGGATTCACCTTCACTAATACAGTCCACAGCCTAAGTGTATGATGACAGAAGTGAACAGTTATCAGTTTAGAATCTCAAGAAGTTAACATTCCGACAGCCCTTGACTGCATTACCTTGTCATACCGTTTTGATGCTTGTTTATACTTCCCACTCTTAAATAAAATATTGCCTTCTTCTTTCTTCTTCTTAGATGCCTCAATTTTCTCACAATTACTCATCTCCCATGGTGCTTTTTCCTGTGAAAAGAGAAAAACAAAAAACGAATGTCACATTTAGCACCGGAGGAAGTCTATAGAAGTCCATCATGGTTTTGGACTATGTTTAAGAAAAAGATATAACATTGTACCCAGAATCAATAAGGCTATTACATTGATAAAATCTAGCATTTCGACTTCATAAACCAATGTTGAATAAGAAGGAACCGTAGCAAGATCTCGCTTAACTTCACTGCTCCCAAATCCATAATCAGGACTAATTGTCAAAATGGACAGTTCAGCCTTTTTCATAGTCATTGCTGCTCGGTCTAACCCAGGAATCACTTGTTCTACAAACAACAGAAGAAAAAAAAAGGGAAAGAAAAAAAATAAAAAGATCGCTTAAGGCAGATGAGATGGTTTCTGCTAGCTAGTTATGAGTCCATTTTTCTTCATGATGATCTGGCCTCTAATTATGCATAAAAAAATTATTACTAAAATTTTGATAGGGAACTGACCTTCATCTGTAACAAATTCCAATGGGCCCTCTCCATTGAAACCTTTCCTCTCAAAAACAGTGCCATCTTCCAGTTTAGCAGTATATCTAACTGCAAAATGGTCAAATAACAAAAAAGGATTAAGCAATTTGTATCAATGTAAAATAATTTAAGTACAAATCCAAGTAATGTTATTGGCCCACTTAAATTTTTACGCGACTGTGGAAACCAACTATCCAATTGGACTGGACATAATCCAACGGCATGTTTGGCAATGGAACATGTAATTGATTTCCACGGTCTAGAAACACATCAGCAATGCACATTAAATGTCTGGTAAACACACCTACGAAGCAATTTTTAATGACGAGTTCACTAAAAATTCTGATCCAATAGAAGCAGTTGACTCCCTGCTTTTCGAAATTGCTTTTGTGGGAATGAGTTTGGTCATTTAAAGTGACTTTTTTGTTGCAATTTTTATTTTTTATTTTTTTATCTTGATACTATTCTATACCTATTTTATCACTTTGTAAGTCCCGAAAGCACTTCTCAAGGCAGCTTTTTATGAAAGCTTTTTCATAAGAACAATTCTAAATGAATTGCTTCTCCTTTCTAGAAATCAATCCGAAAAGGCCTAAAAATAAAATCCATCAAACATATCCAAAAGATCTTATCAACATCATACTACTGAACAGCACCATAGCAAAAATCAAAGTTCCATCACTTCAAATGTCTCATGGAAGTGATTATTCAACCTCATTTCATCCTAGGCAGGGTATGGAAAAAGTTTAAACAATAAATGGAAACCTTTTATCATTATGTAAAGTGACTCCTGACCATTCACTATTATTTTTTTTTCCCTTTTCTCTTTTAATATTATGCTAATTAACAGCCCTTAGAACAGCAGTAACATCAATTTTAATCAACATCCATGTAACATGTGAAAAAGTGAAATCTAAAAATGAGCATTTTATGGGAAGATATTCAACCAAGCATTTTATTGAAGGAATTGCACAGTGAAAAATAGAAATTATTAGGAATATACTAATTTCAACAGTAATGAAAACCTCAAGAGTGGGTAGCTCATGTACCAGAATACTTACTAGTAACAGCAGCTCCTTCATTGGGAGAAAGCATGCCTTCTCCCTCCTTCAAAATCTTTTTCAAAACCTTGGAATCACCAGTAACATCTATGACAGGTTTGAAGGACACCAACTTGAGATCAATGTTTAACACAGAACTAGGAGGGATAGCACGAAATTGACTATCAGCATCTTTTCCCTTATCTCCAAAGGCATCTGCAAGACATGTTATTTGTTATTTTTAGATTAAAGAGAATTTTTATCCCTAAAAATAGCTCTGAAATTTCCATGCATATAATTGAAACATGATCATACAATATGCAGAACACTTACATGTTAAATGATTCTAGTGTATGAAGGACATCTACAGTCGGGCCATCAGAATAAAAACAAAGAAACACGACTTTTTGCTTTTCACCAACACTTATGTTACACAGATTCTTCACTCACCGCGAATTACCCATGTTGGCATGACACCATATGGTTATGGACACAGGATCTGTATTGGATCTTTCATAACCGTGTCTAATCTTTTTAACAGCTATTGAATTTCATTTTAATCATTATATTCTCACTCATCAAGTTTTAAAAGGAAATTAAAATCAAATCGTATTAAAAACTAAAAAAATACTTTTGAATATCAAGGTAGTAGGGGGAATGGTTAGACATACACTGAGGTTGAATTATTAACTCGACTTTCTCCCCCCTTTTCATGGTCTTGAGTGCTTTTGGCAATGCTGGACAAAAATGACCTGCAAGACTAATTTCATCTGAAACCATGCACAATATTGCTTATAGAAACAGAACATTATGCTCAATATTACATACCATCTTTTACATAAAAATCTATTCCATCTTCAGGTGATTGTGCGACCAGTGTTCCATCAGCCAGAGTTATGTGGTACTTTACTGTATTAACAACAAAAAGCAGAACCAATACTCAAACCAACCAATAGCCATTGCAATAGGACAGTCAAAACACCATGCAAAACAAAAAAAATTACTAATCTATGGCAAACACCCATCTCTATATATAATATGAAAGGCAAAGGGATCAATAATATGGAATATTGTTACTTACGATACCTGTAACTTCGTCCAAATCGCCTGGCTGCTCATTTTTCTCCCCTTTCTCCAAAATTTTCTTGATAATTCCACCATCCTTGCAGACATCCATAATCGTAATCCATGAGATAAGTTCTACTTCAAACTGAATATCCGAATTAGGAGGCACACCATTAGCGCCCACAGTTCCATAACCTAAATGAGAAGGCAGCGTGAACAATGCCGCTTCCCCCTTTTTCATGGTAATTATCCCATGATCCAACCCAGAAACCACTTGACCTAGGAAACCCATCAGTAAAATCTAATTAAAGTTATACGACAAGAGGAAAACATCGATAAAGAAAAACAGAAATTGAAACTGAAAGAGGGATTTAATAATTTAAAAAAAAAAAATGAGAAGGAACACCCATTCAAATATCAGAGGGCAAAACTGAAAACCTCACCATGACCAAGCTTAAAAGTGAAAGGCTCGCCTGTATCCTTGCTGGAATCGAACTTGGTTCCGTCGAGTAAAGTACCCACGTAATGGACTGGATCAATAAACCATTACTTTCAGAAATGAAATACATCAATGAAGAAGTACAAAAAGAAGCACTTTGAAGGAACTAAAAGGAATTAAGTAAAATGAGAAACGTGAAATTTAATTTCTCGAATTATACAACTCTGAATTATTCTTCGTTACCAGTAACCTCATCCCCTAATTCGGGGCTCTCCCATCCATGACCGGGCTTGAGGAGCTTCTTCTTGAGACCACAGCTGTGAATTTCCCTCTCTTCGCCCACCCTGAGAGGAGGTGCGGATTCGATCACTTCGCCTGGCTCTTCGTCGAGCTCGCTCTCGTCTTCAATGTCCGATAGATTAGTGTCTCTATCGGTCGCCATGTGTGAATTTCCGATCAATTCAACGCTAATAGTCACAGTTCGAACTTCGCAGTGTGTATTTATACTTGAATTCGGATTGTCATCTGCGGGGAGCTCGAACAATGGGAAGTGCACTTAGCGAAATGAGGCGCACGTCAGATAACATCTTATTTATTTATTTATTTTGGGATAAAGTTAAGGTAGCGTTTGGGATTGTTAATGCTTATAGATAAGTACTTAAAAGATAAGTTGGCTTATTTAAGTACTTATCCATAGTTATAAAAAAGTGCTCATATGACAAGTTTGGTGTTTGGTAAACACATTTATTTAAGCACTTGACATATCAACTACTTCAATTTCGATCAGATTCATCCCCTTCTTTTCATTTGGTAAAACTCTTCCTTGTCAAGGTCTCGTTCAATTTTATTACATTGGAACGATGTCGGGACTCAATTTGGTCATTTGCTGAAAAGGCATGACAATAATTTCCCAGAAAAAAACAAAAACACCGGGGATTCCACTTCAAGTTTATTAGGGTTTTGTCCTGCGACCCCAACCCCCATCAAGAAACGCAAAAGAACAAGAGGAAATCTTCAATAGACATGGACTATTGGATTATTGGATTATAAGTAGTTAGAAACTAGTGGGGCATTCCAGTTAAAATTTCTTCAAAATTGAACTACATGGAAACGAGAAACATAAAAGGAGGCAAGAGAGCCTAGACCACTAAATTTCCATCACGGATCCGACTACCAGGCCTCTTTATCTTCACACATACATAAAAATATTCAAAATCCTAGCAATACAGCACCACAAAAAATGAAACAACTTGAGCAAGGACTGCGATCATCCCAAATCAAGAAGAAAGAAGTTATCATCGAGTATAGATGTGAACACTGATATCGATGCAGAAGATGGTGATGAGGTTGAAGTAGCTGATGGCGTGCACCAGATAGACATCCCGCTAGTTGTACAGGTTCTCTACTTTTAAGTTGTGATAGAGGAGAGGTGCTACAGCCGAATAGAGAAAGAGGTAAAAAATCTCGCAGAGACTCAAGGGCGAAAGAGAGCTCAAAGTCGAGAGAGAGCTTGATCGAGAGGGCTTATCGAAATAGAGGAAGGAGAAGCCACTCTCAAGTGCTTCTCCTTATGGGTCATCTTCCTTTTCTTCTTATGGGTAAATACTTACCCATCTAAGATAACCAAACAGATTTTAGGCTTAAATAAGTGCTTTAATAAACCATAAGCCCATATAAGCACTTATTTAAGCAATCCCAAACGTAGCCTAAGTGTTAAACTAGAATTGGAAAGCACTTAGGGATATGGTCTTTGTCCAAGCCCATCCAGCTTGATGATCGAGCTTATGACTTAATGACCGAGTTGTTCAATGAGCATACTTAAATGCCCAAGCTGCCCAACAATAATCACTTAGACATCTAATTTTATACTTCAAAATGAGACAAAAACATTAATCTTTTCTTTTTATGATAAATAAATAAAAATCTTGTGAAGAAATTCCACTTGCGACAAAAAAGTGTTACCATTTTGAAAAAAAGATAAAAGAGTGAAGACGTGTAGAGTAGATATGAATAGGTTAGGGATAGAAAAGAAAGTATTAATTAAATACCAATTAAATAATTAAAATTTGGGTCAGGCCCCATGAGCCCAACATTTCTTATTTCTCATCAAGCCCATTCAAAAATTTTCAGGCTTTTAAAAATCAATCCCAGCCTTGGGTCAACAATCGCATGACCAAACCCATCTCAAAACGAGTTGGTCACCTTGGGCGGGGTGGTCACTTGGCTCATGAACACCCTTAAGAGCACCTAAACCACTATGATAGATGTCATTTACTTTTTATATGATAATTGGATGGCAAAACTATAAAAGGCAAAATAAGAAATTAAGAGATTCAAGTTCATGAAATGATACAAGGGCTTTGCAGGTGGGTTAGTGTATTTGGGGTTTATTTGTCTAAGGTGGGTCCAAAGGGTCCTACTTAGGATGGATTCCATGTCATATGAAAAAGAAAAAGAAAAAAAAATAGATGAAGATATTTGAAAGAGATTAGACATAGCATGCATTAAGGATTCAAAGAGTAGATTAAAATGATTTGGACATGTAAAGCACAAATTATTGTTGATAGAATAAAATGGAAAGACATATTGAAAGGCTTAAAAGATAAATAATAAGACATAAAAGGACATGAATAGAGTTAATAAACAAGAATTGCAAAATTATAAATCAATTGGACATGATTTTTAATAGAATAGATAGAGAGACAAGAGGAAATGTCGCTGACTCCACTTTGATAGGAATTGGCTTATGACTTTAGTGTTAGGGGTATCACTGCAATGAATATTACAAATAAAAAGAGATATATATAGCCTTTTTTGTGATTGAAAGGAGTTCTATCTATAAGCTCTAATTTTATCACGTGTAAAATTGCCGTAGATATGTTCCAAACTTTGGAAGATAATTTTTCGCCCATAGAAATTAAAGATGGTGAGAGGTGAAAACCATCCGACGGGCTCGGCTCAGAAGTCAGAACGTTGGATCGTCTGTTATCGTGGCCTTCGATCGTTGACTGCCAAGTGAAAGCATATAAGGTTGGAGTCTTTTAGTACTCGTCAGACGTTGGACTTTTACTGCTTTGGATTGCAGGCCATCTGGCCATGCTTAGCCTCTTAGCTATCAAGATTCTGGATTTCGCCTCTTTTTCAATTGTTCAGAAATTTTTTTCTCATTCGCGTCAATTACGTACGTAGGTGGCTTTCCTGAATCCTGAGAGCTGGAGGTGCGGACGGTGGACGGACTAGACCGTTAGTTTACTATTTCAAAAATTTCCAATAAGAACATTAGACTAGTTTATGAACTTATGGGCTTGCAGCCTGCAAACACATTTGTGTCATTGTGGACAATCAAATGGGACCATTTGTGCAATTTCTGCTTCTCTGTGGTAAGGACTTGTTTCTATACATTAAAAGAAAAAAAAAATTTTTAAATTGACGACAACAAAAAGAATAAGTACATCTATTTGGCAATTTTATCGGTTGGTCCACTCATTTTCAAACCATTGCGAGAACGGGCGACCTATTTCTCCTGTCACCATTACAACCTACTGGCCATCATAGGAAACAATCGCACCCTACGAGATAGGTTTGAAGCTATGGCCGGAAAAGCTAACGCAAAAAACGTAATGGGGGTTGTAGTGAGAAACTTTTGTCCACCAAAAAAGCACCCTTATTGATGGGTATGCCGTATATGACCACAAAGCCAAAGCTCCATTATAGATAAGCTTCGCGTTTGAGCTAATCTTGAGAGCCCGGCCACAACAGAAAGAGGGAAATATAATAAAAGGAGATATGGACCCACAAACATGGGTGGTTGGCAAACTAACACTGACGTTAATAACCTTCCTTTTTGGTAGTAATGTACTCATTCCCTCTGGAACTGGTCAATTTTTACCACGAAAATGTGATCCCAGTGAACAACAACATTACAGTACTTGCAAGATCGAACACATTTTGAAGAAGCGGAGAATGCAAGGAAATGCGCAAATCGGAGAGAGAGAGAGAGAGAGAGAGATTGCAAAGTAATCCAAAGTTACAATTCTGGGTAAATATTTAATTATTTATCGACAAAAAGTAGGCTTCCCTGTGACGGAACAGCTTCTGCTTCTCGGATACATCATGATATCATCGCCAAAATCACAAGGTTTGTCTTCATCAATTCTTCCAACTGCAACAACGCTAAAGCTCCTGGGCACCATCTTCGATCCCGTCGACGACGGTGGCCGGGGGCGGAGGAGATCCGTCTCCACCTTATTCCCCAGGTGGTTTGTAGAACAGGCTCGAACAAGCTCCCTGAAATCCTCGTTGCGGCTGGATGCGGAAGAGTTGGTACTGAAGCTCCTGGGCAGGGGATAGACCGGCCCAGTAGGGCACCCCATGAAGACGTCGCAACTCGTCCGCGAGGCACAATCAGTCAGGCTACCAACGTACAAGTCCCTGGCCCTGCACAGAATCCTAATGGGCGCCTTCAACAACCGGATTAACTTGCTTTGCTTGTTCGTTTTTTTGCCCATGTTGCACTTCTCGGATAGAAAGCAAGAACTAAAAAGCTAGTATATCGATCAATGATGGGATCAGACGCAGAGATTTGGGGTTTATAAACGAAAGGGGATTTGCAGGAGGTTTAATGGCTACTTGGGGAGATCGTAAACCGGTCGAAACTCGAAAGGGACGGGTAGAGTGAGAGCTAGCGATAGCGCGTGGCGCTTGACTGTTTCTTTAATTTGAGCCGGGTTTCGTAAATTTATAAGATAGCGTTTGTGCAAATAAAGAGTAACTAAAATATTGAAGTGGAGTGTCGTGTGGGCCTTTTCGAGGTCGAGTAGATTAGAATCAATTGGAATTCTATGTGCTAAACTACACCCAGCAACTGATAAACCGTGCGCGGCCAACCGCACACAGCCACGGCCGGCCGCTAAACTTTCTTCCTTGATCCTTTTTAATTCTTAAGATTAAAACCTTACATTAATTCTTTTCCTTTCTTCACACTAGGTAAAATGTCTTCTGTACATTTTATTTTGTTCCCAATACACAGAGTCGAGCCCAGTCCAAACCAAATTCATGCATTACTCTGTTGAAAGCTCCATTCATTCTATTTAACTAGTCTTGTTCAAAAGGACAAGGCATATGATGCGAACAATGAGACGTAAGAGCAGGCCGAGTTGGAAGAGAATATATAAAGTTAAGTTTCATGCCATATCGTGCTCGTATCGAAACGAATTGGTCAACCCTAAATTTTAAAGGCTAAACACAAACGGGTTCAAATCCTCTACCATCTGCGCCTGCACCGTGTCCTCGACATGCAAGCTAGACCTCATCAGGCCGATGATCCATGTTTTGGTAACCGATTTGCCACTCGTAAGCGACACTTCTTGTTGGGATATTGTATTCATACCCTCTTATATATATAGCTTCATTTATTAATTTAAGCTTTTCAGTGCAACGTTTGTTTAACATGGTACTAGCAAGATGCGGGTATAATACTACTGCACGTATGTGCAAAGGAAATGGATAGAGGAGATGTAAGGGGGGAACAGTTGTAAAACTAATTGCTAAGTTTTGAAAAAATTGAGACAATTTTGACCATTGTACCATTTTATTAATGAATCTTCTCAATGGTGTATAAAGACTGTTTTAGAAAGTCGAACATTTTAATTGGTGTGATTCTCAAGGAGGCAATTCACCTTATATATAACATATATTAGAGCGGGGTGTCTTCTGTTCAATGCCCAAGACAAGTTGCCTTCACATTTATTTGTATCCATGGTATATGATTAATCCCCTCAATCAAGAGATTATTTCCTTTGGTGTTGTAAACGAACGATCTCATTCCTTTGTTGTTGTAAATATGCAACTATGATTCCACCACTATATCTTAAATTAATTCCTTTTAGATTAAATCCTTTAGAACTTTATCATTTGCATTCTCTAAATTATTTAAAACGATATGAATGTGTCTTCCACTCTCTTTCTTTTCTTATCTTAAAAAAAAATATTTTTTATTTTGTTTGGTGGGTGGAGTGGTAGGTTTCGAAATCAAGGTATATATAATGGGTTTTATGGCTGTCCTGTTCACAACACTAACCAGTGGACCTCCCTTGCAAGGGTTTTAAGAGCAGAACACGTGGCAACAAATCCCAAAAACACGTTGCAACCTAGATGAATTCGTTAATGGGCCCGAGTTACTTAACTTTAAATTATTAGATTTTGATATCTAAGAATTAATTAAGCGTGACATAGAAAGCTCAGCAGCTATAATTTTCCCTTTTATGAGTTAGGTGTAATGGGGCCAACTGGCTCCTATTTTTTTCCCAAGTTGCTTGTTCTTTGGAAATCTTGGTGAAGGGTCACGAGAAGGCAATATTGGAACTCCAGTTAGGTCTCTGTCAGGTTTGATGGATGGCAAAATTTCCTATCTGCCTTTTCTATGTCTAAGTTGGTTTTAATTTTAAGAAAATTGTTCCATAGAAAGAAATATTTATGTCAAGCCTTGAGATGATGTTACAAACTTTGGTATCTTGAGTGTGGTTGGAAGGTTCTAAAATAACAGGAAGGAATCTAAAAATGGGTATAGTATTAGACCATTAGGTTAAACAAGTCGCATTCTATGTGCCTTTGCCATCTATGGTCTTCTCGATCGGTAATCATTTGAAGAGATAGATGGGCCTTTTCAGCCGAATGCAGACGCATCTTATCCTTACTGGAGGCACGCTTTTCTTGTCGGTGAACTTGACAATGGAAATTATCCTTATCTAAACCATAATATATATTTAGAAAGCGTGTTAAGAAGCAATAATATTAATTCATCAACCTCACTAAAAGGGCATAGCCTGGATTACCAACTTCATTATTAAAAATATTTATACTGGTAGGTCAGGTTAATGGGTAATATAATGGTCACGTCATTAGGAAGCCCAATAGAATTTTATTAGGTACAATTGGGGCTGAGCCTGAGTTAAATGACACTTTCAATCATGAAGGGAAATGTCCCCATTGGAGAGTGGGTAATTGTTGGCAATGAATGAAAGACCAGGCTAATAATCTTCATTTCTAAGTCACTCATATATTGAGAAAAGCTAATTTTGTTGCTGATGGGTTGGCAAAATGGGATGTGCTTTATTGCCTCCACAGTTGTTTTCTCATGAGGCCTCTCTTCATCTTTCTATTTGTGCATCCCTACGTTTGGATAGGAGTAGCATTTATTATTTTAGGAAGAATTAAATGTTTATTGCATTTTAACTTTGATGTATAGTATCTTTCTAAGGGGTAGGGCTCATTATGCCCCCTGGCTAGGTGTAAATTTTCTATTTTCATTGATATACATAGGTCGGGGTCTGCCTCAACCCCCTTCCCTGCAATGGAGTGCCTCATGGCTGCGGCCTAGGGGTTTTTGCCAAAACAAAAAAAGTATTAGGATACACTAGCAAGGTGCACGTTCAGTATTGCACGTGGGAAGTATCAGTTACAAAACTGTTTGTTAGGTTTTAGAAGATTTGAGGTAGTTTTGATTATTCCGTCATTTTATCAGTGGACCTTGGAGTTGATATGTAAGGGCTCTTGTGGAAAGTTGCAAATTTTTATTGGCACAATTCCCAAGGGGCACCACGCATTATATATAGTATAAATAATTTCATTTACTTTTGAATTGTTTCATATGTTAGAAGTTTTACCATCAAAGAAAAATTTGCAATTTGTTAGTGTTGCGGGTAATAGAAACCCGGTCCGGTCCTAATTAAATTTTTCAAAAAATTATTTTTGTATCTTCAGTTTTCTTAGGCAGTCCTTAACTGAGTAGACGGTTACCACCCAATCCTGATTAAGGCGGTTCCAACTTCCAACTCGTGATTCGTTCGGGCCATCACCCTCAACTTAGAAGTTGGACCTGACGGTTCCGTCTAATTCCGTCAGGTCCCATAGACCATGTGGTGGAAAAATCCTTTGCCGTGAGGGCCTGCTCTGTTTCGTGAGATAGGGAACTTGTTTGTCCGGTAACCAGAGACGCCACTTTCCTCTGCTCTGTTTCATGAGATAGGGGACCTATAAAAATGAATCACCGTTTATTTGTCACCGTTTATTTGTCTGTGAACTCTTTCAAATATAAGTCTCTCCTGGGGGGGGTTTTACATCATCTATGATTGCTGGGAGTAAATGTCTCTTCTCCCTAATCCACAGACAAAGAGCGGTCAAATTATAAAAATATAACATAATCAAGGATTTGACTTTTTGTGGTGCTCGATCACGTGAGCGTTCTCTGATTAACAAGTGCTTTGGTTGATGATGATTTTGATGACGATGAATGTTAGATGGCATATTTCTTAAATTTCGGAATGAACATAAACGTTATCCACTCCACGTTCTGTGATTGTTCAACTTTGATTATGATGAAAGCCAGTAGAAAAAATTAAGGAAAACAGTGGTGTTGACGTTTTCATTCAAAGTCTTTCTCCATGAAGATGATTTCTCTAGAGCTTTTAAAATAACTTCAACGTGCTATGTCCCATGCTTTCAAAATAACTTCAATGGGCCCGTAATTGGGCTTAACCACTTGGTCTTACAAGCTTATGTAGGATTATGGAAGTCTCTATTAACCTTGTACTGATAACTTACGGATTTTTACGAGAAGGAGCTTTACGAAATGTTATGGAGCTGTTGGATTGGGTTTGAATAAGCGATTCAAAGAGCACTAAATTTGGAGGCTGGAAACCAAGCTGAAGCATGTTGGCCCAGCCTGGCCCGACAGTATTGGACCATGCTACCGGATGTGATATTGTATTGGGAAAATTTGTATTTATAAAACAGTCCATAAAGATCTCATTTTACAACAAAAAAAAAAGTCACTTTTCAAACTTAATTGAGCTTAAGGGTCACTTTCGAACATAATTAAAAAATTATTGTAGATAATTATTATTATAGAAGCTATCATCACGCTTGCTCTGCCATTATTATTATTATATTTGGCCAGTATTTTATTATATGCTCTGGAAAAATCTTGCTTGCTTTCTCTCTATGTTGATTTTTCTACTCTTTTATATTTATTAATTTATTTTTCTCCTACGGACGTATATGGTATGAAATGGACTGACTGTCCTGTTTCGGTCAAACCAAACAAAAACAAGTTGGCAACTTCAAGAAATGCTTTGCTCCACGTCATCTTCCAAACTCGTGTGTTCTCACGTGTTGTGTCCACGTGATCATATGGTGCTCGCAAAAGCAACATTGCCCCGAACACAATACAATACAAGGGCATTTCTGTCAATGTGTAAACTTCTTGGGGAGCGTTCCATCGACGTGGGGACTTGTGACGTAGGACAGCTTTGGAATTAATTTTTTGCCTGTTTACGGGGATAGGGTCTTTTTTGGTAAATAAATAATGCTGGTACCGTGCGTGCATCGGCATCACTCACGCACACGTCCAAGCTACATTCACATGCGCTGCGCTCTCGCTGCCAGTCTCTAAGCTATATCTTTCTATTTTTAAAATCCTCCTCACGGTTTTCCTCTGAAACCGAGCCCAAGACTAGACGGAAAAACAGAGGCCGCTCACGTGTGCCATCGCCTTTATGACTATACTGCCCCTTTATGACTCATTTCCCTTTTCTTTACGTTGGGCTCAAGCCCCAAGTAAGCTGGTGCTGTCCCTTTGACCATTTTAGAATTTTGTTTGGCATCGTCACGTGAAGTGAATGGCTCTTAGTGGAGCTTCTTTCTAATTAAGGATCGTGCGATGCACGCGCCTTCTCCTTTAAATGGATTAAACGATTAATCCAAGATTTTCTCGAAAGAATTGTTTTTAATTGCTAAGGTGTTATTGTTGCAGTTAGGCATACACTTCAGTTCATCAATACTGTTGTAAGAAAGAGAACCTAAAAAAAAATATTCTTAAGAATATTCCCACAAGAATCCTTTTATAACTATATAAATAGGAACATACATGTGTTAGGATCCAATATTCAGATCATAACACATGAATTGGGTCATTGAATATTAATAAATGAGTAAAGCTGTCAAGAGAGAGAGTTAGTACCGAGTCAGAGTCAATAGAGTGGGTTACTACAAATATTGGCTACCAAAGCTTGGTAAAATGTTAAATTTCTTTATGAAACAAATTTAGCTTAGTAAAATCTTTCTTTTTATCAAATTGGATTCTAAATAGACTTGAACAATCACCCAAGTTCCACTTCCTCATATAATATGAATTTACCCCATTTACATCACTGTTAGTCCCTAATATAAGATGCTTAACGATAACTACACCCTATAGATGTCATACAAGGCATGATGAAACTCCAAGGAGGAAAAAGATAAATTAAAAAACAAAACCGTTAAAGCGTAAATTTTAATGATATATTGGTGCCATCCTTTTGGCCTCTCTACCTAACAAACATCTTACATCCACTAGCCCTTTGCTCCACAACGACGGATGTGTTGATAACCACAATGCCATGGTTTTCATTGTTCCTATAGTTCCGTCGATTGATTATAAGATTAAGTCTCCAGCAAGACCATAACAGTTGGTCCCTCGCATTGGAATATTTGCTGGTCTAACGGTAGAGGATGTGTGCACGTAAGTTCTATGCATTTATGTGGACATATATTTCACTGTTAGACCATTAGATCTTTCAGTTAAGGGTTCCAATAGATTTCTAGTTGTCTCGAGACTCTCGATTTCCATTTCCTTTTGAGAGCCCAAATCAGCTCGTAAGAGATACAGAATAGTTTCAAGTTTAATAGTTTAATTACCTTAATATTAAAAATGGTAATCAGATGCCATTTCTGATGTTTGCTTCAAAAGCGAAGGGCTCATTCGCGAATCCATTAGTCAAAAGTGAGGGGAAGGGGGAATAAACTAAGGACTAAAACTATTTCATCATTTTAATACGCTTTGGTTAAGTCACACCAACTGTTCCCTGCAACAATAAAGTCTCATTAATTTAATTTAATTCAGTAACCCAAGAAATATTTATATCAAAAGTAGGGTTACCCAGGAGGCGAGACAGCGGGCAAGGCACGTTTCCCGTTGCCACGCGTCCTGTTCTTACAGGACTGGAGGCAAGCATGCAAGGACTACATCGGGGACTACCCAAGTCGCCATGCAAAGCAGTCAAACAAAACGAAAGACCGGATAAGCCCGAGGAGTACGGTCAAAGCAAAGATCGTTCCAGTCAAACGATGAGTTGGCACTTTAAAAAAGGCCGAGAGGGGCATGGGGCCCACTTACTCTCCAAATAATATTTATTTGATTTACTGTATTATATTCGTTTTGCTGTATCGAGATGTGCTTTCGTACGCCGAGTCCGCTGGTCCGTGTTCCCCTCGGTCTTCGTCCGCCTTTTCAAACGGACGTGGAGCTTCGAACCGATAGAGAAGAAAAGGGCCCGGCTTTTTGCGTCGTGCGGGGCTTTATTGTTTTTTCTTAAAAGACGTTTTTGACTTCGCTAGTTGTTTATATGCCAACTAGCTCCCTAGTCGCTCCTCCCAAGATCAAAAAGCAGACATTCTGGCTAGCAGGGACAGCTTTGTCACTGGCGGCAAATGTGAGCGGTCTCCTCAACGATATGGAGCGTGTACCGTTAGGTCCGAGCCACATGCTTTTTGTGGTGGCAAATGGAAATGAAATCACGGTACGTCCGGAGACTCGTAATCGTTAAGGAACCAGCGTTGGCAATGGGTCGAATACGACATGGTATACTAATTTGAACCGGAAAAAAAAAGAAGAAGAAAAACTCGATATTAGAATTAAATCGAAAATTTAATGAGTAACCGAATTCTTATTCAGCATCCGAATTTAAGATTCGACCAAACAAATAACCGAGATCTCTGAATTCAATCCGATTTGAATCTAAAACTCAAACATCAATTTTAACATCAAATCTGAGAGCCATAAAAATATTAAAGTTAGACATGACTAAGAACCGAAATTCAAATTTAATCTGATTTGAATCTAATATTCAAAAATCATTTTCAACATTAAAACCGAGAATCATAAAAATATTAAAATTAGACATGAGTAAGGGTGGTTTAACCAAAGTTTATATAAAAGTTTATAAACGGTCTAACCTGTTTCTGGTCTGGGTTTGTATATATTATACATTGATTTCGGTTAGGATCCTATTTGGATCAGATATGGGTAGAATCGAATTCGAATCTGAATTTTGTTTGTACATGTGTTGTGCCCGATCCAATATGGATAGAATCTAATTCGAATACGAAATTTAATATCTATATTTGAAACACGGATTTATATCTTATATTCAAAATTCATATTTTCGAACAGGGTACGGGTCAATTTTCGAACAGGGTACGGGTCGGATAACTATTTGACCTAAGCCCGACATCGGTGCCATTGAAAGTAAATATGACAGTAACATTGTCGTCTAAAGGGTCCATCATTTCAGACTGTACTTACGATTAAACTGATGTAAAATAATGCATAGAACCGGAAGATTACGGCGACAGTTGATATGACCGCACGTGTGTTGTGCCGGTCGAGGGGGGCTGAGTGACCGGCTATAAGCCGTGGCTTTATGTAATTTCCTCTTGCTTTTCGCCCCTAGTGGGAGTGTCCAGAAAACTGCCCCAAAAGAAAGAGCAGGAGAGAAGCGCTGCAGGGGATAGCTTTTCTCTGCCGTCTTCCCCTCTATTTCGGTAATGGCTTTGATTTCTCTTTTTCTCCTCCGTGACATACTTCAGCTACTTCTCTAAGAAGAGAATCGCAAGTTTTAATGCTCTGCGTCTCATCTAGTTTTTCTTAATTTTGGAATTATTTTTAATGACTTTTATCGAGTCCTGAGTGCCGTGGATCTTTTGAGTTATTTCTCTTTTGGTCTTTTTATTTCTCCCCGATCTGAGGTTTATGATTTCATCCTTTTCGAGCTTGAAGAGGAAGTGAGCTTTGGTTTTAGGGAAGAAGATAATATGTTTATCATGTCTGTGATGATGGTGATGAGTCTTTTGACTGGATAAAGAGATCGGATAAAGCGAAAAGAAGAAAGAAGAAAAGACGTCCCCATTAAAGGGTTTTGTTGCTTGTGATTGTCAATGAGATGGAACTCGGGGTTCTCCTCTCTCTTTTTATTTTTTCCTCTTTTTCACACACCTCAAGTGGAAGCAGAAATGATGTGCTTTGAAGGGTGGTGGTCGCAGAGATCTCAGGGGTCTTTCTAAGGGTTTCTCTTGTTGGGAATTTTACAATTTTTATTTTTTCTCCGACGGTTGTTCTAAGAATGCCTATGTTAGAGGTGTCTAGCTGGGGAAGGGAAGGGGATGTTCGGTTTGATGTGGGTGGTGGGGGTCATGTTCTAGATCTGGATACCGCAGTCAAAGATGGGATTTTGGGTGGTGTTGGCGGTGGTGGTGGGATTTGTGGCGGCGTTGGTGGTGATGGTGGTGCTGGTGAGAAATTGGATCTGAAGAAGACGATCGAAGAGCTCGATCTCTCTGATGTTCCGTCGGTATTCATCTGCCCCATCTCTCTCGAGCCAATGCAAGATCCTGTGACTCTCTGCACGGGCCAAACCTATGAGAGATCCAACATTCTGAAATGGTTCTCCTTGGGGCATTTCACTTGCCCCACCACGATGCAAGAGCTATGGGACGATTCGATGACACCGAACAAGACCCTCTACCATCTCATCTACAGTTGGTTTTCGCAGAAGTATTTGCTGATGAAGAAGAGATCCGAAGATGTACAGGGAAGGGCGTCGGAGCTTCTGGAGACACTTAAGAAGGCCAAGGGTCAGACTCGGGTCCAAGCCCTCAAGGAGCTTCAACAGGTCGTTGTCACTCATACCTCGGCGAAGAAGATGGTGGCTGATAAAGGTGGAATTGCTTTGATTTCATCGTTATTGGGTCCTTTCACTTCCCACGCAGTTGGGTCCGAAGCCGTTGGAATTCTCGTGAACTTGAACCTCGATTCGCAATCAAAGTCGAATCTGATGCAACCTGCAAAGATCTCATTGGTAATAGACATGTTGAACGAGGGATCCATAAACACCAAGATCAATTGTACCAAATTGATTGAGATGTTGATGGACGAGAAGGATTTTCGATCAGAAGTTGTGTCAAGCTTGAGCCTTTTGGTTGGGTTGTTGAGGTTGGTAAGGGATAAAAGGAATCCTAATGGGACCTTGGCGGGTCTTAGTCTTCTCAAGACTCTATGTTCGCATAAGCAGGTAAGAAGCTTGGTTGTCAGCGTTGGAGCTGTTCCTCAGCTGGTGGAGCTCTTACCGGGTTTGAATTCTAATTGCTTGGAACTGGCCCTTTTCATCTTGGAGGTGTTGTCCACTCTTCCGGAAGGAAGGTCAGCTCTCAAGGATTGCCCCAGCACAATACCAAACACGGTGAGGCTATTGATGAGGGTCTCAGAGAGCTGTACGCAGTATGCATTGTCAATCTTGTGGGCAGTCTGCAAGCTAGCTCCTGATGAGTGTGCATCGCTTGCTGTGGAAGCTGGTTTGGCAGCAAAGCTGCTTCTTGTCATTCAGAGTGGTTGCAATCCAGCTCTAAAGCAACGGTCGGCAGAGCTTTTGAAGCTCTGTAGTCTTAATTACACAGCAACGATCTTCATTTCCAAGTGCAAGCTTACAAGAACAATCCAATGAAGGAAAACTGTTACTTGGTTGTATACACCCGATCGCCGTTCTTGAATCCGGGGCAGAGGATTCGATACGGGCATGGTCTGATCCAGCAGGATGTGCATATGATCAATCAATCAAGTGATTGAGCAATGATGAAACTGGGGTTCTGAGGTACTCTTTGCTCTTTGTGTATACTTTGAGAAGTGTAATTCTTGTGATTGATTTCACATACATGAAAAAAGCATCATCATAATGAGGGTTTTATGCAACCTGTTTGTCGTGGCGGGAGTGAATCGATCCAGTGCCCAATGGCCGGTGGCCCTCGCCAATGTTTTTCAATAAAAACCCCAGTAAGGATATATCAAGTTGGGCCATTTTTTTTCTTGAACGATGAACCTTCGTTGTGATTAATCCCTTGATAACATTGTAAAGCTTTCCCTGCAAAATAGAATTGTAGTCGGTCGGACGAAGATGAGGAACCAAGAATGAAGAAAGTTACTGGCTGTTGGACAAACAACACAACAGTGTTTGGGGGCGGGTTGAAGTTCATCCCAAGCGAGGGAGGGGTTTGCAGTTGTAACAGGAATTGTTGTTAATTTGTTTTCAGTCATTAGTCCTATACATAATTTTGCTCCAAGTTCATAAAGAGCGTTCAATTTTGGCCTTGCATTCAGTCTTTTCGGTGATTTTGTCCATTCTTCCCCTCAACCTAGCTTTGTAAGTAGTCAGTTTTGGTAAAGTGGTCGGATGCTATTGTTTTGATTGTTCCTATGTTGGCATAAGGTTTTGTTCTCATATTCATTTTAATCTATAAATTGTTTCCGAATCTGTGATTTGTTTATGTTATCCAGCATTTAGTGCTCGGATTCGTTGGGAAGTTGACCAAAAATTGAAGTGGAGAGGGGGATAGTTGGGTGAACGGATAAAGATGGAGAGTGAGAGTTGAGTGCGGCCATCAGGCCCAGTATGACCATGGCGTGTGGTTTCTTTTATCCGTTAGTGGAAAGAGTTGAGGACAGGACTATTTGTCATCTGTCATTCAGGTTAACCAATCAATTCGGAGCTGCAAGGAAAAGAAAGTTGATTAGAGCTTTCACTGAATAGCAGCGTTGAAGGGGTGCCGTCCTGTCAATTGAGGGCGATCGAAGCTCTCCCGGTGATGTAAGAGAGGAGATGGGGTTTTTTTGTTTTTTTTTTCCTCCAATTTGAAGTAGAGAAGTTCTGGATTCTAATTTTTGGAGGTTTGTAATGATGTGGTTGTAGATGTTGAGAGGTGAAAACAATCTGACAAAAGGTTGCCTTCACCCCCATACTCTTCTGGAGGCTTGGGTTTGTAGTCTCTCAATGGAGGGGAGAGAGGGAGAGAGACCGGGAGAGACGGGGACAGTCTGAGTGCGCTTTGAAAGTTTTGTCTTGTAATGCTTTGTTGTTTCTTCCTTCGCTCACTCTCTCCATTTTAAATCATTTTCAGTCTCGATTTCTTTATTTACTCATGCCCCAAGAATGGAATGGAAATAAAGAAATGAAGAACAATGGAAAAAAAGTGTTTGTTAACCTTGTGAGATCAAAGGGGGGCCCAATACAACAAAGAAAAATAGTAGTTGGCTTTGGCATCTTTGAATGAGATCCAAAACCATGGAAATGCTCACGCTGGAGAAGTCTCCCGTTCAACTGTGCGGCTTAATAAATGACATGGGTGTCCTCCCACTCCATTTGGGAGATTTCCGAGGTCCGTCTTTTTGTTTGATTTGAATTCGTGTTTGTTTATTGACTTTTGTTTTGTTTTTTGGTCCTATTTGTTATTAACTGAATTTGTCGATCTATCGTGGAGGCGATATTTCAGTCTGTGGGCCCAGCTTTTGCACGTGCCCTAGTTTGACCCCTTGTTTGTTCGGGAGATCAAGAAGGTCCACCTCATCCTAATGAAATTAACTCGTATTTCTAGTCGACCTACCTGGACATGGGTTTTGTAATAAACACTAAAAAGTAAATTGCCCGGTGCTCCTTAACGGACAGGCAACGTATAAACTCACGGGATTTTGTTACGATCATATCTAGACCAGTGATCTAAAGGAGTGGCTCAGTGAAACAAATGGGCTGAGGCTAGCCCGCTTTGATTTGTGATTTTAATTAAAATTGGTAAAGATAACGTTCGATCTAGTTAGCGATACCAATCACTACCACCCCTACCGTACCGTTACTATCATTAACATCACCGCCACTGCCACCGCCACCGCCACCACCACCATAGATATTTTTATATTTATAATATCGTAGACGGGTCAACCCGGCCCTCCCTCGCTATCAATAAATACTAGCAAGCTGGCCCGTGCGTTGCACGGGCAAATAACTTTTGACCCAAATAGAGAACAAATGAAATCAAGTTTCAAATGCTGCTAAGAAGTGAAAAATTTTAACCCGTGGAAACCTGTATGATATATTTTAAATGCAAGAGAAAATTTTAACATGTGGAACCCTGTATAATGTACTTTAAATAAAAATTTTAACATGTGGAAACCTCTATAATGTATTTTAACTGGAAGAGAACCTGTTTCGGCTAAAAGCCGAAGAATATAGAGTATGTATTATTTTGTATATTGAGAGATAGCTGGAAATTGAAAGTGCTGGTTTAAGGATTAATATACAAAAGAAGAATCAAAAGCAAGTTACATCAGAGGTCTCTCCAAATTTTATTAATAGCCACACAAATTAGATCTGCAGTTTGATCTATAATAAATCTCACATCAAAGGATTCAGTCCATTTAAGAACTGCAAGAACTCCTCCAAAACTGCAAGGAAATAAGTCTTTGTATAAAAATTAAAAGAAGTGCAAATAGTGTTGCAACTACACATTGTACAGATTAAAAGAGTGCAAGTCACATACTCTACAAATTAATTTCAGAATTTTAGGGGTCTGCACATTTCCATATGTAAAACAGTGTGCATAATTGTTTGTGTGTCTACATCCATTCGGTCATGAAGTGTGCATAAATGTACACATGACCAAGATCAGATTATTACTTTTTTGATTACTTGAGAACTTATAAAAGGTGTAGAGACATGTTTGCTAGATGATCCATAATGAGGCCACATCGACTGATGAAATATACCAAATTAGAACCTGGTCAAAACAAAGAACTGTGATTATCCATCAGAATGCAAAATTAAGTTGTAACAGATGATTCCATTGAAAACAAAGTGCCATAATGTATAACATTAAAAACACATATTATGTCAAAATTGGCAAAAATTACACAAAACAAAATGTAAATTGAACCAAAAATAGATTCAATAGGATGAACTGCACCCAAAACCCTAAATCATGCAATCAATGCAAATTACATAATCTACAACAAAACTCATTTTCACAAAAATCTATTTTGGATGGATTAGGGTTGCTTTCTAAAGGTGGATAAGAGAGTAATCAATCCAAACGGAGCAATCCTAAAAAGGTAGATAAGAGAGAAATCCAAGAAAACATTGAAGAGGCAACTACCTGATGGAAAAGAGGAGTCGTTGAAGGATGCGGCTATTCAATCAACTCTTAATCAACTTGATACTTACCTGATCGAAAAGAGGCGTCATTGAAGAGGCAGTTATTCAATCAACTCAAACTGAAGGTAGGTCTTCTTCTTCTTCTGTATGATCAACACAAAGATACTCCGTCCAGTTACAAAACATTCCTTTTTCAGCAATGATCTCATCAATTAGTTTTGCTACATGTTTACCTGCACAAAATAAAATCCATGATTCAAATATCATCGATCAAGACTGGAACATTATAACAGAAAAAAAGAAGTACAGAAAATAAGAAATAGGAACTCTCATTTTGAAAGAAAAAAATATATATATATTTTCAGATGATAGCTCTGTTAAAATATGCATGCTGCTTGTTGGCAAAACCCAAAAAATCATATTGAAGGTTTTGAAGTTTGCTTGTTGACAATATATATATATATATATATATTGGTATCAACATGCAAGAAATTATCAAAAAGCATTCGTAAAACCTCGTAGAATTATCTGTTGGTTTACCATCACCAAATCTGTAAAGGATTCAAAAATTCTCAGCTTTAACAAAGATTATAGTAATAGGGATTTTGTTTCTATAAATAGCAATCAATAGCATTCACGTATTGGACAGATCAAATGGCTGTTGTGGGTCCTCCCAATATATCAACATCCTCATTTCTGCGTTTTGCCAATAGCTACTCTCATATGTGAATGAGTGGCTTCTTAGTTTGCAAATGCGCTCACAAATGCTTTAACATTTGTTATTGCAGCAAGGATATTAATGGTTCTATAAATTTGCCCAATCCATTTTAGATTTGCAAAATTTTAGCTTGCCTACTGTGAAGAGATGCATGGTAGACATTGAAACGGAAAAAAAAAAGCATACTACTACATCTTAATGTGATGAACTGTTTGTATTTGAGATCTATATTATATATAACTCGACAACCTATGCAATGCATGGGCAAAAAATTGAATACTTGACTTTAACCTCAAGAATTCCTAGAGTTCGGTAAAGCTCAATAGCATCAAATTGTTGATGCATTAAACATGACAAAGATTACTCCAATAAAATGAGCAAAAAGATGTACTTTATTGTAAATCAGCACAATGATTCACCATTCGAAGAAAAAACTTAAAGCATGTTAAGAAGGGCTAGAAAAGTATCAAAAGAAAGAAATTCCATAAATAAGAGCCACAGTGACAAACTTATTGGCATGAAACTGGAGTTTTCTGTCAGCTTTGGTGGAAAATTGTTTATTTTTTTGAAACAAAACTGGAAAAATAAATAAATTATTTTTCAGATATGCTATGCATAGCAAAAATGAAACAATAGGAAGTGGCGTTTTGGAAGCTTACCCCATGTCTGACTGGTTTGCTGCCTGCTCTTTCTGGATCTCAAATTGTCCTTATATTGACGCTGTAGGATTTAACTGATTTACAGCCTCAAACAAATCAAAGTTTTGAACTAATCAGTGGAAACCGAAGAACAGCCCTGAATAAGCAATCAATGGTAAAGGAAGGCTGAACATGTCAATTTGGAATTAACAATATAAAACTCACTGTAATTCCAATTACGGTATTTGGTTGACACAAAAAAATATATATAATTCATGCAAATAAAATACAACAATTTCATATATCTAATGTTATCAAATAAACCATCGATGGTGTAATAAAGGAGCTATTATACATCAAAGAAGTATGAGATTTGCAGGTAAATACTTTATAGTCATCAATCGATATAAAATAAATGATAATCAATCCACAATAAAAATCGTTCCAGCTAAATAACTCAAAGATGTAAGACGTGAAAGTAACAATCAAACGAACCATAGCAAGGATTAGGGCTCATCGAGAACTTGAAAACCGGCGCCATAACTGATTCAGAACCGGAAAATTGGTTATATTGCAAGGAATAAACAGAAATTGTGAAACTGTAAGATTGAAGGTGGGAGAGACAGACAGAGAGAATAACTTACCAGAACCGAGAAATCGGATGACGATATCTATTTCGCTAATGGGGACGAACTCTGGCTCTGATAGGGAACAATAAGAACAGAGATGAAGTTAGAGTTTAAGATCAAAGAACCTGGTTTAAAACGAACCTAGCTGAAATCTGCAGAATCGCTCACCAACGAAACAAAGTTAAAATGCAGGCAGAAATGAGAGAGAGAGAGAGAGAGAGAGAGAGAGAGAGAGAGAGAGAGAGAGAGAGAAGAAATGAGAGAGAGAAATGGGAAGGGAAAGAGACAGATCGGGAGGGGAGAGGATCGGGGAGAGAAAAAAAATGAAATGAGAAAAAAAGAAAAAATAGGAAGAGGGCAGGTGCGATGGGTGACGATGGTTCGGACAACCGAACTTGGCCATTTCTGGTGCAGGGATGAGGATGAGGGGTCGATGCTCTTCTTCGATCAACACAGCCAAAGAGGCGGTGTAGAGAAGGGAGAGACGGAGGGTTCAGAGCATTCTCGAACCCTCTCGACAGAAGCTCGCGGAATAACGAAGAATTTTTATTTTTTTTTGCGAGGCTCGGGTGTTCCAAACGACGCGAGCCTGCCCCGAGCCTGCGAAGCAACCTGGGGGTGACACGTCAAGAGCCACCCCCGCTTCGCTTAATATATAGATTTTTATATTTAATATCGTAGACTGGTCAACCCGGCCCTCCCTCGCTATAAACTTGATAATGTTAGGTACAGGTTTAATATGAGCTTGCTAAACCCTTATAGAGGCGAGTTAGGCCTAGTACCGTCCCTGGTTAAAATTATATCTAAGCCCAACGTTGGACTGAACGGATAGTAAAGCTTACGGCTATTACAATCAGTACGTAAGTAGATCTATGATTAGCCAAACAGGCTGGCTGGGAATTGAGAAAGCCCTGCTGTTTAATTGTAAACATAAAAGAAAAGAGAGAGATAATCTAGATTTCATTTATTATCCCATTCCACTAACTTAAATTTATTATAAAAATATAGTAATTTGGTGCCTTAAATTCATCATGAGTTTGTAAAAGTAATTATGGTTAAGTGATAGTTCCTCAAAAGAATTAAAAATTAACAAGGAATTAGGTAATGATAATTTTGTTAGGCAAGAACACGAGGCGTGATGGCTTTGGTCACCAAACAAGCGTCATACGACTCATACCTAATCAGTCAGGCAGCCTTGGGTACTTTTCAAACTTTGACACCCAAGCGACACGCAAGTCGCGACCATTTAAGCGGCCCAACGCATGATTCCCTGCAACTCCAGCTGGTTCGTCATGGCTCCTTATTCTTTCTATTCTTCATCTCCAAACGGAGTGATTAACCGGGAAGAAGAAGAGAACCCCCACACACAATCGCCTTATCTTCACTCTCTCCATTCACCGCTTAAGCGGTCGGCCAAACCATGGAAGAAACCATCCTTAGCACCGCCTCCCAGAGTCTACAAGGTGGACTCGATCAACTTCCGGAAGGTCGTACAGAAGCTCACCGGCGCCCCCGATTTTCGGCTTCAACGTCTCCAGTGCATGGCACCTTCCCCACTTAATAATCTTGCTCCCCTGTCTGGTACCCATAGTACAGAGCCCCGGCAACAGCTTCGCTCTTCAGAGAGGTCATCGGAGTCGTCATTTGGCAACATGATGTCAGATTCATCAGACGCAAATAAATTCAATTTCTTTGATGGTTCAACGGCCGCGAATTCTTTTGAATCCCGTTTGTCGCCATCCTTGCGTTCATGGTGTTCGTTTCCTCTTTTTAGTCCGGGAGATCTGTAGAGCAGCAGAGCACGGTTTCTTTAGTGCCTTCAATAATGACTGCAGCTTGGGTTGTTGAATTTATTTCTCTAATTATGACATGGGTCTTTGTTAGTAAAATTTCATTCGATCAAATTTAATTTATTTGCTTACTATATCTTTTATACTTCTTATATGATCTGAGATTTTGATATATAAAGTGGTGACTATATATTTAGCAAACTTGTATAAAATATTGTCTTATTCTAAGTTTAATGCTTTTGGATTAACTAGACTTGGCATATTCATATTCCTAACCCATTGCAACTGGGAAAAGTTTGGTTGACTCGTTGAACTATAAATATTTTATGTAATATTGTTTTTAAAGAAAACATATCTATATATAAAATATATGTAGTTTACCCTATTAACATATGTTTCTCATTTACGGATGGAAATGTTTCTCATTAATTGGGTAACCAACATTAAATATTGACCTTAATCCATTCAAATATATGTTTCTCACACACAGATATATGTATATAAGATGCAAAATATTTTTATATTTTATGACACAATCCTGTTAACCTAATCCGTCCCTTTATCAAACCCATAGGATTATGAACGGTTTTGATATGGGCTAAATACTTATAGAGGAGTTGAAATCGTCTGCCATGCTTCCCTGAATTGTTCCTTGATATGGCCGCGAGATGCTACCATGTGGAGCATCTCAGGGCCACTCTTTTTTTCATGTGAGGCTCACTTGATATATGACAGCATCTCAGGGATGGGCTAAAAAGCCTAAAATCCGGCTCCTAACCATTGCATGATGGGTAAAGGTTCGAAGGGTTAACCTGAGGGCGGGCGATTGCAGATGAAATCCTGTAGAGGCTCTATCTGCAGTCCGCGATAGAGCCTTTACAGGATGTTGCCATCTGTCCACTTAAAGCGGAGGCTTTCCGCTTTAGCAACAAACGGAAACGGGGTTTGACGCTAACGGAAACGACCAATTTCAAATTTTCAATCTCCCTCCCCGTTTTCAAATTTTGGAACGACCATTTTCAACTTTTCAATCTCAAAGGGTCTCTTTTTCCGGTAGTTTATCTCTCCCTCTCAATACTTTCACTCTGTTTCTATGTTGCAGAGGGTGTTTTTTCAAAACTCACGGTTGATCTTTCTTTCTCTCGCTTTCGCAAATCGCACACTTTTTCTGCTTCCTCTATCGCAGACAAGGGACTTAGTCTATCTCTGTCGCAGCTCTCTTCTTCCTCGTAATCTATCTATGGCAAGCTCCAGTTCCTCTCGCAGATTCTCTCATACAACATCTCTCGAAGTCCTCCTCTCACGCTCACGTCACTCCCTCTGTGTAGATTCTTTTTCTTGAACGAGAGAAGCAGAAGGCAAAGGTTCGCACCTTTTGGTTCGTCTCTTTGATTCTCAGCAACCACATATTTCCAGTCTCCGATAATAATCCAACGGTTTCTCCTGAAACAGTGAGATTCTCTTTCATCAGTGCTTGGATCATAGAAACTTATGGGATCTATTGTTCTTTCAAATGCATATATGGTTGAGCATGTGCTTTTGGATTGGACCTTGTGGATGATTGCTTCTGTTTCAATTCAGATTACGTAATTGGTTTTCTTGAGCGCCTAGTGTCTATACGTTGGTACATGTTCTTGAAAAATGGTGAATCATTCTTGTCCAACATTTACTGGTAACTCTGCAGAGGGGTGATGTGGAATTTCCTGTTCTTGAAAAATTGGCTGTATTGCTTGAAGTCATATTTGATTAAACGGTGCAATGGAACAGACTAGTTTGTATCAAAATTTTGGCTGCGTGCATGCGTGCTTCATCCACAACGCTTGATTAGATAGATGTTCTCTTAAATGTAAATGTTACAATTAATTGGTACAATGGCAAGCTTCAATTAAGTTTTGGGCTTCATTTGTGTATATTGTAGTGCCAAATGCTCTTGGTGTTTTTGTATTCGCCAATGTATCTCTTGTTTTCACTTTTCAAATTATCATTTAGTCTTTATTCTATTTCCAATTAAATTCTGGCTTCATTTGTGTATATTATAGTGCCAAATGCTCCTGGCTTTTTGTAATCCCCAATTTATGTCCTGTTTCAGTTTTAAAATTATCATTTAGTCCGCGTTTGTCCAAGTCTACCAATTACGAAACCAAACATGAAAGCTGGGGAACATTCCTTACATCCAATCTTGAAGATATTACTTGACCTCCAATGGAACTTAGACGCTGTGCAAAATCATTAAGCTTTAAGCACGGTAGGTACTGGGTTCTAATTTATCTTTGTTTTGATAAGAGTTCCATCTCTACACAACTGCCCAATGCCTACTATATTATTACCTGAACAGTAACGTTAAATGAACAAAGGAGGAGGCGTTTCAAACCACCTACATATTGTAAAGACTGGAGTGGCAAAATTGGTTGTGAGGAGGAATGGTAGGAAATTTCTGACTTAAAACAACTGTTATAGCATATTTTTAAAGACCATGTCCTACAGAATATCTGTAAAAACTACACAAAATTATGTTCTCGTCAGAATCATTGTTCACTGGACAACAGAACAATATCAGAATCAAAGTGAGACAAGATAAAACCCAAGTGCACAGGACGAGTGACGAAAAGATTCAATTATAAGCTGTGATGCTAAAGCTGATCAACTACCTCTTCCAATGTTTAATGGCTTCCGTTATTGCTTGTATGATCATACTCACATTAAAAAAATGCTAAACAAAAAGTGAAAGTAAAAAAAATAAAACGAGAGAGACACAGAAATGGAATCTATGGGGAGAAAGCTCTAATCAAATCTAAAGAAGTAATGCATAAGCAAATAGACCAACGGAGGCAGATCCCGTGAACTACAATCTGTTCATAAAAGCAACACCATTGTCTGATGGAGAGCCAGAGGGACCTCCTGTCGGAGCATTGCTAATTACCGAGGGAAATGGAGCTCCTGACGTTGTCGGAGAAGGAGCAACCATAGGAAGAGCCGGAGAAGACACAGCAGAGGTCGCTGAAGGAGACGGGCCTGGTGGAATCATCGTCGGGGCAGGAGCCAAGGCCGGTGGCTTTGAAACCAGAGAAGGTGCCGAAGCCAGCGGAGGAGAGGCCTTTGGTGGCGATGCCTCGAAGGAGGCTGAGTTGGTGCAGCTCGTGGTCCAAATCGATTCTCAGATTTGGGAAGAGGAAATGGATAGAGGAAATGGAGGGAGGATGGAAGAAGAAGATGAGCGAAGAAGAAATGAGGGGAGAAGGGAAAAGCAGACTATGAAATATGTGGTTGCTGAGAATCAAAGAGACGAACCAAAAGGTGCGAACCTTTGCCTTCTGCTTCTCTCGTTCAAGAAAAAGAATCTACACAGAGGGAGTGACGTGAGCGTGAGAGGAGGACTTCGAGAGATGTTGTATGAGAGAATCTGCGAGAGGAACTGGAGCTTGCCATAGATTACGAGGAAGAAGAGAGCTGCGACAGAGATAGATTAAGTCCCTTGTCTGCGATAGAGGAAGCAGAAAGAGTGTGCGATTTGCAAAAGCGAGAGAAAGATAGATCAACCGTGAGTTTTGAAAAAACCCCCCTGCAACATAGAAACAAAGTGAGAGTATTGAGAGGGAGAGAGAAACTACCGGAAAAAGAGCCCCTTCGAGATTGAAAAGTTGAAAAATGGTCGTTCCAAAATTTGAAAACGGGGAGGGAGATTGAAAATTTGAAATTGGTCGTTTCCGTTAGCGTCAAACCCCGTTTCCGCTTTAAGTGGACAGATGGCAAGATCCTGTAAAGGCTCTATTGCGAACTGCAGATAGAGCCTCTACACTACAGGATCTCATCTGGGGCGATTGGCCCCCCCCGACCGTACGGGTTACGGCGGAGAAACTCGAGAGTAACCGGCAAAATTTGAACCTGCGAGCCCACGATGCAGGAGTGGAGGTGTTTCATCGTATCATATGATCTACCTCCGTGACGTGCATTTTTCTGTATCGAAATGTCATCCGTTGAGCTCTACGAAAATTGAAGACGATTGGCAAAGGGAGAATCGATATCATGTCAAGTCATCGGCACATATATGTGACGAGGCATCAAAGAAGATCTCTTAGAGCTTACCCAAACCCTAATTCGTCACCCATGACTCTTTATCCTATCTGTTCCGAGTATCCGTCATTATCCGATTAGAATCACTGCGGATCATCCTATCAATCAGTCCCTGATTCCTAAATTTCTGATTCGGCTCTAATTGCAGGAATCTTAAGTGATCTCGCTAAGATCGGAGTGAAGTCAGGCCTCGATTCACCAAGTTATCTAGATCGCCCTAAAATTCCTTCCCTTTGGACTCGAACAGCATTCGGTGCAGAATCATTTGGTCCGATGTGTTTTTGGTGTTACCGGCGAGGTGTTGCGGCTGGCGAGGAATATCACAATGCACCTGGAGACGTGGTTGTGTTTCCCTATGGCCGTTGATGAAGAACCGGATCGTACGTCGATTTAGTTAGTGAAATTCTAGACGTTCTCTTCTACATTTTCCAGTTTTATAGATTTAATGTCTTTTTGTTGAATACTGTAGATTTCATGCTGCTTGATCCTTTAAGTGTTGTTATTTTGAATTATCTTCTGATAAGAAGTGATGAATCAATGTGTTGACATCTGAACTCTTTAATTGCACCTGAACTCTCAAAATTGTAGCTGTGAGACTGTGTTTTAATATAAGTGAAAGACCTTGGTGGCTCAAGATTATTGTTTATTAAGCCACCCTTATGGTCATAAGGAGAGCTGAGATTGGAGGGAGTTCCAAAAAGTCAATTAGCGACTCCATTGCCTGATATTGTTTGGATTTTTAGAATTTTAGATATAAATCTTAGTTTCTTGTTGCTATTTTATACTGTTGGAATGTGGCTCATATTATTTACCCAACTTTCAAGGGTTTATTTCTTTTACCGGTTTGAACCAAGGGGGCTGAAGATGAAGGTTGTAACCCTGATTTTGTCTAAGATCACTCTGAATAGTGGAATCTCTTTCTTCAGTGGATTTAGGCACCATGCAAAGCCACATAAATCTGTGTACACAATTCTCTTTGATCTTTCTTAGTCATTGCACGGTTATTTCAACATTTACTTTAGGTCACATGGTTGTCCAATGTAGAGACTTGGGCAATGTTTTTACTTCTTTTAGGCTGTGACGGTTTAATTGTTTCATAATTTTCTTTATCATCATTTCTTCTTCTTCATCTTCCTTTTTTTAATATTTAATGAAGCAATTATATTAAAGGACAGAAAAAGAATGTGCACTCTGATTGTCTAATTGTAAGATCAGTCACACCAAGCTAAAACAGTCACAGAGATCAAATCTTAAACCATCTTTTAAACTATTTAAAGAAAACAGCATAGCCTCCTCTTGCTTACCTGACTCCTCTATAGCTCCACCAACTGTTATATGCCAAAAAGTCTTGCCTTCTAGCACCCACCTTAGCCAGCTTATCCACCATCGAGTTAGCCATTCTAGGCACTTGTTTGAATGAAGATTTCAATTCTTGTGCTAACTATCTAGCTTGCCTTCTCAAGTGAATTAGCTGTCAAGTATCTGTCACCTCACCATTCGTTCAAATTTTTTTTCTGCATCCCCTTCCACCACCATATTTCTAAAGCCTTCATCATTTGCCTCTTCAAATTTGTGAGAATGGCTAGTAACTCTGAACGTGTAGAATGTCCTTCACCAACTGGACCATAATAGGTTTGAAGTATCTCACCCAAATGATTCCTTAAGACCCCTCCGAATCCTGATAAACCTAGATTGCCCAAGTAGCATTCTCAAAATTCATTTTAATGTTGCCTTCTGACCAAGGCATTTATTGCACTTCAACCCCTACTTTTGTCGATGCTACTATTTCAGATGTTGATATTTCCCTAAACTTCTCAAGTCCACTACTCATGATATTGTTACTGCCACTATAGACTCAATCACTAAAGCTGTAGACTTTTTAATATCCTCTAATATTCTTTTGTTCCTTTCAATCCATATTAGCCAAAAGATATCATGGAGGAACAACACCCAGTAAAGGTAAGTCACATTCGTCTATTCTCACTAGAACGCCAATGATTGTGAAGTCCACGAGAGTATGCAGCATCACCCTAAACATCCCAAGTTGTGATAAGATATGTCCCCACACATCTCTAGCCATTGTGCAGTGAATAAACATGTGGTATATGGTTTCATCATGGCAAATGCAAAGCTTAAAAACATTGGGAGATAGTGTGATCCACTACCTCCTAGTTTATAGATGATTAGCTATGTTAATGTTTTTTCATTAATGCAGTCCATACAAAAGCCTTGATTTTTTGAGGAAAATGAGGTTTGCAAAGAAGCTTGTGAGTGTAGGGAGCAAGGGGGACCGATTTGTCCTCATGACAAAGATTGACATGAGAAATAACCAGAGGTTCATGACTCTAAAATTTCCTATCAACACTCGTTGCACAGATTGAAACATGTTGTAGTGTATCAAACAAAGAAGCTAACTCCATAATTTCTGAATTCCTCGTAAGAGGCAAGTTCCAAAGTAATCCTGGGAAACAAAGCATTGAGGAAATTAACTATACAAAATAACCCAGGAAATGTATACAAAAGAATAAAATTTCCCCACATCAAACCATGCCAAATTTCGATGGAAGATCCAGAACCCACACAAAAACGGATTTGGGCATAGAATTTAGGTGCTCACTCCGCCACCCCTTCCCTAGGGCTTGCTCTAAAAGTACATGCTCTACAGTTGGCTAACATCGCAACCATTAGATGCAAGGCTATGTTTACTTGGAATGACTTTATGTAACAGACTATCTCTTTCATTGTTGAAATGCCAGAGCCAGATTGCTAACAGGGAGGAATTTCTTGTTGCGATGTTTCCTAATGGATCTGTTCTTTCTCCTTTTCTTTACAAACCACCTGTCATTTGATAATATTATCCTTGTTTTGCCCTCTCCTTACCTACAAAAAGCCTTTTTGTATTGATGAAGATATAGCACATAGGATTAGAGCTGGTTGGCTCAAGTGGAGAAGTGATTTTAGGGTATCATGTGATAGGCATGTCCCATTTAAATTTAAGGATAAGAACGGCTATGTTTTATGGTACAGAATGTTGGGCATTAGGAAACATGTTCAGATGATGAGTATTACTGAGATGAGAATGCTAACTAAGATGGATGTGTGGCAATACTATGGAAGACAGTAAGAAATGAACATATCTGAAAGTGGATAAGGTAGTTTAGAAATGTAAGGCGGAGACTTAGAGATGCATTTGTAAGGTGTAAGAGGATGCATATTGAAGGGCCTAAGAGATCATGACAAAGACCTAAAAAGACAGATGGAGTTAATAAAACAAGACTCTTGTTGGCGAACTAAATAAGTAAAGCTGAAGATATGATTGTTGATAGAATAATATAGATAGACAAGATTCGTGTTGTCAACCTGGGAACTGGCCTACATCGATGATGATGAAAGCTTGAGGATATGATGAAACTGAGTTCAGCTTAGTTTTTCAAATGGGGATGCAGCAGTGTTTTTATTGTTTTAAATAGTTCTCTTGATTTTCAGTTCATATGGGTGCCTTATATGTAACCTTGGTCAATTTAAACGCAATAATCTTATTATTGTCTTTTAGATGCAGTTGTGTTTTATTATTATATTCTTTTAAAATTGGACATGAAGCTAAACCTAAATATTCCTTCGTAATATTATTATTGTTTTAGATTTTTCCAATGTCCTTGAATTTAGATCATCTTTATAGTCACAAATATCTCTGTGAAGGATAAAATAATTTGCCCATTTTGAATTTAGGTATCAGCACTGCCATATGCCAAGTAAATGTTTTAGAAGTCTTTTTGCCAGTTTTACAGTATTTATGCTTCTGTCATTAGTAGTATGATTTTAATAACAAAATCTGGAGCATTTTTCTGCAGTTGAATATGAGCTAATAGGTAACTAATCTGATTATACTTTAATTACTAGATATCCTTCCTTACGTATCTGGAACACAGATGAAGTTAATGCAGGTGTTTGGGAAACGTGAAAAGCCAGAACCAGATTGGGCAGGACGAGGAAATTCATATTAAAAAAAAACCACTAGTTAACTACAAGAGTGTCCTTCCGTGCAATCCCTACTTTCACATACATCTCAAGGTATCTGTTTTTGAACCTGCAGGTTAACGTGAACAACAGATTTTGAGACGGAACCACATGGTTGTGATTGGTAGTATTGAATCAGTAAGTCCGTCATTGAAGAAGACCTGGAGATTGATGGTACAACCAAGGACATATTTTTTTATGATGCCTCATGTGGAGTTTTTAGCCAAGAAGTACAAAGAGGCGGGAGATTAGTCGGGAAACTGAAGAATCTTAGATATGAGCTTTGCAAACTGAATCTTGTATATTGCGGTATCCCGAAAGAGCGGCTGTTTGGGTGTGTAGCCGGTTGAGAATGTTGCAAAACATGAAACCCTACAAGGTGTGAAGGATTAATATGAGTTCAGTTGGCAAAGGTAAAGCGCAAGTGCGCAAGTTTCAATGGATCGGATCAGCAGGATGTACGGCCTCTCACGCACGATGGGAGAGACTTGGGAGTATAATTACACTTTTACATCCTCAAAAGCTAGCATATGTTGGTTAAGAGGCATAAAATCAGATCGTGGATTCTTAACTTGCCTGCGTGCATTCTATGGATGATCGATTGCTTTCCAGAGCCATCTTTTTGTGGAACCCGCTCCCAAAAGTTCAATGTGGTAACTAGAAAGTCTCCGTAATCAGCGGAGGTATTTAGATGACCATAATCAGGTGATTCATTCGGATCGCCCTCACGATCAGCTTGGCTTTTTCAGCATCCATCATCATAATAATAGATGGGATGGACTAAGCAATGCAGGCGGGTTCGGGCTAGATCAGGCTCTAGTTACTTATGGCTTGAATGGACAAACCACTTATTTTTCCGGCACCCACAGCATCGACGCATAACAAGTATTTAAAAGTTAGATTAGCAAAGGAATTCAGAACTTTTACTAACGATCTAGTATTTACACGGATAGCCAAGCAACCAGTGCAGCAGCGGGCCTCAGCGGTGCTAGTGCAGGTTTTCAACGTAGCAGGATGGAACATTTCTTAAGATCTTATGGAGCCAAAGTTGCTAGAGAGTCTCTCAAGCTGAGCCCACAACAGGCTACCCAGTGAGAATCTGGGCCTATCATCGTCCGATCTATTTCTGCTGCCGCGGCCGCATTTGTGGGCTATCAAACCTTGGTTGTTCTTGTTAACTGCTACGACTGTTGGGCCGATTTCCTTCCTCACCAAATCAATCGTCCTTGGGTTCACATCCTTGCCCGACAATTCTGTTACATGAAAAGATCCAACAGCTTTCTCGTCGCGGATTCCAATCTCTGCCCGGGAAACCGACAGTCCATTCTCTCGAAACACTCGAGTGATATCGGAGAGCAGTCCCGTCTTGTTTTGAGTGCAGATGTCGAGTCTCAGTCCCTACAAAGAGAGGAAGAGACCATCAATATAATCAGGGAAAAGGGAAACCAAAGACATTCATTAGGAGTTAGGACTGCAATAAATACAAGTGTTTGATACGATTGGATACATACATGGGAGACACTCCGCTCGATTGCAGCAACCAAGCATTGGGAGACCCTGCTTCTCTCGCTTTCTGTATCCAAAGTGCAACCATCCTTGTGCCGTATATAGTACTCCTGTCATGTGCAACCACAAGGAGCAGCAGCAACTCCATCAGCTATTATCTTTTTGTCACCAGATTATTTCGATTTAGCATCTTCGTATATATGTTGTTACCTGAACAGCAACGGACCCTTGCGAGCTGATGGCGGCATGGAAGACTACGTATTGCATGTCAGTGAGCGTGCAGACTGTGTCGAATAGCAGCCGGCGACGGTCCCTGCTCCGGATGTTCACCACCGAGTATCCCTTAGCTGTGCAACTCTCGATGCTCACATGGGTCTCTCCGGCATCTTCATTGCAGCAGGTGTCGTAATCCCGATCCCCAAACATCAACTGGTGTAGCCGCCGTTCGGAGTGGATTGGACCCGCTGCCAATCTCACAACGCTCTGTTCTCCGGCTGCACCGGCGCGGTGGTGGTGGTGGTGAGCCCCAACCACGTGCTCCAGCTGCTCCTGAACGTGAGCGAGCCGATCCGGATCGCTGATAGGGCCACCTCCGTCGTATTCATCGTCCACGTAGATGATGCTGGCCGCGCGGGTGTTGTGGGTCCAGGCCTCGGCTGCGACCACGTGACACCGAAGCTCAGCAAGAACCGCCGATATCTCAGAGAGGAGACCCGGTCGATCCGTTGCGGTGATCTCCAAAGTCGTATGCTTCTCCTCCTCCTCTGTTGATACACGTGGCGGACCTACGGTTGTGCCAAGGGACGTACGTGCCTGCTTTGTATGTCCTCCGTTCTTTCGTTCCGCACCAAGTGCCTTTGATCCAGAACAAGAAAAAACAAAAAAAAAAAAACTATTAAGAAGGGACCCAAGAATCGGCCGTCAACGGGCCACGGTTGAGTTGCATAGTGGCATCTTTCATAACTCTGAAAAAATTCAGAACGAAAGGCACAAGAAAGACTGCAGACGATATAGTCCAGGAGGGAGGGAGAGATACCTGCTGAATGTGGAAGAAGAGGTTTTTGTCAGTAAGTTTGTTGCCGAGCTGGTCCGTCACATGGAACACTGCACATCATAAAGCCAATCGAAATTATATCCCAAACATGAAAATGATCAATTAAACAATTGCTGAATTGTTGATATTGGCTGATTATGAAATGGATGATGACGGATACTTGCCATCCATGAACCAGCCACCATCAGAACATATATAAGATTTGGAGATGACGAGATCCAAATCCGTCAAAACCTGGACCATCTCCAGTAGAATCCCATGCTTGTTTGCGCTATCAACCTGGCCGACCAAAGTAGCTATAATAAATATATAAACGAACACCCTAGAATCAGGCAGTAGCTATAATAACTCTTAGTTACTATGGTCGCGTTCAAACAATGCAACTCCTAGAATCAGGCAGGAAGTCATCAAACCTGTATACACGAGCAAGAGTTAGGAACTTAGGATCATGCGGTTCAATTATATTCTGCGTAGCCCTAATGACGTAAGGAAAGAGGATATTGCAAAGCTATGAAGACCCATACCGCACCTAAGTGATAATTAATTCATTTTCTTGCCCCCAGTTCGAAGTACAGATGTAGTTAGGTTCGTTGATTTGCGTTACTTGGTTTTATAAGAAATTCATGCAATGTGGGGTCGATGTTGAGATTGCGAGGGAATGATTCTTAAACGATAGATAAGATAGATCAATGTGTTAATGATGAAATGGCAAAAATTATTTCGTATTGATTCGAGGACAAGGTTCAGTTTCTGAAGTTTGCCTATTTGAAAGAGTAGTCGATTTCCTCAACCCCATCTCGGCTGTGGGGCAAACGGAATCTGCAATTGCAGAGGAACCCACTTCAAATCCGACGTAAACGGGTGTAAGTAGCATCACCAGATCCAGATGTAGATCATCCGCGTAACCAGAAAAAGAAAGATTTTTAAATCAATGGAAAGAAACAGAAACTTGAACCCCACCTTCACAAGCGTGCAGTCTGGGCATGTTTCGTTATCGATGCAAACCCTGCAGTACCATGAACAAATAAATAAATAAAAGCAATAGAATCGAAGGGAAAAGCGAGTGGAGATTATTACCTAGGCGGATATATTCTTTCGATAAGCGATTCGAAGTCAGGATCGAAGTAGGGCGTATAACTGCTCTCCATCCTCCCTCGCCCCAATAAGATGAAAAATGATCTTCCTTCTGTTATAAGAAGAAGAAGAAGAACATCATCATCATCCATTATAAGGGAAAGCTATTGAGAAGGGATATGTCTGCGCCGTTTTGGTTTCTTGTAAAATTAGAAGTTACGAAAGGAGGAGGGAGGGAGTAGCAGGGGAAGAGTATTTGACTGCACAATTGTCTCTGTTTCACGATATCTACAGCAATAGAACTACACAACCCTTGACTTCCAGATTTCTTATAAAACATCATTGACAATATTTAAAAAGAAAAACACAAAAGCCTTTACCAAATCGATACGGAGCTTTGAATTACGTGTGAGTATAATTATAAAAGAAAAGCGACTATTTCAAAGAAACACGCATAGGAACTATTGAAAAATAAAAACCAGTGTCAATAATATAGATCCCTTGAAAAATTAAGAATGCCCATCGATTCAATTGAGTTTCTGAAACGAAATAAATCAAAATCAAGGCTAGAAATAAACGAAAGACAGGACATGATCAAGAAATCACCTGTAAGTTCTTTGCAGAGAGATTGTTAGACCCCCGGATGGGCGGGTATTCACATGGTTTTGTAGGCAAATTAAGCTTTCTGTCTCCGTCGTCAGAATTCAGAACACACACACACTCTCCTTCTCTCTCTCTCTGTTTTGTGGCCTTTGGCGATATATTCTTCGGAAAAGACCCGCAAAGAGAGGCAGGTCAAAAAACAGATTCTCCCTATAACAGGGCTTAGAAGCCGTAGGTTCGTAACAGACGCTCTTAGACTATACACCTCACACCCCCTTTTCTCTCGTCTCGTGTATGGAATCTATGGATTCGTGAACCCACCGGCTGAGGTTAGCGTTGAGGAATCGTCCTTGCGAATCCACACCGCGTCTTCCACGTCGGCCTTCGAAACTCTACGTGTCCTGCATCCTCTGGTTCTTTTCTTAGCCGAGTGCGGCGGCTCGTTACGACGGCTCCCACCACTCAACACCTGGATCATCTTCAAAATCCCGCTATCACTTTCAGCGGATAGCTGTCTTTTTGTTTTAAGTTTCCAGAATTTGCACGTCTCCAGATGACGGGATCTGATATGGTCTCTCCCATGAGGAGCAAAAGGCAAAGTTCTCTAAATTCACTGAATAATAAGACGCTTTTATCATGCGAACACTTCTATAATTGGGAAGGTTAGGCACGTCACATCACCGCTTAAGGCATCGGGACCCATGCAAACACCCCATTTCGTCTCTATATGAAATAATTAATGGGCTGTCGGCACAGTCTCAGCATCTTCAAAGACTAATTTCATGCTGATAATCAATCTAGGCCTGCCAATTTAAGTCGTCTTGTTATTGCTGGCAATTGATTAGCTCAAATAAAAGGAATTACAAAATATGAAGCCAGTCGGTTCTCTGAATATTTGATATGAACAGCCAAAAGACTTATACAGGAAAATCAAATTCAACCTTGCTCTTTTGTTTTTTTGTTGGGATATTTAGAAGAAAGGAATTTCAATAAGCAATGGATACAAGCAGCTGCTGTCAAGATATTTAGAAGTGGAAATAGAGTTGCTGATGCTATGGCAAAGTTTGAATTGGTTTCGAAACGTAGAATTTTGTGGAATAATATCGTGCCATGCTGGGTATTAAAATTACTAAGGGATAACTGTAATAGACCTTTACTTTTAATATAATATTTTCCTTCTACCAAAAAAAAAAAAAGAAACCTGCACTTAGCCACGCTTTGCGAAGCAGGGAATGATATTTTGTGCCGACGTTTATTGCTGCATTCTATGCAGCCTTCCATCTCATGGTTAGGCTTTTTTCAAAAGCAAAAGCTCAGTACCATTGGATCCTTCGTCCATCAACATCTAAATTAAACTGCAGTTAATGGGATTTCAAACCCGGTTTGAGGTTTTTCTATAATTTAAAAACTCCTTTTATATACAACAAGAAAAACTCCTAAACGTCAGATGTTTTAATATCAAACGCTTACCACTGTACCAATAACAGGAGGATAAATGTAGGATGCTGGACCTTGGCCCAACATCCCCAACAAGATGCTCTTGCTCATTGGGCTTATTGCAGCATCCGTAGCAAAGTCATCACTTGGTGATCGAGGTGTGTACCTTTCTTTACTGATAGTAGAGGCTGATCGATGTTCAAGTCATCAGAATCTTTTATGTACAGGAACAATGTTTGAAGTCCAACAAAATATGTAGCTCACTCTTTAACTAGCTCAGACAATATTCTCTCTTCCTTTATATCTCTTTCACTACTTCTTGCAAGCTCTCTTAATAGCTTTTCTCTATATTAATTTGTCTCTAGCTGATCTGTTTATCTCATTCCCTTCTCATTCATTAGTTTTTTCTCACTCTATCTCCAACTCTCTCTCTCTCTCTCTCTCTCTCTCTCTCTCTCTCTACCGCCATTGAAGATCCATTGTCTTTTATTCTTGTAGCGCGTCAATATGATATGGCACCATGTTTAGCATCAATTAAATTTGGATTCATATTTTGATTAACCAAGTTTCAACCAAAGATCAAGAAAATTAACATTAAATCTTTTCAACCAAAGATAAAGAAAATTAAGCAACACAGCATGATATCGATATATAGGCTTTAATCAACATTAGAACTAGTGATTGAGATGTCCTGGACTGGATAAAATTCCTCACTAAATCAAAGGCCTTATCCAATAGATGTGCTAATCTATAGCTTGCAACTTAACCCCCAAATTCAATAAAGCTGTTGATATCATCTTGCTTCCATTACATTTAACAGGGATGTTAATTGATTTCTACTTATACGTACCAAACATCATCAAAGGTATTTATTAGCGTATTGCATGCACCTCATTCGACAAGGATGGCAATATATAGATAGCTTCCTACTCACACTCCAACATCCTCGGACATCTTTGAATCATTATGAAAGATGTTGATAACTTCCTACTTAATTTGTATCTCACAAGGGTGTTTAATAGCTTCCTGCCCACTCCTCTACTGTCTTCATGTCACAAATCATGTGTTAACAAGGCATATTTGCCTTATTAACGCATGCTCCTGTATGAATGCTCGCAGATATCCTAAATAGAATCAAACAAAGGATTCCCTTTTGACACTAGCTCCCATTTCTCTTGAAACGAATAGATCTTTATGCTTGGATCCAGTTCATAAAGCATATTCTAGCTTTAAGCTAATTACAGATGAGCTCAAGACAACCCGTCTTTGGTTTCATATATGCTATACTAATAGTACATATGTAGGTTCATTCATGAAAACTCAAAACAAAATTGAAAAGAAACTTCAAGTGCAAAAGGCTACACGATGATTATTTAGGCTATTCCAAGGACTCTATCACCAGGTTATTTAGTGTCTATAATTTATATTTTCTGAGATTATATTGTCGTTTAAATATGAGCATCATCTCTAGTATCGTCCTCCTTTCCCCCCTCTTTCTTTTCCTTGTAATATTCGATCACCATGAATTTTTTTCCTTTTTTTCTAAATCTTAACGAGCAAACGTGAATATGATACTGTGGTCAAAGTCATCCCAACCATGTTACTTAAAAGCTTTCATTGAAAGAAACGTGAATATGAGATTATTTCATTCTCTTGCAAGAATTATGTTACTTAAAACGGGAGGTAGTTAGTTCCCTCAAATCGCTTTCATTGAAAATAATCTCCGAACTAATTTTTCTATGCACGGAATTGAGCAGAGAAAATCGAGTATGAATTTAAAAAGCTTATCAATCAGGCAATCAATCTTTCATGCTCGTGTTTGAAAATTCATATTGGACTTTGAATATTAAAAAACAGCCGGCCATTAACGGCTGTCTAATTTGGCCTTTAATACTCAAATGGGCAATAATTCTTTTCCTTGACCTGCATAAAGACAGGTTTTTTATTCTTTGTTTATTTTCCAAAACTCTGTAACAAAAAGATTGCCAGATGGTTTATGAAAAGATCTAGTGACCCATTGCGTCTAGAATAAGATTTACACATGCATTTCCTACGGAAGTGAGTGTGTTCAGATTTATTCTACTGATTCTGTCATTACAAATCCCTTTGGGCTAGCTTGATTCAAAACTACCAAATAACGTATTCAAAACTACCATAATTCCTACTAAAGACTCCAGGTGATAGTAGATGTGAACTTTAAATATTTAATATATTCCTTAACAGAGATCTCCCAATACACAAGGAATGAGGTCCTTAAATTTACAAATCTATATCACCATAAGCTTAAGAAACCAAAGCATGGAGTCTCATCTCTATGCTAGCTGCTGGAGGCTGTGTATCTAGTTCCGCTAAATTTTATAATTGAAACTGTTGCAGCCAAGTTTGACTGAGGTTTCTTCCAAGGTTGTGGATAGAGCCTCCACAGGATCTGAATTGCAAAGATAGACTCGGACTTTGACTTTACAAAAGGTTAAATACATCAGCACCGCATCCTCCCTCCTCACATCCGTCAACGTCAAGAAACCTCGAACCTGTTAGAACTTGAAAGGCTTTGTTTCCATACCTTGCTTCATTTTATTTTTAACTTTCTTCTAATATATTTCATTCTCTAAGCTCCTCTTTTTTTTGGGACGGGATCATCTACGGTTGAGCTCGTAAAATGAGCTCAACCGTACCCAATGGTTGCTTGCCAAGTAGGCAAGCACCACCCTCTCTCCTCTGCAAAAACCATTTTTTCGTTTCCCCAGGTAGAAGATAGAAGAGAGAGGGTGGTTGCTTGCCTACTTGGCAAGCAACCATTGGGTACCGTAGATGATCCCTTCCCCTTTTTTTTTGTTTTCCTGCTTTAGTAACGTCTAAACTCGATTTCCGTGATTGTTCTGTTCGTTAACGTTTTTCAAAACAATCTTTTTTGTTTCTAACTACGGGAATCAAAGATCGTGTTTAGTAAGGAAAGTTTTTAAATTGACTAAAAAAATCCAAAAATAAAATTGCTTTTAAGAAACCGAACATGTCGGCCTTTCAAAACAACAAAACGTTTTTTCTTTTTAATAAAATTTTCGTATGTCATTTATGAAATTTCTTGTTGGGGTTTAATGCAAGGCTAAATTTGCTATCACCACCGTCGACAGACTCTGCCACAGAAGCGACGGCAAACACCCACGGCCACCGGTATCACTGCCACAAAATAACACAACCACCACCCCTCTAATACCCTGAAGCATAGTTTTTAGTTCATGATCATAATAAGACTTATTACTGATTTTGAAATGATGACTGGTTTAAAATAATCATTACCAAACATATTTTCTCTCCACTTATTTCCACTATCACAAAAAACGATTTGATTTTTAATTATTTTTTCAAAAACATTTGCAAATAGCCCGTAACCGCTTATCACCATTCTTCCATCTTGTTTGAAATTGACCATTTTTTTTCATGTTTATGTGAAATCAAATCAGCAAATGGAAAGCCTGCACAGAAAATAGCAGATTTACTGCACCATCACAATGAGATCTTGCGTTTCATTAGAAGCAGCAACTTTTCCTAAAAAGTATACATTTTTACCCACAAAAAAAAAAAAAAAAAAAAAGTACACCTGACTACGCCTATCTTCTTCTCCATTTCACCTCGGCCAAAACGGTTCCACTTGACGCGAAAAGGCCACACCGCCGGAGAAACAAGTTTCGGCGACATAAGTCCCATTCTACGCCGGAGAACTCAGAATCAGCAGGCAAAGGTAAGATAGAAAGGGAGAGACCTTTGTATTCAGCTACTACAGACAGGCAGAGAGTCACATATAATATATAGTTGCCAAAAACATGAGAAAGTAGAAAAAAGAGTCTATGCAGAAGAAAGAGAAAAAAATAACGGAGAAGAAGTCAGGTGATGCTTCGCTTTCCTGGCCGATCAGCGACTTTCAAGGTCTTATCGATGAGCGTCCTTGCCCGCCTGCTTCGAATCTCGACCCTAACGCTCGAGCTCTTGTCCATCTTAACATAGGGTTTCTTCGATTTCTTCAGAGCTCTAACCTTGGATTTGATCGATTCGACCAAGTTCTCCAACTGATTCGCCATCTCCCCGATATTTTCTTTTCTTTTTCTTTAATCTCTCCCCTCACTTGTTAAAATTCAAAACGCGATGCTTCTCCACATTTACCGGATTTGGCGACCGGGGAAATGAAGCAGCGGAGATCAGTGATTCTTTTTGGGTTTCCCACAGCCTCAGTCACCTGCACGTCCTTTCCGCTACCCGAATTTATGAGCCTCTAATAAACAGTCACCCTCTGCTTTAAGTTAAATTACGATTTAGCCACCTTCTCATCAATTCAAGGGCGTACGACGACTCTATCACTCTGACACGCATCTTTTTCCGAATTCCATGGAATGTTAAAAAAAAAAAAAAAAATAATAATAAGTCGTTCAGTTGACGAGAGGATTTACTAGGGTGTCTTGACCTTGTAGAGTTGTGGTACATGTTGTTGACTCAAGCCAATCATCATCACCATCATGGCTAATCGATTGTCCTAGCAAGTTTCTTTATTCAGGGAGGAAGCTACCAAGTTTCTTAATCACCTACTCATCATGACGGAAGACCGTTGATTGAAACTTCAAAGATATGATAAACGGTCAAAGTGATTTACTACTTTCAGTCTTTGTAGCCGTTAGAGCTGTGGCTTTTGCCTCCTGTCATTTTATTTGGAAATTTTGAGATTTCTGACTAACGTAACAGAACTTATGGATAGCAAAGCAAGACCAACCTTCCCTAGTTACAGCTGCCTAAGGAAGACTTTCCCCAAGCTATGCCAAATAATTCACCACCAGAAAAACTTGAAGAAAGGGACCGATTACACACAAAAAAGAAGAAGGTTAAAGCTATAATTATTACAACATAATTCAAATTATATTTCAACGGCAACCCCGTCAGCAAAGATTATTGGTCAAGCCCCATTTGGCAGTGCCCCAACACCTAAGGAAGAACTCAGTTCATTCTTGTTGATGAATCAATCTATGGCCCTTACAAATGGTCTCTGTTCAACCAAATGCTTCGGCATGAACAGGACATCTTCCTGCAAACTTGTTTTTTAACCACCTAGATAGTACCCACCCCTAACGCAACTAAAAAAAACCAAAAATGGGTACCGAAGACGCTGGTTTATGGGGTCGTTGAGATTTTCCCACACCTTAGGACATTCATTTCCGTCTCTCAATGCTGAACATGGTTCTTAATTCAAGACTTGTGGATCGAGCACCATAATATTTGCCATTGAATACTGTCAGCCATAATGAAACCAGAAATCCTTATATCATATTTTACGAGATTGTTCTGCACATAAAATAACGCTTTCAATGAAACAGCAACGCTCAACCATCTAATATTCAATTAATCTCAAGGATATAAAGGCATACAAAATTAAAAAGAAACAAAATGCATCATCTCAGTTGTTTAACCATTGCCTCTGTCAGCCATCGATACGAAGTTACACAGCATACATTCAGATAGAGAAAAAGAAATTGCTTCAACATTTTAACAAAAACTCTATGTCAATGGTATGCTACAGAAGCATTCATGTTCCGTAAGAAAACCTGTGGATTTCCTCCCCAGTTTTGGACACCCCCGCGGTTGTATGGATTTATGCATCCATCTTCCATAGGGAATATATGCCACCAAGCAGGACAATTTTCCGATGTACCTTGGTGAACATACATGGGCATCTAAAATTTCATAATTTTCCACCGATCAAGATGATGATCGTAGCTGATGAGCATCAGACCATAACATCAAGGTTGCCAAAAGAGCCACTGTTGCAGTCTCAACCCGAAGTCGATTTGGCCCAAGACTGACAGCAGTAGCACCTGCTTCAGTTATCATCTTCACCTCCTTTTCAGTGAAATCTGTCGCATAGGATTTACCAATAGAAAAATGCATTAGTTTAATTTGTTTGTTACAAAAGAAGAGAATGCAGTGACCTGAACTAATACGATGGTTCAAAGTTACAGCTACAGATGACATAGAGTAGCAAAGGCTAGAAATGGTTTTCTTGGTTGATGCATTAGATTTGGCAATCAAAGATAACTTGGGTGAATCAAATTCAAGGCCAACTCTGCTTCTTAAAAGCAAAATATGTATAAGATTGACAAATATTAAACCTTAAATATATACTGACACATGTGAGATGATCAAAGATACTTTAAAATTGAAAAACCAGAAAGATTTCCTTAATGTCCCTAGATGCAACCAGTAAGATTTTGCTTTGGTGGGAGGTGCAAGAGAAAGAAACCAATGTTTGGGACCACTAATTCAAAGCAAAAGGTGGGAGACCATACATCATAAGCGATAAACATGACTGACAAGCAAGCAGATGACCCAACAGAGATTATTGGTGTCCTATCAATAGATATAGAAACAATATATTCAGTTTTGGACCCACATAATTATAAATGGTTGGCTTAACTGGAGCGGCACAACCAGGATGTTATATGATCAACATGTTCCACTTAAACTACAAAGAAAATTTTACAGGATAGCCATTAAACTGTTATCATGCATGGATCCAAATGTTGATAGATACAGAAGGAACATATGCATAACATGAGAATTTCTAAAAGGAAAATGTTTACTAAACCTTAACAAGCCTATGCAAGATGCTCCATCCCAAATATTAATGAGCTAACGCAGCCTGCTTACAAGAAGAGAGCTAACTTATTTTTAATGCGTACTAACCTCCTTCAGGTCCAACTATTATCAGCCCACTAGATTCTTTTCTTGAGGAAGCAAGGGTACTGATAAGAGGATCTGCTTCTGCTACTGCCAGAAAAGATAGTTTTGAATGGGCAACCTAGAGAGATGAACAGTGTTTTAATACATTATATTATGCATCATTTGGATGTAAACTTCTGTACTAGACTTTAACAGGAAACCACCCATAACATTGCAAGGGAACCACAGAATGTAAAGTTTAGAAAATTAATTATACTGGAAAAAATTCAATTGTAAATATAACCATGGTAAGAAAATCTGGTAAAAGAACCACATTTAGTTATTCTTTTCCTATGTTTGTCAAAGTGATTACAAATTTACAATCAATATATATTCCAATTTCCAACATTTATAAACGAAGGATAACTCACTATAGGGAGAAGGCCGCCAATTTTTGCAGGAGGATTTAGAATCATTTCATGCAGCCGTTGACCTGTAAAAAATGGCAAAAAAAAAAACAATAATAACAAACTTCATATATATCCATAAATGCTACAAGCAATAAGATTTCAACATGTATGCCCTGAATATACAAACTCTACATAGATACACCTATATAAGAAAAAACTTCATGCTAAAAATAAATAATTAGAGAAACTAACTAAAATTACTGACATTGTTTAGCTGCAGAAAGAATGACCCGTTCCAGCCTCTCCACTCTATTTTCAGAGATTGCAGGAGAATGTTCAGTCAGCAGAGGTGTCACACTACTAGCACCCAGCTCCTGCAGAGAAAATGAACAATTCGCAACTAGCACAAAAATAAACATACCACCCTAATAATCTCTAATGCACATTCTTAACATACGGTGCACTTCTCAACCAACCAGTCTGCCCGACCACCTTTTAAAGTACCTATGAAGGAACATGTAATGTCCAATCTGTCAACTCTATAAAACAGAGAACCAAATGTACGGAAAAGATCAAGAGACTTACCAAAAGCTGCAAACACATGCCACTGAATGCTCTGAGGTGCCACTACTTTTGGATCTTCAAGTGCCATGAAATCCAACCCAGTTCGGTCAATTGTCTGTATGCAACCACCAATTAAACCTCCTTTTCCATTGAAGAGCTCTACCCTAACATTTTTAAACAAGAGAAAAGAAGACGTACAAGACATTCATTTACCAACACATTACACACGAAGAGCTTCAATCCATAAAGGTCAATCAATCACCGCAATCAAGAAACAAGTTGAAAACATAAAAAACTCTCTCAAGAAGCAAAATTTATCTGGAAGAGTTACATCATGGCTATGTTGCTGGGGTTTGATAAGTTTTGCATAATCTAATTCCTTGCATAGAAAGCATATTATAATTGCTTTCCTAAAGGGAAGGTGCATATAAATTTGGGATATTAGATGGGACGGAGTTCAGTGATACTAATAGCTAGGGGTGCAACTCGGTTCGGTTCGGTCCGGGTTGATGTCAACCCAAAACCAAACCGAAAATATACATAGTTAAACCGAACCGAATTGAAAACCGAACCAACAAAACCGAAAACCGAACCGAAAATATATATAAAAACCGAAACCCAAACCGAACCTAACCGAACTACATGAAAACTATTCGGTTCGGTTCGGTTCGGGTTAGACCAATATTCTTATCTTAAACAATGGTTTTTTTTGTAATATCCTTTAAGTTTAAAGATAAACTTTAAAAGTTTATCATATATTATATTATATATATATAAAACATATATTATATATTATAATATATATATATGAATTCGGTTCGGTTTAGGGAAATAATGTATTCGGTTCGGGTTCGGTTCGGTTCTGTTTAATCGAACATGAAACCCAAAACCGAACCGACCTAGTTCGGTTTAGGGATTTTTGGACCGAAACCGAACCGAAGCACTATAAAACCGAACCAAACCGAACTTCGGTTCGGGTTCGGTTTTAACCGGACTGAGTTGCACCCCTACTAATAGCAACAGGGGATAATACTGATAAAAAAAATTTGAGTTCACAGCACACTAGAAATTTGTAAACACTACTATCTGTTTGTACTATATGGCATTTGATAATTGATTGGATATGGAATGCTGATATTGGGAGTCCAAAGAGTAAAATCCGTATAGCAACAAGTCATATAAACTTTTTTATTTTTTTCCAATAATAACTGTTTATATACGTTTATATGGGACTTAAAAATACAACAAGGTGGTGTCAATAGGTCCAATCTTCCAACAACAAAATGCTTTTGCCCAACTGGTTGCGGCTGGCAATACAAACCCTGCTCCTCCAACTTACAATAAACAGAACCAACTCAAGGATAAGAGAATTAATGTAAGGATTTTAATTAGGACATAAATTTAAGCTTCAAATGTCAAAGAGCCTAAGAGAAGCCAAATGTATAATCCACCAAAAGATCAACCATAGTGTCCTATCCCAACTAGTTGAATTGGCAACAATAATTGTGTCTACCATTTCACTCTTTCAAAATCCGATCCTAAATAGATTATGTACTTCTAAATCTTTTCTAATTGGCTCTATCTAGGTGCTGTACTTCTTCTCTGGTCACTAAGGACATCAGTGGCAGAGACTACAGCTTGACCTTTGGGGAAGAACTTAGTGCGACCTCCAGGTGCCAAGACAGAGAAAGGTTATCCCTTTAGATGCTGGAAGCTGAGCAAAGTACTGAAGCTGGCTGACTACACTCGACCAGAACTCAGGCCTGGAGGTGGTGGCTGAACCGACTGCAACAATAAACCATGGGAACTTAAGTGTTGAACTCTTGCAGCACATACTCCTTTGGAGTCTGCTCATGATGCCTCTTTAACACATTCCAGTGGTAAATCATGAATAGCATGGTTGCTTCAGAAGAAGTTCGCGTAGATGAATCTTCAAGTTAGCTTCAAATGCGAGGATTCTACAATACTAAATTTTTTACCACTAACAAGCAAGCCATTAAGCAGTTCCAAATGGCATGACTTGAACCCGTGACTTAACAATATGATAGAGAACTTCAAATGATTGAGTTAAAATTTGGAAATTAACCAACAATGAAAAACCTTCTCCCCACTAGTTGTTGATGCAGATGATTACTGAACCAGTTGGTTAGAGCAACAATGTGCACAAAGTATAATATCAATCAGATTCTATTATAGACACACATATTTTTTTAGAATCAATAAAGCTCAGAAATCAACACTTCCACCTATTCAACTTAAATGTGCATATGTAAATGTTGGGTAGGTTCATATAGAGGCAATCTTAGGATAGTTGCATAGTCAGCATCATCTTCCATATTTCATAAGCCTCACTAATAGTTCCAAACTCCAATCAGTATTTTATAACTTAGTCAAACCATAGTCATGTGGTTCAGTGGTTCATTGGTACAAAATCCAGACTATGGTTGCTACTTCACTTTTCCAAGATAACTCAGTTTCCAAATGGAAGTATACTGGCATGTCAAATTTAGCATTTTTTTTGGCTTCATGATTTCTATTGTTCCACTAGACATAGGTTCCTCTTTTTTTAGGATTGTTATGTGGTTTGCAAGAATGTTAGAGTTAGTTTTACCCAAAAAATATAATGTTGGAGTTAGATTAAATGTCTCGTTTTTCTCTTCATCAAAAAGTAAATACTTTTCATTGATGACTATCAAGTAAGTCCTAGTAATTCACTGGATCAAGGAATTCGATGAACTAACTTTTTGAACTGTTTATTTAGAGAACTCTTATAATTTTTTAGCTTTATGGGTAATAACGTCCTCTTTCTATTTTTTGTCAAATGATAAAAGGATTTATCAATAACTATCCAGAAGTCCTAGTCATTTGCTGGATCTGGGGAACCCAGAGGAACTTAACTGTAAACTGGCTAATAAAGAACTAGCTGGCAGTTCAATAATGACATGGAAAATTAGCTATGCGTGCTTGAACCTAAAAGCACACTTTCAGGAACTACAGCACAATAAATAATAACTATAAGTTGATAATGATAACTTACCTATCATCCATGCTTAAACGTAACACCTTTGTCATATGCCAAAATTCATCACCTTCTACTCGAACGACGCCACCCTGCATTATTACCAAAAAGAAGAAAAAAAGGAATATTATTCTTGATCAAGCTGCAAAAAACAGGTTAAGAGAAAAATAATAAAATAATTAGCTATCAAGAAACCACAAAACAAGATTCAAAACTAATGCATTAGTGAGATTGAGATAGAATACTGTGTTTTTTATGGACCAAAGTAATGAGAGAGTAAATGCCATATTGAAGTTGAGGCATAGGTTAAAATCAAAATATTCTAAAATAAGTTGAATTAAGACTAAAAATATAGAATGAAACATTATCATAAATAATAGTAGAAGGGAATCAACACTAAGAATTCAGAATTGGCAAATTCCAATAACAAATTAATGACATTATCTTGGATCAATTATCAAAAAGAAAAAATATTTATGATGATGTTAAACGTAGATTTAGAACTGAATGACTTACATAGAAAGACACTAATAGAGGGTTATGTGACCAACATGTTCAGTGAAACTACAGGAAATATTTTAATGACGCTCAACCCCACCACGAACCCCTTTATCCACAAACAGGAGGGGGTAAAAAAGAGAGGAGGGAACAGCGCCTTCTACCTTTTTTGCACTAATTCACGCCAACAATAAATTCTCAATTCCTGCGATTGAAAATGGAAATTTCTCAGCCGATAAGATATCATCTACTCACTACAATTAGGTACAAAACCTTCCAAAATCCACTCCTACAAGTAAATTAAGGACGTAATTCCTCCATTGTTAGTAGGTCACAAGTACAAATGTAAAGAGAACCGGTTTTAAACTAATATCTGGTTGAAGGCTAATCCAACTGCTAGAACGCAATATATAGAACTGAAATTGGTTTGATCATCCATTGGACAGAGAAAATGATATCCATGACGCTATAGAACCAATGATTCCTCGAGTTATGATACTGAATGTAAAATCAAATCAACCAATGAGACAACCAGAGAGAGAGAGAGAGAGAGAAAGAGAGGCGGTTGCCTTGCAATGAGGAAGCACGTTGGAAAAGAATCGAGGAAGACCGCCGCGGGATTGGTTCTCATAATCTGCAGTTGAAAAGACTCGAAGACCCGGATATCTTCGCAGTGAACAGCTAAGAAGCTGAGCAAAACGAAGTCGAGGAACTAGGGCTTGCATTGGACCTCCAGAATGGTACCAAGAAGAACGAAATCTGAACCAAGGTCTTTCACCCGTGGCACGCACGATCACGGATCAGCGAGACGGCGGCACAACTCGCTTAATCTATATACAGGATGATCGTCGTATCGCATCTGGTTGGTGAGTTGATAGGCTGTTTGCCTGTACAGATTTGTTCTGGTTTCGCGGTTTTTGGCAGCTTTCAACAGCCTGATTATAGCCGGAGTCCTTTTTTTTTTTTGGAAAAGAGATTATAGCCGGAGTCCAATTGGACTTTATGTACCCTCCTCCCATAAATTGTTTTGAAAATTTTAGTTTTTAAATCGGTTCTCATAATGAAGATTCAAAAAAACCAAAAGGTTGCGTTACTTTTGAACCAACGAAATTCACCAGCTATGAGACGATCCGGATCCTACCACTTTACCTTTAATGCATGAAGAAGAAGAGGAAGAGATTGTTTAAGCCCGTTGGAGCACTAATTTCAATTGCGGAAGTTTTTTCTGATTCAGCGAAGACTATTGGAGTAAACATCAAGTTCCTGAAGATTCTTTACAGTTCATTTTCTCAAGGTGAAGTGCATTCATGTGTCAAAACCCACTAAGCTCTGGTGATCTCCACGGTTCATAAAATTAAACAAGACTTGGAAGCAACCTGTAAGTATCTGGCATTGCTCAGTTTTAGAAGAGCTTGCCTAGGCGCTTGAAACGTCCAATATACTATGACAACAAATAAAACTGATGAATCCCCTGAATGGATGGAACCTCGATTCCTCTGTTATGCACTTTCAGAAGGCAGTAACACGTTCCGCTCCGTCTCATACAATGCTAGCTTGAGTCTGCATCAGTCTCTTTTGCGGCTGCTGTCTCTTCCTGAATCCTTTTCGCCCAGTATTCATCAAGTGGGGGTCCAAATATTGCCTTTCCTGAAACAACTCCGATCCTACACACCAGTGAAGTGATTTAGAAATCTACAAATTGCATTGCTACTTTAACAAAATTGAGTGCTCAGAAAATTTATATTGTAAGCAGGCTTGAATTGGTTGTATGCTGGCTTTGGTTGGTTGCTAAGAAGTTCATCAATGGGAAAAGGTGCTTCTTTAAATCAAGATTGAACTCAACTATACCTTTCAGCAGTGATTTTTGACATAACAAATGAAAGCAGATGAATCAAAAGCACACTGTGTAAGATGCTATTACCGGTTCTGAGTTTCTACTTATGCCTAATACAAAGTTAAGTAAAAGAAAATCTTAAGAGCAAGAGAACAAACAAAGAGGCTGCCAGGATCAATAGATCAAGAACTGAATCACGTTCAAATTAATGCACATTGCATATAGGCTTTATGGTAGCTTCCAATATATACTAAAACTGATAATCGAAAAAGGCCATCATCAAGTTTGAATATTTTGAATCTAAATGAAACATGCCAACAAGTTTATCTGCAGAGTCCGTCAATCAACTAAACAAAGCCTTTACTTAGCTAGATGGGTTTGCTGAAGCCGTAGAATAAATTCCATTTAATTGAGGAGAAAAAACTCCAATGCACACTGTAATCCAGATTAAATGATCTCACTGAGTTCTGTACTTGCATTATGCCCCATTCAAATTAGAGACACTGAGAAAGCTGAAGTAACCATGCTATTAGTCTAACAGGACTCCCTAGATTGTGTTCCACTACTTCCCCTTCACTTCATCACCGCTAAATGCAACCCATAAGCCTCAAAATTAAAAATGTCACTAACCTAAAGATCCCAAAATATCTAATTCTCACTTTCTGAAAGGAAACTAAAGTAAACTATTTCCAAGTTTCTAAATTCTTGCTTTCTTAGAAGCAAAAAACCATACTTGGAAGCATTCTATTGTTTGATCCACGGTAGATGTAGACAGCTTGGAAAAGAATTTGGAAGAATTAACATGGTGCAGCAAAACAGAATAGAGCAAGCATAATAGGGACTTACATACAACTCAAGATATAACTCACATAACAATCCATGTTAAGCCCATCATAACCTTCTCGTGGTCACCAATCTTTTCTTCTGCACTATAGCCACCACTTTAAACTCTCCAACAAACATAAAATATTTCGCATCTCCTCCATGAGTTTGGGGTTTCCTAAAAAACACTTCAAAAATTCTGAGACTTAAAATAAATTTCGTGCAATTTCCTTGTCAAACAAATAGAGCCAGGAAGGAAAAAAGGGAAACGGAAAAGTTGACAAAAGTTCCTCTAGTTTCCAGCCATATGCATTATGGTGACCTCTAAAGATCACTTACCATGTCAGAAAAACAAGACAAGAATCATTCCTGAATCCTCTTTTCAGAATACAGAAAATCCATTCTTCCAGAATAAGGTCAACAATCACCAATTTAATAGGATCTTGTCCTCCGTAAAAGTTTGTAAGCAATAACTGGATTGTTAGATCCATAAATATAACTCAAATGTTCAACAGTACGAAGAATTTCATTAATAATATACATGTTGCACAAAACTTCTCAATGAGGAAAATGAATGTGGCCAACATTTAATGATGGTACAACGGAATGAACAGTGCAATGGTTCTGTAATTGCTACCTCCAATACCTGGTAGAACATCCAAATACTCCCAAGCATCACTTTTTAGAGGTAATAGTGCAGTACAATAATTTTACATCTCGGTTAAGTGCACACTTCAATAGAATTCATTACTCCTAAAGTTTGACTTCACTACAACCATTAATTGTTGAAATAAGACTACAGGTGGGTAAACATCTGGATTGAGAGCTACATTCCCTTCTGTGCATGAGTCACAACACATCCTCCCCCTCCGCCTCCTCCTCTCCCCCGACTCTCTTTCAGATGAATTACAAAGGCATCAAGGAATGGAAGCTCAAAGATACAGAAATCCAGCTGATTATGCTCAGATTTACTCCAAATGCATGTGAAGGAACATCCCTGCGGTTAAATCCACAAGTACGAAGTTAATATCACCCCCTCAATACATCTATCACCAAACCAGCACCTCCGTCTTTACTATGCTAATTCTGTCACTTTGCTAATTTGCAGATAAAATTGTAATCTTTTAGCCAACATACAGCACCACCTATTCACCAGACCTCCCTTTCACCCAGCCTCAGTTTTAGCGGTTGATTCCCTTCTTAGTTTCAGGTGCTATTTTCTTTACTATTGAAAAGTTGTTTAATTTAACATTGACATCAATTATGATTCGAGAGATTGGGTTTGTTAAGATTTACCATTTGTAGACTTAATTGTTTTTCTATCCCTTTCGCACGAAATGCGTTGAACTCATAGTTTTCGTTTAATCTGCAACTTATTAGAGATGTTAAATTTCTCATGTTCAAGAAGTGGTCCTTACATGCGGCAAATTCGTTCTTTTAGAATTTGGATCCCAGAAAATGTGAAACTTTTAAATTGGTACCTTACAATTGTAACAGTGTGTATCAAGATGGGAACCAAACTCAGAATATTAGATATCACAGAGAACAAATGCCAAAACTCATACATCGTGTACGGCTCAAACTAAATAAATAAATAAAACGAAAAAGAAAATAAAAATCATGCAGATGCGAAACAATTCCTCAATATACAAGTGAAATCATTCAAAATCATCAATATGTGGATATCAAAATGAGAACTAGAGTAAAAAACAAATAAGAGTGAAAAAAAACACAATTCGAAAAAGAGAGAACTCACACGACAGCTCCTATTACCATAGGCAGAGACAGAAACCTTCTTCTACCGAACATTTTTTTGGTGAAGTAAACGAAAGGGTATTAGAGCTTTTTCTGTGCGAGTAGTGAACCCAAGATTCTCCAATCGTCGTTACGGGTATTATCGGGCGAGAAGATAAAATGCAGGGGGACTGATAGTGCACTCAATTCGCGCCCCCTGGCTTAAAGAGCTCAGCTAGGGCTTCAAACAGATCGGATTCCGGCAGAAAATGATATCCGATCCGATTAAATTTAAAAATATATCTTGAATCTGTTTAAAAATCCACGGATCTTCTATATAAAGTTATCAAACCCTAAAAACTTGGCAGATATATATAAACTGGGCCTGTTTTTCTCGGTCCAACAATCTAAAACCATTGCTTTGCTGGGGCTTTTCTCTAGAAGGCCCTGGTTTTCTTTCGCTATTGTAAGGTAACTATCACTCGCTAAAGTTTACCAGTTTGTAAACACGAAATCTAGTACCTGGTGTTATTGGCTGGGGTTTCAACTTTCAACCGTGTGAAGTAGCGATGTTGCGCCGTATAGCTACAGGGTTTATGTATGAACTAAAGACCAAAGAGAGCTTAGTTCATGGAAGAAAAACTATTTGCCTAAAGAAAGGCAGCTAGCCAGTTATATACAAGAGACAAAAAACATACCCCGCAAAAAAAAAATTACAAAGCCAGCCTTAAAACAAAAGGTGGGGTGACAAAAAGTTTAGGAAGGACATTTCTGCAAACATCTGGCATCCGCTTTAGTCTAATCATCCATTTGATCGCACTCGGCGTCTTCTTGATTAGGTCCCTGTTCATACCCTCCTCCCATCTCACAAAGTCGGTCCCACACATCCTTGGCAACTGGAACGACCGACAAACGTGGCTGCCTGAATAACTGAAACCCTTTCAACCCATCTTCTCCTTTCATCTCCTTCAAGTCCACCGGACGCCGCATCTCCCCCACGGCTTGAACGTCGACCGCCCCTTCCTTCCCCTCTTCATCAGAAGAATACCATTCCTTAGACACGCGTACCACACCAACAATGCGGCGGGCTTTAGCGCCAGAATGATAGAAGAAGCAGAGGTCCCCCACTCTCATGGCCTTCATGTGTTTCTGGGCTTGCTTGTTCTTCACTCCATCCCACTCAGACACTCCTCCGTTTGCCGCCTGATCCTCCCACGACCATTCTCCCGCCTCTGTCTTCAGTAGCCAGTACTGACCACCTCCGCCCCGCATTTCTCCTTTCCTTCTCGACGCCGCTCGGTTCTACACTAAATCCTTATCTAGGGACTAACAGGGTCTGGACTCTCTGCTTTAGTCCGTACACTCGAGCCGAACACATGGTCCGGTCCAAGGAAGTAGCCATTCTAGGCTTTAAGTTAAACGAAGCTTCCGCGCCACAAGGTTTAAAATTTTGGGCCGAACAAAGAGCCCATCAGTTATATAAACCGATGAGCCGATGCGGAGACAGCGCGTCGCGTCAATGCTTCTTATCTTATCTCTCTAAAATCTAATTGCTTCCTATGGTGCTGTTTCCACTATGCCTTTTGTGGTGGAGACCGGAGAGGTGCTGTTCCCACTACTGCCACACGAAATAAATTGCCAGAGGGATTAAGTGGCACGACACTTGAAACATATTAAAACACAAGCACACAAGCAATAGTTAGGTTAAACTCTGCAAATTGTGACCCATGACCCGTCAACCCACCCGGTCTAAGATGGGTTTGTGGGTTGATTGTTCAACCTGTGGGTGAGGTTCAGGTTTGTAATTGTAACCCGAATATAATCTAGTCAGGTTCGGGTTGATCCGTCAATCCAACGGGTCATTAAATGTATTACTAGTTTCCTTAGACTCTGATGATGTAAATTGAGGACTTCACTATAAGTTTAAGTCTTTTAAAGTTTGTGATAATATTATTAGTTTCTTGTTATGTTTTAATTCTTTTTTGTTTTTCATGTTATTCTAGTTTTATCTTAACGATGGTTAATCTTATTGTGATTACTATATATTTATGCTTTGACATTATAATGAACTAAAAAAACTAGAAATTGCTTAGACTTGAGATTTTGGGACACTAGGGTTTGAGGTTAATTTTGTCGTGTTGGACCTTTTAGCTTGTAATAATTCTCAATTATTATTAATAATTTAAATATGTTTAATGGGTTGATCGGTTAGAGCGGGTTAGGGCATGTGAGCCGTTTATTAAACGGGTATGTTCAGGTTGAGCTTTGACCGTCAACCCCTATATCAACCCGACCCATGTCCACCTCTACCTCTAGTGCTGCCGTTGGATATTGATTCGGTCTAGACCTTATACAGTTGACCATATTTCCTCCGTACGATCATGATCCATCAACATCAGCACAATGGTTTGACCAAAGCCAACCAAGCGATCATTATCTCCATCTAAGCGACTTTACATCATTAGGTCGTGAATCTCGTTATCATCATCATCATAAGAATCACAGCCACAAGCAAGCGGCACATAGCGTGGCTGCCATGGCATGCGACTAACAATCATCAGAAGCGCACTACCAAGTACAAACACTTGGTTGTCCTCTTCGCAGGAGCCGATCGAGACTCTCTCGCTCAAAGGTCAATGCTCGCCATTCTTCAGGACTCAGGAGTGCCTTCCAAGAGACGGATATATACTATATAAATAGCGTAATATTTCTTCTAGAATCCTGAACTGGTTTGGTTTACGGTTGGTTGGTTGGTTCGTACTCGTCCTATTGACCCTGTCAAAACATCCAGAAATGGTGAAAGTGCAACGAAGGACAAACCGTCTACCATACTCTCTTGGTGCTGTTGGTAGGTTGGGAAGAACAACATTTATGAAAGGTGTTAATCCCTCACCAGAAAAACAGGCAACGCAGTAAAGAGCTTTCGAACACATTAATTAAACTCTCTAACCAAGCCAAATGGGATTTATAAGCAATCCGAATGGACCCAGACATCGTTCTGTGCCATTTTTATTTGAAACACGTACAACAAGAACACATGATCGATAAACTCATACGTTATACCAAAAGCCATCTGTTTTACAATGATCACACAAACGAACATAGCAATATGACAAGTAATTAAGTCCAGAACAAATCATAAAGATTTAGATATATTCTAGATGGAAAAAAGAAAGTGATGGTCGACGGAGAGAGATTCATGGCTTGTGCTTCTGGGTATAGATGTAATCGGTGTGAGCTACAAGGGTCCTTCTCATCAAGCATTCCTCCTCACCAACGCCTTCACAGCTTTCATTTATCTCAACGTCCTCGAGTTCAACATCCTAATAACCACAAACCCAGAAGAATTAAAAATAAATAAATTGAAAAGCCGTCAATTAGAATCGATAGATTTTGAGGCAGCTGGGAAATAATATATTTCCTTGTCAAGGAAATAAACCTACCCCGTTGTGGGATTTGATTGGAGAGTCCTCGGGAATCACAGGTTCTGGACGGGCGGCATAGGTTAGAGTGAAGAACAGGAGAAGGCATACCATGAAAAGGGATGTAAGCTTCGACATGTTTACAGCTCAAACCGAATCGAGAACGCTAGCTGGAGAAGAGGAACACAAAGAAGAGATTTCGAGAAGTGAATATATATAGATCGAGGAGAATTGAGAAAAAAAAAAAAAAAGAATTAAGAGGACGAAAAGAGACGAAGGAACGTGTGAACCTAAGAACGGTGAGAGACTAAAAATAGCAGCTGGAATGCAAGACAGAGGATTGAAAAGGAAAGTACAATTAAGGTTTGAAAATCCCCTCGCTTATATCGCCGGAGAAATGTTTCTGGACGTCTCCATAAGGCTTTTAAAGTTTAATAAATGAACGAACGAACCGCTTCCTGTTGTCCGAGTTGGCTCGATCGGCGAGCCATTTCTTGATAATAGTCAACGCGCACGCCGTTTTTATAGGGCAAAGGTTTGATACATTGACCACGAACGCCAGAGTTAGAAGCCTGGTTTGACATGGATTCTTTGGTAGATGATTTTGGTGAACTCCCTTTCTATTTCTTTTATCACAAAAAATTAATAATAATAATAATTTTTTATTTTTATTTTGCTTATATCTATTTCAAAAAAATATTGAAAAATCTGACAGTAGCTAATTTGTTATGACACGTTATAAACGTTTATCTATATCTATACTATTAATAAAAGAAAGAGGGAGGAATATTCCCTCCAGATTCTGGCCTCCCTTTTCTTTTCCAAATATTATCCTCCTCAACTAAAATAATCCCAACATATAACCACCACAACCACCTTTCACTTTTAAATTTAAACCTTGCAACTGTTCCCTCCCCTACGTGCAGTTACGCACGTGCACCCTACTAGTTAATAGAATTAAACCGTTTGAACTAGCTAGTAGTATTGATGGTATATATATAAATCTACACAGGCTGTTGGCACATGGAGAGTGATAGATGGATGGACTCTGAAATGATAAAATCACAAGGAGATAAAAGTTGGTGTGATGCTGGCTAGACAACTTTTGGTTCTATAAATAAGTTCACACATGCAAAGGAAGACTAAATCTCCCACCAAGAAAAAAGGGAGGATCGAGGAAGAAGGGATCTGTTAATTAGTTGTCCAAACTGAAAGATCTTCTAGACAGGTTGAAAATGCCTTGTTAATGGCCTTTAATTTACCTTCTAGATCGACTTTAGATTCAGGGGGCACCCATTTCCTTACATTGATTAATACGTAAATGTTGTTTGAACTGCAACTTTTATATATAATTCTTTTATTTTGACAGAAGTGTTGAATTTTCAATCCTATGTCATATTGACAGCTCAAGAAACACCAGTTTCGTCTCCTAATTAAAATTGTTTTATTAAGGCCTGAAGCCTTGGCGCGATTGGTTGTGAAAACTGATATATCCATGACAAGATAGAAGCTTACATGCAGGCCATTAATTCGCTTTCATTCAATATAGAAACTAGTAGGGTGACTCAGCCAACCAGCTTTGAGCCAGATCGTTTCCTTGTCACTAGATATATGGCCGGGATAATTTGACCAGAAAAAGGGAAACTTCAAGAGAGAATCAACAATAATATTTAGAGGTATCTGTAACAACCCAACTCAACGAGATATTGTCCGTTTTGGTCCTAAACAAGTACGGTTTTGTCCTCAAAAGGCGTCTCGCTAGTTAGAGTGTTTTTCCTGACTCTTATACCATACCGGTTATTCATTCGTTTTCAATGTAGGATCGGGATATCACAGTATCAAAGCTCCACAAATCGCCCCCATACGTATATATCTTCAATTTGAGTTAAACGATTCATTCTTCAATGCTTATAAGGATGAAGGAGTTGCTATACCGATTATTGCAATTATATTAATCAAAACGATTTTGAAATGGTTCACACTCTAGAATGTTGTGGAAGCTTCCACTTGTTTTTTCCTTTTTTTTATTTTTCTTTTGCTTGTGTTCATTTGCTGTGCTGACCTTTTTGTTAAGTCACTATAACGTATTAATTCCCGTACAATAAAACACAAGAGAAAGGAGCTGAACACATCCAAGCGGTTTCTAGTACTGTAAATTAAGGTAACATAGTATTTTTTTTTATTTGCTAAAAATCCAAATTATTTGGCTGTTGAGGAAAAAAGCAGTGGCTTGAATTGAGGCATAATCAATATTGCTTAATTTCTTTAAGGCGATTCACGCTCTTGTTATGGAATTAAAACACCAACTTAGAGAAAGAAATTAGACTAATTCCTTATAAAATATACTCTTATAAAATACATAGTATATTTGATAAACATATAAATAGGTTGTTCAATAATCATTCAGCTTAACCTGAGCTATTAATGAGTTGACTCGCAATCAACTCATTCTTCCTTGAATCCTCAACACAAATCGGTTCGTGCTTCCATTAGCGTTTTAATCCATCTATAGACTATTGCTCTAGGGTTGTTGGTCTACTATAGACTTTCCATTCTTTAGGGTACTTGATAAAAGCAAGTTGCTTGTAAGAAATTTTATTAGATTCTCTTAAGAAGATGCACCAAGTTAACCGGATTAATTATTTTCTGATTTCATTACAACATATTCATTTATCTTTTGTCATGATATATAGATTTGAAACTTTTTATTGGTTTTGACCAGATTGATGACTGAAGCTAAATATTGAATGCAATTTGACATTTCTATGCTGTCTTTTTCTCTATTTCTTAATCCCCTTCATCTTTCTCCTCCTTTCAAGACACCAGGGAAAATTTTTGATGCTAACAGCATGTCGAAACTTCTTTGTCACGAAGACATTATCAATTGAGAAGTAAAATCTAAGAAGATATGATTCAAATTAACAATATTAAATATTACAATAATATGATTGTGATTGTCTTCTAGATTCTGGTTAATGTCGCCATAAGTTGTTAGTCTAAAACAGTAATGCGTACTAACTAAGGAGAAAACAAAGAGAGGGCGATGTTGGCAGATGAACTCATTGGATAGCTTATTTAACAAGTGTGTTACACAGAAGTCTAAACTAGTATTATACAAAGCCTATCCCAAGATTAATATCTTAAGATTTTAAGGAACAAATGGAAGATAAGGCCTCCAGCTTTGTTTAGTGGGTTGACTACAGGCATTTGTGATTCTTTAAGATAGAAGAACAACATTAGAGAAGGAAGCATCGCGTTTACCGAAAAATAAAAATGGAATTAAGAATCTTATATGTTTCTTGCAATATATTGCTTTGCTTGTGTCACTGAGATTTAGCTGATGCACTCTTCATTAATTTGTCATTCCCATGGAGGGTGTGCTTTGTCAACTTGAATGGCTAAAGCTGTTCACGACCTTTTAATGCATTCAAATTTGAAGTGATAAAGATTGCTACTTTTATCTTCTTTCAGGTGGCGAATATAGTGTGTGAAGTTGAACTTTGGGCGGCTTTTGAATTAAAGCCATTTGCGTAGTTGATTGCTTTTAAGGCCAAGTCCAAGCTGGGGACAGTCGTTTGCTCAAAAGGGCAGAAAGAGCGAGCCACCCCCATCAGCTTTAGCTCAAAGGCCTCTGCAACGATTTGAGGCTACTTTTGACCCAATGCCAGCATATTCCTTCCTTACCAAGGAAGCAAATTGTTATCGACGTTTACCTTTTTTGTTTTTTTCTTTTCTGTTCTCTGTGAGCCTGATTAATAAACACGTTCATGGTTTAATCAAGGACATTGACAAACACCCCAGCCGAGAAGAGATTCCTTTTGGCTTTTAATCCAAAAAGTCATAAACCAAGATCATTCATTCTCCACTAGGCCTCGTGGCTGATCGATGTTGGTATCGGCTTCAGTTCTCGCCTCAGTCAGGTAGGTTTTTTTGGTGAAATCACCAAAAAAACCTTGACATCCTCTGCACTTCTTTCTTGCATTTGTCCCTACACTTTGAGGGAGATGCTCACATGGAATATGAATTTTTCGTTAAAAAAATATCATTCTTATTAAAAAACCTCTAACCTTCAAATGTTCCACAGTTAAGTTTTATATGTTGATGTACATAGTTATACAGACAGCTATAAGCTAAAGTTTTTAGGTTACACGTTCCTTCCCGTGTATGTTTATGCATGTGTGAATATAATTAAGTCCCATATGTTAGGTCTTTTGATATATATAATTATACTATCACTTATTAGCTTAAGCTTTTAAGTGCAAAGTTTGTTTGATATACACATGGCAGCATTTCCCTTAAAATAAAGGGGACAAATGCAGAAAAAAATTGTTAAAAATATATAAAGTTCACCCTTACCATTAACTTAACCTTTTCGTAGGAACGGTGTTCTATATAAAAACAAAAAACAAAAAATGATGAGGATTATAATTAATATGTAGAATCAAAAAGGACTTGGGGTCTCTGTTTGATAATCTTTGGGTGTAATTAACATTTTATTCAGTGATCACCATAATTTACTAAGACCAAGGTCAGCATCTTCCTAACTCACTAACCCTTTCTCATCTTCTTCATTGTTCCGGTCTAGGCTTATAACATTGATACAGGGATTACAATAGATAGTGTAAGCAATGAAGGAATATTTTATTGATTTGTCATATAATCTCATATGGATGATCGCACCATCAACAGTATCAGAGGAGAGGTAGTACAAAACCTAGCTAGTGGTAGGGGATGCGTTTGCGTGGGCAAGGCAAAATATCTTAGCCCATAGCGCTGTACTTTCAAAGCCCAACCGGATTCAGTCAAATGAGAAGCCAGGCTTGGGTCAATCGAAGCCCAAGCACGTTCATAAACTGTAGCACAAGTCTGATATTTAATTGGTCAGTTAAATTAAAAAGTTCCACCTCTGTAGATTAGATATTTTATTGAATTTTTTTAATACTGATAAACCGTTTTATTCACAAGCCTGCTGCGGTAAGGCTAGCAGGATCTTTGCTTCAGACGATGTGGACCTTGTATGTACCTCTCTTAATGGAAGCTTCTAGATTCATTTACATATAACCAATCTATGTTAGCCCAAAAAAGTTTTGAATTTTTCTTTTTCAATTTTTATTATAATTGCAAATATTTTAATACCATTAACTAAATCTTCTATCAACATACTTTTATATCTGTTTGTTATACATGTGTTCCTCCGAAATTGGGCCGATGTGGACACGTGGCAATGTTGATGATGTGTCTCTACGCGGGCGTGCCAGTATCGTTTGATACAATGATTTGGGGTCGGGTCCTGACCCCGGGCACCTGTTCCGAATCTAAACCGGGGGTCGATTCAGTCGTACTGCAAGTCACCTGTAATAAAACCGGTCAGGCGATAATATGAAGACTAGGGGTTCGGTCTTCGTTTGGGTTTTTGTAAGTGTTTGAAAGCGAAAGCAACTAATGACACAAAACTCTTTTATTATAAAATCGGCTGACGGCCGAAAGCTACAACAGATAATCCCCAAAAAGGAAACAAAAAGTAAAAAGAAAACTGACAAGGCTTGCAGGACCGGCCTGTCCTAGTCTTATAGCCATAATCGGGGTATAAGAGCAGAAGGAAGGGGGCAGCTGCTAACAAAGCCAATTCAGGGGGTTCACCTTGGATTGCTGTTTAACCGAAAATATATAAATCACCTGGCTTGATCAGAGTGAGTCTCGGGACCGGCTGCTCAGGATTCTGTAGACACAGAACTGCGAGTCAGGGGCGGCCTCAACTTACTCTCCGGTGGCAGGATTTTGGCGTTGATCGGAGTAAAGAGGGGTCTAAGGTGTCACTGCGACTGGAAGCAGTGAGAAAAGTCCTAGTTTATCCTTCTGACTACAGTATAGGAGAGGGGATAAAGATCATGAATGATCAAAATAATATTATAACCGGTTGCGGTTGGATGGATTGTGTCCTCGAGCTCTTCGAATTTGTGCCTTTTATAGCCAATCTTTGATAGTTTGCTCAACGTCCTACTCTTGCACGATCTTCATGGAGGTTGGTCATCTACAGTCTCCTGCTCCTAAAAGATAACCGCTCGGCCACGATCTTAAATTGGTTACTTTCAAACGACCAATGGCACGATCTTCTAATAGTTATGAATGTAGTTCGTCGCATTAGCTTGCATGGCCTTAACTGCACTCTTGGTCTATGCGTATGCTGACGTGGCCTATCTAACTGTACAAAGCCTACGTGTGCTTGCGCCATGGCCTAAGTAGGCCATGTAGGTATCACGTGGTCTTATCTTATTCGTTGGTCTGTATAGGGTGTAAACAACATGTTAATAAATTTATGTTTAATAGTTGATCGCATCTATCTATACTATTAATAAAGGGAAGAGAGGGAATATTCCCCTTAGAATCTAGCCTCCTTTTTTTTTTCCAATTATTACCCTTCCCAACTAAACTAATCCAAAACTATAACCACCCACTACTCTTTTTACATTCGAATTTAAACCCCTACTTATATGCTACAGTTAAAGGTGAGGACGTGCAATATACACGTGCCACCACTAGTAACAACAAAAGACAACTGTTTCTTTTACATTTGTGTGTGTATATATAACACAAATAGACAGGTGTTGCTTCAAATCTGTTTAGTGGCATTTGTAGAAGCTAGGATACGGGAAGTCTAACATTTTACAGAAACTTAGGCCACGAGTCATTTAATGATTTTCTTAAATTAGGATGAGGATGGAGAGCAAAAGTGAGTCATGAGCCATTTATATAGGACAAGAGTAAGGTCGGAGAGTGGGTAGAAAACACGTCCATCGAAGAAAAATGGATATCTATTTGGATTACGTTGTTCACAGCTTAATGCATCGTGTTTCCATTTATAAAAACTTATGAGTGCCCAAAGCACTAGCTTGCTGAAAAGAATCGTTTTAGCCACTCACTCAATTACTCCCTCACTTTATTCTGTTTTTGCCTTGTTATTTATCGGGGGGGAAATTGGTTTTTAGTGCAACGTTTTTGAAATAATTCATATTCAGTCAGCTAATTCTTGAAAATTAGAAATTAGTGTACTTTTTTTAAATAATTGAGAATCAATGTCTGTTCATAAAATCTTTCGTCCGACAATGCCCTCAAAAATACTTTGAAAACCTTTTCACTCATTTATGTACAAGTGAGGTTTGCAAATCTTTTGAGGGTATTTTTGGAATAAATTCTTTCCTAATAATAAAATGACACTGATTCCCAATTATTTTAAAAAGGCATCGCTAATTCTCAATTTTCAAAAACTTTCCGGCTGATTATGATTTATTTTGAAAAAAAATCACTAAAAACCAATTTTCCCTTAGTTATCTGTACTTTTATAGATTATTCACTGTTTGTTGATGCTTTAGACAATAGAGGCGAGAGTTGAGAGTAAATGTGCTTTACGCAAACATAAAAGATTAAAAGGAAAGAGAGAGAGAGTGTCTGTGACTCTTCTAGATTATTCACGGTTAATTTGTTGATGCTTTAGACACTAGAGGTGAGAGTAAATGTGCTTTACACAAACATAAAAGATTAAAAGGAGAGGGAGAGAGAGTGTGTGTGTGACTTTTCTAGATTATTCACTGTTGATTTGTTGATGCTTTAGACACTAGAGGAGAGAGTAAATGTGCTTTACACAAACATAAAAGATCAAAGGGAGAGAAAGAGAATGCGTGTGTCTGGTAAAGTGGGAGGTATATGATGGCGACCACCTTTCAACTTTAGAGTACCGTCACCGAGACAGCATGTTTTTATTTATTTTTGTTTTCATCTTCACATCTCCAAATTATTATATCTTGGGATTGCCCTAGAATTTTTTTTGTTTCTTGATGGCATTAATTTGTTGCAAAATAAGGAATGAAATGACAAAATAACAAACAACATAACAGAAAAAATAGAATACATATTTTAGATGCTTTAACATTTACAGCTTATTAGGGGGCTGCAAGCGCTACACGCGTAGAAAACGTGGGCCCACTTAGATAAACAGTTCATAGTTAGTTTAAAATAGTGGGGTATTGTTTTGTTTAGGGAGGATAATGTTTGGAAAAAAAAAAGGAGAGCCAGAATCTGGAGAGAATATTCCCCCTCTTTTCTTTATAGATAATATAGATGTTTACGGGCGAAGATGATGAGAAGACTTCACATACATCATCAAGATCAGAAGACCGCATCGACCGTGTCTTGTGCTAAGCATTCGATGCCGATAGCATAAGGTTCCTGTGGGAATCACCTCCTCCAAGAAGCATATAAGATTCTTGCATTAGTTCTTAGGCAAAGCATAGCTTAAAGAGCATCGTAAGATCCGATCTTGATCATTTGGAACTATTATATTCTCAGCAAAAAAATTTAAGATCCATCTTCCTAACTTTCATTATTTTATAACCCACCCTTATCTATGATCAATTAGTGAGCCACGTCACATACCTCTAACCAGCAAAGCAAATTAACCAAAACAAACCCACATGAAATGCCCCAACCATAGCGGAAAAATCACCCAAATTAAATTCCCCCCCAACTCACAAGATGACATTTTTCCATTCTTTCTTTCTTTCTTCTGTTTTGTTTTTTTTTTCGCCGGTATCTCTACGTACAAGAAGACGTTACCGTCAAAGCAAAATCAGAGCGAAGGTCACTTTCAAGATGTGGATAAGCTTGTAATTTCTTGGAATTTCAGAGGACGTTTATTGGACGTATCCGAAGCGCTATATAAGATGGTAAAACTCGTCCCTAATACCATTTCTGTGCGGCTGCATCTGCGATTTACGGGCGACGGGAATGAGTTGCACGGGCTGTTCGAATCTCCGACGGAATCCAGTGGAGGAGCCAAAGGTTCGGACATCGACGAGCAACAGCCCACCTGTGTGCGGCAAGCTTGATGGGGTGGCTATGTGGCTCGTCAATGGTGTTGGGTCAGCCTTCTTTGCCTCTCTGGAACGATGTTCTTGCATACAGATCGACACCAAAGATGATTCCGATGACGCCAACGTTTTGCCGTTGATGTCCCACGATGGGAATCTCCATCAGGACAACGCAACCACGAGCCGGACACGGAAAACCAAGGAGAAGAAGTGGTGCCGAACATTTCATGGATGACAAGTACAACGTCTGAGTTTTGTAAGGCAATATATATATGTACCTCTTAAGATTCTCTTAAGTCGCTCAGATTTGAGTTGTGCTATGAAAGATTGTACAACGGATTATGTGGGAAGAACAATCGATAAGTTTTTAATTCCTTCAATTTATTTTCTTGTTTGTAAGTTCTGATCAATTCTTTCAAGTAAATCTCATGAACTGAAACGCACCCGCCAGATCGGTCAGATATCTCTGCTCCTAATTAAGCAACTTAGCTAGAAACTGAAGTTTACTTTTGAGTGATTTTCTCCCTTTGATCAACTTGGGTTTGATTGCCGGCATAACGTATTAATCTCTCATCAGCTTGCTCACAACTTCATTAATTGTTGCACTGCAGATACATTCTCGTACAAGCCTTATCTACATCTTACAGTAGGTATAGTGATTTTGTAGATACATGTTAGCAAGGAAAAGGCATTAAGGACAACTAATTTGGCTATTTAAAAGAAAATCTTTTGTGCCATTTGAATCATTGCCATCATCGATATCATTTCTTCTTTTTTTCTTGCGCCCTCTTTTTCTTTTCTTTTTAGGTTTTTCTCTTTTCTCGATCTCCTTTGTCCGGGATCAGTAATCATTTCCAGTTTTCCACAAAGTGGTCGTAAGGGAAAGGACTCAGCACTGTTCTAAAACTTGAAATATCGAGACGATTTGGACGGACGCTGAGGCCAGTTAACCCGCGGATACAACAACATTTTTTTTTTTAATTTTCTCTAAATATAGTTGTCAATGAGGTGAACCCGAGGTCAAACTGAGGACCCAAAGTAAGCTCGAGCATACAAACACTTTGGCCAGCAAGCCTAAGTCAAGCCGGGTGGACTAAGTTTCATTGCACAAGAACTTACAGCCCGGCTAATTATGCACTGAAAATTTTTGGAATCTTAATCAAGTTTCTATGATACTCATGATGGGCTATAGGCTTGAAGGGCCCATATATTTTTGGAACTGGATTAAGCTGAGGTTGGCTCAGCTCATTGTATTTAGAATATGGGATCACTTTACCGATCGTATGGGACAAAATATGAAAATAAAATAAAATTTAAGTATCCAATTGACTTTTGGGTACCGTTTGGTAAAGCTTTTCAGAAGTGTTTTTTTGCTTTTGAAAGCAAAAGTGTTGTTTGGTTATGCACACATGAAGCAAATTATAAGAAGCAAAAAAGCAATTTCATTGCTTTTCAAGAGAAGCGTAGAAATGTTGCTTCTCACTCCAACCATAAATTTACTTTCTTACTTCTAAAACCCTCAACAAAAAAACTAGACCTGGCAAAAATCGACCCAACCCACCTGAATCCAACTTGAATAAACGGGTTTGGGTTGACCCGTGTAATAGTTGGGTCGGTTTCGGATTGGGGATTTAGTAACTTGTTCGTATTCGGGTCAACTCGAATCTAACCCGAGAATGACCCGCTTAACCCAATAATGAGTGCAGATAAAAAGTAATTTAGAAAATGAGTTGATTTAACCCAATAATGACCGTTGAACCTGATAATGTCCCATTTCAGCCTAAATTGTATCACTAATGTGCGCACCTAAATCTGGCCTAGATTGCACACGGGGCGCACGTGGGAGTGCGTGCCTCGGGACATTCGGAGTCGCCACTGCCTGAGAGGTACAGGCAGACACGGTGATTGCCCTATCCGGGTCTAAGTCTGGTCTGCGGCTTTTCAGAGTTCTAACTAAGTCCTCGGTTACGTCCGGGGAAGTCCAAAGACACCCCGGCCCACCCTGTCGGTTTGACGGGTCCCTCGGGTCTCCCTGGTTTTTAAGTCAGTTTCACCCTTCCTAGACCAGCATTCCACCTTGTTTGGTCTAGCGGGACCCTCTGATGGTTTGAGCCCCTTTTTATTTTATTTTATCTTTTTATTAGATGAACTGGGTCGGGTACGGGTCCCGTTGGAAGACCCATGGGTTGCCAAGGTTGGGCTTGAGGCCCAGTAGGGTTATTGGGTAACCCTTTTTTGGTTATTTGTTAAATTATTTAGGAATATTAAGGGCTTATTGGGCTTGGACTTGGCCCCATTAGCCAAGGGTCAAATGGCCTTGGGCCCGTTTGTTGAAAACGGGCTTGGTTTGGGCCAGTCAAAGGTAGGCCTCACAAGTGGGCCCAGGATGCCTTGGTGGGCCTTTTTAGGTCCACAGTCCACAAATGGGCTTAAAATAGCCCAAATTATCCAAAATGTCGGTTCAAGCCGGTTCGGGTCGGGTCAAGTCCAACCGGGCCAAAAAAAATCAATTTTTAAACCAATTTCTTAATTTGACCGCACTTATTGTGCGGTTCTACCCAAACCGCTCTGTAAGTGCGGTTGTCTTCCAAACTTGCAATTTTGTGCCGATTTTGATCTGAATCAATTTGGTTCGGTTCTTGTGACGTCCGGCACTTTCTGTTGGGGTTCTCAGCTCCTTCACAGCAACACATGAGCCCACTTCTTAGTCATATTCTTCTTCCTTTTTTTTTTCTTTTGCATTCTCCAAAGAAGCAAGGTTTTCTTTTACTCTCTCATTACCATCATCAAGGGAAATGGAGGGAATTTACAGGGGTGCATGGGATGACTTGAGGGAATGATTTATTCTTTAAATGGATGCATGAATGGGCTTTATGCCAATTTAGACATTTTTTTTTCTAAGTCTTTTGTGAAACTACTCTTCTCCCATGTATTCCCACCTCATGTGAGCATTCTCATGACATGCCAAACACAATAAACACGTTAGAAATACAACTAGAAAATGAGAAAAGAAATAAAATGATTAGAAAAAATACCCAAGATTAGCTTATTTCAAATTATGTTGAATATAATGTAGCAAGAATACTTACAGTGTCACTTCTTGCTTGTTTTTGTGAGTTATGGATCTCTGATGATTCCGGCAGCGCTTCCGCACTATGGTGGATTTCTTTAATTGAGTTTGAAAAGGGGTACTTCCTATTTCTGGTTGAAAGGGATGAAATGGAAAGGCTAAACAGCAATCCAGGGGTAATTTGGGTATTTTTCTAGGCTAAATGGACTCTGACAGGGTGTGGATGTGTTAAACGTCGAAGGGAAGTGTGCGCACCTAAACCTGGCCTAGATCGCACACCGGGCGCGCCTTTGGCGCGTGCCTCGGGATTTTCAGAGTCGCCACTGCCTGAGAGTGCAGGCAGACACGGTTTTGCCCTAATCGGGTCTAAGTCTGGTCTGCGGCTTTTTAGAGATCCAGCTAAGTCCTCGGTTACGGTCCGGGGAAGTCCTAAAGACACCCCGGTCCGCCCCGTCGGTTTGACGGGTCCCTCGGGTCTCCCTGGTTTTTTGAGTCATTTTCACCCTTCCTAGACCAGCATGTTGACTTGTTGGGTCTGGCGGGGCCCGCTGGAGGTGTGGGTCCCTTTTTAGTTGATTTTATCTTTTTTATTTATTTAAGTGAAATGGGTCGGATCCGGGTCCCGTTGGAAGACCCGTGGGTTGCCATGGTTGGGCCTTGGGCCCAGTTGGGTTATTGGGTAACCCATTTGGTTATTTTATTAAGTTTTATTTTACAATTTTAGTTTGGGCTTAGTGGGCTTGGAATGGGCCCATTAGCCAGAGTCTAGTGGCCTGGGCCCGTTTTATTGAAAACGGGCCTGGTATGGGCCAGTCTAAGGTGGACCCCACAAGTGGGCCCAGGGAGGTGTTGGTGGGCCCGTATGGGCCCAAAGTCAAAAATGGGCTTAAGAAAGCCCAAAGTGGTTAAGGGGAATGGTTCAGGCCGGTTTAGACCGAAATTGGTCCAACCAAACCAAGAAAAGACAAATTTTACATTATTTTACATTTCGCCCGTGTTTGCTCCACGGTCTAGCCTGCCCGTGAATGGATTCCGGTCCCCTCTGCCCGTGAATAAGACACGGTCCAGGCTGGACCGGCCTGAGTTTACGGGCGAAATGAATTCTGTGCTTTTGCTGCCGATTCTTCTTGGGATCACTCCGGTGGCTTCCTTTAGTGTTTCTGCAGCTTCAACTGGGCTTCCAGATTCTTCAGGATACTTTATTGGCTTCATTTGGCCTAAAAGGCCATTTCTTCTCTTTTGGGTCTTGAGCTCCTTTCTTCTTTCTTTTGTTCAACCAACCACACTCCTCATTCAAGAGAGGATAGGGTATGTTTTAAAGATTTACATATCAGCATTTCATGTTAAAAAAAAACCAAGTGAATCATTAAGTTGGTGGATTAAAGCATCCTTTAGACACTTTCTTCTTCTCTTCTTTTCTCCTTATTGTAACAATCCATTTTATATTATCATCTTTTCATGATTCTCAAAACAAACAGCAAATGAGTTAGTAGCATTGGGATTAAGAAAAAAGTAAGTAAAGAAGACAATGAAATAAGCTAAATTTATTCAAATTAGAGAATACTTACAATGCAATTAGCTTGTTTTGTTAGATTTGTGGTTCTTTGAAGATTCGGGCAGCGCTTCCGCGTCCTCCTAGGTTTGCTGGGATGAATTGGGAAGGGCTTGGTTAGATTCTTCAATCTAAGGAGAGGAAAGGTCAAAGCTAAGACAAGGTTATGGGTATTTGAGCATGGTTTTGGGATGGAGGGGCAATTTGGGCATTAAAAAGGTCTAGGGTGGTGGAGTGGTGGTATGGCAGGGTTCGGCCATGGAGTGCACCAGGAGAGAGAGGGTCATGGCCAGAGGAGAAGGCTTGTCCAAATGAAGGGGGGTGGCCTCTCTATTTATAGGCAAAAATCCCTTGCCCGTATTTGAACTACGGGCGTGCCTTGCCCGTACTTCAAGTACGGGCGTGCCTTGCCCGTAATTCAAATACGGGCGAAAAACGAATATTTGCAATTATCTCAGATTCGTCCGTACGGGACGCGTGTTCCGCCGTACGGCGACGCGTGTCTCCCTTCTAGAAGCGTGCCCGTATTTAAAATACGGGCATGCCCTGCCCGTAATGTAAATACGGTCCCGCACGTTTTAAAAATGTGTGGATTTCAAACCTTTATTCAATTTGGCTTATTGCAGGATTTTTATCCGATTTTTCCGATTATTTTATTAGAAAACGAGATTCTCTTTATTAAAATATTATTAAACACATTTATCTTATTTATTTTATTGGTTTAGTCCATTTTTGCTGCCTTTTTGCCACATGGGCAGTTTTTCCTGAAACTTCAACTGCTCATAACTTCTTCGTCTGGTGTCCGATTTCAACAAACTTAGTGTCGTTGGAATCAGCTCGGAACCACCTATCCATTGGGATCAAGTTTGGCAGTCGAATTGGGGTCGAGCAAAAAGTCAACTTTTCGCTCCCCAAAAGTTTGACCAGCTCATATCTTTTCCATCTGGACTCCGATTCCAGCAAGTTCAGTTGCGTTGGAATCGTGTCGAACTGCTTTTTCCAATGATATGAAGTTTGATGGCCAAATTTACTTGAATCAAAAAGTCAATTGTTGACCCCCTCAGGGTTTGACTTTTAGTTTGACTTTTCATTTTTTGCCATTTTAGGGGTGCAAAAATCAGGTGTCTACAGGAAGGAAGGAGAACATGCAGGAGACAGGGGGGACCAGCTTGCTCCAAATGGGGGCTGGCCCCTCTTTTATAGGCAAAAATTGGCTGGAACCGCACTTTAAGTGCGGTTCGGTCACAATCGCACTTCAAGTGCGGTTCCTGCCAAATTACACTAAAAATGCAAAAACCGCACTTTAAGTGCGGTTGGCATTAAAAACGTGCGAATCTGCCAACTGTCACTGTATAGGACACGCGTCCACCTTCTAGAAGATCAAAACCGTATTTGAAGCGCGGTTCAGACTAAACCGTACTTCAAGTGCGGTTAAGCACGTTTTTTAAATGCCGGATTTGAAATCTTTTATTCAATTTGATTTAATTAAAGATTTTTATCTGATTTTCTTTATATTTTATTATAAAAACGAGATTCTTTAATTATAATATTATTAAAAATAAATAAAGATATTTTTGTTAAATGATTATCTTATTTATTTTATTAATTTATTTTGCTTTTTTACTGCTGTTTTACCACATAGGCAGTTTTCTTGAAACTTCAACTGCCTATAACTTCTTCATCTGGTGTCCGATTTCAGCAAACTTAGTATCGTTGGAATCAATTCGGAACCACCTATCCATTGGGATCACTTTGGACAGCTAAATTGGGGTCGAGCAAAAAGTCAACTTTTCACTCCCCAAAAGTTGACCAGTTCATAATTTCCTCATTTGAACTCCGATTCCAGCAAACTCAATTGCGTTAGAACCGTGTCGAAATGTTCTTTTCAATGAAATGAAGTTTGATGGCTAAATTCACTTAAATCAAAAAGTCAATTTTTTAATCCCCTCAGGGTTTGACTTTTAGTTTGACTTTTCATTTTCTTCATTTTAGGGGTGCAAAAATCAGGTGCTAACAACTAATTTACATTATTTTCTATTGGTGTATATTTTTATAATTAGCAAAATAAAAAAAATATTAATCGGGTTGGCGGGTTGAACCCATTTATTACGATTCAACCCGAACCAACCCGATCAACCTGATTATGATCTGCCTAAACCCGACTCGTTGCCAGGTTTACAAAAAACTAATGTTAGAATATATGTCAAGTATATTTTTAAGTAGAATACATCAACTGCATGTTTACAGTAGTTTTATATGATAGCATAAAAGTAATTTATATGCTACTGCAGTTACCAAACATGCTTTTTTTGCTTCTTAGTAGCAAAGCAAAAATTTACCAAATAGTTTTGCTTCAACAAAAGATCTTCTGAAAAGCAAAAAATTACTTTTTTGCTTTCTTGCTTTGGAAAGCAAGAAAACAAAAGCGTTACCAAACAAAGCCTTGGTCTTCGATCAATTAATTTGGTTCAATGTGCTTTTGAGTTAGCCATTGGATTGCGGTTCCTAATTGGTTGTGCATTCAATACCACAACAAGCATAAATTAGAAGAAAGGATTCAGTTGGGAAAATATTGGTTTTGCACAATAATCTTTATTTTTAGTATCTCGAGAATGAAAATGTCTGGTTTTTGAGAAAACATTAGTTTTGCACAATAATCTTAATTTCTTTCTAACATCTTTTAAATAAAGAAATTTGGTTATAGTTTTAAATTCTAATGTGGAAAGAGTAGTGGAAAAAAAAATAGAGGCCAAAATCTAGGGGAATAACCCCCTCTTTCCTTTACTAATAACATAGATTATGTTTATGCATCTTTCAGGATTATCATATAGATATTTTTTTCGGGGTAAGGTTCGTTGTGTCCCCTGGCTAGTTAGGTGTAATATTCGTTTTTTATTATTTATACACAAGTCAAGGTCTGCCTCAACCCCTCTCCTACTAGTGGAGTGCCTGATGGCTTTGACATAAGAGTTTTTTTACAAAGAAGGAATATAAAAAAAAGATATTCTTTTTATATATTTATAGAAAATAAGCTCTTCCACTCCTAGTCACGTGCAGGACCACACGTGTGGCACTTTATGGTCTATGTAAAATTTCTTAATTGCAGCATTGTCTAGCAAGTTTTTAAAAAGAGCAAGGAAAAAAAAATTAAGACAGTGGCTTAAAGTAGGGGTGCTTATTGGGCTGTGCCAGCCCGGGCACGCCTACGGGCCTGGGGGTGTGGCACGCCGGGCACGCGCCCAACATGCTTGGCATTTGGGCACACCGGGCCAACCCGCCGTGAGCTAGCCGTTCTTTTTTGCCCATTTTACCCCCCCCCCCCCCCTCAACAACTATATAACAGCCATATTGGGAGGGGGGTATGGTTGTAATTGATTATTAAAAGACCTTTTCTACCCTTCCAACTGCAAAATAACAATCATATTGGAGAGTAGAAATGATAAAAAACCATTTTTAATTTTCTATAAATAAACTTACCCTTTCCCACTCCAAACTACACCTCTTTTACAATCTCTTACTCTCTTCTAATTGATTATTAAGAAATAGTTGCCTTGCTAATTGTTCTAATTGGAAATTGGACTCTGGAAATTGGTGATACTCTCTTCTAATTGTTCCAGCATCAGAAGTGGGAAATTGGACTCTGGAGGTTGAAGGCTTCAACTGCAAAGTTCAAGCTTCATTCTAAAGAGGTATTTTTCTATTTAATTTTCTGATTTTAAAATTAGTATAAATATTATATATATAAGTAAGTCTCTCCTTCTACTTTTCTTATAAATTAGTATCACCAAAAATTTATTATTATATTATTTATTAAGAATTTTTTTTCCAAAATTTGATAATGGACCCTAGGCATGCTATATTCTTTAACATTGAACAAAGGGAATTTCTTAGACCCTTTTCTAAACCAACCTTTTTTGATGATATAACCCAACCCCCATATAGTGACCCTCCCATCCAAGATCATGAAACTGAATTGCCTTATCAAGAGATGGGATCATTTTCCCTACCACCTAGGAGTTCCAAGAGGAGCAAAACTTCCAATGTTTGGCTCAATTTTACAATTGAAAATATAGGGAGTGAAGAAAGGACAGTTTGTAACCACTGCAAGAAAAATTTTAGTTGTAAAGGAAAAAGTGATACATGCCACTTGCAACGGCATTTGCAGAAATGCCTTCCAAAATATGGTCAATTAGATCCTAGGCAAGCCCAAATTTCCAGGAGTAGTGTTAATTTGGGTAATTTTGTTTTTAATCAAGAAGAAACTAGGCTTGAAATAGTAAAGTGGGTAATACAAGAAGAATTACCCTTTAGATTAATAGAATCTAAAATATTTAATTGTTTAATAACCAAATATCTAGCACCACAATTTAAATCTTTCTCACGCCACATTTTAAGAAATGATGCTATAAAATTATACGAAAAAATGAAAACCGGATTAATAGAAACTTTTTCAAACAATAACTTTAAAGTAGCTTTAACCTCAAATATTTGGACAAGTAGACAACAAATAAGTTATTTAGCTATAACTGCACATTATATAGATGAAAATTGGAATATGGAAAAAAGAATACTAACTTTTGAAGCACTAAATTCTAGCCATTCTGAACTAAATATAGCAAATACTATAAGTAGAAATATAAGAAGATATAAAATACACAATAAAATAATGGCTCTAGCACTTGATAATGCAAGTACTAATAATGTTGCAGTAGAAATATTAAGACAACAGTTAAACTTAAATATAGATGGAAGTTTATTTCATGTTAGGTGTGCTTGTCACATCCTAAATTTAGTAATGCAGGATGGCTTAAAAATTATCCAACATCATTTAACAAATATTAGAGATGCAGTAAGATATTTAAAACAATCCAGCACAACCGCTAGAGAATTTAAATATTATTGTGAAAGTTTAGGAAAGTAACCTAAAAAAATTACCCTAGATGTTGAACATAGGTGGAACTCAACATATTTAATGCTAAAAATTGCACTAACATTAAGACAAGAACTTACAATATTTTATAAAACTAAAGTGCCTGAAAGTAAACTAATAGACCTTAATTGGGAAATATCAGAAATTTTAAGAGATTTTTTAAAAGTTTTTTATGATGCAACAAGATATTTATCAGCGGTTTATTACCCAACATCCCTGAGTATTTTAACTTGTTTATATCAAATAAGTATTTACTTTCAACAATATAGAAAAATTTGCTAAGGATATTTGCCCTGCAATAGAAGCTAAAATTTTAAAATATTGGCAAGATATGCCTAATTTATATTGTTTAGCTACTACAATGGACCCTAGGATTAAATTAGGAGTGAAAGACTTAATAGATGGAATAAATGAGAATATGAATTCTTCTTCTCAAATAGATATATGTAAAATAAGAACCCTATTAGAAAGATTTTTTTTTTGTGAATATGATACTAGCTCTAGCATACAAGGTCATACCCAAACTCAACAAGCACTACCAGATAATTCCCCTTGGAATTTTCTAAGTGGGAGAAGAAAGGGAAAACAACCAGCATCTAGTAATGGGGGATCATCTGAGTTAAAGATTTATTTAGAAAGCCCCCCAATAAATTTCAATACTATGGAAGAGCATAATTCTTTTAACATTTTGACATAGTGGAAGCAAAATCAGGTTAGTTATCATGTACTTGCCGCCATGGCACGTGATCTACTAACGGTTCCGTTGTCCACAATTGCATCGGAATCAGCTTTTAGGGCAAGTGAATGAACCGTGGACGACTACAAGAGCAGATTAACGCCAGAGATGATGCAAGTATATATCTGTCTTAAAGATTGGTTAAGGGCGGAACTGAGAGATCAGGAATATGAAGATGATCAACTTGCTAGAGACTTCAATGATTTGAATATTGATGAATTTAGTCATCCAGATTAGTCTAAGTTTTGTTATATTTTTTGTAATCAAAGTGTAGGAACTTACTTTTTCTATTTTTTTTCTTTTAAACTGCAAATGAAAGATGAATGGGTGCCAACCTAGTTGGGATGTGCTTATACTATAGTGATGCAGTATTACCCTTTCAAGTGATTATGTATTCTTTGTAAAGTTGTAATTGTACTTGTGATAATTAATGAATTTATATTTTTTTAAGCAAAATCTATCCCAATATGTGTAAGACAATTTTGTGAATAATAAAAATATTTTTCAGGATTTTTTTTGGGATTTTTTTGGGATTTTTCTTGATTTTTTAAAATAAAAATAGTTTTTAATACCAGGCCCGATACGGCATGCCCGCCTGGCTAAACGGCCCACGCGTACCGCGGCACACCCCAGTCGTGCCTGGGCCATACCAGACCGAACCGATGAGCACCCCTAGCTTAAAGAATCCAAATTAGAAAATCAGCTTGGTTGGTTAAACTTCTAACCGTACAGTTTAGTGTTTTCTTATGACGTCTTCCCAAATGATATATATCTTTCTAAACACCGAGAAGGATTGACTTTAAAATTAAATAATCGTCACAATCCAGTGCGAGATGAGCTACAAGATCTGCAAATCTTGTCGCATCTCCAAAAATGTTATTGACATTTAAATAATCAAAATCTTGATCGACTCCTTTTGTGATCAATTTAAATTTAATCTATTCGATAAATGGATCCATATGACGAATGCAAGTACAAAAAGCTTGAGCCCATATTTATTGTCAATTTCACTCTAGATAAATTCTCTTGTATTTCTTTTTCCCTTTCTGCTGATGCTCGGAGTGCATCTTTCGTCTGGCACTCATATATTTAATTATTGACATGTTGTCTACCCAAAAAAATATGTATTGCCACGTGGTGCCTACCAAAAGGATGAAAGCGAGGATCCATGTGATGAAAATTGCACACGAACATCACTATCCTTCTTTATTAGTTGCACGTGGTTCCACGTTACACGTCGCAACGCAAGCTTTAAACATTAGTGTTTTGGCACCGTCACATTCTACAAAAAAAAAAAAGTTCTGGCACCATCACATGATTTATCCGAATTTCTCAAAACCCAATGAAGGAGTTAAAGGAGTAGACTCATCTTCAGGAAGTCTCCATTGCCATCTTCTGGAGACTTCACTGTGTCATCAGCATCAAGGTTTACAGTTTCGGCGGCACGCCGCTCGGTTTTTTGCCCCCAGCGATGCGTTTCGCTGGGGGAAATCGTTAATTTGTGTCGTTGGCGAAACGGACCGAAATTTCGAGCGAAACGGTCGGCGTGCCGACCGAAACGGACGAAAAATGTAATTTTTTTAAATTTTTTTTAGCGAAACGGACGGCGTGCCGGCGAAACGGAGCGGCGTGCCGTCGAAATCTAAAAAAACATAATTTTTTATTTTTTTTTGCCATTAAAATTTTTCCGGCGTTTCGGCGGCACGCCGCCGAAATGCCGTTCGGTGCCCTGGGCGGCACGCCCAGGGCCACCGAAACTTAAAACCTTGATCAGCATATAGACTCATCACTAATGCAGCTTCTCATACATATTATAGTATCTGGAGGAAATGTTGGCATTTCCATTGTCCACATCGTATTAGATTCTTTCTTTGGAAATGCCTATCAGGTGCTTTAATTACCCATAGCTAAGCTTCTTGCTCAACACATTCTTGGTTTTGATCCTACTTGTCGCTTGTGTCAAAGTCATGAGGAATCTCTTGAGCATTTGCTGCTCCAATGCCCTTTCTCAAGAGCAGTTTGGTTCCAGACTCTAGGTGGTGCAACAACATCAGTGGGCCCTCAAGATTCATTCTTCAACTGGTTCAACTTCATAGCAAAACTATCTCCACCTTCTCCGGATTTAAATATTATTGATTTTCTTTCAGCAATGGCAAATTTTGGATGGGTAGTTTGGTATTCTCGAAATAAGAAGACTTTTGAAGGAAAAGAAATTTCCATTATGGAGGCGTGCTCTCATCTCAGACGACTTCTATAGGAATCACAGGTTATCCTATCTTTTTCCTCTCTCTCAAATGTTGCACCCAGAGTTCGTGATGTTTGCTGGTGCCCACCTGAGTTTTCAGAAGTCAAAATCAATTTTGATGGAGCTTTGAGACTATCTATGAATCGTGCTGGCACTGGAGGTATCTGCAGGGATCATGTTGGGCGATTTTGCGGAGGTTTTGCTTTGGAGGTTAATGCCTCAGTGGCACTACAAGCTGAAGCATGGGCAGCCTTAGAAGGACTGAAGCTTGCTTTTTCTTTGGGATATCAGAAAGTTATACTTGAAGGAGATTCCCAGATGCTAATTCATTTGATTTAAGCCCATATTTCCAAAGTCCCTGTGAGACATGGAAAAAATCAATCCAATGACTTCCTCTATCATCACACGGGATTAAATAAAACAAAGAGTCGCCACCATTCAATTCAGGTATGAATGGACACCAAAATATCAAATAAGCTCAAAAGGCAATTTTAGGGTAAAAATAACCCTCTAAAAAAAACAACCAGAGATGGGTAAGGGGATTAGGTTATGAACAGGGGAAGGTGTTAGGCACCCCTATTCATCCACACAAGGTGGTTGCCAGGTATTGTTCATGTTAAAATAAAGGAAAAAAGGATTGCTATAAAATTCATGAAAAATCACAAAAAGACAAAAATATATGGTTTTTTCATATGAATAGCTTGATTGATCCAGAACTTTCAAATATGATCGTAACATTCCTAGGGTTTCATGATCAAAATAAAATTGAGATAAAATCAAATAAAATCAATTTAAAGTGAAAAATCCAAAATTCTGGCTTCAAGTCAAATTCTAGAAATCTAGAAAAATATGATTTTTATAAAATATTTCAAAATTGAACTTGAATAGTCCAGGACATAGATATAGCTCAAATTTCACATTAAGTCAAAAAAATCAAAACCAAAAATACCCACGTTGATGAAGAACATCAAAAGGGGAGAACTTAGACCGTAGGGTCTTCTCTCAAAAGTGAAAAACGATTTAAAAACCACATCATGAAACCCTAGAAATTACTTTCAGGCTTCTGGATCCAGATCTATCATATTGATCATAATAAATCCAGGATCTTAGCCTAAAATCACAAAAATCACGAAAACAGTGCTGTAGGTGCAAATATGTGGAAAATCCAAATTTTGGAAAAAAGTGGGGATCTCATTCTATAAACATCATGGATTCATATTATTCATTTAGATTCATCATAAAAACCATTAAAACATGATCAGGATATCCAAAACAGCCACATCTCACAGATTAGAGCATATGGGGGTCTACCCTACGGATCCACCTGCTCTCTTTTCCCCTAGCTCTCTCTTCACGTTTTACGGCTAGAGATGATTCTTGAGGTACTTGGAGATAGGTTTGGTTATACAAACACAATCAAAGGCTTTATTCTATAAAAAAAGGAGAAAAACAGATATGGGGTTCTATTCTAGGGATCCACCTGTTCTCTTTTCCCCTAGCTCTCTCTTCACGTTTTACGGCTAGAGAGACTCTTCAGGTACTTAGAGACAGGTTTAGGAATATTAGATACAAAACATGGCCTTATTCTACAGCAATAGAGAAGATCCTATTACTTCTAGAATTGAAGACAGAAAATAAAAGGAAAAAGGGACTTACCTGGATTGAGCAAGCAAGGCAGCAGGGGTTCCTCTCTTCTCTTGGAGCTTCTTAGACTTCAAATTTTTGTGGCCTTTTGCTTGAGGAAAGGCCCTCTATTTATAGGCAAACTCAGGGGTAAGGTTGGTCCAAGGTTTGGCAAGATAGAGTTTCAGTTTGAGTTAAACACAAGATAATACCCATCCTTTATCCACAAAGATATTTCGCACGAATAAAATATATAATTCGCTCATTTAAAGGGATATTGGACTAAAGATAAGGCTAAGAGATCGAGAGAAGAACAGAACTCGCACGAGTCTGATGTGCCCGTAAATGATTTACGGTCCAGAGGTGCCCGTATATGTATTACGGGCGCTGCGTACCCGTATATAAAATTCAGGCACGCTTAGCCCGTAGATACAATACGGTCAAGGCTTGAGTTATTGAATTTCATGCATTTTTGGCCTGTTTTAAATCCCAATTACATGCTTTCATTATTTTCTCATTTTGTAGTGCAATTTGGGGTGTCTACAGTCCCATGGCGTTTAGTCGGATTGATTACAGATATTAAATATTGGTGTTCTCGATTTCACTATATCAGATTTTCTCATGTGCTGTGTGTAACGCCCCGGATCCGGGTTACGAGGACTAAACCGTAACTCGTCACCGAAGGGTTACTTATCCACCTAGGAACGCAAATCAGAGTATAGGAAACACAAAAAAAACTTTTCAATATAAAATCAGAGTCAACTAAACCCATCTCAAATGAAATATCATATCTATATTTCTGATACTCACATGATCTAAACGTTTACCCGCCGATATCGTCCTTTCCAAGATCTGAAAACAAAACGAAACGAAACGGTCTGAGATACGATATCCCAGTAAGTAGCACATGCATGCTCATAAACATTTTTCATAGTTCTAAAACATGCTCCAGATTAAAATATGCATCGGAAACAATAACGTGGATAAACCGGAAAATCCAACTGTAATATATCAATAAATACAAGACAACTAGAATAAGTATACATGCCATTCAAATCTAAGTATCAATCATGATCAACAAATCATAGCAGGGCTCGTGGAAATTTGACTACTTTTCCACAGCACTTCCCTCATGGAAGGCCTCTCCCTCATGGGGGAAACGCATTAAAGAGATTGCAGCACTTCCCTCATGGAAGGCCTCTCCCTCATGGAGAAAATGCATTAAAAAGATTGCAGAACTTCCCTCATGGAAGGCCTCTCCCTCATGGAGGCAGCACTTCCCTCGTGGAAAGCCTCTCCCTCATGGAGGAAATGCATTAAAAAGATTGCAGCACTTCCCTCATGGAAGGCCTCTCCCTCATGGAGGAAACGCATTAAAGAGATTGCAGCACTTCCCTCATGGAAGGCCTCTCCCTCATGGAGGAAACGCATTAAAAAGATTGCAGCACTTCCCTCATGGAAGGCCTCTCCCTCATGGAGGAAACAGATTAAAACTAAAATCTCAACATTTTTCATCTCACCCATTACTTTCCCAAAATTATGTTCATGCACTATGCTAGATTGCATTTCAAGTATTACTTTTCTCTTTACTATTATTAAATTGACCTTATCTCATTCTTAACTTAAATTACAAATCTTAAAATTCACTTTTAAACACTTTTTTCTTAAATTTTGATTTTTCTTTTAAAATGTAACTAAAGTGTAATTATGTATTTGGGGGTTGCACTTATTTGTTGAATCTAACAAAAATATAAACTAAAAAGTAATTATTTAGTTTCTGTGAATTAATTTATCAATACAGTATAAGTTTGGCACTAAAACGTAATTTCTTTCTAAAATAAACATCAATTTTTAATTACTTTATCTGTTTTTCATCAAAACGTAAATATTTCTTAAAAACCTCTCCCCGTTTTTTTTTTCATTTTCAATCCTTTGTCATTTCCAATTATTTTTCTTGCTTCCAATTAACCTAAAATCAATTGCAATCACCTCAGAATGTATTAAACTGAAATTTTAAACTTGGGATTTTAGAGTACCCATGAGATATCAGCAAGAAAAGAAACAAATACCCATCGTATGAACTTGAGAAATCAAGAACAAAAAAGAAAACAAACAAAAGCTATTTACCTTCTCTTCCTCTTCCCTTCTTCCCCCTTTTTCTTCTTCTTTCTCTCCTTCTCTCCCTGCGCCCCTTTTTTTTTCTCTTCCCACGGATGAAACGGATGAAAGTGAAAATAGAACCCTTATATATATAGTCCTATTAATCGGTTAAACCAATGACCCATTGAGCCGGTTTACTAAAAATGAACCAACATCTTAAAAATAAACCATTAAACCAACTAAACCTATTTAAATAAACCACTTAAACCCACTAAACCCACTTCAATACACCACCACAATTTATATAATAGATTTAAACAAACTAAACCCCCATTAACCAACTAACCAACCCAATTGAACCGGACCAATTTACCCAATTAAACCGAATAAATTCAAGTTACACCTAAATCAACTAAACCGGTCTCAATCACCTAACAAATTTTTCTATCCAAGTGAACCGATCCCAAATCAATTTAGCTTGTTCACTTCAAGTGAACCATCCCGAACCTGACCAAGCAATCAAGTCTTTTAAAGTTTAATTTAATTAACCTCATTAAATCCCTTAATCTCGTTTATAAATCATTTAATCTCCATTTAATCTTAATTAAATTCCTAAAAAATCCAGGATCTTACACTGCGGGAGGGAAATGGGGCTGCCGATTATCTTGCAAACTTCTCTTTGGACTCATATTCTTGTACTTAGCTTAGATCTCCACCACCTGGCATCCTTCCCCTGTTGATGGATGATGCTCGGGGTAGAATCCATGTAAGACTTCATTAATAATAAATTTTCTATTTTTACTACCAAAAAAAAATTTATCCGAATTTCTCAAAATTAAGTGTAGCCCGAGGTTAATTAAAAGGTATGTATATGTCAGCTTCATTCATAGATGTATACACACCTTTCACCGTCGAACTAGCAACTTTTTCAGCGTGGGACTCTATAAGGTTGCTAATCGTGCCGACCCGGCAAGGAACGGGCACGTTTAGCCTGTGCCTGGCAGGCTGCAAGTCAGGCCAGACACAGCACTGCCTATGGAACTGTTAAGGATGGGCCATGCCATGGCATACGAGCAAGCAGGTCTCATAATAAATTTATTAAAAATTTAGAAAAATTAAAAAAAAGGAAATAAATAAATAACACAAAAATTATAAAAAATATATATATTTATTATTCACACACATTTCTTACACTACTAACAGGCGCCCTAGTTATCTAAACCTTGCATAGAATCACATACACTCGACAAATTTTTGAAGGCAAACAATTCATGTTTAATGGAAATCAAGAAATATATGAGCTTTCGTATATCAGAGGAATTGAATTACTCTACGACCTTTGATACACCAAGAACAATCCATACTCTTTAAGATCGATGATCTTCTTCTCATGGAAGCTAACAAGGACAACCTTAATGAACTATGGGTTCAATCTTCTTTATATATACTTTAAAACCTTTACGTGAAATTGTGGCTACAAGTCTCCCTAAAATAGGGAAGTGGGGTCCATTAAAAAACCCCATTACGTAGGATTTGTTGGGAAAAACTCCACAAGATAAGGACTCTCTAAAAACATGGAAAGTGGGGTCCCTCACTTCCTAAAAACATGGAATGTTTGTACAATGTAGGGTTTAACTTCCTAAAAGTAGGTCGTTAAGAGACTTGTTGATCAAGCAAAGTAGCTTATAAATAGAGATCTGTAGGCAAGGGAAAAAGGATCCCTCGATCAACACACAACACAACTACATTTAGCTATCCCGGTCTCTTCAGACCCCTTATCCGGTCTCCTTAAACCACCCTACTTTCATGCTATCCTCATAGCATGAAGTAGCATATCCTCCTGTTGCTTCTTGTCGCAACAACACATGGAGATCCCCCTTACTCCTCCTGGACAAGGCTAAGAAAATACGCCCTACTCTGATCACCGCTTGGTACGATCTTGCTTTCTTCTTCAACCAAGGCTAAGGGCAGTCACTATGTGCACCTCGAAACTAGTAATCGTCAAGGCAGCCTCCGATCTTTTCTCTCTATACTCCGATCATAGCTATAAGGAAACATGCGGCAGATACCGAGATATTATTGGTTTTATTTTTACCTTTTATTTATTCTCATCACTGTCTATCCTTGAAGTGGTCGTCATCCCACACGACACTCAATTCCTGCAGATTCTCCATCAAACGACCACCACCAATGTGGCCATCATCCATGTTGCCATAAAATTGGGGGAAGAACCTTGGAGGACAAACCCCAATCCTCTCTGCAATCGTCGGATCAGAAGTCTCCAAATTTACATGCGGCTGGGTTATATCTAAACCGCAACCTGTCCGTTTTTGCTTGCGATCGGCGCCGAGGTCAAAAGTTTCCTACTCCTTGCATCGACACAGCTGCTAGCACGTCCGCGCCCTCACGCTTGCCCGAGTCGAGCGGAAAATGATGGGAACAGAAATAAACTCTTAATGTCAATCCATAACCATAGCAGGCTTGCACCGAGTCATGGATGATAATGAGTGCCACTAATCTCCCAATCTATATATCTTTCCCAACTACCCCACGGTCCGCCTTTATTAGATGGAGCAGGGAAAGTCGATGGGTACACAATAGATCGATCTAGAGGAAATTGGTGGACCACAGATTAAAAAAAACAGTCCAGATAATTTCTGTAGTTACCATACGGCAGGAACAATATGCTCCTAAATTAAATTAGGATTTAAATCTAGCCGTCGGACACAAAAAAGTGGGTTGAATGATTTGAATTCAGATCAGTCAAACCATCCAACGGCTAGGGACATGCTACGATTGAAATCCATTAAATTAAAAGCAGACAAGCTCATTCAAACGTATAATATGGCCTGGTGTCGCTTGTACCATTTTAGCTGAGGTGAGCAATATCTGTTTTCATTAAAATACTAAGATATAATTATATCCCAGAATTTTATTTATTAGCGAGCATGTTTTTATACCTAAATATCACCATTTGAGTGAGATTTATGTGCAAGCACCACTACGTAATTATTTTAATCAAAGGCACAATATAATTCTTCTTTCACCCTACGGAAAGCCAGAGGTCAGTTTTCGCCGAGCGTCGACTACCGGCGTCTCCTTAGACAAATCAGATGTGGGTTTAGTGCGCCCCGCAGTGTTGCACGCCCACACTCTTCTTGCCGCAAACAGCACACGTGGCACCACGTAACTTACCTGAACCCCGCGCACATGCGTAAGCGTAATCCGTTTCGGTCATGCCACATGCCACATGCCACATGCCACGTCCAACCTGGGTCCCGCGGCTTTTTTGTTTTCTTCGTGATTAAGCTAATCTTCGAAGGGGCCCTAGGCCCACGTCACACTGTTTAAGTGCCCCCTGACTCAAAAGTTGGAAATGAAATCGTCTGTTATGCCTTTCTGAATTACTCTCTGATGGGGCCGTGAGATGCTGCCATGTGGAGCATCTCATGGCCATTATTTTTTCATGTGTTATAAATGTATTAAGTGGGCCAACATGAAAAAATAGCGTTCACGAGATGCTCCAGATGGCAGCATCTCACGGCCACGTCAGGGAGCAATGCAGGGAGGCATAACATACGATTTCATTGTATACGGTACAGATACGGTCTGTCTTTCCTCCCTTGGTCCATAAATAATCGTCTCCGACGTTGCGTTACTTCCCTTTTCTTCCTCCTCCCTACCTCTCCTGTCTGTGCTGGAACCGATTCTCCGGCCATGTTGTCACCAGAAGGAATGCTCGGACTCCAGTTCCCCGTTTTCGAAAGCGGCTTCACGCCGTGGGAAAGCAAGCAGCTTGCCGCCATATATCTTGAGCTCCAAAGCACGGTTGATTCGAAATCCGTTTCGGTTTCGGTTTCCGCCGTGGACGACCGGAAGCTGAGGCGCATGATGTCGAATCGGGAGTCGGCGAGGCGGTCTCGCGTGCGAAAACAGAGACATTTAGAAGACCTTCGAAACCAAGTGAACCGGTTGAGAAACGATAACCGGTTGATGGCGAGCCAGTTGAGTTTAGTTAGTCACCACTGCCACCTCATGCAAAGAGACAACGAGAGGCTCGTCTCTGAGTCCGTCGCTCTCCAGAAGAAGCTGTCGGATATTCGCCAATTTTTAATTTATCGGCAACTCCAACACTTGGCGTCTCCGTTGTCGTACATCGCGACCTCCGTCAACGAACAAACCACCTCATTCGTTTCGCAACTCAACCATAATAACTGTCTCGTTAGTCCCTAGCTAAAATAGCAAATTTAAAATCTGGGGAACCGGGAAGAGAAAGAAACAAGTGGAGTTTTTTCCAATTTCTGGGTTCTCCGGAAAAATAGTCACTTGTTTGAAACAGGAGTTATAATCATGTAATTGTTTAGTTTGCATTTCATTGTTTTAAAGCGTTTTTTTCTTCTTGTTTCGCGTTCCAACGAGTGCTTTCTTAATCTACTCCATTGGAATGTTGATAATGCGATCTGAAGTTTAAAAAAGATTTTGTTTGCTGTGACGGCAGATTCCACGGATCATTCTGTAACGAACATGAGTTTGGATAAACTTGACTGGACTTGGGAACCTAACTTTTGTTGTAATTGATAAATAGCTAAAGGAATTCATATAATAAAAAATAAAAAAAACAAACGACTGTAGAAAGGCGCATATTTTCCGTTCCCATCCCCGGGATTTTTATATACAACCTTATTTGAAGCTTTTCACAAAATTGCTTACGATTTACAAATATGACATTCACAATACACATGCCACATGGCATGATCGATTTATCTCAATGCAAGCTTCACACAAGGTTGTAGATAAAGGTCCCACGGGATCTCAATTGGCATATTTTGTGATGAGAGCCAATCATTAATTAGTATGAAAATATTGCACCTACGTATCTTCTCATTTCTAACAACTGCAAATTACTACCCAAAAATTTGAAATGGCATTACCATCCCTTCCAGTTTGCACCTACCTTCCTTTTCTTAATAAGAAATTAACGAAAGGCGCTAATGTTTATCTACACATTTATGCCCATTTCATATTTCATTTTCTTCCCCGTTCCATGGATTAAAATTACAGCAATACCTACCCAAGAAGGCCATATAAATGTTATGTGTGCTTCCCCATCTCACTTGTATGTGTTCTCTTTATGCTAGTTCTTACCAATTTTGGTAAGTCAACCTATGTTGGAGCACTCTAAAGTACTAAAATTATATAAATGCATGATATTGAAAGCTATTTAGTAAATCTTATCAAACTACACCAAATGGTTATATTTCTGTTTATACACTAATTATCAAATCCAAAATATACATAGCCACAATGGAATCCCTCACAAAACAATTCCCCATCTCACTTCTTTAAATCAATTTCCTACAAATTTCTTGGGACCTATTTTATAAATCTAGTGTGCTTTATGGGGTTTTAGACATGGTGTACAACTTCAATGCTAAAGAAATATAAAGAGAGGTAGAAGAAGATTTAGGAGAGTGAGAAAACAATCGAGGATAGACTCCAACCATGCTTCCCCTCATTTCTTAAAAATAATTTTACCATTTATCTTAAAAATTTTATGTTTAAATTGATATCTTAAAATAAAATCTATAATATATATAATGAGAATAAGACCCTTGAGAAGCGTGTCAACAACTATACACGATTTCCCCAAAAAGCCTTTATCTTTTGTTGTTAAGGCATCATTAATATGGGGTTAAAATAGTCAAAATTAAACTTTGTCTATTCGTTTAAAATCTGGACAATTGCAAAACTGTTCCCTTGCTCTACGTGCAATACTATACGTGCACGCCGATAGTATATTTTATATAAGTATGGTATCAATTGGATATGCAAAACATTCCTCTAAATTAATTTGAACACTAGATAAAAAAAATAGTTTCTATAAACACATGGTATATATAATACTAAAAAGTTAGATAATAAAATATTTTATGAAAATATGTAAATATATCAAGTTCTACAAATCACTGTATAATACTACATCTTAGACTGTACATATAGAAACATATTAAACTCAATTAAGAAATTAAGAATATCTTCTAAGGCTTACTTAATTGAGTTTCAAAACCTTTATCAAAACATTTCATAATTATAAATATATATAGATTTGGACCCAAACCTAAGCTAGACTTTAAGCTTAAAAAGAAGCTTTTCATACGGCTGATGAAAAAACTAAATTAAATACCAAATTTGGGCTGTTATTCAGGTTGGGTTGGGCGTGCTCCCAATGGATTGGGCTAGATTTACTTCTCTAACACAGGAGGGAGAAGTAGAAGACCAATAGAGGAAGACGTGAAATTCCTTTTGACTCTTGAGATTTGTGATATATTAAAATTTGATTCTTATTTGACGAATTAAAAATATTAATTTAAAATCATGGGTGATTTGATCATCAAATTTTAAATTTTAGTAGGTATAAATAATTAAAAGAAAAAGTGATAAAAAAATAAAAAATAAAAATTGTTCATTTTCTTAAAACCGTTAAGTCTAGGACCTTGATAAATTATAATAGAGGTTAGCACGATTTCAGAAATTTCAAGGGAGGAATCTGCGATTGTCAGAAACCTTAATGTAGGAAAGAGTAATTTTTTTCAAAATGAAATGGTGACACCATTAATTAAAGGTGTTTAAGTAGATATTGTTTTAAGGCTTTGTTAAAAGGCATGCACCAAGCTAGTCCTTTCATGCTTTGAGTTGCTTTTACCAAATTGCCAAATTGCTATTCCTTTTTTTGGCAACACGACGACTCAAACGAGCTTGAAAAACTCAACAACCACAAATTATTGGGGACTACCGCAATAATTTAAGGCTGGAAGGTGATTCCCCAATCCACTTCCTGTAGATCCTTTATCTACATCCTTTATATAGACCCTCCATAGGATTGTGCCATGTACCCATTAAAGCATTTAAGAAAATTACATTTACACCATTCAAGGGGCACATGACCCAATCCTGTGGAGGATCCACATAAGGGGTGTAGATAAACGATCTACAGGATTTCAATTGGTGATTCCCCCAAAATAATGTTGTTCTGGCTCAAGAGACTGCGACTGGCATGGAGCCTACAAGGATTTACCACTGAAGTTTCAACTATATATATACAGAGAGAGAGAGGGGGGGAGAGAATCAGTTTAGGATTTAAGGTAAGGGTGGCTTGCGGTTTTGGGTTTTAAAGTAGTTTGGGATTGAGGTTTAAGGGTCAAGACGGTTAAGGGCTCTTAAATCAGTAACAAGGATACAAAACAAATTGAGTCACCGGTCTTTAGACGAGTAAATGAATTGCAATAGCTTACTTATTGTGAGCTATATATAGTAGGAGGAGCAAAGTCAGTCTCATTTTAGGCTTAGGAACTAGAAACTAGAAAGAGAAACGTGAAGCAAACGGAAGAAGAGATGGTCCAGTGACTGGATATCCGGCTGCAACATATCCCATCAAAGAGAGAACAAGAGGAATTGTGATTGTAATTGCGATTGCAATTGCGATTGTGATTGTGGCCGTGGGGTTGATGCAGACACACCCTCCCACAACCACAACCACAAACAACATTCTTCCTATTCTTCAAAGGAGCCAATTAAACCAAACATGAGTTGATCGTAACCTGAGTCCCACCCAAAACCCATCTAAACTGATTCTAAATACAAAGGATCATTAGCTGTTAAAACGGATCACCCACTCCCACCCTGCTCCTCTACCATTGGAACTCCACGTACCACCATACAATAATATAGAAAGGAGTCTTTAAGAAGAGTTCCCACTATTGCAGCATCAATCTTCTAAATTTCTAATGCAAACCGATCGACATGGATTTGGTTGGCTAGTTTGCTAAATAAGACAAAAATATTAACCAGGCAAAATGGCCGATGGATGATGCTGCAAGCCTAGCTGCAACCAAACCACACACTACCTCTCACAGTACACGAGCCAAACATTCAATTTGCCTCCGTTTCCATCTTTATCGTATTTAGTATCTACGTTATGGGACTGGGAGCCCTTCACCACAAGACAAAACTCAAGGGGACCATATATCGATATAATTCCAAACAATCCACATATTCTATACTTCATTTAAGCCACCAGCCCTTCATTCAACTACAAAAAACTGAACTTTTATGGCGCCCTTTCAGTGACCGATCTCCAATCATCTTCCTTCCTCTCACTTTCGAATTCAATTCAAACTGGGTACCTCATCATCTTTTTTTCCTTATCGCTTACAACTACACACCACATCTTAATTTCCATCTCTTGCATGTCCTTCAATCTGTCAGGTTTGATGGCCTCCTCTCTCTCCCCACAAGCGCCGGTGAAACGGCTCAGAGAGCTCCTCCGAGAACAACAAGAGCCTTTCGTGCTAGATGCTTACCTCTTAGAAAGAGGAGTCTGCAAAATACGTTCAAGCTCAGAGGCTGCAAGTCCTTGTTGCTCTGGCAATTCAAGCAAGTGCTGCAAGAGCTTCGGTTCAAGCAAGAGAAGAACAAAGAGGTTCCCCCATAATACAAAGTTCCTTGGATCCGTGTTTAGCAAACTCGTTTCCTCTAATGACACCAAGAAGCTGTCAAACCACCCCAACAGAGCAGGGGTTAGCCTTCCTCATATAGCTGAAAACATTGTCCCAGTTGCAGAATTGAATCGATATTCATCGGCCAGCAGCCTGTCGGCGTTTGAATCCTTTTCTGGAAGCGATACAGAAGAACAATCTTCATCTTCAAAACGGGATCAGATCCAATCTTCCACAAACACTTTCCGGGCCTTGACATTGAGCAATCCCGGTGAAGAGGTAGAAATATTTCTTTCCTTCTTTTTCCTTGCTTCTCTATCATTTCTGCTTCACTTATCCTTGGATTCATGAATTTCTTTCTCTTACTCACAAAGTAGCAGGCTGCCACAGATATGAAACTTCGTTGGGGAGTCATGGAAGACAGTAAGCAACTCAGCCCTGTCTCAGTACTAGAAGAATTGCCGTCATCGTTTGGTGAAGGTTCTCCTGTCCATAATAAGGGTCTGTCTCTTTGTTGAGATTTATATTTAATTATGCAATTATGCTTTTCTTCCTTTTGATTTGTATGTCTTCTTAATCTACAATTTTTTTTTTCATGAAACAGTGCAGCAGAATCGAAGATTAACAAGCAAAGAAACAATCCCATCAACTTCAATTAGCAGTGCACCTTGGAAAGTTTCAGAAGATTCCATCCTCTCAGCTTCTATGTGGAACCTACTTATACGATCACTCCGAGAGAAGCAGGGTGCCAATGGAGTCGTACAAATACATGACCTTATAGGATCTCAGTTCCTGAACACCAAAAGGGTATTGCAACAAACGAAGCAACTTCTGTTTGACTGCGTGAAGGAGGCCATAGAGATTCATGCAAGGAAGGGCAGAAGAAGGCATTACGTAAAAGAACCCAGTGGGCCTGAAGAGATAGGGAAGACCATCTGTGAGCAGTTATGCTTATGGGGAAGGCAGTCTGCCGAGTTAAAGAACATAACCGAACTGATAACCGCAGATTTCTCTGCTTCAACAGGGGAATGGAGTGATTTCGAGCCCCAGATCAAGGAAATTAGCATGGAGCTAGGAGACGGCATCTTGGAAGATGTCATGGAAGACATTGTCCAGTTCCTTTTTCATCATTAATGGAGTTCCATACCGTTTCAACTTTATACCTTTACCGATGTTAATTTCCTTACTGATCGGAACATTAAATCCGAGGAAAGTCTAACATTCGCCCAACACAGAGGAGTAGTATTTATTAGGGAAGACATTGCCCAGTTCCTTCTTTGGCAGCGAATGAAAGACCACGCTAATAATCTTCATTTTCAGGTCACTCATATACCGAGAAGCTAATTTTGTTGCTTATGGGCTGGTGAAAATGGGATGTGCTTTATTGAATCCAAAGTTGTTTTCTTATGGGATCTATCTACCGCTCCCTATTTGTACATCTTCACATTTAGATAGGAGTAGTATTTATTATTCCAAGAAGGATTAGATATCTAATCTCCATTGCATTTTAATTCTGGTGTATAGCATTCTTTTGAAGGGTAAGGCTCATTATGTCCCCCTGGATAGGTGTAACTTTGATTATTTTCACTGATATACACAAGTCAAGGTCAGCCTTAACCCCCTCCCTTTGATGGAGTGCCTGATGACTTTGGCCTAGCGGTTTTAACCAAAAAAAAAAAAAAGGTAGAACATTCTTTGGTGTAACTTGTTTTCTCTAATTTTCGTCATCTTCTTAACTAAAAATCCACTTAATAGCATTTGGTGTAATTGTTGTGTGGATAACAAAACTTTTATGGTTAAAAATGGTTGCTACCCTAACTGTAAGCAACAACTAGATATAGAAAGCTAGAAAAGAAGATTGATTAAGAATTTGTGGGACGTAAGCCACGTTCTGAAAAAGATTTGACGGGCCATCCAATTTATTGCATTTGGTGCAACTGTCATGTTTGTTGCACACGCAAATGGCCTGGACCAGCCGAATAGGTGAGAATTGCTGCTAGTATTAATATAGCTATCTACCTATTATATCAATAAATCCTTTTCCTCCCAACCCAACAAAGAAAATTCTATATAGCCATTTCAGTGCAGCTGAAGTCCTGTTACAGAGCCTGCACATTCCAATCAATCCCTACTGCCCCATCAATCCATGCCATTACCACTGTAACCATCTTTTTCCCAAAACAGAAACACCAATTTCTGGTTTCGTGGAATGAACATCGTTCCCAGCTTTTCATTAACCAATGATCACCAAAAAAGTTTCATTAACTAACCGGTATCACATCTCAATGAACATCTTTAACCATCACGAGCCAATTAAAAGCCTGTTGCAAGATGATATTGCAGGCTTTTGTTGCAGTAGCCGGATTTTGTGCCCAAAACACAATAAAACCATCACACAATAACAGCATTTTATCCTATTAATTGTTTAATCTGCTATTAATGGTTTAAACAAGAGAATCACTCACAATTATGATGAGTAACAGAAAATAACAGCCTTAATTTTTCAATTTGATGTGCTTATAAACAATGTTTTAACTCATCTTTGGGTGTTCTGACCATTTTACATGCTCAACAAGGTCTCCACCCACCCATGCAGGTGAGTGCAAACCAGTCCGACGCGACTGGTATCAGCAGCAAATTAAACACTTCCACCCTTTACCAAGGAAAGCATTTTCCCCGGCGGGAGGGTGGTTTGAGTCCTTCTGCTTTACTAAACACCAGCTTGTTCAAGTACCTACTCAAATTTACATAGTCACTGTCCCAAGACATGATCCAAGTTGTTTCAAATCAAATACACCTACTAAAATTCAAGCAAACACTGGCCAGCATACAATTCTGCATAAAGAAGTGAGTACTAGCCCGCCCATCTAACAATAAGGGTACTCCGATTAATTGTAGAGAATACAGAAAGTACTGGTTCATCGACCAAAGAGCATCCAGCAATAAAGGACAAAACCAAAAAAAAACAGTCCACAACAGTAATTCAAACCCCTTGGAAACAATTAGATGTAATTAGTAATGATCAATCCACCACAAGTGGCAAAGCAATTGAACAAAGACCAAGACATCTACAATTAAATCAGAAAGCATAAAACGATGCTTCATAAGTCCTCCAGTTCATTTACCCATGAAAGTAGAATAGATCGTTTCCTTGCACCGATGAACAAGTGTATAATATGGAACTAAAAGAGCAAAGGGCAATGAGAATTTACAGTATCAGCCGGTCAAAACACCAACACGATCTTTATATCTTGAGACAGTTAATCAAGGTTTAAATCCTTGTTGCCGGCCATCACAGACAAGCAATGGCCAGTATTTACCATTAAATACTGATATTCGCTGGTAACATCTGAGATTTAAAACCTGACAGGTAACTGCAAAGCTGTTTTGGTCAAAATGAACTGAGCAGTGAGAGAGTACTTTCATCTCTTTACCACAGGAAAAAAAAAACAGAGAGAGTACTTTCATCTACCCTAAATACTTGTCACCAAGATCATGGGTAAAAAAGCGTCTCGTCATTCATAGTTTGGAATACATTTATCCATGAACGATACTCCAAATGAACAAGCTAAATGAAGTCCATGAAAATTGAACTAAGCCATTCAATCCTCCCACCACCTGCTTGTGCACATACTCGTAACAAAGAAATTATAAACTATTCAAGATGTCATACGTAAGCAACATTGTAACATGAGAATAGCAATTATATGACTATAAATACAAACTAATACTTCTTTTTTCTTTTTTTTTAGGAGGAGAGAGACAGGGAGGGAGGGCTTTGGGCACACTCGGGCAAGCACATGCGCAAGATCACAAATACATGTCAAAAGCTGGTGCTCAGGCACTTCTGGGCAAGAAATTTGCAGGTTGGCAATACAGTCCAACTTCTTGCTCACATACGCCACCTAATGGCAATGATTGGGTGTAAGAAAAAAGCATTTTTTTTTAAAGGTAAACTTTCCTTGATTTTTCGTGTGAATATATTTGAAAGTTAATGAACAATATTTATTCACATTATGAACTTCAGTAGAAATTATTGAAAATAAAAAATAAAAAACACCAGCATTCAGATGATCACCGTGTTGTTTTTCAACTTCAACAATAATGGTCAACAAAACCACTGCTGGAAGGAAGCAGAATCAAAACAAGGCATAATTGGGCAAGATAATAGATCAACATTCAGAATCCAATCTTCAAGAGAAAATATTGATGAACATTCAAAAAAATATCAAAAATACCTTAGTAATTCAGGCTGAAAATTAAACTTTTTCTGAGCAGAAATACCTTAACAACAAAAATTCCACAGGGAAAAAGTCTTTCATGCCTGCACCTGAGACTTGAATTACACATGAGCAAAAACCCCAGGACGAACATTTAAAATAGTAGCAGGAAAGACTAAAGAATCAAATGATTTTCTTAATATAATTTCATCACTTGTCCACAGAGAGAAAAAATCTGTCCATACCCAGTGAATCATACATTTTCTCAAGATAACAAATCACTAACACAGCAAACCACAAATAAACCTTAGGCTTGTTCAAACCAAACATTGAAGAAGAAATAATATTAGCCATCCTGAAACCCTGAATCATCTTAACCAAAACAACAACTGTGCAAAATTCACCAGTCCAACCATAGCTCCAGTAGCAAGTGCGATCCTCACAAGTGACTGAATAGAACATGATATTTCACAAGAGAAAGGGTCTAGGTGCAAGCTCTAGTTATTTGCTTTACATGGGCACCTCAATAACATTCTTTCACTCTGGTGTTAAAGAGGGGATGCGTACGAAGTATCCATCATAGCACCTTTTCCTGCCGGTCTGTCCACCAGTATCATCCAGTTAGCTTTCAAAAAGCTTTATCTTTTAATGCAAGAGTTTCATTATAGGAATGAGAAGAATTACATAGGAACAAAAGACCAGATCAGATCTCAAGGAAAGAAAACCAAAACCAGATCTGATTACAATTCTTTCAGCCCTTCAATCGTCTCATCATTCTACATTCCTGTACACAAGGTTTCTCTACGAGCTCCCATTCTCGCCAAATGATCAGTCAGCAAGCCTCTTAACTGATTTAGGGAAATGGTTGAATAAGATGTTCAACCCATATGCCAGAAATCTAGTCAACTGGATATAATGGAAGAGATACCTGAAAACCTTGTGGCCTCCTTTCATCTATGAGATAACCGTTGAAGATCTCCTTCAACCTCAAGATTCAGGAATTCATGGTGTAAAGCTTCTTTTAAACCTTTTACAAGTGCAAAGAGTTCTGCTTTAATGGAGCTAGTAACTTCAATAGGCCCCAAGAATATGTAACTATTAAACCAACCTCTTCCTGAAAATGCCTCCTATACCAGAAAATCCAGGGTTTCCTAGCCTGCTACCATCAAAATTTAATTTCAAGAATCCCAAAACAGGTGGCGACCGCTTTATACTCTCTCATGCCTTGTGAAGTAGAGGTTAATGTTGACCAATGAAGCAAGATTACTGAATTATGAAAACCAGAAAACTCCGGCATAACCACCATCCATGATGCACAAAGTAATTTAGAGGACTCCCACATCGATTCCCAAGAGCGTTTGGTACCTATAAGGATTCTCGAGTTCCTCTCCATCCAAATACTCCAGAGGATACCAATAGCAACATTCATGTAAATCAGTCACTTCCCCAAGTAAATCTCCACTGTAACATAAAGGATAAAAGATTGGATGGGAAAACCAGGTCATTCCTATCAGATGAAAGAATGCCCTCACAATATTTTACGCTATCTCACACTGTAAGAAAAGATGATCACTGGTTTCTCCAAGCCTCACACAAAGTAAACACTTGATGGAGTAAGGCAGTAGAAAGCCTCCTCTTTTGTAGCATATCTCAATGATCTTGCAAAACATGGTGGTCCAGCGAAAGCCTCGCTTTATTTTTATTTTTATTCCAGTTATGGGTGGTTGGTTCTTGACAAGCTTTATTTCAGTTGCAAAGTCCTACCTCTTAAATCTCAAATAAGACCAAACAAGACATGTGTCATAATATAACTTACTGAATGCATTTTTTTGTCAGGCTTTTTGCCATTCACCTCTTGCCATAAAATTCATCCCTTCTTTGCTTTAACCCAACACATTTTCTTGAAATCTTCACCCTTTTTACAGAAGGGGATAGGATGAGGGATGTGAATCAAAGAAGTGATATGACACAGATGTGGTTCAGGACATAAACACCAGACTAACACAAATTAGAAAATGAAAATGAAAAAGGAAAACAAAAATGAAAATCCAATATCTTTCATTGCTGGACATGTCAAGACATTCTTAACCCAATACTGCCATATGCGATGAAGAAGCCTACAACTGTAACTATATTGTGATTTAATCCCAAAGATAATGAGAAACAGACGTCCGTTCAGTGCAAATAAATTATTACCAAAATACAAAATCAACCCTCAAATTTTCAAGCACAGGAGATTTAGAAACACTAACTCTGATTCAATGGCTACAAAAGAATGAATAAGAGCTACGGTATTATACATTTCACCTAGAGACAATACACGCTTCTTGGTTATTACATAAGTTCCCCCTTTATCAATGAAATTGCTCAAAAATATCTCATCAACCCGGGAGACGTCACATTAAAAAATATGAGCATAAGGCTACTATGATTTAATGACGACCATAACTAACTTCTTCCAGGCCAATTACCATTCCCAGAAACGCAATTATAAACAAGTTGATACCATTTACCACCAATTTCAGAATCAGAAACAGTAACAAAACTCCAGATTGCATATCAAGAAAAGAAGATTTTCACAGAACATATCTCATGCATAAAAGCTTGTAACAGAAGTCTAAAACAAGAAAACCAATAAGATAGAGAAAAAAATTGATTTTTAACAAAATATACGAACCCAGCCACTGAACAATACTATCTTGCCAACGCAAAATGGTTAACAAGAAAACACAGGGAGGTCTATAAGGGTAGTATAAAGGGAGCTACCGGATTTCCCCATCCTCACCAAGTTCCCCATCTTCAAGCTCCTCATAACCACCATTTCTACGTGAACCATCCCTGTGGTCTCTTTTATGTCTCTTATGCCTGCTTTCGCTATCTGATTCTGGTGTATGCCCATGCTGCACATGATAACCCACAAAAAATCATAATCTCTTACAATTTTTTAGAAGTAAAAATGCAAAAAAATGGAAAATTCCTTTTCGTTTTTTTTTTGCTTTGTTGTTGAGTTAACATAGATGTAAGTAATAGTTATCAGTATACCTTCTTTGATTTTTTCCGGTCACTGCTATGTCTGCGGGACTTTTTAGATTCATCTTTCTCATCTTTATCAGAGCTTAAATCATCCATAGCACTTTGATGTCTCTTCCGGTGTTTCCTGTCTCTGTCTTTTTCCCTCTTTTTATCCTCCTTCAAGTTATAATTATCAGTAACATCGACACTTTCACCCTCTGGATCATCCCTCTTAGACCGTTCTTTCCCCTTATCCTTCTCACGTTCTCTCTCTTTTTCTTTTCTCTCCTTCTCCTTCCTCTTTTCCTTCTCTTCTCTCTCTTTTTCCTTTTTTGCCTGAAGATTAAATATTAGACCAAGTCAATAGGAAGAACAAGAAAAAGAAGCTAGACAAGAAAACTGCGAGAAATCAGTGACCAAAACACTTGAACCCAAAAAAGCATTAATAGAAGTCTTTACTCTCTAAATAATAGGCCAATAAATATTATCCCTGACAGGCAGTACTTACTCCAGAATGTTTCACTAAAAACGTAATAAATTCTCTGCTTCCATCAGTTACAACTAACACCGAAGAGCCACAAATTTCACAAAAATCAAGTCTTCTCTGGCAATCTGGACCCTTAACATTCATCAACAGGAATTACAGGACTCATGAGACCTAAAAAATACACAATAATTTGATTTACTTTACTGACAACCTTACAATTTAGTGGTGGTCAACCTTCCTGTCATCATTTTGCAAATCATCCAAGAAACAGAAAAACCCAATTCCAGCGGAATTAGAGATGAACACTAAGACTTTATCAAGATAAATCGAAAGAACACCAGGTTCGGAAAGAAAAAAAAGTCTATTTTTTTTCCATCTCAGCATCGTATACGCAAACGAAACAATTATATTAAAAAAAGTGAGGAAATCGAATCCATTAATTAGTTTACCCTTGTTAGAGGTATCTATTTTGCACTCCAAAAAAAAACAATTAGAATTGCTACTCCATTTGTTCTCACAAAAACCAAATAGCAGGTATCACAAAAATATCCTCCTTCTTGAGAGGGAGTGTACTTGATGTCATTATTAGTAAGCAAGGCATTGTTGCCATTATGTAAAATTCAATTTTGTCAATGAAAGAGAAGGCAATAACTAGCAAGATACAGCTCAAAATTATTTTCCTCTTCTCTTCCAATGAATCATTTGAACCATTCTGCAGGCCCAAAAATGGATGTGATGCCCCACTCAGATTTTGAAGAAACTTCCAACCGAACCAACTTAACAAACAATAGCTCAAATATAACAGAACCACCATCTCCATAAAAGAAATTTGGACAAGGAAGATAACATGAAACTATTTGACAACCCAAATCATGAAACTATTGTTTGTTAGTTTGGTTCGGTTGGAAGTTTCTTCAAAATCTGAGTGGGGCATCACACCCACTTTTCTTGCAAAAAAAGAAAAAGAAAACTAGCTACCTTTTCTTCTTCTTTTTTCCTTTCCTTTTCTCTTGCCTTTTCTTGCAAATGTGCAATGTATTCATCGAATACCTCCCTCTTGAAGCTCTCTTCCACAATTGATCTGTATGAGCCCAAAAAAATGGCATATCAAACAACAGAGTATTTAAAATATCTTCAATGATACATCAAACAACAACAAAATGACTTCTCGGATCAATGAAATATCAACGAAGAAAGAAAATATAATTAACAACAAGAAAGATTTGCATACAAATACAAAAAGATTCAGAAGTCAAACAAGAATTACCTGTACTCTTGACTATCTTCAAAAAGAGGTTTGCAATCCTCCCACTGAGAAGACGCGGTTATTTCCTGTGAAAAATTTCACATTTGTAAGTGTTTACTTGCATTCATCAGCTGAACATCAGAAAATAATCATGTTACTAGGACAACTAAATACACAGTTCTGCATACTTTTATGGAATACAAAAGATCAGAGAAGTCATCAGCAAGACGTTGACGCTTTTTTGCCTCTTTCTCCTCCCTCTCCTTAATTCTCTCCATCAATTCATCAAAAACCAGCTGCAAACAAGTAGAAACCACATTGAATGGTTGCCAAGTTAAAAAACAAAAAAAGAAAACAAACAAACAATAATATTTCCAACATATAACCTGCTTAGATGGACATAGATCAGGAACAGCGAACCATTTTGTAAAAAAAAAACCAATTCATTTTGCTAATTCGTTATTGTAGGTAATTCCGACATAGGATCGGAAGAACAATGTACACAATAATTGAATTCTCAGTGTAAATGCTACATAGTTCATTCTCATCCTTAAGAAACTACAACTAAAATAGGATTATAGGAGTATCTGCCAACAAAAGGATCACCACTAAGATAATAATCTCATGGCCACTTGGAACAAATCAACTCAGATAGCTTTATTTCTCAATCTCTCTCACTTGCTCCTACAGTACCAAGGTCAAAAGGAGTGAAAGGAGTAAAAAGATCAATCATTCACAACCACTGATGAAAGATTCCTCGAAAAATATAGGACTAGTAATCCCTTTAAAAATCGAATGGATCTGGTTCTAAACATACATGATGAAAGCGATCAAAAAAGAAAGCAGATGAGCTCCGCCTTTTATCACTTAGTAGCCGTGATAGATAGAAGTCTCATACACAGTTCTGAATGAGAAAAAGAGTGAGGAATCAACTTTTCAACTCTGACTCCCCAACTCCCATTGTAGCTTTTCTTTTTGATGCTTTGAAAGTAGCTGCTTCAACTACGGGCACTCAAATTTTTTATATCCCTTTCTATTTCATGAGCATTTCAATATACATAAATACAAACACCATACCCAAAAGCGAAAATTTTGAATACTGGGCAAAAACAGTAAGAGGCGCCCTCAAGCTTCTCAAAGAGTAAACAATATGATAAAGTATCAGCATCATGCAGGATCCCATAATATCAGAAGACTTTATATTGCACCATGACAACACATTTTGCCTAGTCATTAGTCTAACACATTGAACCTTCAATTGAGATACGTATCCTACCCGAGTCACTTTTAACAATAAATTCGTACTATTCACCTTCAAAAGATACCAAAACAAAACAAATTCCCAAAGTTCAAATAAAACCTGGCAATCAAAATATTTATGAATACTATTAGGAGTCTACCTGATTACCTCATAAAAATTTTAGCAACCTATCCACTCAAATGGAATAGTGGCAGCAGAGAAGCCCCATCTACAGCCTTCTAAGAGACAATATCCCCAACTATTATAGAACTTTACCACAAATCACAGCTACAAACGTCATATTTATACACTAGAAAGACATACATGCATAAAAAATTAAGAGTAAGGAATTGAATTTCAATGAAATTACGCCCATGCCGATGGAAAGCAGTACCAAAACCACTAGGTTTTGGTAATAGTGGTTTCGGTGAACTGCCAATTTTAGATAAAAAATTGGCCACACGGGAGGAATGTGCTGTTCATTTTGTGAACTAATAAATAGGAGTAACTTCAAAGAAACCACGCCCATTTCGACTAGTCTTTTAAGAGCACAGGTAAAAATACCACCCATGACATAAAGAAACTAACTGTTTTAGCGACAAGGGCTTTAAATTTCATGCGCCATATAATAATATAAAAGCTCATCCTAAATTTCAAGATCCTGGATTTTATCTTTTTGACGAAAATAAATTTTTTATAAATTAGGGGAAATGTTAAAAATCGATAAAGATACATAAAATATATAACAATCGATAAAAAAGATATAAATATTTCTGAAAAACTAAGAATATAATTTAAAAAATTAGACATTTATATAGACCATTTCATGCATAAAATTGGTATAAGTATTCAATAACAATCAAATTAATAATTTCATTATAAACAATTATAAAAATTATAAAATCATAAAATTTAAAATTATAAGCCATATTCAAGATGATGTACCTTGGTGTACGCACTTGTAGATGATGTAATATTGGTAGGTCGCACTAGAGAAGAAGTAAATATTAAGTTACAGTTGTGGAAAGACACCTTAGAATCAAAGGGTTTTAAAATAAACCGTGTGAAGACTGAATATATGAAATGTCATTTTAATACAAACAACAATATAACTAATGCAACTGTTAGAAATGACAATTACAAGATAACCCTTTAAGTAATAAGTTCCAATATCTTGAATCAATGGTACAAAAAGATGGGGAAATTGATAAAATTCTTGCATATAAAATTAGAGCTGGTTGTTTAAGTGGAGGGGTGCTTCTAGGGTTTTTTTGTGATAAGCGCGTCCCACTTAAATTAAAGAGTAAGTTTTATAAGACAGCAATTAGACTCGTTATGTTACATGATGCAAAATGTTGAGCAGCAAAGAATCAATATGTTCAAAAGATGAGTGTTACCGAGATGAGGATGCTAAGATGAACTTGTGCAAAAACTAAGAAAGAAAAAATAAAAAATGAAGAAATTCGAAAAATGGTTAGGCAAAGCATGCATTAGGGATATAATGTAGAAGATTAGGTTAAGATGGTTTGTTCATGTAAAGCAAAGACCTAGAGATGCACCTGTAAGAAAGTATGAAAGTATGTACATTAAAGGGCCTAAGCAAGTAAGAGGAAGGCCTAAAAAGACATGGATGGAGTGTATAAAACAAGACTTACAAAAATGTCGATTAACTGAATATATGAATTTTTATAGAGCGGGATGGAAAGACAAGATTCGTATTGCTGACCCCACTTGATGGGAACTGGTTTATGATGATAAAATTTCAAATTTATATCGACAAAAAGCTATTTACTCAAGAAAGTAGATGTCTAATGTGTAATCATTTAAACAATATTTTAATTTTTAAAAACTACAAAAGTATAAAATTTAAAATAAATAAATAAAGTAAGAAAAAAAGGCTACAAAAGCTTATAAACTTAGTGTACTTGTCCAAATGTGATTTGGATGACTAAATATTTAAATAATAATTTATTATTACAAAACTATTAAAACTAAAGCATTATAAAAATTTATGAAATTCAGAACAGGTCATGCTTGTAAAAATCTTAGAGTCCTCGTTTTTAGATTTTTCAGATTTTCAAATTTTATTTTTACTTTTTTTTATAATTTTTGAATTTTTCAATTTTGGAATTTCTCAGCACTGCAGCACATGCAAAGTGCTGGTGAAATTCTAGCACAGCAAGCCCCAAGCAAAAAGACATCGAAAATGGCATGGCGCACCTTGATAAAGACAAATATGGAACAAAAGAAAATCCTGTCACTTAGATAAAATAAGTGACGCGATAAGCTTGCCACTATTCGCTAGTACATATAGGTTATGGATCCAAAATAGCACAAGATAGAACAAACAATCAAAATTTTTCGTAAACAAAAAACACTAAACAAAATTAAAAGAAAAAATTTGGCAATGCTCTCTCTCTGTGCATATCATGGATCTGTTCCTACAACAGTGTTAAGATTCTCAAACATATTTGAAATTTTACATTTTTTGAAAGTGCAAAAATTACACTCATTTTGGCATCTCTATATCACTGAATTCGCAGAACTCATGATACGTATAATTTAATTTAATTATATTTGAACCTAAACCAACTCAAATTGTATAAAAAGTTAGTTTATGCTGGATAACAAGAAAGCAGCATATTCAAAGGACGAAAGGTAACCATAAGGGTGCATTTGGTCAAACGGAATCCACAGGAAAGGAAAGCAAAATGAAGTTTCTATTAAAATTCATCTAGTTTGCAAGGAAATGTAGGCCCAGTAAAAATAACTTTTCCAAAAGATATCCATTTTTTCCACTTAAAGGCCTTAAATTTTTCCTCGTAGAATTAAGAGAGAATATCGGAAAGGTAGAGAAAGCGCTCATTTAATTTCCTTTGCACTGTTTTATACCTAACCAAAAACAGCCTAAACGACATAATAGGGTAAGAGAAAGCCACAAATAACTTTGATAATGTGAGCCAGATTCAGATACTTGTAATCTGACAAATTGGGATAGGAGAATAGGAGACATCACAGGCTCATTCAAGAAACAATGTGAGCACTTATGTTCGAATTGACACAACATGTATTTGTAGAATTTCTGCCTAATCCTGTTTAGGTTATATTTAAGAGCAATAACTTGTACAACGGGGAAACAACTTGTCTTAGAGGTAGTTGCAAATTCGAAAGCAGTCTAATTGCCAAAGATTATACATTGTAGAATTGCAAAGAGACACAGTCAAGTTATTAAGCTTGAGAATAACTACAATGGAGATACAACAGAAGATCAACAATACCAAAGGATTCAAGAACAACAAACTGTAAGAAAAAGTGTAGGAGCAGAAAGCAGTCTAGTCATTTCAAATCCCTTCCAGATCCTATGAAATAAAGGCTCAATTCTTAAAAGCAAAGCTAAGACACTTCAACTTTTAATCATACAAGAAAATAATATGTAAATAATTTGTGAAAACATCCATAATATTACTGATTGAGTATCGCATGATTTAAGCCTTGAATCATTTTTCTTAACCCCAACCTTGGCATAAGCCTTAAATCATAAACCTCATGCCTTTAAAACACAGCAGTTCCTCCAAATAGCACTTTGTAGGTTTCTCTGTTGCAAGGTGGAAGGGGTAACAATAGACATGAAAAACATTTTATTGGAATAGGGGAACAAAAGTTCTAAAAAGAAACTTTGGACCTAAAGGCCAAGTCATAGGCGGTCAAATTTATTTATTTATTTTTTTTTTAATTCTTAACGTACCAATAGTCCCAGGGAATTCAAGTAGCATCATGCCATTATGGATCTTCATATAAAAGCACTATCGAGTCCCCTGGGCATAGAAGACACGATAAAATTTAAAGACTCCAGAAACATTGTTTGCTGGATATTCCCATGATAGCTATCAGTGAACATAAGATACAACACACCATAGCTTAATAAGAATAGTAATTTTTATTCTGAATAGATCTTTCCCAGTAAGAAAATAACATACACATCAAGTATGATCAAACGAGCTCTAACAACTAGTTAAGATGACAACAAAAACAAAAATAACAAAAAATTAAATACACACGCATGCAGAACCAACACTCCATGTAATTAACATGAGAGAAACAGGTCCATATTCGAAGTCTCACTATTTAAGCAGGATAACTGTGACAGATTATGCTATTTAATTATAATGCCTACAAGTGGAAACACAAATATAGATGCACGTGTTTATGCTTTCTTTTTAGTAGAGAAGCCAATATGCCCATCTTAGAAAACAAGATATCTTGTCATCAAGGGTCTGCTCAATCAATATAAAAAAGGAAATGCTTCAAGTTTCCAGGAATCATAAATTTTTGAACAACTTGGAGACATCAAACAGGAAAGGTCTCTGCTGGGCATAAACCACATCCAATACCAACAAATTACCAGCAACTGAAAAGATCTGGGAAAGGTATTACCTTCAAGTTAATATCAGATATTGGCGGGGAGTTAACGGCTTCCAAAATAGCAGCTTTGAAATCCTCAAGAGTCCATGTTGATGCCATTGTAATCTTTAGGGGGAAAATTTGGGAGGGGCATAAGATACCTACAGAAATTTTAAAATTCCAACACAACAAGAATAAAAATAAGAAGAAATAACTTACCTTCCCCAACTTCATAGCATCTTTTATTCTGGTCTTGTCTTCATGATACTGACATAAATTGCCCAAAAAAAAAAGATGGTAAAAGAAGAGCAATTTGAAAGAAAATGAAGTTAAACCACTCAACAACCAAATTTTGAAATTTTAAAATATCCACAAGTAACATATAAAATTATTATAGAAGGTGTCAGCATAAACAAAATTCCTAGGTGGAAGGCTCCACAAATAAGGATAATGAAACTGAATTTTGAAGGTTTTTTCTTGAGCATACTGAGCCATCACATACTGGCAGCATTTTCAGAGACTATCTGGGACAGATCTACCATTGCCTACTCAGGACCCAATAGCATGGGAGATTCTACTTAGTTAACAGTTAGGTTTCCACCCAAATGGTGCCTTGGGAAGCAAAACCATTCAATGCAAGCACTATAGTGGCAGAGGTTGGTTTGTTGATGGTGATGATATTATGGGTATCCAATTTGAAGAGTTACTTGTCAAGATTGGCACACTGATGTCATCCAACCAAATCATTAGCACCTCATACAAAAACCCTTTAGTTAAGCTGCCATGGCCAGGCAATAAGAGTTCTGACTGCTAAGCTAAGATCAGCATGTATAAAGATACTCTTCCAAGGGAAATCCCACAGAGGACACGATTTCCTAGATGAATAATCTGCCATGGTTCGCCATTCATTTTTCTAATAATTTTCTTTCACTGTTCATCCCAAAAAAGTTAATATAGTTATTGGTCCCAATTCATCCGTCTTGATATCACGGCCTTTTTTTTAGATAATTGATAAAAGTATAGTATGTTCCCCTATCATGCAAGAAAGGCCATAGCCAACTGTACATGAGAAGCATACACTGAACCATAAACATCAACCAGCCACATTGCACTAGTCACATATTTTATACCAGCCACAGACATATATATCTGCAAAGGAACCCAACCACAAAACCCCCCCATCCCTCACCAACAACCCCAGTCGGGTGGAATTGAAACCCAGGTATATAATGAGAAACCACAGCTTTCAGTATGGGACATTCTTTCTTTAAATTTTCCATTATTCCTGCCGGCCAGAATATTTCAAAAAATTTGCTGGCTTGCAGCTGGCACAAATCTTTTGCATAATTTCTCTTATTATATTAACAAAAGAGAAGCCACTCCACTAAGTATTCCAATATTTGTTTGAAAAGGACTTCCAAAGGATATAACTTTAGTTCCAAGGGCTGAGATAAGGAGACAATCTGCGCCCGCCACCGCGCCCCCCCCCCAAAAAACCAAAATCTTTTCATTGCTGCAGAGAAAATATAAACTAAATTCTTAAGCCATCAATTTTAACCAAGAGATTATCATATTCTTTAAGGCTGATAAATTGTTCTTTTCTCACCATTTTCATGGAGAGAAAAAATCAGTCGATTACTTGATGAACTTTGTATCAATATATGAAAGATACCCTGACAAACAAGCATTAAGAGTGCTGGCTGATGCTGTAAAAATATGACAGCAAGAAGAAAGTGCTATTAAATTCCACAGGCATGCCAAAATGCAAGTTTACTCATTATTTGGGTTTTCCTTTCACCAAAGGAATGCTTTACATCTTTGGTTTTCAAAATTCAAAGCATAATTGAAGGCCACTATGTCATGATTACTACCATTGCTCACAGAATTTATCTTGATAAAATGCGTGCTGGCTTAAATCTCTCCTTGTTTGCTATCTCCAACATCCATTCCAGATGATAACATTGAATCTGATATAATTTCTATGTTTCTTTGAGGGGATAGAGGATCTTATCACCATAGACATTGGATTTCATAGAATTCCATCTATATATTCTCGTATTGAAGGATACCTTCTGATTTGACCAATTTCCTTTTTTTTCTATTATTATAAGTCCAGCTTCAATCTACCCCCAAACCAACCATTCCCCCGCTTGCAATAAACCCTCTATTCTTTGAAGTCATTATCTACTTAACTAAATATTTCCTAAAATTAACTCTGCCAAATATCTCCTGATTCAACACCTTAAAAGGATGTGCTTGATTCATACGAAAATGTGGGCCCATCGGAAACTAAGTTTCCAAAAGAGCCCCACTTTTCCACCAAAAGGCCCTCGAAGTTATCCTCTTAACATGAACGGAGAACAAATGAAAGGAAAGTACTTTTTTACTTGCCTTTCTGTTGTTTTCCACCAAACCAAACAAAGCACAATGGCTTCCTTCAAGGCTTATAATTTCTTATAAAGAACTTAATTCCAATTTCCCATAACCCTTGTCCACTATGCAATCAGTCTCAAAATTGACTCCTCCAATCATACATACCTAAATCTAAAATCATAGAGGACTTATAATCATCTTGAAATCCATGCATGTGCATAAATGATGGTAGACCTACCATGACGTGAAGCAAGAATTACAGAGACAGTATCCTCCCAACTGGAAACACCCAACATATGTGAGGATGAGCAACTGAAGTCCCCATTGGTACATCAATGGATCATCTAGTGACTCCAAACTCCCAATTATACTCTTCTTACATGCCAAGTCTCTTCTCCCTCCAAAATTCTAACCATAATGGAGATCAAATGTGTGCCCATGAAACTACCAAATAGTTCTAGATTTTACCTCCAACTGATGATGATTCCATCTGCTATGCATTCAGCCAGCAACACCAACCGCAAGATTCCCATAAGAAACCTATGCACTATAACATTCATCAAAAGCATCACATTTGCTTGAGAAAGAAAAATCTGGTGAACACCAATTCAAAGACACCACAATAACCACAGAATGCAATTCATTCAAACCATTTACATTCCCAATTATTATTATTATTCCCTTAATTGGAACATAGTCACATACACAAGTGCTCTTCAAGTTTCTTCCTACTTTCACAATTAGGAAACGTTATGTTTGTGATAATGCTTCAAAATCCACAAAAATTTTTGCAGATCCCCTAATTTAATTGTTTACTCAAAGCTCGTGGCATCAATTTCCACAAACTACTCCATTGTTTCATATTTTACATCTTCCCATAAAATTTTGCCCAAAACCCATGGTGGAATACCCAAAACATCAACGGTATCCTTACTAGTCATATTCCAATCCAACAAACACCAATGGTCCATCCCATATTCATTTCTTCGCTTGTGCCTCCTAAAAAACCTTCTTGCACCTTTACTCAATCTTCATTACCATTGCCTCGTAGTAGATAAAACCCTAAAGCTTAAATGAAATTTCAGTCCTACATCGCCCGTCCAAGGCAAACCCGTCAATCCACAAAAGCAATAGACTCTTTGCCTGTGAAGATGGAATGACGTTAATCACATAAACACGCCTTCGATCATTACACATATCCCCCCACCCCCACACATATTAATTCCCCAAACCAACTAGAAGCCCATCCAAGCCTGCCTCCTTTCTTCCACCATAAGACCCCATCGTTTCCCAAGCATTCCCAATCCCTACAGAGAACATCATGGGAGAAGAGTTGAACCATGATGATTGGGAGGGCATGTTTCCATTCTATGATCTTATACTTAATCTAGCATAAAATTAAAATTATAGGATATGATATCTTCTAGTTCACCACCCCATTGCTCTCAACTTGATGATAACAATTTACTCGTGTTCCACCAAGTTTTGCTACCAACCATCAGCTCCCCAATTTTGAATCAAAAATTGCTGAGATATCTAATCATCCTCATCTTCCACCAAGGAGTTCTTAAAAGTTTAAACCATAAACTTCACATAATTCAGATCAAAAATTTTTGAGACATTAACATGATTCATATAATCATTTATTAACATTGTTCCAACCAAACAGGACCTTCTAACTGTTTCTGTCCAACATTTCTTACAAAGGACTCTTTCAGCTATAATTTTACCTTCTTCTGGTTGGATTGTGCTAAACACATCTAGAACCTAGGAAGAACTTTCAATGCCAATCCCTAAGATGCATTCAAAATGAGGATTAATAATTGATAACTTCGACATGTAATCATCCAAAAGAACACAAATGATTAATCATGATCCTTTTCTTGATCTACACACCTAACAGCACATCTTGGCTCAAATGCACATTTGATTTCACTTTTCCTACTCAAATGAGACCAATTGTATGCTTGTACATGAGATAATTTTAAATACCATTTCAAGCACCTTCATAAATGCACCCTTTTCTATTTAAGCTGATCTAGATCATGGAGTGCTCCCTCGGGTTTGCCTGAACAAATAACGAGACCCAGAATATCATATTCAATATGACTCACAAGGCAAAAAGCATATGCCGAACCAATCCCAATGATGACTGATGACTTCTAATGCACAAAAATCTTAAGTTTACATACAAATCATACATTCAAATAATATGTACATTTAAATAAATAACATTAGAATCGAACCGCCAATAGAGCTTTTTCCCTCAACCTAGCACCTTGAAAAGTCCCATTTCCCCTTAATCCAGAAAAAAGACCTTGAAAAACCCGAAAAACAATGTCAATTGCTCGAAAAGCCTCCTCAAATCATACACCAACTATTGCAAAGTCAAATCATTAGACATGCTCTCTAAGGAATTTTCAAATGTTTACAGCATATCTAGAGATTCAAGGTTCCCTTCAAGCCATACACAACCTTTTTCAAGTCCTTCCTTGTTCCTTGGGTGATGAAATTGGCTGAAAATCCAAGCTCTAAAACAGAGCTAAATTAGAGACTTCTGCCTTTATCCTTCTAAAAGATAATTAATCAGGTTCTCTATCCTGTATTTAACACCAAATTTCTATGGAGACTTCCATACAGAATCATTAATACACCATCAACCTTTCCATTCTATATATGAGTTCCCAATACACCATCTGACCATCAGCACCCCTTCCTTTGATATCCAGTAGGCTAGTACTATCTTAACAAGCTAGTATGAGTCATCCTTGAATAGGGTAAGCAAGAATGATAACGACCACAACTTCTCAAAGATCCTCATCCAGTCTTCGTCATCTCTCCAAATATTTAACTCATGTCTGCAATCAACCCTTAGAAAGCATGGCTTCAATTTCCAAGTTCCTTTACAAACACTTCTTCAATGTTAACCTCCACCATCAATATCTGCTGCCCAAGCATTGGCCGTGAAGTTTCCAAAGGACAGATTCAGAATCATATTCCACGATTTTTGCACACTTATTCACTGCTAAACCTCATCTTGGTTATACCTATTAACAACAGATACTCTTCAATGGTCTAATTAAGAAATCAACGGAGTTAGACACCTCATCTCAAAAAAAGTGATGCAGAGCAAGTGCAACCCTTATTATCACTTTTCCTCAAAGAAAATCGCTAACATCTGTATACTAGATTAAAGTCTGCAAAACATTCCAATACACCCAGTGAGGTCCTGTTTCGCCTTCCAAATTTCCTTACATCATTAAACTCAAACCTTCTGAAAATGGCATTCCTGATTAAATGCCCAAACAATATCAATCTACCTTATTTCATGTCTTTTAAGGAGTACAGTTCAAATGGCAACGAGCACATTACACAGGTAACCATCCCAATATCAACCCTATAAAGGATGTTACCAAAAAATACAAACTGAAGGTTGCCAGAATTTATCCCAGCTAGTATTCAAGTTTAGTTAATCAAATATATATTACAATTTAAGAAAAATGCATACCTACACAGTATTTTGAACCTAACCATTGTCATTTCTATGCTTACACCTAGAGACTAAGAACAAGTTCGTTGCGTATATTTTGCTGCTTAGCCATTCCACAAATTCATCCCCACATTACCATCTCAACAATACATATCTATGAACTCATTGCTTCTTAATTGGCCAGTTCCTCCCACCACATCATAACAAGCCTAAAAACCATGTTGTTAAATTGTAAACACACAAAAATAAAAAAATAAAAAATTATAGTATAGTAAGGAGACATTCAAAAACTCTAATCAAGTTCAATGTTGCAAGCAAACAACATCAGAAGTACACAGGTTAAATCCATTACAAAATCTTTGGTTTCCATGATAACAAGAAAAACGAATGAAGGATGATGTTACAAGATTAAGCATGGATTTTATGTTTTCAGCTTCCTGACATATTAATACCGACAAAACACAATCTGCTGACCCAACAGATGGGTTTGAAAATAAAATTCCTATCCTGATATGCTGATTTTTCAGGTTGCGCTCAAATCATCTCTTAAGGATTCCATCCAACTTCTTTTGTATTATGTCTACCCTACAGCGCTATTAGATCCTTCATTACACATTCCTCACTCCTCATACTTTACAAGCCGCCCTACGCCTATACATTACATATCCAAGTCATCTTCAAATGGTACTCATTTTTTTATCAGAGAATTCTGGAGCAAACTGAAAAAAAATAAAATCAGTTTAATTCCACATTGCCAAATTGGGTATAGAAACACAAGTGATAGGATGCAAAGGCTTCGAATCAAAACTTATTTATGTCCAACCACCCAGGGATGGAACCAACAAACTCCATAAAAAAACAAACTTTATTCAAGTATTAAGATATTGCTTCCTCATCCCTCGTACTTTACAAGTAATCCTAGGCCCATAGATTATATGCCCAAGCCATCATAACATGGTACTCATTTGTTTAACGCTAAATGCTTAAGCAACATGAAAAAAGGAAAATCAGTTTACTTCCACATTGCCAAACCGGTCATAGAAAGGAGAGTGATATGTCCAACCAATCAGGTATGGAACTTATAAACCCCCATAAAAACAAGCTTCTTTCAAGTATTAAGATATTGCTTTCCCAACAGTCCTTTAAAGCATTGGAGACATTGCCCTACAACCACATTCATCACCATAGAAAAGCAACAGATCTCAACTAGGCAACATGACAACACTAAGACACTCAAATATATACCAAATGCCTTATTCCAACAAGTTAGAGCCAGCAACAGTAATGCACTAATGCTGTTCTGTATTGCTGTATCTTTGGCAAGTTGCTGGTCCCCAAATATAGATATATCAGGTGGATGGTGCATCAGATTGGCAGCTGGTGTAAAAGTTTGTTAAATCTACTTTTTTTTCTTATAACTTTTTGCTAAATCTACAATCCCACTGAAATATTTTACATCGACAAATATCACAAACAGAAAAAAATATAAACACACATAGCACACGCACACAGATGTAATAGGTACTCAAAGCACAACTACAGATATACCCATAAAATGATCTTAAATCCAATATAAATTTACCAGATACATTAAAAAGATGCCTTCCACAGGAAGCTATGATCATTAATGGATATACCTATTCAAGTTGATCGGTTACCTGGTAACACTAACTAAATCTACAGGAATATATTATATCCTAAAATGATAACCCTCCCTTTTTCTCCCCTTTTTTGGCTTTGGTCATATCATAACGCACATGAGGATTTCTCTACTAGGTTCGAACAAGCAAATGATTTCATTTGTTTTGAATACTTGACAATAGGGGATGTTTTTCAATGTTTGATCTGACCATTGAGTTTAACACACTCACCTGCTTCTCTAATTCTTCAGCAACATCTTCAAATAAATCCTTCGGCGTTGAACCAGAAGTATTTGATGACACTGCCAGATATGCTGGTAAATCCTTAACCTACAAACCATGATTAAGGGCATATGCATGAGAAATATTGTTAGAAGCATAATGGCAACACAAATTTCAGAGTCCTAACTTGTCAGAAAGGCATGCTACCACATTCATTTCGCAATAAAATTGAACTGGCCAACTGACCTTCATACAGTAATCCCGCCAGTGAGTTTTAGCTGTAAGGATGCCATCAGAAACATGTTCTTCCATCAACTTTCTGAACTCATCACGGTTTTTTCGCTCTGCTCGCCTCAATTGTTCCTGAATTTTTTAAAAACAATGATAGAAGCATGTAACTGGAATAGTTATTCTAAAAAGATTAATGCCTAGAAAGATACTCAGAAAGATCATGTACCTTCTGAATCTTTCTCTGCTCCTCCTCTTCCTTCTCTAGATCACGTATATATTCCTGCAATAGCATCAACATTATTAGCATGAAGTTCCTGTAATAACTGAATAGTAAAAAGAGGAAATCACCTGAAAGATTTCCAAGCGGTCAATTTTTTCAAGCCGTGAGCATCTCTCATCATCTTCTAAGCGATCTTGAACTTTCCGCCACTGACTATTGGCCTGCCAAAAAACACAATTATAAGTAAGTTTCAAAAACGGTACCACAAAGTCCACAGCATCTACAAACAAAACAAGACAAGCACTTAAAAATATGTACCTTAATAAAATCACAAGATTCCAAAAATTGCTTATATTCCATTATGTTCCGCTTGTGTTCCTCCACCACCCGCACTCTCTCCTGCATTAGAACCCCATCACATAATCAATTAGAGCACATGCTAAACAACTGAAGAGTTTTTCACTCTGCATGACCTGGGTGAAAAACTAAGAATGAAAAAAGAGCCACATAAGGTAGGCAAAAGGGTTAGAAATTTGAACTAGAATAGACCAACAATAAAATCAAGAACCTGTGTGATATAATAGCACAAGAATAGACCAGAAAATCCTCTACAAAATCACCCAGTAAAATGCAACCAGCATAGAATATGCCCTATCCACAGTTGTATCAAACAATAAGGTCAAAAATCTTATGTGACAAAATAGCATAAGAACAGACCATATTGTCATCTATGTGCATTATTCTTAGTTATGGCCAACCAGTATTGAACCTGACCTACTAGCAATTACAAAGAAGAAAAAACCCAAACTTACCATCCAAAATATGCTCCAAAAATAGTCCTTGGCATTTTAAAAATAACATTTATCATCTTATAGGAGAGAAAATGTTTCACCTATTTAAGACTTAGCAACAAAGGAAAAACAAACGTAATAAAGATTATTCAGTCTTCTGCATATAAAAACATTGAAAACTCGTTGAAACAAACCACTGTGCAATAAATATGACAAAGAAAGACATCCTGTACACAATTTATGTTCAAATAGTTCAAGAAGCAAGAACCATGTTCACAGAGAAAGCAAAAATACTTGCTAATACTAATTAAGTCCATGAGACAAGAACAGGTTGCATTGGATTTTTTATGCAACGTTTACGAGGATATAACAGTAAAAACAAATAAGGAACCATAAATATAAGAATAAGGTGGTTATAGAAGACAATTTTTAAAAAAGAATTAAATAAGACTTCCCCAGTCTTTGTGCATGAAGATCCAGAATAATGACATGAAAATAATGTTTAGTTGAAATATTAATTTATGGCCACATTCTCATTGAGACAGGTAAATGCTTATGACTTCAAATAATAAAAATCCAACAGTTTACAGCAGTTTTCACAATAGTCCAATGCTAATAACAAAAGGAAGAAAGAAGAAATGTCTTCTTACCCTTGCCAACAACAGTTTTTCAATATGACAATATATCATGCAGATACCAACAAGCATTTTTCTCAGTGTAACACCAATCGCAACAGATTGGTGACTGGCTAACATCATATGCCCAGTGACAGGAGAAGATGTTAGGGCCAACAGTTCAATTAGTAAGGAGGAAGGGGGCTACAGTGTAAGGCCTTAGTAAGTTCAGTTCCGAATCAAATCGGCCCAGGAGACTCTTTGGGCCCACTATTCCGAGCCTGTTGGACCCATTGAACTGAAAGATGGTTAACAGGCTTCAACCTATTATTTCTGGCTATGGAAGGAAGGCTGATTTGGGCTCCTTAGCTCAGGGTTGGGAAGAGAGGGTCAATGAGAAAGCAACTGGAGCAGAGACAGAGCAAGCTTGCAGTGCTTCAGTTCTCTACCGTCCACCTAGTCTGGCTAGAGAAGAGACTCATGAATATACGAAACAACATATGAACATGCAGTGTAATAGTGAACTGATGGGTAGGAAGGACCTCACGTCAGGAGTTGACATGTGAGGAGCTCAGGCTGGAAAATCCTCATTTTGAGAGGTCGTCAACAATGGCATTTAAGGTTGTAGGTCCTCACAAGCCCCAAAAATTTTCTGCAGGCTGCCAGCTGGTTGTTCTCCCCACAACAACATCACAATTCTAGCTATCTCTGAGCCTCTTCAGTTCCATCTTTGTGAGTAAGGTAGAAACCCTGAGGGCATCAAGGATTCTTTACCAAATCACGAGGGCTTTTTTTCTTGCCAGATGAAGGACTCTGAATTTATAGATTACACCACCCTTGGGAGCCAGTTTATATGGCAGAATTTCCACAACCCAACACCCCCACCACTCCCCCGCCCAACCCCACCCAAAAAAATAAACTTTTTTTTTCTCGTCATGCTCTTGAACAGATCAATGTTTGCATCCAGAGAGTGGAGCGAGCAGCTTCCTTTAATTAGTCAGACCACTCTCCCCGGACTTAGCTCGAACCATTCCCAATTTTGGTTTCCTCAAAGAGTCCTCCTCTGGGTCTCTCTACTTTTAAGTTTGAGAACATGTGACTGGTCCTTTTCACCTCCCCATCGGTCTAAGTGCACTAACCATTGAAGTGCTTTCTCCTTATTCTTCAGGTCTGTCATAGAACTCATCTGTTCACAGGGATCAGACATCCACTGACTTGGAGCAGCGATCTTCCTGTTGAAGAATCTCAAGGACGTCTTTGTAAATCCCTCTTTCATTGATAGACAAGTATGGTGTGTCAACTCTAATAGGACTTTCCCCTTCAAATTCTTTTCTTCATTGACAGAAAAGTTACGAATACACCCTCTGGAACTCCCAACCCCTCGGGCTGCTTCCCAAATTTTATAAACCAGCTCACTTATTGGAAATAAAGGCTTTTGTTTGAATTCCATTTCTTTACATTGTTAATACCCCTGATGTTCTCCAGTGTAGGAGGATATTATTAAGCCCATCTCCTCGTATGTGCTTCTTGTGCAGATCTCACAGGAATCCATAAGTCATCTTTTCTTGCACTGCATAATTTCTGGTCAGATATGGCAATACTTCCTTCAGGCTGCAGACTTGACATGGTAGTGCCTCATATCCTAAGGTTGCCATTTATATGGAGAAGATTTCCAGCCTGGACACAAAGGCGGGGTTCCATAAACTTCATTGTTCCACACCATCGTGTGGCACATTCAAAGGGAGAGAAACAAGAGTGTTCTTGAGAAAAGTACTCTCCATGGTTGAATATTCCGGAGACAGTAATGATCTCACTTGCTTCTTGGGCATCTATCAACCTCGTATTTAGACAGAAACTGGTATTAAACATCATCAGAGGATGGCAGCACACTTCCATCGCTGCAACTTACCAAGATCTATTTGATCAATGTGAGCACCACCTCCCACCACAACAAACTCAATTTTGAAGGGTGTTCCTTGGGTAAACCCATAAGAAGGGATCTAGGAGGAGTCCTTAGAAATGCTTCCAAAGATTTTATACTCTCTTTGGCAAGTCTTATGGGGACTAGTAACTCGGTTCAGGCAGAACTATTTACATGCACAACGAGTCTCAATTATCCTAAACAGAAAGGGTACAGCATTCAGGTGGAAGGTTACTATGCTATTATTATCCAGTGGTTGATTTTGGAAGTTAGATGCTCATGGAGGCTTCAGCATGTGGTGAGACAGGCTAGACCTTCGGCACTAGATTTGAATACTACGTTCAAACTGGGGCCTAGATAAGCCAAGAAGGTGACTGATAGGCTTGCCAAAAAAAGGAGCATCTAGAAATGAGATGTATGAGGGGTGTTCTATCCACGAATTGATAAGAGGTTGATGTTTGTAAGGAGTCGGTTTAGAAAAGGCTGCCTTGATACAAGAACTTTCTGAAAGGATCTGGGGACTATTTTTTTTTTCCTTTTTTTTTTTTTTTACAATTCCAATCTACCCCTTCTACTTCCTTTCTAAATAAAATTTCATGGATGGAGTATTTAAGTTGAACTCAAGAAGTAAATTTCACAGGCCAGGACAGCATAAAAGAACTTATGTACCAAATCCAACTATATCAGAAAAATGGTTGGCCGATGGAGTCATTGCAGAATATTACAGTCACTAATATGTCTGAGTTCCAAGTTCATGCAAAACGGTACCACCTAAGTTTCTAGCTTTTTTCTGCTATTTACATTCAAAACAATTGCCTTTCACATCAACCAAAAAAACAATTAATGTTTAAGGGTATCTTAATGTCAGATTTTTCATTAAAATAAGACTTAAATATCAATTCCAGTGCTTCCTTAATTCCCATTCACGTTTCAAGTTTTCCCTAACTTCTCCAGCATGGCCATTATATTATTTTTCAATTACAACAAAAAGAAGCCATACAAAACTTATCTATGCAGGGTCAAAACAACGCCAATCATCAAAATTTTCCATTAGAAATATACGCAGCAATAAATTATGCACAATCTGGCAATGCTTTCAGCACAAATCAATTTAGCAACTGACTGGAAAGGATTTTAATAAAGGAAAGAGCAGTTCAAGCAGATAAAAGGGATCCTTGGACAGACGTGGCAAAATAAAGAAGCAGTTACTAGCATATCCCAGTTTGCATAGTTTGTCCTTTTTTTTCTCCAGGTGGAACTAAATTTCAGTATATTTATTCCTAACTTAAAAGGCAGAAAAACTAATACAGACAAAGGTCCCTTTCACTTTATTTAGTTCCACTGGAATAGTATAATGCACATCCAAGTGAATTATCAGTGGTTAGAGAAGTTGAACCAACCTTTTTCTGAAGCTCCACCATGTAATTTTCATAGAGATCCTCACGGTCTCTTGCTCGCTCCACAGCCTTGAACCTTTCATCATCTTCAAACATGGTTACAGCTTTGCTGAATGCCACACAATAAATTTAGTTAGCACATCTATATTGAGAAGTTTCTGGATTCAAAAAGCGCCTAAGAAAGTACAAGCTTAAGGCTACAGATAAAAAAACTGGCATATACCTCCATCTTATAGAAGAAGTGAGCTCTTTGGACTCCTGAAATTAAATCCAATCATAAATAAACAGCATATCCATTACAGATCGTTACAGAACATATATGACTTTATAAAACTTACTTCCAACATTTTTGTGAATTCTTCCCGAGCCTTTTTCTGTTTGATACGCCTCTCTTCAGCCTCATGTTTCTTCCTTTGGCCCAAATACTAAAGAAAACAATACCAATATACAAATGCTTAAATACCAGGAAAATTTTGGATCTTCTATGGAACAGTAAGCAACAAAAAATTATGTAATATTGATGCATGCAAGAAGCCTAAAGTATATCTCTCTAGATAAACAAAACAAACAAAATAAAGAAACCATAATAAAGGTCATTCAAGAGTTCACCTCATTAAATGCCTGCTTCCGCTCACCAAGTGTTTTTAAAGCTCCATATCTCTTGTCATTAATTATCACTCTCATGGCCTAAGAATTAAATTTCCAAAACATTGTCAAAATGCATACAAATAATTGAAATAAGAAATATTTTAAGTAACATAATATCGACCCAAATAATTAAAAATATTCAAGATTGAAAAATTAAGATATTCATGCTACCTGTTCCCAAGTCCAGTCAGACTCAACATTTGCAGATTCCAAAAGTGCTTTAAATGCATTCTTTGCCTCCTAAAAAGGAAAAATTCCAAATTAAGCTGCACTCCGAAGAAATAAAACAAGAAAAAAAAACTGTATGAGGCAATTACTTGGTTAATACCTGCTTATTCGCATAAACCAAGGGTTCATCATCAACTACTTTCTCTTCAAGTGGAGTAACATTGACTTTTCCAGCAACTGCCATCCCTTTCCTTGCTTCCTAAAAAGCACATACCTCATCAAGATGACAATAAAAGCAGATATCTCCTATTTTATATTTCAAAGAATGATTCAAGTCAGAAAGAAAATAATAACGTCAATACCTCTATATCCTGTGCAGAAGCTCCATCCCCAGAACTGGAAACATCTTGAGGTGATACATTCTCCAAGCTGCAACAACATCAACAGTATAATAAATGTAAAAGCATTCAAACCATCAGCCCATTGAAACATCACAAGCACAAGCAAATAATAATAATGATACAACAAGATGTCATGTCCCAAAAACTTAGGTCCTTAGTCATTTATGACCAACTCCATATCTCCAACCAGATTTTTGCATTAAATCATTTATGACCAACTCCATTTAGGCCCTTAGTCTTCCTCTAACCCTTTTAGAATCTTAGTCTTCCTAAAAACCTTTTAGAATCTCCAATATGCACTCCATTTCACATCCTCACAAAACACCTCCTAGGTTGCTGTTTCAGATGCTAAAACCATCTAAACACAGTTCCTCCAACGCAGATAATAAAAATAATTCTGAGAGAGATAGTGTGTGTGTGTGTGTTTGTGCAAGAGAGATACAGAGAGCGATGGCCATACGCTGAAGCTGTAGGTGTATTCGCTAGAGCAATAGGAACTCCAGCACTTCCTGATACAGCAGCAGGCAAAGGATTGAGAGTTGCCACAGGAGAGTTAACACCAACAACACTTGAAGTCACAGCAGAAGGCACAACTGTAGTAGTGGATGATCCAGAAGCCACTACAGGCAGTGGATTAAGAACAGCAACAACAGGAGTCACCGGGACTGGGCTAGATGCTACTCCAGACACAGAGGAGGACGTAGACCCAACTGACATAGCCGGAGCAGAAGGCGTCTCAACTGAAGAGACAGTGACCGCAGCTGTGGTATGAGAAGGCACAGCTGTTTCCAGTTGTGTTTCCTGAGAAGCAGCCTTTTCTGCTTGTTCACGAGCCAACTGGATTCAAATAAGCTAAAAATTAAACTAAAGAAAAAAAGAAATAAGATGTTAAGATTAAAAAAAATTATTAAGCAACACAGGGTAAGAGAGAGAAACCTTCAACTCATCAGGTATAGTCCATTTAGATTGCTTCGTAACCTTATTGTAATAGTACCTGCAAAAATTTCTCAACATTTATATATCGAGACTACTTAAAAACCAAAATAAGCTGAAGTAACTTGAAAGGGGAATATATAGATGAACACAAAAAAAGTAGAAACTCACTTCCTCCCCTCCGGTGTGGTAAATTCCTTCCAGTCAGTAGACGCATCTGCCCTCTGTTCCAGTAAAATAACCAAGTAAATGGAGAGAACAGATCTTACACAGTTAACTTCAAGAAATACTGAGCACAGAAATTACCATTCATACAAATCATCAATTAAGTACTAAAAATAAGGTTATAATCAATATGAAAAACATTATATACTAAAAAAAAGATAGGGATTAAAAGATCATATAAAAAAACACAGTTGGGTGTGCCTTCTCACCAGGCAAGTGCACAAATCAATGAAATAAATAAATAAATATAAAAAAAAAAAAAAAATTTTGCCATTTAAGGTCAAATGTAAATATTTCAATCAAATAAAATGCCAGAATATGATATCTTTCAAATGGCTAAAAATATCCTCTAACAGCCACAGATATGCATCATTTAGATAGCAGGAGTATGACAATTAGGCTTATACAGGCTCAATGTTAATATTAAGTGAAGCCAACTTCCAACAACATGTAGCAGAAAATGGTCAAGCTTCATGATCTTACACATTTTAACCATGCACAATCTGGATAATGTACCTATTAGATTAGAAAAAATTGAAGGGGGAAGAAGGTACAAGGCACATATGGTTCTCTCTTATTCTATAAATGTCTCAGATATTACCATACTTAATATAAAATCAAAAAGCTAAGCAATGGTAAAACCGATGACATGGAATATATTAAAACCACCGCCAACAAAAGAAACATGCACCACCATTACAACAAGACCAAGTGTGTCCACATGGCAACCCCATCTGATGATGATATACTGCATAATTTCAAGAATTCGGTTCAATAAACCCAGAGTTCACGCAGGAAAACAAACAGCCTCCATCATCTAACCGATGCATCAGAAATTAAGATCCACATACCGATAATTCAATGTTCATTTAACAAGAATTATGCCTCGTGGATTAAGTATGTTGATGAAATCAAAACAATTCCTGAACAAATAAAAGCCTGTGAGTTCCAGACTTTCAATTCCTTGCATGTTACAGAGCTTAGAACCATGTGTGTTGTTGGATTTGCAAAGTCACCAATGGAGATTGAAGCAGGATACATTTAAAACCATGAAGAAGGGAGAGCATAGATTTTCTTACCACATTTTAAAAAGTTCCATCAACTAGTTTGGCCAAGTGTAATTACTTATTTGAACATCCAGGTGTGGTCATGTGAGATGCTTAGCAACAAATATGTAATGTTTTGTCAAGATGCAATTAAGACAAGGCTCTATACTGAATGCAGGACTCAAAGAAGGCTAAAGTATAGACATCACAACAAACAGTCAACAAGGCAATGCACCACAAAAAGTTTCTGAGAAAATTCACTCTCCATAAATTTGCATGCAACCAAATTTCTTAAACATTAAGATTGTCCTGAAACTTCATTGATAGACAATTATGATGATTATGAAACAAAAACCATTTTCCCAAACTTCATAAATATAATGTTTGTCCACCATCTATTGCAACAAGTAGTCAGATAAAAGATAAGCCACATATGGTAAAGATGCATGGCACAATAAGCTAAATCAAAAAGATAATTACTTTTACTCTATTGGAAAAAAAATGAAAATGGGGAAAAAAAAAAGATCCTGAAAAGCAGCTAATTCCCCTACCTTGTCAGCAACAGAGAAATCCAAATATATCAAAGGGCATTGTAATTAGCAATAGCCACAACCAGGGTAGCTTTAAGTTACATCTGGTCAGTAATAAAGATTCACAGATGCAGCCTCTTCATTGCGAAATTTGCAGATTATAGTATGCAATAAAAGTTGGTGAAGCATCATTCAAATTTTTAAACATTAAAAGAACTGTAGACCATAACCAAGAAAGGGATACAGAATTTCAGTAGGTTGTTACACACTATTCAAGAAAACCAAAAACAATCCATGAAACTTCAGATAAGTATCTTGAACAATTATTTACCATATTTAACATCAATAAATGTGCAATAAATAGCACCAACAAAAGCATAACAACGCCAAGTCAATAGTAAAACTTAACAGCTTCCAGGCATGGAGATGTCTATAACAGAAAGTTGGTAAAGAAGTATAAACTACAAGATTGTCAACAGACTGAACAAAAACCCTGCCATAGAAAAAAAAAAACAATACCCAAAAAAATGCCTGCAGTTCTCAGATCATCAAAAAAAAAGACACCATTAAACTAGTTCTGCTTATTTTCCAACTGTATCAAATAGTAGAAACTGTTCATTTGCATGAAGCCAAAGATTTAATTAAGATAAAAATAAATAAAAGATTGATGGTTCAAAATGGGCAAAAAAACAAAATATAGAAAATAAACAGAACAGTTGTAAATTTACAAACTAGAAATAATAAGAGAACGACACAAAACATTAAACAGAAATAAGAAAAAAAACAAGAATGAAATAGTGAAGTGGATATCATACTTCCTTGCAATGCTAAGGGAAAAATTAACAATGAAAAATGAGGATACATAGTTGTGTGATAAATTGCAGATGGTTGTAACTTAGACTGTTAATTCTTAAACTGTTAATTCAGAGATTAGTAGTGCGTAAAACACCATTAACTGCAAACATACAGATCTTTACACAGTACAGTAGATGGCATTAGATCTTACACAGGGATAAAGTTAAAAGATCATAAACCTGAATGCATTAATTACAATGATACATAATAATTCAGTAAATTTTGATTTGATGTAAGATAACAGACAAGAAAGCAGTATAATTATGTTAATGAAACAATACAAAAGAACGAGCATTAACAATTAAGCTAAAATTATGGGAAGAAGCACTCAGCAGTGTATGCATTTATCCACATTCCTATTTCACAAGACCCAACAAAAATAAAATCAAAAAATGTATTTACAGTTGATTTAAGTAATAACAGAACCAATGAAAACCACTTGCACGGTAGTTACAGAAAGCATCATAGACTCATAGCATTTCATACCTCTTAATTGAGTAAGCACAACTTGCACCTGTCAGCACCCCTAAACGCTATAGAAGTTAAGCAGGTCATAATAGGAAATTAAAGGCATTCAAAGTCCGAAGTAAACTATCAGAAGCTAAAAGCACCAGTAAAGGTTAAAGGGAACATAAACATATGAAGTCAACTCAACCAACCCCACCATTAAAAAAAAAGGAAAAAAACAAAACAAAAACAGAAAATTCTCTAATGCTTGAAAGTACATGTTGTATGGGTAGCAAACAAGCCAATCTCTCTAAAAATATACTGAACTGTAAAGATTATTCCACTTACAATTTTATCATCTAAGAAAATAATATGAAAATCAACAATGACACATATGATGCAAGAGCATAGTCAATATTATTATAAGCAATCATATTTATTCCCAAATTCTCCGTTTTTGATTGGGACTAAAGCATTTCAGTAATAATATTACATTAGAACTTGCAGAAGCAAAGATGTGAATCAACTAAAAGAGAAAAAAATTCACAAATCTTGGCAATTACTATGACTACATAAATAAGCATCCAATCTCCTAAAAAGATCAAAATGCATAAACAAAACCGTAGCTATTCCCATCCATTATAAATCTCATCCAACCACCAATTTTATATGAAATATGCCCCAGCATGAGAAAATAAAAGGTAAATAGCAATGATTGCCTGCCTTGAGAAAGTGAAACCCCGCCTTCAAAATTGACCATATAGAGCAGTCGTTTTATTCTCCTGACTTGCCATGAAATCTACAAACCAGTGGAAGAACATGCAAACAAACAGAGAATTCGCATAAAATAATTTTGATTAATTTAAGCACATACAATTTTCAGCAACCACAAAACATTAACAGTTACTACAGGTGCCAAACAATTTCTCTCCATTCTCTTTTAGTCATTTATTAACAAAAATATTTAAATATTTAAAAGCATTTCGATACTTGATTCGCATGCCATAAGATATGAGGTTTGCTCAATTATATGAAGAGCAACCAATAAATAACATGACTCACCTCTATTGGTGTCATCAATTCCAAAGGCTTCTCCCAACTAGATTGTCTTGTCTTTTTGTTATAATAATATCTGGAATAAAAAAAAAAGACAAAAAACAGTATTCAAAACCAGCCCAAAAATCACAAAAAAAATTATCTAAACTCAAAATAACTAAACAACTGTGCTTATCACGCAGAGTCTGGTAAGTACAACAAAAGAAGACCAACAGAAATACAATGGCCAAGCATTTAAGTAACATGAAGAGCTTAACACTATATATCATTATTTACCTTCTTCCATCAGCAGACGTATGCTCCTGCCAATCTGATGAAGACTGTTGAACAGTATTAGACTGAACAGCCTAGAATAGCAATAAGTAAAAGCGTAAACAACCAACACAAACTACATATAATTGTCGAGAATCATTTATCAAGAACATCAAACATGAATAAATAAAGAATGAAATGAAAAACAAATAACCGGATGACTTTTACTTGAAAAGAAGCAGATGTAACTGAAGGTTGTTGGCCATTCTGCTGTGGGAAATGGGCAGGAGCAGCACCCGGAATTCCAGATGAGAACCAAGGCTGTCCCCCAGCAGGTACAATTGGTGCATGACTTTGAGCAATCGGTTGGTATTGGGAAGTAGCATTAACATTATTTTGTGGATGTCCGTAAGAAGATGGTGCAAACTGAAATAATAAGATCAAGAATTAATGACAAATAATACACCACCAATCACAACAATCGAAGCAACAATGGATAAACATGAAAAATCTCACAGTGTATGATGATGAGAGGGGCATTCCTGGACCACCTATACCAGGCAAAGGACTATTTAAAGGCTGTGCTTGCTGAGGTTGAGGCGATCCAGACGTAATAGGCCTATTTGGTTGAACATAAGGCATTGGAATTGCCTGTGATGAAGGAGGACCAAGACCAGGCCTCGGAGGTAACTGCTGCATTGGTTGAGAATACTGGAGTTGCTGACCTTGAGGAGATGGGATTCCAATGTTTGCCACAGAAACACCCTGTCCAATAGGGCGAAATTGTTGGGAAGATGATGGAATGAATGGCTGTGCTTGCTGCCCTGGAACCATTGGTCGAAACTGCAGAAAACATTAAATTGAAAATGTAACAGAAACTAAAAATGCCAAAGAAAACTAAAAAAAAAAATAACTGATTTAACCAAGAAACAAAACTCATAAAAGACAAAACATATACCTGCATGGACATGGGTGGACCGAAACTTTGAGGAGGCCCCATGGATCCAACCATGGGAGGGCGAAGAGGCTTTCCAGATAACAAGAAACAATTTTTCAACAATAAGTAACAAGAACTAATAGACAAGAAGCACTCATGAAGATTAAATAATATCTATTCCATGAAAATATTTAACAAGTTGGAAGCTCTTGTTTTAATAAGGCTACGTAAATAAAACTTATTCCACGGAAGTACTTTACCTGTGCACCAGACGACTGAGGATTGTTTGCCATTTCAAATGAATAAGCAACTGCAAACAAATACAAACTGAAATATCATCTGTTTCTGGTGACAGTAATGCATGCTAAGATTGAAGTATGACTCAAAACTAGCACCACAAGTTACGAAGATTATAGTTTATAAAAAATGCCATGAAATTTATGAACAAAGAAATAAACATTGTATTATAAACTCTGGTACATCTTTGTGGGACAAAATTAGAAAAAGGAGATTATGACATTTGAGTCCTTCACATTTCCTTTTATGATTATAAGAGAATAATAAATAGCAAAGAAAATATATCACAGAAAAGGACCCACAAGTCAGCCAAGAAAATAACTGAATAGAAAAGTACAATAATTGGAAGAAGAAGGTGGGACAAAACAAAATCAGCAAGACTCCTAAGCATCCCTTCTTGACAATCCCAGCCTAGAACATGCTGCTCACTATCTCACAAGCTGATCTGGGTGCCTTCAATAATCAGAAGTTCGTCTTTGATTTGCAGACCTATCCAAGAAAGATGGCCTGGCCCACATGACTCTTTTCTGCAGTTTTCAATACCAGAGAAACCCCTTTACACTTCAGAACAGACACAATAAGATTTAGTTCATCCTTGATCTCCAATACTAGAAGCACCCATTCGCTAATAGGGCCTCATAAGAGTGAATAATTTCCCTTTCCATTCCCACAAGCACCCAGTGGACCTCTTTCGCCAATCTGAGAGCCACCAAAGATAAAATTAGCCACAGAGGCTGTCCTATCTCCAAAAGCAAACCTAAAGTTATACATAATATCCAAAACTGATATTCACTGAAAGATCCCCCCTTGAAGCATATGAGCTGATATTCAAGGAGAGAATCTGGAATAAATAAACTTGCTAGTTGGGAGGATTTTGATCACGAGCAAAAGTTGATTGTTGAAGTTCAAAGAACATGATGAGATGAATTCAAGATTTATTGTAGACAAGAGTCAAGAGAACTGTGGCTCAACAAGGTGACAGTGGAAACCAAATTCTTCCATGCATCAGCCAAAACGTGCAAATGATTGAATACCACTGGCCATCTAGATCTAAATGATGCCATTTTGGAGAACGAAGAAAAATTAAAGAAAGAGCTGAAACGTTTTCCTTGACCATATATAAATAGAATGTAAAATATCAGCTCACTTCAGAAGTATTAGCTTTCAATTATGTTTAATTATCCACTACACACTGTATTCCTTCCAAAGATGAGTGAATGCCACATTCTTAACTCTTATACCAAACAAGTCATGGCCAAGGAATATAAAGGTGTTTTAGACACAAAGAATTATAATTATAATTAGGCCATAAAATTTCTTTGAATTTTAATTCCCTTTTTCCTCCTCCCCCCCCCCCCCCCCAACTCTCTCTCTCTCTCTCTCTCTTCAATGGAGAACTAAGAATCCAAAATTTTGATTGCTTGTAATTCCAGTTCCAGTGTTTGGAAAAGATCAATAGAAATTATCAAGAAACAATTTTTCTAAAATAGCAGATTAAAATTCAAAGGCCTTCAAAAAAACAAAATGGCCGGACATTGGACTTGGGGAAAATTAGATAATGAGCATAAGTATTTATCTCCATTTATCTTGTTGCCTCGAGACAGAATTCAGGAAATTCTCTTCAAAAACACCACTATAGCAGAGGAACCTATCTTCAATTGCTGATTCAAGACAATAGATTAACTTGAATTGGACTCTTTCCCCAGCCAATTTAACTAGAGCGTTCTTCAAACAGCGCAGATCAAACATATCATCCAATAAGATCCAAGCACTGCAAAATTCTCGATTGCAACTGAAGACGACAAAACTGCAACTTCATCAGAGTCGGACACACATGATTGTCGCCAATCCAATAGTTGGGAGTAGGAATCAGCAAGAACAAATAGTATCCCCTCATTCAGCCAAAAAAATACTAAACGCAACGAAACTAATCCTTGAGAGTTCTCTAATCAGGAGACCACAACGCTGAAGTTTCAGGAACCAATCTCAATGAAAAAAATCCACCAAATGAGCAATAACAGCATAACCTCCAGTGAAAGTGAGACAAAGAAAATTTAACAAAATTGAAGCAGTTGAATATGTACATAGGACAAGATGCTGCATTAGGGTTGTGATTTCTCTGAAGTAAAAAAGAAAGTTCTGACTCCTATCAATGATTTGACAAAAATTTAAGTGATATATGGGTGACTTGGGTTGTTAGGGTTTGAAGAAATGAGAAGAATAGGGAGAAGGAAGGACATGAGCTGGACGTTATATACATGCATTTGGAGAGTGGGCTCAAAGCATCATACACAGATTGCAAGAGAGAGAGAGAATGAGGGAATTTATTGCCAGAGTTGAAGGTCGGACTTTTCTAATCATCATAGAGTTTGGTTCTTGGGTTGAACCAAGATAAGATGTTGTGTTGCTCGACTTCTTTGACCTCCCCAATTCTTAGTTAAGGAATTATTAAAAAAACAAGGGTTATGGTGAATAATTGTTAGGTAAAACTTTAGGCTTTAATACAATTCTGTGGAATTGGGTAGAAGATTTTTCATTTCAATTCTTTACACCAACCAAACTTAAAATTTGGAATTCTTTAATCGAATTACATTCCTTAGCCCAAATTAGAAGCCCAATACTCAGTTTCAAACATGCTATTTATGATTTTAAACTTATTAACCTGGTTGATCATGCCCACAGAATTTTTTCAGAACACTTGCAAAAAATGTTTCAAGTCTTCTACCAATGATCTACCTTCTCAAAGTACTTTCTCCAAGAGAAATAAATTTCAAATATTGTAGTCATAGATTATGAATACTTGCAAGTTGCAAACCAAGAATTTGGATTTGATTTGCAAAGTGGAGATCTAAAGGCTTATAATAATGTAAACAAGGATGCCATGACTGAAGTGGCGATCCAATTTAATTCCGTGTTTCACCTATCCCTATATGATGCAAATTTCAGCTATCTAGTCATTTATAAGATGCCCCAATTTTCCATGAATAATGCAATCTCGTTATTACTTACTAAAAAAACCCATACTTAGATAAAACAATATCAAACTATATACTATATTTCCTTTGGCAAGGGTCGGGACAAGAAAAAGATCACTTAGACAGGTGGGTATTGTCTGTCAGGAGACATCTACGGGAGGTCTTAATTTAGGCAAAATTCAAATTAGAAACTCAGCATATAAAGGTAAATAGCTTTGGAGAATTAGCACGAAAAGGAGCAGAATCTGAAGACGTGTCATTGCTACTAAATATGGGAAACATAAACATAAAAACAGATGGGATGTTAATCCTAACACTTGAATTCATAGAACAATCCCCTGGAAAGCAATCCATTCCGTATTTCATTCATTTTCCCCGCAGTTACTCTTCGTATCAGCTGTGGCACTTCTGTGTTTTTTTTTTTTTTTTGATAGAGCTTCACTAAGCTGAAACCCTTCCTGCCCGTTTATTTCCTTGCCTCTATTGTCTTACATCCTTAACTCATACTTCTGCAACGAAAGCACTTAATTCTTTAGTGACAGAACTAGACTAGCACCTTCCATTTCATAGGGATTTGAGAGCAGACAAGGAGAAGCTAGTCTCCGTATTAGACCTTTTGAGAGATGTCATTTTAGACACTTCAACCAACGATCCTCGCACTTGGATGCCAACCCTGTCAGACAAATTTTCCTAACAATCTTTCCTTCACCTCCTCCATGGCGCCACTCCTCCTCTGTTACTTTTCACCCTCCATTGCTTTGGAAAGAACATTACCTCTAAGAGTTAGGGCCTTTGTATGGATTACACTCCGCATATATGTGTTATGTTTATGAAACAAATAGAATCATTAGACCCCTTCTTCTTCACTATTGAGTATGCCCATCATAGTTAGACCGATTTTTTGAAGCTGGAGCTGTATGGGTATTTCTAACCAGCATTTCTGATCTACTGAGGCAGTGGATATTCCCTTGCCTAGACAAGAAAGATGAGACCTTATATCATTTGGTCATCCTTTCCAAACTGGATAATTTTGAAGGAAAGAAACCTAAAAATATTTGACGGAAAAAGGATGTGTAAAACTAGTTTACTTGACTCTATTACAGTCCTTTCAGGATATCGGCCTTGCAGGATTTAATTGACATTTCGATGACTGGTGTTATTCTACAATGGCAGTAGCTCATGTTTACATTGCAAGTATTCACCTCCCACCCCAAGGTGGTCCCCTACCACAGATAATGCTTTAAAGCTGGATTTTGATGGAAGTTGTTTAGACAATCCGGGCTTACCAGGAGCAGGTGGTGTTCTCGGAGATTGTGAGGGTTGGATCATCCATATTTTCTCCTAGCTGGCAGGCACAGGTACATCAGTTGGGGCAAAGCTACAGACTCTTATAATTAGATTGAAATAGATTCCCTCTTGGTGTGAGGAATGTTATGATAGAAGGAGATTCTTTGTAAGTCATCACTTGGACGCTTGGTCCCAGTTCCCCCTTGGTATCATGAGAATCTTCTTAGATTGACTAAATATGTGGCACGCCGGCTGAATATCTCATTCAGTCACATGCCTAGCTCGGCCAACGATCTAGCAGATCAACAAACTAAACCAGAGGCGTATAGGACAACAATAACTGAGGGAATCTTTCCGTTTGATTTGTTTAAATCAGGAGTTTTATTTTGTTGTTTTGATATGGGATAGGGCCACCCCACTGTTACTTGTAAAACTGCCCCTCTGTTATGTTTCTTAGATCCCAAATATGTATCATAGGTACACTGTTTGTGTACTTATGAATCATGCTTCTCTTTATCTACATATATATATATATATATAATATATCTTATTTACCAATCAAAAAAAAAACATATTTACACAGTTACGTCGATAAATGGGCATTTAGACTAAAAATAAATGCTTCTCGAAGCACTGAAATAGAAAAAAATAATAAAATGAAAAAATTATGATTCGATTTAGTTTCAAATTATGAATGGTATGGACGTTGTATACTATTCTAATGGAAGAAACAACTCTAAGTTTCAAAAGAATTAAAATAAATCTAACCAAAAACTTTTCTTCACATAAATTTTGCTGTTTAAAATAAATCTAACAAGTTAGGGTAGGTCTAGCCACTAATCAAAAAGAACAGTATAAAAATTAAGTTAACAAAAAATACCCCAAAATTTTGCCAAATAAGTTTGCCTGAACCTTGCTTCTTCAAGCCTTGTATGAATGTCAATTCATCGAATCTGAGCTCCCAAGAAGGAAAACCTACAATGGAAATCAAAATGACAGTTCTTGATTAGCATTTTTTAGGGTTAACACTGGTCTAGGACATTATCTACAAGTAAATAGACCAAACAAAACTTGATGATTTTGAAGTTTTTGCACACTGTACTTAATTCCAAAGCCAATAGTTTCCATACTAACAAACAGTGCACAAGAGTAACAAACAAGACTTGATACCACAGCAAATGCCAATTAAAAAAAACAATATTAGCTAGAACTATACCAATTGTTCCACATGATTTAAACAATAGTCCGCAAAATTAGCAACTAATACATCGACCAAGCTTCCTCAGAAAAATCACATTCCTACACTCAATGAGTGATTTCAGTTGAAGATATACCAACTTCCACATTCGTCTGTCTTCCAACCACTCGGCTGTCAAAGATTGTAAGAAGCCACTTAAGCTATATCTCTGTTACTTTTTTTCCACAATCAGTAACACATTGACTGCTATTTAAAATGTGAAAATATTTACGTACTGATTAAGAAAAAATCTTCAAAGCCAATTCCACATAACAACATTACGTAACCAATTACTCGAAAATTTGGACAAAATAAAAATCCAACTTCTAAGATCCCCTTAGACTAGAAAGTTTATGTAACCTGAAAGGATCGTGTAAGCTCATAATCTGCGCACATAAATCTCACTTCAAACCCAAGCGTCCACACCACAACCGCATGAGTCAATAGCCCCAAAAGGAAAGCCCGCGTCGTTCAACTAAACTCACGGGCAAAACAACCTAAATTAACCTCGAATCGAACTCTGTTCTTACAAAAACCCTAGCGGAACCCCTCAAATTGGGCGGCGAAACCTAATTTATAAATTGGATATGGCTATTCCACTCCACAAACAACTCAAACTTCTACTAGGTCGTCGTTTCAACAGATTATATATATCTCAAAAAATTATTGTTCTGCTCCAAATACAGACATGCATTTCTTCGCAGCTAACGACAAGGAAAAAGATACCAAAAGGTAAATAACAAAGGAGGGGAACGCAGAATTGAGGGTAGGACGGCAGGAGAAGTGATAGTACCAGTTCTAGGGTTTCAAACAAAAGCTTTGATTCGAGTTACAGCGAACCGCGACGCCTCCCCCCGCCTTCTGTTGTCCTTGGCCGAAAAGCGGCTTCTGTTACTTATACGGAAATGGGACCAACCTTTGGGTAGCGTCGGGCACCGCGTGCGCACGCTTGTTGGCACGTGCAGTACTCTAACCATTCATTTATTTATTTATGAATCGAACCTCAAAAAAAAACAAAAAAAAAAGAATCGAACCTCAATAAACATTTTTTTCTTTGGGGTGTAGCCTCAAGAAACATTGACCGTATGAGAAACAAAACTAAAACTTTTATAAGCCCATCAAGGCCTGGCCATCAAACCCATTGGAGGAAAGAAAAAAAGATTGTCGATGAAAGAAATGAGATGAAGAAAAGGATCTGTATAAATTCAAACGAAAGATCAGGAACAATATAAACCCCTTCGGTGCTTCCCTCGGCTCTTCCAATGAGTGGGTCACTGGATCCAAGAAGGGACGGAGTTACCGTTGAGGAGAATGCCAAAGGGGGAAGCGAGGAATAGTTAGGGTTTTTCTTGCTTCGTCGAAGAGAAGGGAGACAGGGAGGTTTCAGGAGCTTTCTCGATTCTTCGTCGAAGAAAAAATGATATTTTAATTTTAATATAAAAAATATATATTACGAGCTCGGACGGGCGAGGCTGGCCGAGGCGGCCACGTCAGCCCGAGCCTGTTTACTTTACTATAATAGATTTAACAAGGCTAAAATCAAGGTATTAGGTTAAATTTGTAGCTGCTCTTGCCTCATCAATTGTCTCAAATACTAGTATCCATGCAGATGCAATAACAGCGAGAGCTGTAAGTTTTGCCCAGTCTGTCCTAAGCCCGCCCAACCCAACCCGAATAATAGCCTGATCTAAGGTTTTATTTTGGGTTTGGGGTTAGGTTTGGTTTTGACTTGATTTTAAGCCCGAACTTGAGCTTGGGTTGGGCTTGGATTTGCACATCATAGTCCGAAAACCCCAAAAAACCCGAACTATATAAAGCCAAGGTTAAATGACTTACCGCAAACCCTATCTTTTTCCTAAGTTCTTTCAAACTCCAAGCCCTTCCTCTTTATTTTTCCAACCAATTCCCCAATAGATAATTAAGGTTCTATAGAATTGAGTATAAAGCTTCAAACCTAAAACTTTTTCAAGATTTAGGAAAGTTGATAATGTTGATCTTTGTATGAATAATGATTCGAGATTTACAAAGGACCACATTTTCAGTAAGTATTTCTTTCATAATGTCGAATATGTTGTCTTATAATTTGGTAAATAAATCTTAGAAATGTTATAATTTAAAAACTCAATTTTTTGCTTTCCTGTACTAAAAACAGTATAGACTTGTTGCCTTTGCTATTATATTTTCATTAGATCCTTGATGGATCCCATTAATTTAGGCTAACCCAAACCCAGCCCGTACTCAAGAAATAATTTTAGGATTGAGGTTGGGTTCAAGTAGTTTGGGTTTTGAGCGGGTCAAGATGAGTTTGAGCCAATTGATTTTAGAATGGGTTGAGCCCAAACTCATCAAAACCCAAGCCAACCCGCCCTACTTACAACTTTAATAGTAGCCCTTGAAGTTATGAAGCTGGCGAAGACCCTTAATATTTCTCACCTGGTCCTAGATGGTGACTCGAAGGTGATTGATTTGTTGCCCTCTCCGGTGTCTGACGTACCATGGAGAATCACGCCTATTATTTCTCAATTAAGATTGTTGTGTAATGAGTTTCAGTCTGTCCTCTTCTCTCATATTTTCTGTCAAAGTAACCAAGTTGCCGACTGTTTCGCAAACTTCTCTATAGATAGCTTTTCTTGTCTCTAGTTAAGTTCTCCCCCATTTGTCACTAATTTGTTGTTTTACGAGGCTCAAGGTGTCAACTGTGTTCGAAAGGAGAGTTGATAAAAGTGTATTCTTTTCTACCACAAAAAAAAGGAGGATGTGGAAGGTGTTTTTTAGAAATAAAAACCAAGTTATCCTAGTACAGATTTAGCCTAATAAGGCATTATAAGGTTGTTTCAGGAAAAATTTTGTGCTTAACACTTTCTTCGAAGGATCCCTTCATATTATATATAGATAGATTTATTTTATTTTTCACAAGATGAAATTTTCAATTCAATTGGACTAATAATCTTAGAGTAAGGAATGATTTGGAAAGGATGAATGCCTTAGAGTTTGCTCTCCTAACATTATGTCTAGCAAGTTAGTTTCTGCAAATCCTTTTTTGAGAAATTAGACTCACAAGACAATAAATCTGACCTATCAAACAGATAACTAAGCTTCACAAAAAACATGGCTTATCGTACGTTTAGATTCACAATGAAAATAAATTAATTCTTTCAAAGTACATTTTACATTTGGGAAGACATAATTATGATCAAACTCCAATCTAACTCAAGTTTGGTGAGAATATATCAGGATTATCCTCTTTTCTTTCATTGCCACGGCCTGTTTTCAAGTTCAAAGTAGGAGATGATGATTATGGAGAGAAAATCCATATGTTAAACTACACTGGTTTTCCAATCAATGTCAAAAACTACAATTGCCTCAAAGATTAAAAAGACACACATAAACCTTGTAGAAATGGACCATATCATAGATCATAAAGACTTTTTGGACAAAATAAATATTATTTTTTACATATTTCCAAGGGGTACTTCTCTTAGGCTTATCAAACGGTTGACCAAGCCTCAAGACAATTCTAACTTATTATCTAGACTCAGAAATATCGAAAATAAAATCGCTATTTCAAAATATATTTCACATTTAGGCAATATATAACCATAGTCAAACTCAAATCCCATATAGGATTTTTGAGAATTTATCAAGTTTATCTACACTCTTTCTTTTTATTTCTATTGGGAAGTAAAGTGTATCGGAGCGGCCCAATTCCTAATCCAATTCCATACCAAGCACTTCAAGGGGAAGCAGGCAAGGTGGTCCGACTTTGCTCCGAGGGCGGAGCCGCATTCGGGCGGGGGAGAATGTCACAAGTCTCCATCCCACATCAAATAGGAAGAGGGAGATCTTGGGCCATATAAGGGTGGATAGGCAGCATCACCGAATAGCTTAAGCTTTTACGTCGAATGGCAAGCGCTCAACCCATGACACAAGGAACCCAACCAAGAAACCTGAGATAAGAAGCCGAGGGTGGTGGTTTCGGGTTCTAGGTGGGTTGGTTGTGAGAAATTTATAGGTATGTGATTGATATTTATCAAAGGTCTTAGGAGACGAGTAAATCACTTTCTTCCTCTAAATTATCATAGTGCAAAGGCAACCCCTCTGCTCTTCTACCGTTGTACGTCAAGGATTTGTTTAACTCCCATAAGCAAGAAACCTATACCACTGACAAACCAACTGGCATTAAGCCATAGAGTAATTACTGGTTCAAAGAACATTGAAGAAACAGTAATTATAGTTTAATGCACCCTGACTAAAATTTTAGTGTAATACCTAACATCTGGCATAGATAGTCAAGACGAGGAATATGCAAAGAACCAGTATATGAAGTACCTCCTTGAGCTTATGCATATTGATACAAATTAGGTTAAGCAAACAATAAGGAATTAAAAAAAAAACACTACATATGCCGGCTTTAAGGACGAATTTGAATTAGGTGCATTAATATGCACGACTTTGAATGGGTTAATCGTTTATTTTATTTTTTGTACCAGGGGCCTCCGACTGTCTAAATCCTTACATGCCGGCCGCCCCTGTTCCTGTTCGAAAGAAACAGAAAATTCGATTGAATTCAAACAAGAAATACCAGCAATTTTTTCATTCCAATTCACAGAAAACCCAAAGAAACAAATCTGGTGCTAACTTACCATCTTCAATTAAGTATACACATCGATCGAACAAAAGATGGTAATTAAGGATCATGTTTTGACAAGTAGAGGAACTTAAAACACATCGATCGACCTACGAATCATCCTACTTGCTTCTCTCGTTTTTGATTCTTTGTTTCTCTCACATCCCGGTCCGTGAAAGCTCCTCTATAAACGGGATGAAGATCAGACAACCTCACCACGTTATCATCTCTGACCGCACACGAATGCTTGCATGAAAAAATAGAAGTGGTCTTTCTTCCACCTCTGGGTCCAATACCAGTAATCTTACCATCATCAGGCAGCTTACCATTTGTAACAGTTTTGGTGCACTTCTTGAACGCCGCCAGAAACGGATCCTCCTGCCGCCGAAGACCCTTTTTGGAAGAACATCTAGACGGAGGCTGAAACGCGCATGGAGGGAGAGGTATCTGAAAGTCGAGGGCTGCAACCTTAGGGCTATCTGTCAGACAAGGAGGAGGTGGCAGCTTAATCTCAACGTCATCACAACCCTTCGTCTCCATAGTTTTCTCCTGTTGCATCACCTTGGAGATCCCAGGTTTGTTCTCCCATGAAAAGGGTACGTTTCCTTTCGAGTGAACCCTGCCGAGGCTCATCCTTGGTACCGATCGATCGGCGGGGAAATGTTAACTATATGAGCAGAATTTGCTGATCGGAGAAGCTTATAAAACCTTGCTCATACAATCCGCACTCTCTAACGGTGGAGATTCTTCAAAGGCTAGCAATTAAAACGTGAAGGTGAAGATGGTTTTTGCTTTATGACAGAATTTAAGGGAGTAGACGATGGAGAGAAGCGAAATAAAGAAGACCGCATACTTCTGGGTCTACGTCACCTGAAATGTAGACAAGATGCTAAAGAAGTTAAAGCGTTTTGGAGAGGAGACAAATCTAAAGGTGGTTTGACGAGTCTGTTGATAGAAACAAGGGAATTTGGAAGGGTAAACGAGGTGACGTATATGATTATATTTCTATCAATTATTAGGTGAATGCCTTGGTGGGTACTTTCTTTCAAGCCTATCCTTACTAATTTTATCCATCTTGGATTTCTTTAATTTGATTTAACATTCATTCGATTTTCATAACGGGTTGTTGATCATGAGTTGAAACACATTAATTTTTGATTGAATTTAAACCATTGCGTGCGTGGGGACAAATGTGGGCTTGGTCTTCCTCATGGGAAGATACTTGAAGACTATGATAGGCTCCATTGAGCAAGAAAAGAAAAGAATATTGGGTATAATTAATTATAATTTATAGAGCTATTATATATTTTGACTATTCCACACCAATGATCTTGTTTTTATATTTTGTAGTGATCTTTGATTTAATTATATATTTGAATTGTTTTATGACCATGTGTTTTATATTCATGAAATGGATTATTGCCGACCCCAATCTTGACAGCATAAGATTGGAATCATATGGCATTTCAAGTACGCTAACAAAGAATATTTTAGTTTGAAATCAAAGATTTACTTGCTCCCACATGAGATATTCGATATTTGTGAGCATTTCTTCTAGAGCTAAAATCCGGTGGTTCAATGAAACCACCGGCTGAGATGCATTTTGGGGTATGGGCCCCACTATTAGAAAAAACCATCAATCCGCACGTTTCACGCTGGAACCATTGAATAGTTCCAGATGAAACAATCTCTCGATATTTTCATGGTTTTTGTCTACTCATGAATAGTAAGACATGGCGGCGGCAACCACTTGTGTTCCAAATCGGCAGAAACGTACAATTGAGGTGATGGGTTTGGAGTCGTGAGGAAGGAAGGAGGTTAATCAGATGCGAACGTACACATAAGACATAAGAATAAGTTCAAGGGAAAAGGTCATGTTAGTATCATGAGATGGAAACGTAATGTTCTTAAAAAAACATGATTTCTCTTGTTGAAGTTAGAAAACCAGGAAAGAGATAAGAGTGGAGTACTGACTCAGGGCAAAGACAATCAAGTCAGAATAATGCAAATGAGAAAAGCAAACAGAAAAGGCCAAATTCAACACTACTAACCTCCCTTGAATGATTCAACTTTGACAGGATTAATTTGGTACAATCTTACTCCAAAAGCAGGGATCAATGCAGCATAATATTGCTTCATTTCTAAAAAAATTATGCTTCTTGAGATAGTTCTAACAATTCTGGGATTCTCTAATCAGGAAGACAATTATATTTAATGAAAAGGTAGCAGGAATTTTGCCTCAAGTGGTTAATTAACAAACCCCCCTCATTAACTATGACTTAACGAACACCGATTTGGTGGTACAAAGTTGCCCCATGTACCATGTGACGACATGAAGCAACCCATAACGAAAGGATGCAAGCGTCATAAAGTAATCGGTTACAAGCTTTATCCTTGTGAATCTTGTGATTCGGTGCTCGTTGTTGGTACCTGTAATTAAGCTCTGTTCCCTCCCCACCTTTTTTTGCTAATTAATTAATTTTTTTTGTTCATTAGTTAATAGCTACACTGCCATTCAGCGGAAGAGGGAGACGTCACAAAGTTTAATCCTTTTTTTTTTTTGAAGAACGAAGAAGAAAAAAAATAAACGACTGCCTTGAGAAAATAGGTTAGAGCTTAATCCTTTTTTTTTTAAGCTAAACTTTAAAATTTAAAGTTTTTGCATTTTTAGATTTTAATAATAAAAACTTAACGTATACACGAACATCACTAACAACTCACTGTTCCATCAAATTGTTGCTGCTTAGCCCCTGGTACTTCTCTTCCCATTGCTTGCACAAATGTAATGCAACAATGCCATCCAAATAGATAGGCAACTTGCATTAATTGCTTTGATGAATCTGACCTATGAGACATATTAAGAGTTTTGAACTAATTTTAACATAAACACCACAAATTTAATGGGTTTCTATAATTGTTTATAGATTCAACTTATGGAGATGGAAATTGGTTAATGGGTTCCTATTCAGTTCTTATTCAAATCTGAATAGGAACTTCCACGTTTCAATTGGTTAATGGGTTAATGGAAATTTAAATTGGTTAATGGAATTTCCTATTCATTTCCTATTCCACGTTCCATGTTCAAGTTCCTACTAAGCTCCTATTCAATTGGTTAATGGATTATTGGAATTTCCTCTTCAGTTCCTATTCAAATTCAGATACCATGTTTCAAATTTAAATTGATTAATGGGTTCCTATTCAGTTAATGGAAATTCCACACTTCAAATTTGACTTGACGGAGATGGAAATTGTTTATAAATTTGACTTGTTTAACGGGTTCTCATTCAGTTCGTATTCAATGGTTTTCATTATGTAACTTAAGATGTGTTCCTTCTTCCTATTCAGTGAATGAACAACCAGTGGAAAGAGGCAAGAGAGAGAGAGAGAGCAGAGGGAGAGGGGCGACAGAGGGAGAAAGAGAGTTGAAGAAGAGAGAGAGAGCAAAGGGAAAGAGAGAGAGGAAGAGATGGAGCGAAAGAGCCGTTATGGTGGGCCCTTGGGAACGCAAGCTGGCAATGTAACTCTGAACCCAAGTTGTTACCGCAAGTAGCTATGGTGGGGCCCTTTAGGGACAAGTGTTGCGGGGTGATTGGGGAGCAAATAGGGAGCAACAATAGAGGGACCAGAGGAAATCGACTCCTCAATGATAGGTGATAAGCCTAACTCGTAAAGGGAGAAACAATTTATGATTTAATTGCATATCTATGTATCTCATAAACTTTGTCATCTATTTTTTTTCTCGTGCAATATTTATCCATTTTGATAGTAAAGGATATAAATTTCATTTTTTTTTTCTTTGATGGGGGAGTTTTAATTATCCTTTATATATATATATATATAATGATTGTGAGATTATGTGTCAATAATTTAAACAAAACTTATAGAAAATGTTATAAAAAAAATGTATAAAATCATTAACTTTAGCTTTATAGATGCATCGAAACTAAAAACTGGGGCTTTTTCTAGGCTTCAACATGAATTGTATCAAGGCCTGGCCTTTAACTGAGCCGAATATATAGGCAAAAGTAAAGCCCAAACCACCTTGGAATGTTGATGGGCCTTAAATAGTCGGCCGATCCGCAATCAATTTGTCGAAACGTGATAGACGATGGGCGAAAGCCTGGGTGACACGAACTTGGTATATTTTAGTTTTACGTGTGTAAATATTTCTTTAATTTCATATTTGGAGGACGGACAAGTGGACAACGCTGGACGGTTCTCCCGCCTCATAAAATTGCCGGCCTATTCGTGTTATACGTGCTTCGTTGCCCAAGTGACGGATGTTTCGTAGCGGTACTGATAGGGTTTGCTTAATCCTAATTGCTTTGATTTCTATCGATTCAACTAAAATTTGAAGCCATGGCACTGATTTCTGCACAAACTTGTATGCTTCAACCACCTCGCTCTCTTCGTACCTGGTCGTCTCCTTCCAAAATTGTGGCGATTTCTCCTCGCCGGTTTCCAGTTTCATTCATTAGTCTCCCTTCGACAAAATCGACGAGGGAAAGCAGAGTTCGTTCTGCAACAACTTCTTTTCCATCTGATCTTAGCGGGAGTATGAGTATCGCTGAAATTCTCGGTGATGTTACTATTTTCACTGCCGCCGGTGATTCTGTCATGTTTAAGGATCTTTGGGATCAGGAAGAGGTATGTCCTTTGGACTCCTTTATTCCATTTACTCCCTCCTCTCTCTCTCTACTCCCCTCCTTTCCTTTTACCATTTATTTGCTGTTTTGTTTAAAATGTTGTTCAAGATATTTATGTTTTGCCCGAAAGCTGCTTGCCTAATGTGTGCGACCGATTCGGGAGGATTGTGTAGTCCATAACATCCCTGCAATGCTTTTTTGAAATTTTGACGAGCGTAATCTGTTCAAATTGCTTCACTTGATCCTGTGTGGGATTTCATAGCATATCATAAAGAATGATTGATGTGATTGTTTCAACTTATATCTAAACAATGTGGCCTTTTGGGCTGTGACCCATACGAGATATGGTTGTCCGTATCGAAATATCATGGTTCTGCTTAATTTACCCAAATAACCGTTATGTATTGGTGGATGCAGATTTTTTTTGAGAGCATTCCATTTGCAGCACAAGTTATTTATTATTTTTTATGTTCATGTTTTTCCCCCTTTTTTTTAGTAATGTGCACTTTATTCCATCTTTTTGTGGGTGATAATTTTTCGGGACAATGGTTTGTGAGGTTAGAAATTGTAGCCAAGCTCCTTAACCATTGAGAGACTATGCTTTTATCTCCTATTGGCATTAAAGATACTTGTATGTTACTAAATATTTTCATGCAGAGGTGATCATATATTTTTTAATGCCTCCTTTATTGTTTCTGCTTTAACATAAGCATATAATCCTTTTTACTTTCAGGGAATGGCTGTAGTCGCACTTTTGAGGCATTTTGGATGCATCTGCTGGTAAGTGCAATTAACTGCCAATAGATGAGATTAGAATATGGATTTCAATTAAAAGGGGAATGCGTTATGTCATGAAATTCTTTTTGCCCTTGCTTTTTGTTCTCTTTTATTCTTCCAAGCTGGGAATTTGCTTCCTCTCTGAAAGAGTCAAAACCAAGATTTGATTCGGCTGGTGTGAAACTAATTGCAGTTGGAGTTGGTACACCTAACAAAGCTCGTATTCTTGCTGACCGGGTATTTATCCTCTCTGTCTGTTTATTACATAGTAACTTTATTTTGACCTGGTTGACATAGACCTACGTAAGGAAAGTTGATTGAGTTTTAAATTATTCTCTAGAGAGAATAGGTTATATTCTCTATGTCATCATGTATTCTCTGATTATTCTTTCCCGCATATGCTTATGTTCAGTTTCAATTAAGTTTAGTTTATTCATTCTGAATTAGTAACAATACCTGGAATCTTGTTAATGCATAGCATGATCTATATGTTTTTATGATTGATTTTGTTTCTCTTGGTTTATGTTTTCAGTTCAGTCTTTTCAAAAAGTATATCCTGTTGGCATTTTGCTGAATTTGGTGGATTGTCTTTATGCACCCAGAAGATAGGTGGATGTTGGGATCTTTATCTACCGCTAAATCATGCTATAAGTAGCTTTTCTAAGCTATGTTTCTATAGTGCTAAAGCAATTAGAAAAGCTGAGGCTGAACAATTAACCATTTTCCCTCTTTTTTCCTAATGCAAGTCATGAAGAAAACGGGGAAAAAAACACGTGCTACATCATGAAAGGCGGCCACCAAGAACAAAATCTGTTGGCTTCTTGGCTGTCATCACAGACTTGAAGGAATCACTGTCTAGAGGTTTTAGGAATTTGCAGATTGAAGGAGATGACTGCTCTGTTATTTATTGGGCGATGCATGTGAGGGAGGGCCCTTGGAATGTTTTGCATTTGATCCAGTTGGCTCCAATTTTGATGCATGAGATGAATACCTTATTCTTTCACGTGCCTAACCCAGCTAATGTAGCTGTTCGCTTAGCTAGACAGGACTGTGAGAGGGATCTGTTATTTTGTGGCATTACTTAGTTCACTTTTTGTTTGTGTTTGGTTTTTGCTGTGTCTTTTGGTGACTTCTGATGCATGTCTATCTGTACCTTTTGCTGTTTTCTTATTTTAAAAATAATACAGTGACTTTTCACTAGGAAAAGAAAAGCAAACTTGATAAAAGAATAAGGAGTTCTGAACATCGAACTTCAATTCTTATAGAGTCAATATGGTAGGTGTTCTTTTTCTTTCTATCAATGATAATATATCTCTGAACAGGCAAAATGAGGAACTAATATTTCATTGGCAAATTGGGCTTTCTAGATTTGCAATGTTCTTCATGAAATTTTCTGATGCAGAGTTCAAAAATTTCATATTACCCTATGTTGTTGATGAAGTGGAAGTAGTATTTTTTTAACTTTATGTATCTTATGTTAAAATTTTGTTTATGAGCTCATGCTCTTTACCTGCATGACAGGTGTGACATACATGCACATCTAATCATGAATTGTTCATCTCCACGAGGATAAATGTCTAAGTAAGTTTGCCAAGAGATTCATCGTGTCTAAGAAAATATAAACATGTAGGAGGATGTGAAAATTTTTACTTGCACGATGGGTGTAGCTGAAATGAAGAAGTGGAGATATAGGAGTGAAGACTAGGAAAAGTTGGACTAGGATTGAATGCATTTGATGATGTCATGGAGTAACCCTCAATGGAACAGTTTGGCCATGTCAAACGAGGTGAATATCAATAAATGAGGAGGGTAACTTCAAATTGAAGATCCCAAAAGGTTGAGACAAGGTGTAATAGAATATTGGTGTGGTTGGTGCAAAAGGCCATGAAAGCATACAGATTTAATTGAAAGCCCGGATTTTGATGTCCCAAAACAGCAGACTGGTTATCATGCTACAGATCCTAACTAAATAGAGGAAAGGCAGGCTTGATTGATTACTCATAAGTCATAAGAATTTGTCCTTGTTATATAGCTACAACATTTTTTTATTGTTAACACATCCCTCCAATCGCCCATATGCTTGATATATTTGGTCAAGGACTTATTTGTCCTGCAATAATCTGTCCATATGCTCGAAAAAGACCATAAAATCCATGGATTATTTCTAAGAATTAATATCTAAAACCGTTTCACCTGGGTCCTGAGTTTATTTCATGGGTACTTAACATTGATTCTTCTGATCATATCTGAGTGGTAATCAGGTATTCCTGATCTGCATGTCTCAGAACCAAAATGATGAATACCTCATTTATGTGCAGAAAGAAAAATAGCAATGAGGTTGGATCTCAAGTGTTAACTCTGTTTCAAGATATAAGACCCTCAGTTTTAATGGTCCAGCCGTCCATGTAGGTTCTAATCCGCCTATCAGTGGGATACAGGAGTCTGAATCAACACAGAAGTCTGAAACCATCCCTAAACTATGATTCATTCTAGTGGCAGTTAGAGTTGTCCTCTTCAAGTTTGTTTTGGGATATTAAGCTGCACGAACATTAGAGTATGCGTTGATGCTATTTCTGAATCAATGATTTCTTTCACAGATATATTAACACCATGGAATCTTGAAATTTACGAAAGCATGTTGTGATGTAATTTGAGTATGAAATCTTTAGCTGCTTTTATTTAGATGTTTATATTTTCATGCTATACGGGTTGTTGTTGTCAATCTGATCTTTTCTCTCTCTTCTTTTGTCTTTGATGTTTTGCGATAGCTACCATTTCCAATGGATTGCCTTTATGCAGATCCTGACCGCAAGGTATAAAGTGTCATCATGTACTTCTTAATTAATGATGTCCATTTGCATTGCTTCATTTACCAATAATTGCAAGCAATAACATACAAAATTTTCTCTTTCCAGGCTTATGATATCTTAGGTTTGTATTATGGTTTTGGCCGCACATTCTTCAATCCAGCAAGTGTAATATTCTTTTTCCTGCTGTATAGGGAAGAAACTGATATTTTCCTGATATAATTCCGTTTCTTGTTTTTCAAAACGGGATTTTCTTATAGAATAGCTTCAATTTAACAGGCAAAGGTTTTTTCGAGATTTGAGGCTTTGCAGAAAGCTGCAAGGAACTATACCATCGAAGCCACCCCAGATGACAGGAGTAGTGTCTTGCAACAGGTATGATCTTTCCTTCCTTCCATGATGTTCAAATTCAGTATTGTTTAAATGATAAGCCCTTGTTTTTGTTACTTCAGTTCCTTATCTCTATATTTTCCTTCTTATTAGGGTGGGATGTTTGTTTTCAAGGGGAAGCAACTGCTATATGCACGCAAAGACGAAGGGACTGGTGATCATGCCCCTATAAATGATATCCTTGACATCTGCTGCAAAGCTCCAGTCGCATGAAGGTTGATTGCATTTTGGCACCACAGATCTTCGGTGCTTGTCGCTTTGGAGATCTGGTATGTAGCACACTGTTCACATAGGTTGTATTCTTGGTGATACTTGTGTATAATGTGATATATTTTATAGCCTGGAAATTGATGATGGTCTCTTTTTTGGTGATGGTTATTATAATGTGTAATAATTGATGAGTATTATGGGATGTAGCTTCTGTTGTGTGAATGAATTGATTGTATAGCTTAACGATGTGGTCTGCATTTAATTTTTTTCCAGTAAAAGCTAGCTCTGTTGAAGTATCCTAGGCTTCTTTGATTTTGGGTTTTCACTAAAGGGTAGATCATGAAGTAGCTGCTTGAGCAATCATCAATCAAAATCTAAAGCCTTGTGTGGTAGTCATGTACTTTATTAATTACCTAGCTAGCAAGGGGTGAATGGAATTTGCACCTGCTGCAGTTTTATATTGGTCATGGCCCGCGTGGCTGTTCCTCCTGTTAGTGATTGTATATGCGACCAAGGATTGGCTGTTTGTCTCGTGCATACCTTCAACGAAGCGCCCCCTGAGCTTATGTTTATGAGCCAAAAACTTGCAGCCCATTAATCTTTTTATTTATGTTTTTTTTTAGTTTGAGCCTGCGTTTCGGTTCGGTTGCGCGTCTTGTGTGTTTTTTATTAAGATCTAAATCTTGTATATGGTGGTCAAATGTCAAACCGACCTTAGCTCAGTTGGTAGAGCGGAGGACTGTAGTGGAATGTTGCTCGCAGATAAATCCTTAGGTCGCTGGTTCGAATCCGGCAGGTCGGATATCCATTTTTTGAGAGGGACGCATTCTATTAACTGATTTATTTTAATCCTCAGTTTTTAGTAAGTCAAGAGCTAATCCATTTTCCCTCTCGTCTCATTCCACCTGCTCTCTACATCCCAACGCATTTGGATTATTTGGGGGTTGAGCCTTACAGCCCCCCGAGCACGGATGTGTACACGGTGACTTGCAGGTCATTCTTTTTGTGTGAAAAAGGAGAAGATCGAAAATTCAACAGCTCACGACGCGGGACGCGGGAATTGTCGATTGTCCATTTAACTTTGAATTATTAGCAGTTTCAATGGTTCATCCCCTCCAGATTGAACATCGTATGTGGCTAAATTTGATAATGGTTAAGCTTTCTGACCGAGTTTCAAAAAGCATTTGCGTCATTTAAATACATACCGTCTCTTTGGGAGAATTCCATTAGCAATCCACCACCAAAAAGTCTTTTTGGGGCCATCTAACAAGTGGTTCTCTTACATAAATCCTCTACCTAGGCATGTTGTGATCTTCAAAACTGCTGTCTTTCGATTTGCATCTTGATTTTTATATCAGGGATCCAGCTAGAATTGCCTTAGTTTTCTACTTTCGCAAGCTGTTCTATCTTTTCATGAAAAGGGAAAATTGTTTTGTTTATTTATTTTTATTGATATAGGCCTACCGATATATGCAACATGTTAGACGGTCCGGTACTAGGTAGCAGATAAGCATACAGTACGAGCATCTGTCGCAATATCTGAGCAAGAATCAACACTTTTGAAGCTTAACAATCATCCAAATACACCACAGAAGACGGTCACGTACAGTAATTTATTTCTGCATAAATATCTGTACCAGTCTACCCATTAAACCGAAATTCATTTGGCTTGGCTGAATCACATGACTGAGAAAGGTACGGTTTAAATTTCTACAACCACCAGCATTCAATTACCTTCTACATCCATATCACTTTACTCGTGGAACATAAGTTTCAATAAGAGCTAGTCTCACAACCTGGTATGAACTTCCAAGGACGAAATATAGCAGCCCTGGCATGTTAGTTCAGGGAATAAAGCTAATGATAATTTCAAAGCCTTTTTTTCATACGCATATGTTGCTCTGTTAAATTGTTAATAACAACAAAACAAACAGATAAAACGGGAAATAAAGCATCTATAACATGCTTCTTTATCTCTGTTCCAATCTATTATTCAGGGTAAAAACAACTCTGTTATTTCTGCAAGGCAAGTTATTAAGTTTTATTTTGGTTGCTTATTACCATTTGCACTTTTATAATTTACCTTCTTACATTTCCCCTTTTTGGTTTAGCTTGCTTGCTACAACTTGTATTTTGTCAATTAATTTCCACAAATCATAGAACGGGGAGCAAGTTAGACAGGTTTACATATTCCGTTGCTACTTTTTGCTCTGTAAAAGGATTTAGTTTACATTGTTTCTATACTGGTTCAAAATGCTTAAGGAGGTGATTTAGTTTACATTGTTTCTATACTGTTTCTAAATGCTTAAGGAGGTTTCTGTGAAGTCTCAAGTGGTGAATGTTACGTAGATTATGCACTCTGATGTTAATGAAGATGATTTACCTTGGTATCATGCCTATCTTCCAAAGTTTTTGACTTGTGGAAGTTATTAAGGCTTCTGAAGAAGGAATAAGCTGACTGCAAACACAGGTATAATATAATGAAATTTAATCTATAAAGGTGACAAAAACTTCCCTATCTCCTCTGAGGGACAGTACAGACAGCCAAGAAAAGAAAAAAAAAAGAGAGTCCACGGTTGTATTCATTTCATTGGTAAGAATAGGGTGATTAGACCAAATAACAAAACTAGGGAAGTTGAAAGCAGCATTGGAGGTAGATCAAGGTACAAATAAAATTTAAAAATAAGGGGAGTGCATTAAAAATAAATATATATATATATTATTTCAATTAAAAAATTAAGAAGTGTGTATTCAATGAAATATATCAAGCTTCAAGACTAAGCAAAGTAGTAATGTTACAAACTTCCAAATTATGGTAACTATAATATAAATAATTAAAATAACATCAATGCAAGAAATTTTTGCAATCAAGATACTTATTTACACAAATGTTTAAATGCACAAGTTAACCAATTTTTAATATTGTGAATTTCAAATACGGCAAGTGTAAAACCAATCAAAAAAATGATGTTATAAACTAGTGTTATTAAATCACTTCAACATCTCTAAGCAATGCTAAGGTGCAATAGATACTCCAGAGGGTTTAAAACACCAAAAAATGTTACCACACACAGAATAAGTTTAAAACAATATTTAAATAACTTTAAACTACAGCTTGGATGGCAATTGATACATACTAGAAAGTCATCCAAGTGAACTCCGTCTCATCCTATATAAGAAGAATTTTGCAATTAAGATACTTATTCTTACAAATGTTTAAATGCACAAGTTAACCAATTTTTAATATTGTGAATTTCAAATATGGAAAGTGCAAAACCCATCAAACAGATGATGTTATAACTAGTTTCATCAAATTCCTTCAACATCTATGAGCAATGCTAAGGTGAAATAGATACTCAAGAGGGTTTAAAACACCAAAAAATGTTACCACACATCAAATAAGTTTAAAATAATATTTAAATAACTTTAATCTACAGCTTGGACGGCAATTGATATATATAAGCAGAATTTTTTTTATTTTTTATGATTTGTATATAAGCAGAATGTTCACTAAGAAATATCAAGAAATCTACCGGTGGAGTTTCCATATCATGGAGCTCTTGGGTAAATGGGAATGGAACATATGACTGGAAATATTGCTTTGCCTATAAAACACAAATTTCAAAAGAATCAAACTATTTAAAGTCCAATGAAAACCAAACTGACTTCCTCCCAGAGAAAGATAGAGCTCACAATTTTCCAAGATCCAGCTAATCCAATTCAAATATACTTCAAAAGAACCAAACAGAAGGAAGCCCTACAACAATCAATCTGATTTTTACCTAAAGAGTAGACCAAAGATCCAGAATTTGGGGCACAAAGATCTATACATCAGATTTGCTTAGCTCTATGCATTTGAGAGAAAAAGAGGAAACCATTTAGGCAAGGGCTCATAACCCAGGCTCTCCTTAGTCTCCTACAAGGTCCCAAAACTGACAAAAACTCAACCACCGTTTAAAAAATCCGCAAGTCATAAATTAAAGAAAAGAGAAAAAATTACCCTTACTACTTGACATCCCAAGTTTACCTGCCTCTTTATAACCTTATTGATACCAAAGAATGAGGCAAATAAGAAATTCATAGAAAACTATATTACAGGATAAGTGTATCATGTGAATGAATTACGAAACAGAGGGTTAAAGACAATCATATGACCATCAAAGAAGTACCTTCCAACTCGGTTGAGCCTAAATCATGCATCAGGTCCATAGTGATTGCACCAACATTAAAACTCCCTCCCAAACTTCAAGAATCATCTTCGAACTCGCCATTCTCCTTCTGAGGCTGTATTTTACGAGATGGTGTCTGTGCATCACTGCCACCACCATGATTCCACTTCCCATTTGCAGCAGGACCCACAATGCCACGATGACCACTAGCAGATATGCCTGTGATCCCACCAAACCCACCATTCATGTGTCCAGGATAGATGGCAGCATTGTCATAAGGCACTGGACTCCGCCTAGTACCACCCATCCCCATGCCATTCCAAGCATTCCATGGTGCTGCAACTGGAGCCATCCCATAACCAGCTCCACCAAACCCTCCAATGTGGTATCCTCCCCCATATATGCTTGCTCCATAAGGATACCCTCCAGCACCTCCATAACTTGATAGAGGTGAAAGTGCATAACCAGGGAAAAATCTATATCTAGGGTCGTAATGTGTGTACATAGCGCCTTGGTAACTGCCAAATAGAGACCCTCTTCCACCACCCACTCTCGAGTTATAACTGTTATTATTGTTGTTATTGTTAACATTGCTATTCACATCTTTTGGAACAGCTTTCTTGACCTCCACAAACTTGTCATTCAACTCGTGGAAACTCTTTTGCATCACATTCTCCACAGCATCCTCCGAATCGAAAGTGATAAACCCAAAGCCCCTTGGCCTGTTAGTTGCACTGTCATACATCACAACCACGTCTGTAATCCTACCAAACTTCTCAAAATATTTCTTGAACTCTTCCTCGGTCAGGTTAGCAGATAAACCCCCTACAAAAATCTTCTTTGTCCTAAAGTTGTCGTTATTACTACCACCATTATTACCGTTCTTATTTGGCCCTTTATTCTGCTGTTGATGGATTTGATGGTGTTGGTGTTGATTTTGGTGTCGCTCACCTCTGGGAACTGCTTTTTTCACTTCTACCTATTTAAAGCGTGATACATAAAATCAAGAAAAGGAAAAAAACAAAACAAAAAAGAAACAAATCTAGTATAGAAAATCAAAGTTCATAAGATGCAAAAATAATCAAAACATATTTATAAGCATGATTCGGAATTGGGTTTGAAAGAGAGGATGATTGGAACCAACCGTTCTTCCTAGTATGACATGCTTGTCCTGCAGGACTTTATCAGCGGCCGAGGGATCTGAGAAGAGAACAAACCCAAAACCCCTCGCACTCCCGGTGCTTCTATCTCTCATGATTACGGTCTCCGCAACTTCTCCATACTGCCGGAAGTGACCTCGCAAAGCATCTTCATTTGTTTCCCATGATATTCCTCCGACGAATACCTTTCCTCGGTCAGATTCCATGGACACAAACCAAAAAAATTCCTAAAACCCGAAAGAAACCTAGCAACAACCTAAACTAGGGTTTCTCTAAAACCCCCGAAACCGAAAACCCCCTCCCCTTTTGCCCTTTAGTTTTTCCTTCGCATACCGAAACCTTGGCCCTTTATACGTATTTTACGCGTGTATGAACTATGAACCCAAACCCATATCTATCTATACTATGTATAACGCGGGAATGTTACCTGTTAATAAACATCACTTTAGCAAAAGAAAAATATGTTTACAAAAACTGAAAAAAAAAAAAATTTTTTTACGTACAAATTGAACCAAGCTTGACGTTAACCACACAAATATTAAATACAGATATAATATATATCTCGTTTTATTGTGGATGTGTTAGATTTTTAAGGCCCTTTTAGGTTATCAGTTCATGTCAGTTTCAGATAATTTCTTTATGTTATCTCGTGTGCATTTTTTTTCCGTCATTTCGTGTTTCAGATTTTGTTTTTAAGTCTATGTCTCAGTTTTATTTTGGACATGCTTATCTTTATTATGTATAGAATCTTTAATTGTTTAATCTCAAATATCATTGGGAATTATTGTTTTCAGAAAAGTAAAAATGAAAAAAATAGAAAAGGGGAGGGGTTAATTAAACCAAATTGGGGCTTATCCAAATTGAATTCTAAAGCCCAAAATATAGTCTAACCCAATCATAAGAGAACCACCACTTGGTGGGATGACCTAGGTGTTTGCGGACTTTCCCGAATCATAATGGGGTCACTTACTCAAGTCACGAGACCATTATTTTTTTAGACCGAGTGACCACCTACATCGGACCCAATAGGTAGTATCAACTGAAAAAACTAGACCCCACTGTGCTCGGTGCAACCTGTGAGGGTGTGCACAACAGTCAAATTGATAGGTTTAGTTTATAGCTTGCCTGACAACTGATTAATTCAACTCCACCGCCGCCACCACCACCAACAACCCTACCTCATTCGAGCAAGTCAAAAGGCAAGTCAAGGAGTGCCCCTTGGGAAGTGTGCCATGTTGATTTCCCCAAAATTCCTTTACACTTCATTGTTAAGCTTAATTAATAAAGGGATATAATTGCCTAACCAATTTCAATTCATTTAAAACTTAAGCAGTTGTAAAACTATTCCCTCTCCTCTTCCCTCACCATCTTTTTACATCCCTTCCTTTTTTACATACATGCAATACTACACGTGCACCTTGTTAATATACATAAATGGAAGGTTATCAACCAAACATTTCATTTTAGCATGTGCAATATCGTATATGTGTATCCTGATGTATGAGCCTTAACTTATGTGTATGTACTGTATCTATGAATCTAAACTCATATTATATATAAATGGGAATATATTATGAAAAAGGGACACTTTTTGGCTTGGCTTGTATTTATAAAAACAGAGTCTATCAAGAATCTCATTTTGCAAAAGAGGGTCACTTTTCAATTGTAAGTGACTTGCAGGGTCACTTTTCAAAAAGGAAAAAAAATTAAATTAAAATATAGTGTCACTTTACTATGGGTAAAAAAATGCTTGTATCCATGTATGATGCGCTCATATCCCATGTAAGCATTCGTGTCCCACGCAAGATGCACTTATATCCCACGTAAGGAAAAGCTTGTATCTCAAGTATAATGTGATAGTGTTACAAGTAAAAAGATCCAATAATTTAATTATTTCTAAAAGGTGACCTTTTTGGAATTTTTATAAATATCGCCCAAAAGTGACCTTTTTCATAATTTTCCCCACATAAAAATTACTATTTATCAAGGGAATATTGTAATCATCCAAATTTTATAAGGGATGTGTAAGCACCCAAATTTTGATCAAACCAAATAAAAGAGAAAAAATGTGATAAAAGACAGCAGAAAAGTCAAACCCTGAGGGATTAAAAATTGACCTTTTGATCAAGAGAAAATTGGCCACCATGCTTCATCTCAATGGATAGAGAATCTCGACACGGTTCCAACACAACTGAGTTTGCTGGAATCGGAGTCCGGATGAGGGTTCTGCGGGCGGTCAAACTTGAGGATGAGCCGAAAGTTGACTTTTCCTCGTACCCCGTGCCAAGTCGGAGATCAGATGAAAGAGATATGAGCTATCGAAGTTTCCGGGCAGCAAAAGCCGGAAACTGCACGCGTGGCGCAGGAACTGCACACGTGGCAGCCAACGCAGCAAAATATCTCGGGGCTAAATCTTAAATATCCAAAAATCTCAGGGACTAAACAAAAATTCGTACGGGGCAATCCGTAGATATCCAAAAGTGTCGAATCGGTCGAATCGGTCAAGTCGAAGGGCAAATCTGTAATTTTTCGATTTGTATCCGGTCATGTATACCGGATACACAGCCTCTCCTTCATATCCGGACATGAAGATCGGATATATGAAGATATTTCTGCAGGATTCACGCCACTTGACCGACAAGCTCGCAGCGGCATTTAATTTTCAAATGATTGTGTTTGTATCCGAACTTGAAGACCGGATACAAAGGAGCCTTAGTGTATCCGGACTTGAAGTCCGGATACAAAAGAGCCTTAGTGTATCCGGATTTGAAGTCCGGATACATTAAGTTTGCTTATAAATAGCAAACAGCAGCTCATTTTCGGGGTTGGCTCCATTTTTGCTGGTTTCCCACTCCTTCTCCCCTTTGTTCAGGCTCCGAAATCTCTTCTTCTTGCCCCCTTTTGGCTCCCCATACCCTTTCACATTATCTCAAGACTCTCCTATTCTCCTTTCCCTTCTTCTTCTCCATCTTCACTCCACCAAGAAGGGGAGTACCTGCTGTTGGTGGGTAAAGGGAGGGCTCCATCACCTGTTCCGGCTTCAAGGAGGAGACTACACACTTCAAAGGGGTCCTAAAATCCCAAGGTATGTGCCTTGACACATCTTGTTTCACATATATGAAAATGATAGTGTTTTGAGCATATGTAAAGGGTTTGTTTTTCTTTGCTGATATAAGTGCTAGTTTATTTCCTTCTCTTATATTTATGCCCCATGGAAGCCTTCAAGGTAAGAGAGGGTGTTCATAAGATCCCAAAGGGGGTATGAGTGGTGTTTCATATGATCTTAAGGGATTGTTTAAGTGCTGTTTAGCATGCTTTTGCTCCCCTTCGAATGGGGGAGTTTGTTCCCCCTCATGGTCACTCTCATGTATCCCTCAATCTCCCCCTCTTTCCCTTCTCCAAATGTCTTTTAGATAGCTTTTACACTTGCTTTTGAGGGTGATAGTGGGTATGAAGCGTGTGTGTGCATACATGTGAAATCCCCATGCATGTTTCCCATCCCCCCATGTATTTGTGTGTTGTCTTGTACCCTTAGCCCCCCATTTCCACCCTTCGTCTTTGCTAAGAAACCCCGAAAAGCGACCGGGAGGAGGTTTTCCTCTCACATAGACCACTGTGGGCTCACACAGGAGCCCACGCCACCCATACAGCATCCCAAGAATGGGAGGAGGCAGCACCTTAAGCCTCCCCCCTTGCTTGAACCATTAAAGTCCCAAAAGAAGGCCCAAATGGGGTCTTCTCCGTCTCTTTGAACCTCTGTGGGCTCACACAGGGGCCCACACAATCCCTGGAACCCCCATGGAACCAATCCCGAAAGGCCAAAGCCCAAAAAGGCCATTCCAGGGTGATCCGGTAACTCAGGCCGGATCACCTGAGGCCTAGGCATATCCGGCAACTAAGGCCGGATAACCTAGGGCCTCTGTGTATCCGGCTACTCTAGCCGGATCACCTGCAGACCCTGTGTATCCGGCCTGAGTTGCCGGATACACACAGAAGCCTGGATTTTTGCATGTTGCTGATCCCCTACCGAATTAGGGTTGATTTGTGTCAAAACCAGTAAACCAGCAGGGTTTCCGGGCCACCCGGAAACCCAAGATGGGACTCGGACCGATCGGTCCAACTTGGTACAATAGTGGACCTTCCAACGGGGTCCACCAAGCCCAATGAACTCCAAAGTATGTTAATTAAATAACCTAAGTAAAAAGAACCAATCTAATCGGATGGGCCAAACCCAATGCGGCCCACCCAAGTCTTGCCTTATACATGAATGCATAAACTGCCTGGTTTGGCCGAGACCACGGGTGGGGCCTATCGGGCCCACTAAGCCCATGAACTTAACCAACTTAGGGTTTCAGAACCCTACCTCAGGAAGTCTTGGGCTTTTAAGCCCAAGCCCAGGTAAAGGGCCCCAAGCCCAATGCTTGGCCCATTTTGGCACAATTAACAAAGATAACTTAAACCACTTGGCAAGCAATTATGTGGCTCACTCAAGGGCCCATAAGTCAATCCAGACTCACTTTTGCATGGAACTAAGTTTAATATCCAACTAGAACATTAAATAAAATCAAGTCAAAATTGGACCAAAACCCAAAAGGCCACCCTTGGCCCACCAAGGGTATGTGGGCACAACCAAGCCCACCAAGGAATCCGCGGGCCTTTCAACGGGGCCCGCCCCATGTAGACTCATCTCACTTTAAGTTAAAGAAGATAAAATCAAGTAAGGGGACCCACACCACTTTGGCGGTCCCGCCAGACTTAACCAAATTGAATGCTGGATTAGGAGTCGGGTGAGTGAGAGACCCACTGAGTTGACTCAAACCAGGGAAACTTATGGGACCCGTCACTTGACGGGGTGGACTGGGGTGTCTACGGACTTCCCCAGACCGCAACCAAGAACCTACTTAGAATATCAAGCCGCAGACCACCTAATAGAAAAACCTAGGCACCCAGGTGTCTGCCTGCACCCCATCAGGCAGTGGCGACTTCAATTACCCTTCAGGAGGCGTGCCTACCCGTGCGACCGTGCGCACAGGATGTTCTTAGAAAACGATTGTCAAGCAGCAATCTTTTACATTCTCCCTAAAAAAATCCAAATCGCACATTCAATTATATAATCTCCCTAACAATACATGTATTTACTTTATACCTGATATTTTAAATTTAATTTCTTACAATTAACTATAATATTTTATTTATAGCAACCAAACTTGTGTTGTTCCCTCTTAAATATAAGCGGTACATTATAAGAATAGGTTTGGTAAGCTATGATTAAGATCAAGGTTGAGTATGGATTTGTTACAACTTTTATAGTTAATGATCAAATGTGGTGTATTTTTTTATTTGTTTTTCAAATGATAGGAAGCTAGTTGTTAATTTTTTTTTTCATTCCAATATTCTTGGTAGAGGGATATGTGTAAAAAGTATGAATTGGGGCACATGAATTTTATAGTGATTTATTTATTAATTTAAATAATTAAAAACACAATTAAATATAAGATTTATTAAATTTTATTTTCCTTTTTATATCGTTTTCTATTGAACCTTTAATTATATCATGGATTATTACATGCTATATGGGCCACCCTTTTATGCATATTTAGATAGATCTAGGTTTTAGGAGTGAGATTGCTGTCAAGGGGGTTAAAAAATGTCAGGGATAATTACAGTTTACCCCCTTGAGGTTTTAGACAATGTTACATTTCCCCTTGAGGTTTTTGAATTACTAATTTATCACCTTGAGGTTTGCTGTGCATAACAATCTCCCCTTCTAGAGATACAATATATATTGACAATTTTGCCCTTTATTTTGATTTTTTAAAATTAAATACCAAGATTACCATGTAATGGGTTGGTTCAATATTTAGGAATCGGCTCAAATGAAATAAAAAAAATTAAACCTGACTCACACCTGTATTAAGGGTATTTTGGTACTCAAGGTATAAATAAAAGTTTTTTGACCTTTAAATGTAAATAAGAAGAGGCCAAATTGTCAATTGATATTTTCTCAATTATGATTTTAACTGTCAAACCCCTAAAAAAATGGCAATTGTTACATATAAAAAACCTTAATGTAGTAAAGTGGTATTTTAGAAATCCCAGGGGAACTCGGATTGTTGGAAACCTAAAGAAGTAAATTGTAAACATCCCAAAATGTTATATGATGAAATTAATGAACACTTTTGTGGTAGGCTTTGGGCATTTTGATGTGTTGTCACGAAAGCCAAGTATTTGAAACAGGCCTATGGGATTACTATTAAAACCTCTAAAACTAATATTGATTTGATCCCAAATTGTTTCATGTAATATGGTTCTTTTTTGGACTAGTTAGTCCCATTTCAAATTTGGACTCGTTTAGGTCCTAACAATGCAGACATGCTGTTTTTCCTGCAATTGAATCACACCAACTTGGAGTTCATATAAGCTGAGGCAACCCCATGTTTCACTCACTATTTTAACAGTGAACACGTTGCAGGATTCAAACACGTGTGTACAACTGTTGGAATCGTAGATGGAACGTGGGAGGGCCACCAACTTGGGCCATTTCTATATTTGGACAGGTTAAGATTCAACTAGAAAATGATGATAATATTGGGCTTAATTGCCAAAAAGAGGTGGACCGTGGACCCCACAGGGATCCATGATCAGTACCCATTGAATTAAAACCGACCCCGTGTATCCGGCACCGAGGCAGCGAGGCTCCAGGTTTTCCTTCTCTTCTTCTCGTTGTTCTGTTCTGTTCTCGAATCCGGACTCTCATCTCTTTATCTTATCTGGTGAATCTGTTGAAAAAAAAAATGGAAGAGGAAGGGTCAATTAAGGTTTGCAACAATTCAAAATTTTGTTCGCTCTTTATGGTAGCAGCTTTTGATCTCTGCGATCGGAAGATTCATTCACGAGTTTCCTGTGTTAATTCATCGCTGGTATGTTTATTATGTTGTATCGAGTGTTTTGCAAATATGCTTCGTTTGATTTATTGATTAAGAGGTGGACTTGGTTTAACATTATCGGCTTTAGATGAATGACATTTCGTCTAAAGCTGTTATAGCTGCTGCCATTTCAGGGCTGTGAGGATTCTAGTGAGACTTGGAATTTCGTTGGCATTGAGATTCATATGTGTATAGGATTTTGGACTCGCTTTTGTTGTGTCAATTGGGTTTATAACAATGTTAGGGAAGTGATCATAGAGGAATGAGGGCAATAATGTATGCTGTTGAAAGTGAATTTTCTTTCGTTTGAGTGGTTTAAAACTTATAAAACGAGGATTTGAAATATCTTGTAATGATGTCCTGCCTCTCTCTAAGACTTGGTTTGGGGAATAGGCATGTTGTATTTATGATTGCATTTCATGATCATGTTAGGAGTATCTGTATATATACTGCATGTGAAACTCAGAAATAGATTTACAATTGACATACCTTGATAAAATCTTTTCAGGTCAAACCCACTCTAAAAGAACATTTTTACTTGATAAGTACCGTGATGCTGTCATTCATTGGATGAAAGCAATTGTGGAGGGTCTGAGGACGTTGAGGCATATTTTGCTCAAGGCTAGATCTTTGGGACTTTGACATGAATACTTCATTCATAAGAGTCCCAAGATTAGCCAAATTTTTGGCATATAAATTGGCAAAACAGAAAGTGTGTAAATCAGTATCTTTTCTTGGAATTCCTACTATGGAGATGAGGAGTAATTGTTTTTATGAGAGATAGAGTATGAGAGATAGAGAGAGAGAGAGAGGGTAGGGGATACCCTTGGTTACTTGAAGGGTGTCCAGTGTAGTATGTTGTTTGTTTTTCTATTAATGAAATTTTCATTTACTTATCAGAAAAAGTACTGTAATTACCATTTTCTGAAAGGAATATAAACTGTGAGGTTGTTTGGAAAATTATGTACCTGAGTTAGGATATCTCTATCAGGTTTGTAAAAATTTTGGGCATTGGGAACTGTATGGATGAAACCAAACCACAAATCAGGCCTCTACAGATACTGTATGAGTAAATTTTCACTAAAGATGACTGGTTTTCTTTTAATTTTCTTAAGCATTGATTTCTTCACATAAAAATACTTCATAGTTCATATAGGTTTGCACAACATTAATTTCATGGTGGAGGGGATGGATAAGCTACTGTTATAATCATACATTGCATTACAAGAGGTGAAGTTATTCAAATTTGTTTCCCTAATGGTATTGTCTCTTGTTGAGAAGTGATCTTTGTTTTGGATTTTAACACTTGATTGTATCATCTCTTGTTTTGCCCATTTTCTTTCAATGAATAACAAATAGAAATCCAGAACCAAATGATGATATACGATTTCTCGTATCATCAGGAGTATAATAGCCCATATCCTCAAAATTATAATAGAGATGTTATTAAGTTCTAAATATTATATTTGAGAGGTCTTGCTTTTGTTGAAGTTTCATTGTTCTAAGGCTGCAGAAAGACAACATTATTGTCCAGACAAATTAAGTTCAGGTTATTTATGATATCATTGAAGTTCTATCGTTCATTAGGAGTTCTGGAAGAACTACCCATCTCAGCATGGTTCAATTTTAAGACTTAGGAGTTCTGGAAGAACTATTTTTTCTGTGTGGAATTTGGCGATGTTAATTGACTTGTGTTAACCACCTAGATCTAGATGAATTGATGTGTAGGTACTCACACCTTTCATGTCCTAGTAGTGGCTGGGGATTTTCTGACCTTCTGCCTTTTAGTTAAGCTACTATTGCACAGGGAAAGGTTTTAGTTATCCGTTCTGTGTTGCATTGTGGACCCTGCCAAAACCAACACATACTAGTACATACTCACTGATACATATCGGTCTATGGCTAAAGCTATGGTTAATCAGAGAAAATTTTGTCTATATTTGAAACTGTGGCACAGAAGAGTCGTGGCTGAGTTATCTGGTAAGCAAGGATATTAACTCCCACAAGGTGCTGACAAGGCTGTCTTACTTTACAATGAAGTATTGGATACAGTAAGACAGCATTGTGAAGTACAGGATTAGAAGTTATATATGAAGTTCAATTTAGGTTTCAACTTTGATCAGTTTCTAAACAACCAGTAACTGAAGCGCGTCTCTCTTGATACTTTCCTAAATATGTGTCTGAAAAATATTCTCTAGGCAAATTCATCAATATAAACAGGCAACATAGAATGATTCAGTTTTATATGTTTACACTAAATCGCGAAAAACACAGTGAGACATATCATAGGTGGGAAACTTTGTAGTTTTTTACCATCATTTTCATGACAGTCAGATGGTGGTGACAGACGTTAACTATTGTAAACTTGTACCAATGTTTACTCTTCTAGCTTGAACTTTCCGAGTATGAAACCAGAGCTTATTTTCTTTTTGCTTTAACATGTAACAGATGTCATTTATTAAATTCATTTTATTTACAAGTGGTGAAAATTACATATTCTTTTATATAGAGTATTTTTAACTTGTCTCCCATTTGTAATATTAAGCATCCCTTACGTACACATTCCCCGTTGTAATTTTGAGCACATAGAATGAGTTAAACTTCTAGAAAAACTAGTAATGTACCAAAACCTCTTACACCAAATTTCCTGGCTAATCACTGAGGATGGTGATAGTCACTTTTGAGTACTAACACTATATTGGATTATGAACTTTCATGTGAAATGCTATATGTAAATTCCTATATAGAAAATAATATAAGCTTAACGGATTACAAGATTTTTCTCTCCAGTAATATTAGGAACATTGCATCTTAGGCTTTTGCATGATAACCAGCTCCCCAGATTTTTGGAAGAAGAGCAAAGCAGATTATTTTAGCAATACCCTTTTAGAATGCCTAAAATGAATATGGTAGATGTCTTGCTCATGCCTCCTTTCCTCATCATCCAAGCCTTCCTCAAGTTTTAAAGGGCATGAAAGTTCATCTCCTCCAAAAACTTGAGGTATACACCTCAATGCGTGCACCATGCTTTCTTATATTTTAAATTATTAAGTAACAGAAGATGACAAAAGTTTTTTTGTATATGGTATTGTTTGGAACCTTCTTTTTAGAATGTATTTGGAACTTAGACGAACCCAAGGTTATAAACAAAAATACATGTCTTCAACACTAGACATATAGTATCCTATTTTGAGAATTCTATATAGGGTCAGGGGACTGTGAGACGATCCCTTTGCGACATTACATAATACTCTAATCTTAAGCAGTCCCAGTTCAGACTGGCAGTAACAAATTTTTTTACGTTTTAAAACTTGCTGGATTAAAGTAATCTGTGACGAACTTTGCCTTGTCCATGTCAGTTGAAACTACTTGCCATAAGGCTGAGGCTGCAAAATCCAGTTGCTAATGAGTAAAAAGTTGAAAGAGAATGTTATATGCAATATGTGCCCAGGAACTTATTACTTCCTTTCTTTTCTCATGAAGATGTTTCTTAACCAACAGATAAACGTTGTCCTGTGAAACATGAATGTTCTGAATTTAGCTCATTTTGACATGCCACTAATTTTAATTTTCTTTCTGTCTGTATATTATTTTACGGTTTTATTTGGATTCTTCCACTTGAAAGGTATCACATCGTAGATGATCACTATTTTTTCTGTGTGGAATTTGGCTATGTTAATTGACTTGTGTTAACCACCTAGATCTAGATGAATTTATACTTGGGGGAATCTGAAAGCATGCAACCGGGGCAGTGTATGATGAGTAGGTAATTATGTAATGATCTAGTTGGTTTTCAAATGGATTTGAAACCACAACTGATATAAAACGGAAGGGAAAGAGACCGTAGTTGCAATATATGTGTTGTGCGACCATGTCAAAAAATAATTAGACCAGTTGGGATGCCCATACTTTTCCTGAATTCACCTATTGCATTGTATTCCAAGATGATGGATAAGTGTTTTTTACCCCTTTTTCAGGGGCTGCTGTTATGCTTTACTGTAATTTCTTGAGATCTTTCTGTATTTGTTGTGAAAAAAAAATCTAGGGGCGTATTCTGTATTGAGGAGAACAAGAAGTCGTCCGAGTTCAGTGGTCAAACAGGGAAAGAAACCAAATCCAGACAAAGAACAAAAGAAACAGTAGCGGTTGATGTGACCACAGAGAGAGAGAGAAAGAGAGAGAGCGAGAGAGAGAGAGAGAGTCTGAGGTGAATTTGACACGACACCCTAGCAATTAAACATGAAGTTTTATTCATGGGAGGAGGAATAGAGAGAGAGAGCATTACCGGGCAAAAGGGAAGTAAAGGGTGGTGACGGGCTTTAAAGTTGCAGAAAACTCGCAGGGAAGGAAGCTTTAATGAATGATTACTTTAATGGGGAGGAAAAGGCCTGCCTCGTGTGAGACAAAAACACTCCCCCCCTTCTCCCCCTATATTCCTGTCGCTGTTGCTCTTAGGAGCTATTCACATACGCAAATGGAGCATCACGAACAGTCTTCACAGTTCTGTGGTCGCTTTCGCTATGGTTCTATCCGTAATCTACTTTTTTGCAGCTGGGTGCTATTGGCTTTCTTTACGATCTTGTTTAGATTTTGTTTGGACTTTTATGGCTCACGTGAAACCCTCAAAATCTTCCCCCCTCGTTAGCAATCTCTCCTCATAATTCCTTTTCTATATTTTCTGAAGACGGTCAACTTGACAAGAACTTAAGTAACTTTACAGTTATGTATTAGCTGAGTGATTCGGTGCTTGATTATCCCATCCTGTCGGGCACCTGCTACTGTAGACGAGACAATTGATTAAACCTCAACCTCTTTTCATGCAAGGATGTGTGGAATTTAATGGACATTATCATAATTTAATGGTTTTTTGTGATACTTTAGGTGCTAGTACAGCTTGCTTGAAAATATATAAAGGTTTTGTGAAGTCTTGTTATTGTTCAAACCCACAAGAGTGATCGCTTGTTATATGCTTGATCTTTGGGCAAGTATGGCCCGTTTGAATGGATGGATTGCCAATTGGGAATCAAGAATTGTTCCTCTGGATGGCATCTGTGCTTTTTTTTTTCCTTTTTGTCAGTCAAGCACCAGATGTCCAATTTCAAAAATCCTCAATACAGTAGGATGGAATAGAATATTTCAGTATCATCTGACAGACAGACAAACAGGAACTTCTAACAAGAACAAGTGAATAATACTGGCAATGTAGGTCACCAGACTGATAAAATGATTCTGAAAGCAACCCAAAATAGGTAGAAAAAGTCTTTGATGATCGGGGAACTGACGACGCTGTTCTCTAGAATGCAGACTGCTGGATTGGAGAATAAGGCCAATCTAATCTAATTGGGCCAGCTTCGAGGGTTTTTGGGGAACAAGGCCAATCTAATCTAAGATTCTTCGAGTGAAACAGTCCCAATTTGATGGTTATTTTTAAAACTGATGTGGACTGATGATCGGCCACACTTAACTGTATTGCCGTTGAATCCCTCTCCAAAGCAACGTCTCAGGGCCCGGGCTGATGTTCTTGAGCCCAACAAAATATTCTTGCAAGGGCCCTCTTTTTAACTGTTTTCTACTGTAGCCTCTTCACATTCCCTTTCTCTGAGAGAATGGAAGAGTACGTCCCGACGGAATGAAATCCTCTGCTATGTTTCCCTGATGTGGCCATAGAATGCTGCCATGTGGACCATCTCACAGCGGCTGTTTTTTCATATGTTATAAACGTATTAAGTGGGTCCCACATGAAAAAACAGTGGTCATGAGATCCTCCACATGGCAGCATCTCCGTGGGGACACATATAAGCGAATTGTGTCACATTACAATGCTCCAAATGTTTGATAATAACAAGAAAGAACGAGCCTGTACTAAAACAAGTAACAACCGGCCATTCTATGCCGAGAAAAATTAAGGAAGCAACTTCATGTGCTTGTGCCTTTCTATTCTCGTGTTTGTTTCTTGTTTTGACGTAATAGACTAATTCATATACTACAGCCCTCAGGCCTTATCGTTTCTCTACAAAATATAGACTGGTTGGCTGAGCAAACCAAAGGTATTTTATGCTTATCTGGAAATGATAACATAGTGGATCCATTAAAATGGTGGAAATTGAGAAATAAAGGAATTGCTTAATGAATTAAAAATGGTGAATTCTTTGCAAGCTAACAGACAGATCCCAACGTGGCCGGCCTTTCTTGATCTCACAAAATCCCGGCATATTCTCAACCGGAAACATATGTTCTAAACAAAAAAGGACAAAAATGGCGGATGTAACACTGACCGTCTCTATTCTTTTAAAGTGCAGCGCAGGAGATCGTCATGAACAAGGAGCTAGGCACACCAAAAGATCGATAATGGATGACAAAAGGGTGGTACTAGTTACCGGTTGTGCCAAAGGCGGCATCGGTTACGAGTACTGCAAGGCCTTCGCAGAGCAAAACTGCCGTGTCTTTGCCTCCGATTTGCCGGGACGCACCGACGACATGTCGGACCTCTCGTCCGATGGCGTCGAGACATTAGAGCTAGACGTCACGTCCGACGAGAGTGTAGCGTCGGCGGTTTCCTCCGTCATGGCCAAGTGTGGTCGAATCGACGTTGTGATCAACAATGCTGGGATAGCAAGTGCAGGACCCTTGGCGGAGCTTCCACTCGAGGCCATTAGAAGGGCTTGGGAGATCAACACATTGGGGCAGTTGAGGGTGGTGCAGCGCGTTGCACCCTACATGGTCGCACGGCGAAGTGGGCGTGTAGTGAATGTAGGGAGCGTGGTGGGGATGGTGCCGACACCTTGGGCGGGGTCCTACTGTGCGAGCAAGGCAGCTTTAATGGCCATGTCGAACAGCTTACGTGTGGAGCTGAGTCCATTTGGTGTCGACGTGGTGCTGGTGCTTCCTGGTGCTATACGTTCGAACATCGTAGGCAAAAATATCAGGAGCATGCAGGATTATGACTGGAAACTCTACAGTCAGTTCAAGGAGTCCATTGCTAACAGGGCCAGGGCGTCTCAGAGCAGCAAATCCACCGATACGACCGTGTTTGCGAGGCATGTAGCGAGCAAGGTTTTGAGCCCTAAACCTCCGAAGCAGATAATGTTTGGGCACATGACTGGATTGTTTACCTTTCTTTCCTGGTCACCCCTTTGGGTGAGAGATCTCTTCTTCTCTACTCGATTTAACATAAAGAAGCTCTGAAGTGCATGCACTAGTTATCATTGAGATGAGATTAACTACATCTTCATGATGGGAAAGTTTGTATCAAATTTATATTACAGAAACTATTTGATGCATGCTTTAAAATTTGGGAAAAAGGAAGTTCTATAGTGTATCACAAGGTTTAAGTTGTGATCATGAAATTTCAATTTTGGATGATGGCATGAAACAAAAGGTTATATATATAATAAATTTCTTTCTAATTTTTGATGAAAAGGTAGTAACCAAGAACTATATATGATTGATGAAATGCCCAACTATAACTGGAGATATCGATCTAAGGTCTTTTCAATGATATTAAATTTTCTTTATTACTAAATTTATTTTCATATAATTAATCAAAGTTTTTTCATGATTAATATGATATTGATTTCAAGTCATTTGCACCATATAGGACAATGTAATATAGGATAAATTACAAAAATCTCAACTAAGGTTTGTACTACTTACACATACCTCCCTTTATGTTACTGAAATAACACTTTACCACGCTCAAGAGTTATAGAAAGGTTACACTCAGGGCCCCTCAATTTAACAATCTTTAAGTATAAGAAGACGAATTCATCATTTAAATTAAATTTTTGGGGAACTTAAAAAAGGATTAAAAAAGAGAATAAATAATTTTTTGATGACCAAAAAAGAAGGTAAAGAAAGAAAAAGAGGTAATTTTATAATAAAGAAGAGGACATTTAAATAAAAACAAATAATCCCCACGTTTTTATAGGGAAAATTAAGTTTTAGTGATACTTTTTCAACATAATTAAAATTTCAGTCAACAGAGTTCTAGGTTTCAATTTTTAGGATAATTTTAGTGATATTTTTACCGTTAAATGAAAGAATTTCCTTATACCACTTAGTTAAATTGATGCACAAGTCATTGTAAGAGCATTCTCGAAAGAATAGGGCTTGTGATAAAAGAATTCCCTTATACCACTTAATTAAATTGATGTACAATTCATTATAAGGCATTCCCAGAAGGTTGTGATAGTAAAATATTATTAAGATTTAATTATTTTGATAACAGTTCTCTAAAAACTGAAACCCGTAATTGTGCTAACTAAATTTTAGTTATTTTCAAAAAGTGACACTAAAAATTAATTTTCCTTTTTTTGGTGTTATTTGGGAATCATGAAGGGAGACACGTGTTATTAGTGCACACTTCAAAGAAGGTTCCACTAATTTACTCCATAAATATTAGATTTATTGGAATACTTTCATATTTCATTTTCTCCCTTAATGGTCCAAATCATGATCAGCTGCATATTATATAGCAACCCGCGCAATGGTGCAGCTGCATGCTCCCCCGCATTTGCAACTCCGCTAAAAGACAACAAAGTTGACCATGTAAACCAGCTCTACGAGACTACGACAGTAGGATAGCAAAAATAGGATCCAATAGATTTCCTCCTGCATACCATTTTGTCCTACACCGGAGTGGTAAGCCCTGCTCTTTAGTTCCTATCAGTCCTCTTTTACAGGAACCCTGATTTAAAGCCCTAAAGATGAAGGACAAATGATCTAATAATGCAGTTAGTTAATTATTTTAATACCCAGTAACCACCAACTGAGGGACTCAGATTGCAGACTAACCCAATATAAGGCCTAGCATGTTCCAGTCATAGAGGGCAAAATCAAAATGGCTCGTGAATGGCAACGACGTTTCAGCAAACCAGGTTACTGAAAAAGAGTAGCAGAACTGTTTGAGGCAGACAAAGCAATAAGAGAAAAGAAGCATTAGTGCATCACCATTTAGTAGCTCCTATCCATTTGTTTCCCACTAAAAGGTTTGTGAAAAAGAAAGGAAGCAAATGGTGTTGGGTCACGCATTATTTTAGGGAAGAGCCCCATTGCTGGTGGATCCACTCATCATTACCATAATCAAAAGAGACTTCCCTCTCCACTACATTCTCTTCCTCTGTTGTACGTTTTCCCTCCCAAACTCTTCTTTCCAAACCAAATCATTCATACCGGAAAATCTGTCCCCTGAACTCCTTCATGCACATTTGCATGCAAAACCTTAGAAAAAGAAAAAAAAAGAAAACCCCAAACATAAAGAAAAATAAAGGTGAAACCCTTAAAAATAGCAATACAATTAAGAACAAAAAGTGAACCCCCCCCTCCCTCAATTGGATTTTCTCTCCTTGTTTATGAGGAAATTGAAAAAGAAAAATTTGATAAACTGAACTCACACAAGTGCTTAATCTCGTTTGTGTGTAATGGGCTTAGGGATAATCTAGTAGGTTATATCCTGTTTCAGTAAAAAGGCTTTCATCCAGGGACCCTGTGCTCATCATTTCGGGAATATTTCAAGTTAATCAGGGAGACCCACGATTACTTTTTGTCTATGTTGACTGAATTGAAGTTCCTCGAAGAAGAGCAAAGAGCGAGATTCTGTAACAAGTATAATAAGTTTCTCTTGTTTTTCTTCCATTTGAATTATTTTTCAATTCGATTAATATCATTCAATATCTTTTGTATTTTTCTTCCTTGTCATGGGATTTTTAAAGCCACCTTAATGCTCCCTACAGTCTAATGTCAACTTTTTTCCTTTTTCCTGAAGGGGCGGATGTGTTTTTTATTTTTGAAACCAAGCTGGTTGCAGGGTCTAGTTAATTGAAAGTGAAAACAATAGATTTAATCAGATGCTCGGGTTGCAGGCTCGTACAGAGGCTGTACTGTTTTGAAGTGACTAGATGGACAGTTGTCTTCCCTGTCAAATCTATCTAAAATCCCCGAGACTGTTAAAAAAAAGAAAAGCAAACCAGTTTTGGTTGTCTGACCCCGGCCCTATGACAAACCGGTGGTAGATATTAGATAAGCTAGCAACACAGAGAGAGAGAGAGAGAGAGGGGCTCGGTTAGTACACAAGATTACTAGTCTTGTTTACAAGTCTTGTTTTTAACGGGAAAGAAGAAGAAATTACGGGGTATTCGGGGGGTAATGTGCGTCAAGTAAACCCATATGAGAAACGAGTTACAGTTCGAATGTCTGGGTACAGCTTATGGTCTTCTTTTATGACAACTGGGGCTTTTCTGGTAGGGTTTAAGAGCAAAGATAAAAGGCAGAGAGATCAAGGCAAGCGGGATAGCAAAAGACGTGGTCTTTCTCAGATACACAGATCCCTATATGGAATGCAGGAGGGTTAGGCTGCATTGTTCGCTGGAACCCCTTCTTTTTGTTGTTTAAAGAGACTTGTTTTATTCTCTTGAGAGAGAGAGAGAGAGAGAGAGAGATTCTGGGGAGTGCGTAGATTCAGCAGTTTGGTTTGCTTAGATGGATAAATTTCTTCCATGAGGTCTGCTGCTAGAAAACAAAAGGTCCAGTTTTCAAATGGAGGGAAGCAAGAGATTTTGAAATGATTAGCATGTTTCTTCTCCAATGATTGAGTATCGTTGCAGCAAGAATCTCTGGATTTGAGAAAGTAGATTTGAGAGAGATAAAGACAGGAAGAGAAGAAGAAGATGAAGTCCTTGAATAATAATAACAATGGCAACAACAATAATAACTGGTTGGGTTTCTCTCTCTCTCCTCATGTGAAGTTAGATGTTTCATCTGACCCTCATCATCGTCACCATCAACACCAGACTCCGTCTCCTGCTGGTTCTAATGCTGTTCCAACTGCCTTCTTTCTTTCTTCCTCTCACCTAAATAACTCTGGAATCTGTTATGGAGCTGAAGGAGAAAATGCTGGCTTCTACTCTCACTTATCTGCAATGCCGCTCCGGTCGGACGGGTCGCTATGCATCATGGAAGCTCTCAGTAGGTCACAAACAGGTCTCTACTTCTTCTTCTGTTTCGCTCTTTTGGGTATTATTTATTTTCAGCTTTGAGACATTGTTTCTTAACCCAGTGGATCCTTTTGGTCAATCTTTTTCTTTTTGTTAAGGTATGGTGCCAACTTCGTCCCCAAAGTTGGAGAACTTCTTAGGTAATGCAGCCATGGGAGCCCATCAATACGGAAGCAATGACAGAGAAGTCATGGCTCTTAGCTTGGACAGCATGTATTATCACCAAAACAGTGAGTCTGAGACCAGCAGCCACCAGTCCCAAAATCTTTTCCAACATCCATTTAGGCAGCAGCAGCAGCAGCAGCAGCAGCAAGGGCAGATTCAAGTCCAACAACACCACTATTACTCTGGTCTAACGGGCCATGAGATGTACCAGACACCATTAGAGGAGCCCAAGGAAACCCAGCTTTCAGAATGTAGTCTCCAGCTCCCGTCGATGGCCGTCGAAGGAATCCCTGGCTTGAAGAACTGGACGGGGAGGCAATATCCAACCAATCATGCGTTAGAGGAGAAAATGACTGGTTGCATGGGTGATGATGGAGGAGGTTCTGGTCCTGTTGGTGTAATGGGATATGGGGATTTGCGGTCTCTGAGCTTGTCCATGAGCCCTGGTTCGCAGTCTAGTAGTGTCACAGCTCCCCAGCAGATTTCACCCGCTGCAACCGATTGCGTGGCCATGGAAACGAAGAAGAGAGGATCCGGAAAAATGGGTCAGAAACAGCCTGTCCATAGGAAGTCTATTGATACATTTGGACAGAGAACGTCACAGTATAGAGGTGTTACAAGGTTAGTTGTAATAGTTTCCTTCTCTTTATTTTCTTATTCTTTCCCCTGTTTTTCCCTTTTAATCTTTCAATGTAACCTTAGTGGGTGTACATGAATCAGGCATCGGTGGACTGGGAGATATGAAGCCCATCTATGGGACAACAGTTGCAAGAAAGAAGGACAGACAAGGAAAGGAAGGCAAGGTCAGTCAAGAAATCAAAACCCGTTTGCAGTATACATTTGGAAGTATTAGATTACATAATTGCAGTTTTGGGTCCCTTTGTTCTTAGCCTGACTGCTTTTGCCTTTTTTGTTTGTCATGTTCTTTCTGTTCTGGTGCCATTCAAATCATTCTCTTCAGTTTATTTGGGTAAGCCTCTTTTCCAACAGCAATGAAAGATTCAGCATAGATATTCCCGTTTCCATGAATTTACATTACATCACTTGAAATTATGGATTTCAGGAGGTTATGATATGGAGGAGAAAGCTGCGAGAGCTTACGATCTGGCAGCCCTCAAGTATTGGGGACCTTCAACACATATTAACTTCTCTGTACGATTTGATTCCACTTTTATGTTATTTTTTGCTGATTTTGATTTTGAATTTTTTTTGTTTTTGTTTACTCACATCTAGTTTATTTGCTACTGCTGCAGTTGGAAAATTATAAAGAAGAACTGGAGGAAATGAAGAATATGAGCAGGCAGGAATATGTTGCTCACTTGAGAAGGTAAAGCCAGCCTCCCCATTCATTTGATTTGCCCTGCATTTGTATGCTCTTGGCAATGTCACCTGTTATTATCTTCCTTGCAGGCGAAGCAGTGGGTTCTCGAGGGGTGCTTCAATGTACAGAGGAGTTACAAGGTCTTACTACATTCTTATCGCATTGAACACATTTCCTAGAAGGAAGTTTGGTCTGAGTCTTTGTTCCTTGCTTTTCTTTTTCTGTAGGCATCATCAACATGGGAGATGGCAAGCACGGATTGGCAGGGTTGCAGGAAACAAGGACCTTTATCTTGGGACATTCAGTGAGTTCTTCTAAAGCTTAATTCTTGGACTGAATCTCATTCTGTTTGTATCAGATATTTTACTAATTATATTTGTTGTCATATTTTCAAAAAGTTAATATAACAATGGCAAAGTGATCCCTATGGGCTCTTGGGACCCTTAAAGGAATTTTAAAGGCCAATTTTTCTGGGACCTTGCTCTTACACCACTCGTCCTTTTAGTTAGTCACTGTGCTGCTTTTATAAGGCTGATCATCATCTCGTCTACTTTAAGATTCTTGTATATATTTGGCTGATTTCCAGTAAGAGTGAACTTTTATAAGGCTGTTATTTCAGAAAAGAGAATAAAGAGAGAGAACATGGTTTTTCTAGACTTAGATTCCCTGTCAAAAACTAAATTTCAAGATTTTAACCTACTCTACCATTGTCATTGTTTGAACTCAAGTTCCCGCTAAACTTGCTTTTCAGGCACCCAAGAGGAAGCAGCAGAAGCATATGACATAGCTGCAATAAAGTTCCGCGGGGTGAATGCTGTCACTAACTTTGACATTGTAAGATATGATGTGGATCGGATTATTGCGAGTAATACATTACTTGCTAGAGAAGATGCTAAGCGAAACAAAGAGATAGATTCCGGTAATGAGGTTGTCGATCACCAAATTATTGGTTACAACAGCAATGGAGAGGCAATTCTATCCAATGAAAAAAATGAGGGTGGTTCAGATTGGAAAATGGTTCTCTATCAGTCCTCTCCCCAACAACCAAATCCCTGTATTGAACCACTTGATCAGAAACCAATGAATATCGGGAACTACAGGAACCAATCTTTCTCAATGGCCCTGCATGATCTTATTGGGATTGATACAATGAACTCATCCCAACAGCAACAAGAGCTGAATGATTCGGCCAAGCTAGGTGTCCATTTGTCAAATGCATCATCGTTAGTTACCAGCTTGAGCAGCTCAAGGGAAGGCAGTCCTGATAAAACTAGCCTCCCGAAGCTCTTTGCACTGCCCGAGCCATCCTCCAAGTTCAATAGTGCTACAACTACTGTTAATTCTTGGATCCCATCATCCCAGCTGCGGCCTGCGATTGCAATGCCGCATGTGCCTGTCTTTGCAGCTTGGACTGATGCATAACCTGCTGTGAGGGTAAATGGTAATCCTGGAGTGTTTTGCATCAACCGAAAGAGATAGACAGAGAAAGACTGGGGAAGAAAAGGAATATTGTGGTGGGTAAAAGGATGAAAATCATGGTTTAACTGTGTAGTTTTAAGTGGATGAAATAGGTCACGAATGAAGTTTTAGGTGGGACCAATTATCTCTGTAAACAAAGTTTGAAATTTTTTTTTCAAACAGATCCTTTGGATCATTTTGGATGAACATCTTGCAAAACAGTGAAGGGATGTTAAATATGCCAACAATTAAATTCCAAGAAATGATGTTTGCAATATTGGATGACCCGTGCATAATTAACTACTGCTTTTTTAGTTTTTGTCCCTGCTAAGTACAAAACCAGCTCAATGTTTCCCAATAATGCAAAACATGTCTTTTGACCACACTGTTTTCTCATCTTATACCCCATCATCACATCTGGTCTTCATATCTACACAAACACCATCATTACCATTCCTCTTTTCCTATCAGAGCTTTTGTCAAAGGTAACGGATATGCCATTCCATTATTCAAAAAGCTTGATATGGGTTCCAAAATGAAGACTTTAGTTGGTATGGCTTAAGATTTGATTGACACATTACAGGGACTTCCACCTCCTGTTCTTCTAAAAGTCTTGCTGGTTAAAAACACTTTAGCTTTATTTAATTCCACTAACTTAGAACCAAAGATGTTGATCACTTTAGCTAAAAAGCAATCTCATGTCCTTGTGTGGACAACAGAGAGCAATTCATTTTGTGTAATTGCAGGTAATATCCCTTTATACTTTGAGCCCAAGACTAGACACATTAAAATCACCTCAATTATGCTCAACATTGCTAGTTTTTTTTTAGCTTTGACATGGAAGATCTGGCCAAAAATAGCTCAAGTTTAAGTCTGGGGGCCAGGAGGGATATATGGGGGATATATTGTTTTTTGTGGGAAAGACCTAGCTGTGTATGCAGTACTCACCCCTCTGCAAAGCCTAGGCATTATTATTATAATTTTCTTGAATAAATTTATTTTTAAGTGACTTGATGCTATTTGTAGTGACCAAAATAAGTAGAGGCAGAGCTCCTCCAACATAAAAGGGGCGACCATTACCAACTCTAACAGGCATCATATGTTAACATTGTCGACAATGGTCAGTCAGTTTTGTCTTTTCACGCCTGAATTATTTCTGGTTCTTCTTCAGTAACTCGCATTAGTTGCAACCTCACATTTTAGATGAGGTCAGATGCTCTGGATGGAACCAGTGTAAACCATTTTTCAATTAAGAAGACTCTCTCAAAAAGAAGATTTTCAGTGTGTTGAGTGGGGTATTGCAGTGTTGAGTTTGCATGCCCTCCAGCTTGGAGGTCATGAAGAATCCGTCTTTAGGAAGGATCCAAAAGAAAGGAAAATTAACAGTGACTAGACAAAGAAGCAAGAAGACATTTATTTCTAAAGGGGAGGAACTAGCAGCAATAATACAACCAAGAGAAAAAACAGTACTGAGTATCAAAGTCAAAAAGACTGCAAGGCCTGTGGGAAGAAAGAAATGACCATCTTTTGTCATGAAGGACTAATAATATATTTAAGTTCAGCACGTACAAATACAAAACAGGGACTATCATGACATAATGGCCCAAGTCTGTATTAGGTGGAGTTATTGTTCTGATCAGAAAATATGTTTAAGTCCATGTGAAGTTGGTTGGTGAAGGAGCAGGTTTCTCGTAGTTGGCATGGAGCTGGAAAACAAGGATATTACTTACAAGTTACAACTAATTAGAGAAGTTTACAAGGATGATGTTAATGGAATCTTCCTTAAAAAATTAATAGTGAAAGCTAATCCAACAAAAAGGGAGTATATTAAATGTAATTTATGCCAAAATCTTGGAATACCCAGTTGGAGAAAAAGATAAATAGAAGGGAGAAGACTGTGCTTTATTTACCACATGGTTCAGCTGGTTAGCAAAAGGAAGTATGGAATATGTTTTCTTCCGATTAGGTGCAGGAAGGGTTAAAGGCTGAGTAGGAGGATGAACTAATTGGAGGGAAGGGGCCATGACTGTTTCTCTCTCTCTCTCTTCTTTTTTTTTTTTTGGGTATCTTTTTTCCACCATTATTTGGAAGGTCAAGGTACGAGCTTTTGCCTTTTGTGGGTAGATTAGGAAAGGGGCAGCATTTGACTGGATGGTCATGAGGCCCCCATGATGAAAGCATTTTCCTTTTGTTAGTTTGTCGTTGAACAATGTAAACTTCTGGTTGAGAGTGGACAACAAGAGGACGCTTGGTGGATCTTACTACTCTCGCTGCTGGGTTTGAGCTTTTCCCTTTAATGAAGGGAGGTGATAGTGAATAGGTCGAACCCAGTTTTTGTTACGTCCAGCCTTTGTGGGCTTTTCTTAAGTCCGCCTGGGAAGAACCAAACTTTTTTTTTTTAAAATTTATGTTTTGGGCAACTTGCATGGGAAGAGCTTAAGGAAGCAGTTTGAGAATGCCGTTTAGGAAAGCGGTAGAGAATTGTGATGTTCATATTTTAAGGCATGGATTTAAAACTTGCCCTCGTCAAATAAAAGAAATTGTGCTCTACATTTTATCACCAGCTGAGAATTTGCAAGTCGCTCAAGTTGCTCAAGTTGCCACTGTGTGACAGACCATGGGTCCCCTCTTTGATTGGCACTACCTAGGGAAGTACGTCTAATGGGTTGGTGTGTTACTAGTTATGTGCCACGCAGGCAGTGGTCATAACAAATGTATCAAAAAAAAAAAAAAAAAAAAAAAAGGAAGAAAAAGAAAAGGCTTAAATGAGCACTTCATCAGATTTTATGGGGAAATTTTTTTTTGTCTCAAAAGGGGTACTAACAGATGTTACCGTGCCCGTGGTCTCTGACACAAAAGAGTGTAGGACATGTTGATGTTTATGGCTGTAGGGCACGACTGGTGGAGCCAAGACCTATAATATCAACATTTCTAGGGATGAATGGTGTAGGAGACCGTTTCATCTGGTGGCACTCAGTGGTAAACATTAAACGTGCGGATGGATGCCCCTTTTTAACAAGGGGGTCCACACCCAAAAAAAGATTCCAGTCGTTAGTTTCATTGAACCGCCAGATTTTGGCTCTAAAGGAAATGTGTTTACGGTGTGGGGGCACAAGGTGCATTCCTGTTTAGTGCACAAAATATATTAATGTGAATGATAGGGCTGTAAACGAGCTGAGCTTTGCCCAACTGGGCTTGGGCTTATAAACTTTTCAGAATGCTAGAGAGTGGGACAGGTTTGTTAAAAAAAAATTTGTCTCAAGCTTACTAACATTTCTTAGGCTAAAGCTATGCTCAATCCAAATTATATTCCATATGAACTTCAAATGTTGATTATAAATCTGCAAAATATATATGATTGAGACATATATAAATTTGAGGAAGAATTAGAAATTACCAATTATATTATTTCAAAAATCCAGAATTATAAATATATCATATACTCACTAACAAAGAACACTTTTATTGAAAGCTCAAGGTTATTTCACACATCACGAACCTAATTTTTTAGCTAAAGCTCAAATAGTGCGAGTTGAGCCCAAGCCTGATTCCGAGCTTGTTGACGGTCGAATATCAATGATGAAATCGTCTGTTGCCGGGTTGATGTTGCAGACCATGCAACACCATTAGATGCTGCCACGTGTAGGATCCAACGGCAGCTGCAACAAATTTCAACCCTGAATATCGTGACGAGGATTAAAGTTAATACCAAGCAATGAGCATGATGAGCGTTTATTTAGGCAATGTGTATTCTTAAAATAGATATGGAACAAAATGAAGTTGGCATATAATGAAACAAGACAATAACGATATTTGGTTATGCCTCAAGATGTTGCCAAAAAAGGGTTTGGAAGAATATCCTATTAACATGCCTTCTGATTTCATTGGATCGGGTGCTTCTAGGAGTGTCTAGATCCATATGATGGTCCACAATAGATTGTCATTTTCCATTGATTCTCACTTTATCTATTTGAAGGGTCACCGTTCAGGGAGTCTCCTTCAAACACCACACAAAAATTCATTCTCGTGACTGGGAACGGATTTGGGACTCAATCGCAATCGTAATCGCCATTGGGTCCTGATTCGAGACTCAATCCACCTGTCCGTCTACAACTTTCTAGATTACTCTGTCGCAAATCAAAATCTCTTTCTTCATTGGAAACTCACCATGGTTAATCTTCCGTCTCAGTGCATTCAACTTCTGAGATGGCGACTTTGTCCGTTGCTTCTTCATGGGCTCTCAAGAATAACCCAGTTTCCATGGTTTCGTCTTTCTCTAAACACCCATTTGGGCAGAGAACTCATCTCTCATTCGCTTTATCTTGTAAAAACAATGCCAGGAAACCGCTCAAATTCTCTGTGAAAGATGAACAAGAGAAAGAGCCCTCTTCATCGTCCTCTGTTGCTGTAGCTTCTGAGAATCCGAGTGACGATGCAGCCCAGAATAGTGATTCGTCCGTGGGTACGCAAATCATCGAAGATGATTCTGAAGGGCGAGCCGAACAGCAGGAACTGGATTGGAAGGAGGACGAAGAGTTCAAAAATTTCATGGGTAATCCATCAATCGAAGCGGCAATAAAGCTTGAAAAGAAGAGAGCCGATCGGAAGCTCAAGGAGCTAAACAGAGAAGCGAGTGATAACCCAGTTGTGGGACTTTTTAACAGATTAGTTCGTGACAGCTTGACAAGAGAGAAAGAAAGGTTGGAGAAAGCAGAGGAGGAATTCAAGGCGCTTGACCTTAACAAGGTGAGGTTTGTCCTAATTAACGTTTAGGTACTTTGAATTTTGAATTTCGCCACACATGATGCAAACCATGCATCCTTTTTTCTTTTCAATGAGGAGTAACAGAGAGATTTTCGATATTTTCTGTTAATGACAGAAGTTTGGTTTTTGCAGTTGAGGAGCTGTTTTGGATTTGATACATTCTTCGCCACGGATGTTCGGAGATTCGGGGATGGAGGGATTTTTATAGGAAATTTGAGGAAACCCATTGAAGAGGTCATTCCTAAATTGGAAAGAAAGCTATCGGAAGCTGCAGGCAGGGAGGTTGTCCTATGGTTCATGGAGGAAAAAAGAGATGACATAACAAAGCAGGTCAGAAGCGGTAGTCATTATGCACATAGTAGCTCCAATAGGAGTAATGTTTCATTCTAGTGTTTCACTTACTGAAGTGCCTAAATTATCAATGTATGCTTCATTCCAGCAAGATGTTTTTATGTCTTCTCGTTAGTAAGCTATTCATATTAGTCCTCTTCCGTAGACATTAGTCCAACACAAACAGAAATATGGAATGCGGAAATCTAGATGGTTGGTGAGACTTGTGGCTCGAAATATTGCGCTCTGAAGAATCTGGGTATAGTTTACTTTGTGTGATTCTGGGGCTTTTCTGCACTCTTAGACGTCTTTGTATGATTTGATTCTATTAACTCCTAATAGAATGTACTACAAGAATCCCTTGGCTTGCTTCTTTTATACCAACTTTAATTTTTTTACAAACCTCCTTTAAATTTAGTAACATTTGCAATGCAATTCCTTTAGATGTCAACCGTCTAATAAAATGGGAAATATAATATTGCAGGTATGTATGGTGCAACCCAAATCTGAAATGGATCTCCAGTTTGAATCAACCAAGCTGAGCACTCCTTGGGGTTATGTAAGCACGATAGCTTTATGTGTTGCGACTTTTGGAACGATTGCTCTGACAAGTGGCTTCTTCCTTAAACCTGATGCCACATTTGATGACTACCTGGCTAATGTTGTACCCCTTTTTGGTGGTTTTCTTTCCATTTTGGGAGTTTCAGAGGTATATTCTCATTTATTTGCTCATCAGACTCATAAATGATAAATGATTGTTGTCTGATTCAAAGATATTTACATTTGTAATGTGAAGGGTTCTTTTGTCTAATCGGCTGTGAGAAGATATATTCCAGTCAACACAAATTTAAATTATGTTTAGGAAATTCTATAGAGGTGCATTAAATATTGCAATATAAATTTCTTTACTGGATGAAATGCTCTGAGGTTAAAATGCTTAGAAAATATTGAAAAATGGGCGTATTTGTTTAACACTTATCATATTACATATTATTGGACATTTACCATATAGATATTGACTTGAAGTACATGGTCTTGATACATAAACTTCTTGCATAGAGTTTAATCTTTTTTTTGGGTAATATGTAGATATACATATTACCACAGTTGCAAAGATATGTGCATGCATATTCTGTGGCTTCTTTGATATTTTAGAAGGTCTATTTACAAGATCTCATAATCAAGATATGGTTTTCTTATATCTCTAACACTTTCTCCAGGAAGCAATAAAGTCCTGTGTAAAATTGGCATGTTAATTAAGGAAGAATACTCCCTAAAATATCCTTCTTTTGCATGCTAAATTAAGACAAACAACTTCCAGGATGTAAATGGTTAAAGGTCCTTGTACTTTGGATAGTCTAGTTTCAATTGCCAGTTTAATTTTATATAACTACTAGGAAAAAAATTATATAGAATATAAAATATTCGTATGAGTGACAATCACAACTCGATGCCAAAGCTAGGGTTAGGATTTATGTATCCTAGTTGGCGAACACCGTGTTTCATAAATGTTTTTGGGATTATTCTGGCGTCTTGACTCTTATCAGGTTCTATCTTATATCTTGCAGATAGCCACAAGGGTAACAGCATCGCGTTGTGGTGTGAAATTGAGTCCATCTTTCCTTATTCCATCAAATTGGACAGGATGCTTAGGGGTGATAAATAACTATGAATCACTACTGCCCAATAAAAAGGCTCTTTTTGATATTCCTGTGGCACGCACAGCTAGTGCATATTTGACGTCATTAGTGCTTGCAGTTGCTGCTTTCGTGGCTGATGGCAGCTTTAATGGAGGTGACAATGCATTGTAAGTCTTCTATAATGCTAATCTCCGAAATGAATTTGCTTGAGAAAAGCAAATTAATTAGTGGAAGAAAATGGCATCTCATTTATTCATGGAAGTCTTAACTGATGCATTAGGTAATAAAAACTCAACTGGGTTAAAGTATTTGTCGGCCACGGCCTGGTATTGAAAAAACTAAAAAATATATGAGAATGATACAAAAATTTGCTTTTAAAAATTATCTTCTTACATCGTTGATCTTAAAATATTATAACATAGAAAAACTTCTTTTTGCTGTCAGCTTCAAAAGTAGATGTTCATGTTCCCTAACGTTTAAAACTTTCAGCTTGCCACTAGGAAATGTTTTAGACATGAAACAAACAAAACCAGGAGTATTTCATGGTATTCACAGGACAGTTTCATGAAAATAATGTGGCAGGTCAACAGAAGATTGAGACTTTCCACTGAAAGAGTCACTTTGCTGTGAGATCAGATGGCTTTAGTGGTACGATTTGGAAAGATTTCTTTTCAGAACTCTTATTTAAGTTCCTTATTATTTTTTCACTATCCCAAGAAGCTAGTGCAATTTATGGCTTAAATTTTTTGATCAGGCTGATACTATTGTGTTTAATTTTGACAATGAGAACTTTCTGACCATAGGTTTGATTCTTTACAAGAGAATAAAGTGGTCCAAATTGGGTGCCCAAGACTCCTATTGAGTTTCTAAGCTCCACGGACTAAATTTCATATTTTGTTTCTCAAGTTAAAGCAATTTTTTCAACATAAAAACGTCAATGTAATGGTGTCACAGATTAAACCTAAAAGCAATTTTCGAATCTTGCAACTATGGATTTAAACTTCAAATATTTAATCAAAATGTTATGTGATCTTTCATATATTAGTATAACAATTTTATTTTCTCCAGTTTGCTTTGACTTGCTGTCTTGGAAATGGAAGTGTCAGAAGGTTTAATTTTCATTTCCTCTAAAAATTGAATTTCTATACCTTCTGCAATACTCCTTTTTTTTCTCCCTCTTTTGATGCAGGTACATAAGACCTCAGTTCTTTTATAACAACCCCTTGCTGTCTTTCATTCAATTCGTGATTGGTCCATACTCGGATGATCTTGGGAATGTTTTGCCTTACGCAGTAGAAGGGGTGGGAGTTCCTGTTGACCCCCTTGCTTTTGCTGGGCTTCTAGGTGAGTCTGTTCAACCTTCCATTTTTTTTGCATTCCAGCTGAGATTGCTTGTGACATATGTGTGATGAACATGATGTTCAATCTTGATTTTGATCAAGGAGCAACTTTTGTTGTAAACTTGTCAAGCGCATTGCCCCAGCTATCTGATTAATAGACTTTATTTTATGAATATCCAAAAAGGGGATGGATTTGTTGTCACAGAGTAGCTCATACTTGGGCATTCACATTGTTCATTCAAGAAAACCTAATTGGGTAGTTTGGGGTCCCCTGATCAAAGTCCACATTAATATCTTAAAACGAATCCTAGTTGCCCATATAATAGCTGAGTTGGGCAATTAAGCTTTGCAGGAATGGTGGTGACTTCTTTGAACCTGTTGCCATGTGGAAGACTTGAAGGAGGTCGCATAGCTCAAGCTTTGTTTGGAAGAAATGTGGCGACTCTTCTATCTTTCGGTATGTCGCTACTGCTGGGCATCGGTGGTCTGAGTGGCAGTGTCCTCTGCTTGGCTTGGGGACTATTTTCGACCTTCTTTCGAGGTGGAGAAGAAGTACCTGCAAAGGATGAGATCACCCCTTTGGGGGATGATAGATATGCATGGGGGATTGTCCTTGGCTTAATATGTTTCCTCACACTTTTCCCAAATGTGGGAGGGACATTCTCCAGCTCATTCCTCAGTCCTCCATTTTTCAGAGGTGACCTGTAGATGTATAAACTCGTGTTACCATGTATGTTCTTCACTAATGTCAGGGAATTTATGGGTTAACTATGTTTTTTGAAGCTCAAATGAACCTGCTACATAGTTGTATACGAGTTAGGACATATCCTTTTTTTTTCCACAGTAGAAGGCAGAGCTTTTGTAAATTTGAAAAACGCAAAACAGTGTATCATTAGAGATTCCACTCTTCAATGGAGAACCAAGTCCAAATTGACGAAGGAATTCTGCCCTTAATCGTTCAAAATCGTCGCAATGTTCTGTAACAAACTAAGGTGGTCTAGGAAGATTAGTACCCACATGTACATGGGTGTGGTTAAGAAGAACATATTTAGGGTTTGAAACTTGAGCTAGAGAGAGAGAGATAGAGAGGAGGGGGCATTTTGGTGATTTTTTAGTGTAAAAATCAAAACTAAGGGGATCTAAACAGCCGTGCCTCATTAAATTGAGCTTCTTCTCTTTTGTTATCCTCTTATCCATAAATTGAGCTTCTTTTCTTTTGTTATCCTCTCATCCATCCAACCGCAGTGAAGGTAAGGATGAGGTAGTTGAATCAAAAACCCAATTTAAAAGGGAAAATTTGTTTTTAGTGATATTTTTCAAAATCATTCATATTCAGTCGGCCAAGTCTTGAAAACTGAAAATTAATGATACTTTTTTAAAACGATTAGGAATTAGTGTCATCTTACTATTAGTGAAGAATTTCTTCCAAAATACCCTCAAAAGACTTGCAAACCTCACTTCTACTTAAATGAGTGAAAAGGTTTTCAAAGTCTTTTTGAGGGCATTATCGGAAGAAAGTCTTTGTAAACATTAAAATGACACTGATTCCCAATTATTTTAAAAAAGTATTTCTAATTTCCAATTTTCAAGAATTGGCTGACTGACTATGAATTATTTTGAAAAAGTTGTATTAAAACCAATTTTCCCAATTTAAAACTCCATCCTCTCTCTTTAAGCAATTGAGATCCTGTAGGCCTTTATCTACAACCTTATTTGTAGACTGTTGTCACAACTTGCAATGTTTGCGTTGATTAGGCGTCATGCAGCGCTTACTTGTGTGCTTAAGTGGTGCAAGCACCTAGGACTTTTTAGAGTATTCTAGAATAATCTATGTAAATGTACATACTTGAACCCCTAGAATATTCTAGAGAGTTAAAGAAAACCCTAAATAAGGTAAATAAGGATCTAGCTCATGTAAAAATCTAAGATATTTTGGTGGAAGGATCTAAACATTGACTTCCCACCGTTGGATTAAAGAAGGCTAGAACTAACCCTAGTCATCTATTGTAAATAGAGGTGCCTATAAATAGGAGAAGGCCTTATTTGGCCAAGACATCAAGCAAGCGTTGTAGCAAAGTGGTTTATAGTACAATACGTCTACATTGAAGAGGAAAATGCTGACATGACATCACAACAAGGTTGCTGATTGCTCAAGTGCAGCACAGATAGCTTAGTAGGGATCATGCCATGTGTATTGTGAATGGTATAACTGTAAATTTTTAAGCAATCTTATGAAAAGCTGCAAATAAGGTTGTAGATAAAAGGCCCTACATGATGTGAATTGCTCTTTTAAAACCTCATTGAGGCAATTCACCAGAAGATTTTGAATACATCTAAAACCTATACCTCCATGATATAAGGATGTTTTCATTAATACTTTAAACCTGGATATGTCTAGTTTAAACATGACATTTTTCTTCCTTGATAAATTCCTAAGTACTAAAACCATAGATATACTAGGAAATAAAACCAGGATACCTAACTTTCAATACACTTCAGCTGTCCAACACGCCTAAAAAATATTTAAACTAGATATTTTTCCTATTTAAACTATTTAATTATATATAAAAAAGAAAATACTTATCTTCTTAAACTATTTAATAATGCAATTAGGGTTTGATATACATCTTTAATTTAATGAATAAAAATAATTTTCCTTTCATCTTATCAAACCATAGAATGGGAGATTTTTAGGTTTTTTAAAAGAGGAATTGTTCGTCTAAATAGAAACTCTAAAATATAATGATTAATAATATATATGTTATCCTATTTTAGTTTTTTTTTTTGGTGGGGAAACAGGCAACTTTATTAATCAAGCAAACGAAAGTAAGTTTTCCCCCTTGCCTCATCCAACAAAATATTATGCAGGAAGGGGGGACAAGATAACCAAACACATGAAAAGAGATCCAAGGCAAAATTAGCCAGTAGATCGACTACCTGGTTTCCCTCCCGGAAAGAGTGGGAGAACCTAACAACATGGAAACTAGAACACACCATTTTAACCTTAGCAAGGATGGGAAGAACCTTCCACGGGACGATGAAAACACTAGAAGACAGAAAATTGATGATATGGAGAGCGTTGCCTTCAAAGATAATATGAGTCCAGCACCTAGCATATGCCAATTGGACTGCTTCTAACATTGCCATAGCTTCAGCTTGAAGGCTGGAGTCAGCTTCAATTTCCATTGCAAATGAAGCCACGTGAATGCCCACAGGATTTTTGCAAATACCTCCCACCGAAGCTAATTGGGAGGTTCGGCGAAAAGCTCCATCGAAGTTAAATTTTATGAACGGTGAATGGGGAACCTTCCAAATAACTTCAACATAGCGTCCTTCCTCCCGTTGCTTTCTCTTTGACAATTCTAGGATTTCTGTATTATTTTGCAACCGTTGGATGTGGCAGCAAACACGCTCAACCGAAGGGATAGAGCGTTGAAAGACAGCGCCATTTCTCTCTAGCCAAATTGCCCAGAACGGATTTGCGACCTTAGATGTATCTCTTGTTTTAGTTAGTATCTAAATAGATGTCTCTCTTGTTTAGTTAATTAATAAATACTACTTTATTAATTGATGTCTCTTTTATTTAGTTAGTTAAGGTCTTTATTAGTAATTTACTTTTATATTGTTATTTAAAAACCTTTTTAAATTGAAGAATCTGTGGAATTAAAGACTATAAGGAATAACATTTTAGATATATGAAAAAAAAAACAATTTAAGGTAGTTCGTGATTTTATATAGATAAATATTAAACTGTCTATAAATACGCATGTGATTACTGGAAACGGATCCTTTGTGAAGCGGATCCTCTGTGAAGTAGAGGATCCTTTGTGAAGCGCAATCCAATAGTCTAAACGTTGGATCAAATTAAATCAAGGCTATCAAATATGGGGGTACCTCAGGCAAACAATGGGGTACCTCTGTCAAATACTGTGGTATCTCAGGCAAACATGGGGATACCCGATCATTTTCATGGAGGTACCTTCGGTCTAACAATGCAATACCTCTGTCAAATACGGGGTACCTCAGGTACTCCACTATAACCCAAAGCTATCTCCCTAAATCGTGGTAGGTACCTTCCATAATAAGTTTAAGGTACCCCACTGTAAGCCCAATGTGCCCTCATGTAAGTCTAAGGTACTCCCATATAAGCCTATGGTACCCCCTCATGGTAAGCCATATGCAGTCACCAAAATTAGCCTAAGGTACCCCTTATAAGCTTAGGGTACCCCAATATAAGTCGAAGGTGCCCCAATATAAGGCGAGGGTACCTCCCTAGAGAGGATCAGACCAAATTAATTTGGTTCGTTGGATTGCGCTTAAAAGAGGATCCTCAACCGCGATTACTCTTTTGACGATTTCCTGAACCTCTTGTTCTCCCGTAGCGTTCGACTCCTCTTGTTCTACCGGATGAAATCCTCTCCACCGAACGGTCATTCGAATGGTCGTTCGAATGCCCAGGACACGACACGCGTCCTTCCCTTTTCCTCTCTCCTGAGGGAATGGATGGAACGGCGTTCTATCCGTTTGAAGTTGGAACCTCCGTTCGAGCATGCGCAAATCAACCCGAAATTGTCACACTTAGTGTATTTTTGCAATATTTACAAATTTAAGGATCAGCCATTGTGGGACTTGTAACTAGGTATGGTAGGACTTGTAACCAGGTATGGTGGGACTTGTAACTAGGCATTGTGGGACTTGTAACGGGGCATGATGAAACTTGTAATCAAGCATGGTTGGACTTATAACGGGGCATGGTGGGACTTATAACGGGGCATGGTGGGACTTGTAACCGAGCATGGTGGGACTTGTAACGGGGCATGGTGAAACTTGTAACCAAGCATGGTGAGACTTGTAACCGAGCATGGTGGGACTTGTAACATGGTGGGACTTGTAACGGGGCATGGTGGGACTTGTAACCGAACATGGTGGGACTTGTAATGGGGCATGGTGGGACTTGTAACCGAGCATGGTGGGACTTGTAACCGAGCATGGTGGGACTTGTAACGGGGCATGGTGGGACTTGTAACCGAGCATGGTGGGACTTGTAACCGAGCATGGTGGGACTTGTAACCATGCATGGTGGGACTTGTAACCGAGCATGGTGGGACTTGTAACGGGGTGGGACTTGTAACGGAGCATGGTGGGACTTGTAAATTTTCATCCCACCATACCCGGTTACAAGTCCCACCATGCCCCGTTACAAGTCATATCATGCCTGGTTACAAGTCCTATCATGCCTGTTACAAGTCCTATCATGCATGGTTATAAGTCCCACCATGCCCCGATACAAGTCCTACCATGTATGGTTACAAGTCCCACCATGCCCCGTTATAAGTCCCATCATGCATGGTTACAAGTCCCATCATGCCCCGTTACAAGTCCTACCAAGGATTACAATATCGGAAAAAAGCGAAATGCCAGAAAAATTAAGAAAAGCAAAAAATTAGAAAAAATTTGAATTTTTTTGATTTTGTCGATTTTTCGGCGGCACGCCGCCAAAAAATCGATGATAAAATTTAAAAAATCGATTTTTTTTTCCTCTTTATCGCAAAAAATCAATTTTTTGTGCGTTTCGGTCCGTTTCGCTCGGCACACCGCCAATTTTTCGCTGGCACGCCGAAAAAATCGCTCGATTTTTTTAAAACCGATTTTTTGTGTCGATTCGTTTTGACAATTGAAAAAAAAACGATTTTTCGCCGAAACTGAAAACGCTGAGTCCTACCATACCTGATTACAAGTCTTACCATGCATGATTATCTCCTTTTATTTTATTCATTTGAGCGATTTTTACTTTATTCGTTTTAAGCCAAACATGAGGAAATGGACGGATTGAGGAAAAGGACAAAAACCAACGAGAAGAGAGAAACGGCCGTTGGGTTTGCTGAGTTGAGAAAAAGATCTGCTTGGACGCGTGTCGCGTAATGGGCATTCGAACGAGCATTTGAAAGACCGTTCGGTGGAGAGGATTTCGGCTCTTGTTCTACGTTACAAAGCCCTAACAAGTCCGTCAACACAATCTAGTGGCAAGTAATCTCGGTTGATAAGACTAAGAAAGGCAAGTAATCTCGGTTGATAAGACTAAGAAACCGTTGGGTTTTCTGAGCAAAACCCTATGCGACTCGGTTGGAATGGATATTGATAACTCCATTACCGTGGGCAAGTCTTGGTCTGTATTTTCTTTTCTGAAGAAAAAGTTTTCAAAGAGGAGTTATGCAACGCTGAGGCTGACTGCAGGGTTTTGATAATCACAATCCACACCGTGGTGTTGGAGTCTGGGTTTGTATGCATTGATCCTGCAACAGGGAAGAGGATCGATGGGTTTCATCTTCCGGCGGGATGGTCTTCAACTGCTCTTACGGTGAGCTTTCGGTATACTCTCCCCGATCTTGTGGAATCTGAACCCGGGGTGGTTGAAACAGTTGTTTTGATGTTTCAAAATTTAGGGAAGTTTGTCAGTGTTTATGGCTCTCTAACGGGGAAGATTTCCGTTTTATAACGAGTTTGCCTGAACGAGTCCCACTTCGTTCCTTCCATTAATTTTGTAAGCACCAACTGTGATGCTACTGGTGCTTCGAATGGAAAAGATGGGTCCTCTAAATCATCCCGTGAAAGGGAGGTGGTAGAGTTTTGGAAGCTTGTGAAGGATAGATTTGCATTGCCACTCCTAGTTGATCTCAGTGAAATGACCGGGCTGGCTCCTCCAGCTTGTTTCATGTGTATTCCAACTGACCTGAAACTTAAAATTCTGGAGTTGCTTCCAGGTGTTGATACTGCAAAAGTTGGGTGTGTTTGTTCAGGGCTGAATTATTTGTCATCGAATGATGATCTGTGGAGGGAGAAATTTGTTGAGGAGTTTGGACGACAATGTGATGTGGACGGTGTACAGGGCGGAGGACATTGGAAAAATAGATATGTTGGATACTGGGTGAAGAGGAAGAGAATGGAGAACATGTGGAAGAGATATGTTGGATGCTGGGTGAAGAGGAAGAGAGTGAAGAACCTGTGGAAGAGGAACTGGAAATCATTTGTACACTGGGGTTTACCTCCAGTTTAGATTCTACATTTTCCTTTGGGAGGCATCCCTAACTCATTCGGGTTTCCTGGAGATTATGACCATCTTCGTCATCCTGTCCCACATGGACTTGGCCGAATTTTTTGAATGTGCGGAAATGCTGGTGACGGAAAAAGGTTGACTTCGTTGGAGAATAGTTACGAGCTGCGTATTGTTTTATTACTCAATAAATGGTGATACTAGTTAGAGACTTAGAGCTAGTTGGTTAGTTACAAAAGAATTTATTGCCCACTACAACCAAAAGAATTCCAACATATAACCACCAATCATTACCACAAAAAAAAAAAAAAAAACATATAACTACCATTCCTTCCGCTTTTAAATTGAAATCCTACTTATACTTCTAGCTATTCTTTTAAACTGTGGACAGTTGCAACTGTGCACCCTACTAGTATATTTACAAGCGGATTCAATTCCCTATACTAGCTGTTTTGATTTCCAAGTCTTACAAATCATACTTTTGCAACATCAGATAGCAATGATGATCTATCAAATCTATTCTTCATGCATGGTAATGACATTCCTGGGTAGAGGTAGTGTTTCAGCAACTTTTCGGAGATAGTTATTCAAGTTGGAGCCAAATTAATGATCGTGGCCTTTAATTGGCAATAATAAACTAGGTTTTATTGATGTCTGGATTTGTTATAATAAGATGGTTACTTTATGGATCTTTAATTATTTGTCCGACGTTCTCTACATCTATACTATATATAAAGGGAATTGGTCCCTTTGGAAAATGTGCCAAGAAACATACCCCACTTTCCACGAGCCCTCGACATCCTTGACAATCTTCCTAATAAAGGGGTTCATTTAAAGGATACAAACGTCGCCGCCTCCGCTCTTCCTAAATTTGACAATCTGTTTTGCTAACCGTTCACTCCCATGTCGCCTCTGCTCCTCCATCTGCGTCGCGATGGATTCCTTCTCTTCCTAAACCTGCCAGTCCGTTTTGCTTACCGTTCCCTCCGTCTGAATCGCCTTTCACGAGCAGCATCGCTAATCCTCAGCATTCCACCCCTTCAGAATAAACTTAAAACTGCTTCGGCTTATGCGACACCTCCCATCGCTCAAATCGGAACTGCTCCCTTCCTTTAATTTCCAAATGCAAGGTAACAGTCATGGTTCCCCTTTTAGTTTCAATTCTTCCCTCAAATATCTTACAATGCATTTGCTGTTTTTTGCGGCAGTCGTTACTGGAGACGTCAAGCATTCGCAGCCACCACCACCAACCTCTGAAGCGGAAAGTGCATCTGTTTGTCTTCAAATGTAAGCGAACTCAAGAGGCAGAGCATATAAATGGAAAGTATGCCTCTCGGTCATTTTTTTTCCCCAACTCCTCCTCCAAGCATTCATTTCTGCAGGCTTTGGAATTTATGGTATTCTTCTCACACGGTCATCTCATCACTCTCAGGTAAGCACAGCTAATTGCCTTTATGAAAAATGCTTGACGATTCATTTGTTTTTGTTGATGTGTCCTGTTGATTGCTTAATTTACTAACGCTCATAACATGTTTGACAAATTTTCTGTACCATGTCTCTTTTTTTCCTTTGAATTTGTTCACAATGATTAGTAGTTTGCATTTTTTTAATCTGGTTCGTTTTTAGCTTTGGGGAGAGAAGATTCGGAAAGAAGGAATCGAGGAACAAAAATAAAACTAGGGGAGGGTTTTCATTTTTGAGGAAAGTGAGAGGGAAAGGTAGAGCGGCAATTTCGTTCCTGGTTTTCGATTTGATACTGGAGGAATGAGAAGTTTCACTTGAGAGACGGTGCTTTTGGTCTAAGTGTCTGCATCAAATGAAGTGCACCTTGAAACTGACGGAATTTGATTTGGTGATCGGTTTGGCTAAGAACTGCCATTTGTCCGAAGCATAGAGAAGATTAAACGATCAATCAAAAGGAATCGTTGATATTTTAGTGTTGTCTTGATCTACGTAATTCAAAAGCGATCGAAGATTGGGGTTGGGGAGCAACCACAAGCCACCCCAACACCAAAAAGCAGGCGTTGGAACACTAAGGCAATCGTTCGATTAGATATCCTCCATCTAATCGACATACTTTTTCAATTGTGGTAAGCAAACTCGCCATCAATCTTGCGATTTGATCAAACGTAACTGCAAAGGAAGTCGATGTTTGTGAGATTGCTACAATCGGAGTTTGTAGCAGCGATCAACTGTGGTTTCGTGTGTTGAAACTTTTACGACCGGACTTCGTTAGGTAAGTCAATGTAACTTTTTTTCGTAATTTCTCTCAGAATATTTGAATTAACCAATTGAGATTCATGAATTTTGTTTAAATATCATGGTTGGTTTTCCTCTCTGAATGCATGCCGGGCTGTCTTCGTACTGTGTGTTTAATTTGCTAATTAGGTGTGTTCTATGATTGGTCTTGTGAATTTGATCAAATGTTATTGGTTAAAAGTGTTCTGTGCTAAATTAATGTTTTTAGGAGTCGGAAATATTGTTATTGTTTGAATCCAACTATAATTATTATACATAATGACACATTTTTAAATGTTTTGTTTTTGGGTTTAGTGGCTTGGTCTTTTATGTGACATTATTCCAGAACTCATTGTGATATCATTAGTTTATGCTTGGGAATTTCAATGAATTTTCTTATTCTCACAAAACTTTTTGAAAATCTTTATAGGTTGCTGCTACCCTTCTTTTTTTTTTCATTTTTCTTCAGGTTAGTGCCATTTCAGGTTTTTGCCTTAATATTGCAGTAGTTAATGGCCTAAATAAACAGTCAATATTTGTTTTTTGTGCCAATGTGTTACCTTTGTATTTTGATTCCTCTCATCTTGGGTTAAACAGAAATTTTTTTATCTATGGGATTATTTCATGATTTTGGAAAAAAGAAGAAGGAATCAAACCCAAAAATCCTATATTCTTATATTTATGTTATTTTAAGACCTACTAAATGTTTATTAAATTTATATTATTCAATCCTTAAGGTGAAATTTAGGTAAGATAACTGGTTTATTGAATTGCAGAGGATGGGTTCTTAACATCTATCTTTAGAATTCTTATCAATTTCCCTTCCCATATTAATGTCTTTCAGGTGAAAATTTTACCACAACGGTTACTGATATCAACATAATATTGCACAACACAAGATATAGTAAAAGTACTAAAGGTGCTGTTTTCTGAACCGGGATGTAAATTAAACACTTTTTCTCAAATTGATGATATATATATGCTCTCTTCTTCTTTAAGTTAAATTAAACACTTCTTCTTTAAGTTAATTTCCAAATGAGGTATTAGAGATTAAATAGGTCCAATTGAATTTTTTATTATTATTGAATACTTCACTTTTTCAAGTAATCAAAACCTGGTTTCTTGCTTGGTTGCAAGTTGTTACCACCCCTTCTGGGGAGGAAGACACCGGTTCCACACGATCTTTGGCCAAAATCCAGGAAGATAGCTTGCATTCCAATGCCCCCATAAGCATGATTCACTGGATATATTAGATTTTTTTTGTATAACGTGTCAAGCGATTGCCTTGAAGGCCCTATAGGACTGTGTAATATAAATTAGTTTGCTCTTTGTTTGAAGTTATATAAAACAGATTCCTAACCTATTCTTTATGCAATTGACCACTGTGCCCGTGAATACCCCTACTCCCCAAGAATAACCTACCACTTCATTCAATTGAGTCCTCTAGGAAACAATAAATTTAATTGTTCGTATTTTATAATGTTTGTTTGTTTATAGATATAGACTAAAGATTGTTGCAAATGGATTTTACTCAAGCCCATACTATATAGTGCAGTACTACACGTGCATTCCGCTAGTTCAAAATGAAAGAAAAAAGTGGACCAATTTCCAAGAATCATGCACACAAAGTCGATCTAATTTGTTTAAGTGGTTATTTTACCAGTTTGTCCTTATGGAGCTTTGAAAACCCTTATTGCCTATTGGCAACAAAAATATGTTATGTAATTCCTAATGGGTTTAGATGAATTTTTCACATATTTGAGACCAAAACAAAGTAATTGTCCTAATTCTATCTTTTCGTACATGAGGGAGCAGTGAAATATATTAAGTGCGTGCGTATCTTCTGCAACGCTATACCGCATTGCTTACTGAAGTGGCCCTAAGATGCTACTATGTGTAGCATCCCACGGTCAGTATTCTTTTAAGTGGATCCGACATGAAACATAAAAAAACACTAACCATGAGATGCTACACATGGTAGCATCTCACGGCCAATTCAGTAATCAATGCAATATAGCATTGCAGAAGATTTCATTGGGGTCTACAGGAAAAAACAATGACCGGGAAACATGGCAGATGATTTCATTCATTATTTATACAGATTATTTTCATAGAAAACTTATGGGATAACATACATTCTATCATTTTTTTTTCAAAATAAGTGGAGTGAAGTATGTAACGGAGAAGCTCTTCGCTCTTTTATATCTAAAAAAAGAACGTTAAAATGGTTGATGTCATTAACATGTAACCGTCAGATAATGCTTCGGAGTAGGGTTGCTAAATGGGCTGGCCTGGCACGGCATGGGCTGGTTTAGTGCTTGCTTGGCGGGCCACAGGCAGGGCAAGGCACAGCCTGCCTGGAGAATGGGCCGTGCCGTGCCGGCCCATTAGCCCAAACCCCCGGCACGACTAGGGCTGGGCTGTGCCATGCCGTGTCGGGTCAGGCGGGCCTGGGTATTTTTTTTTCAAAAAAAAAAAGAAAAGAAAAAAATGGGAAAAATAGTAAAAAACCATAAAAAATTCTGAAAAATATGTTTATTATTCACAAAATTGTCTTACACATACCGGGATAGATTTTGCTCAAAAAAATTTAAATAAATTAATTATTACAGAGATAAAGAGAGTAAGGGAGATTATAGAAGAGAGTAAAAGAGATTGTAGAAGAAGTGTGGTTTAGAGTGGGAAGGGCTAGGCCTATTTATAAAAAACTAAAAGTGGTTTTTTACCACCTCTACACTTAAATATGGCTGTTAATTGGCAGTTGGAAGGGTGGAAATGGTCATTTACAGTCAATTACAAGCATATCCCCCTAATATGGCTATTACATGACTGTTGAGGGGGGGGGGGGGTAAATAGTGGTAAAAACCACTTTATTGGAGTAAAAAACGGCTAGCCGTTTCGTGCTTGACTGGCTGGTATGCCGGACCGGCTCAGTTGGGCCAGAACGCTGGCAGGCCCATCGGGCCCACATGCTGCCCACCGGGCCAATGTGCCTAGCGAGCTGTGCCCTAACAAGCCACACGAGCTGTGCCCTAACAAGCCACGTGCCCAATATCAAGGGCCACGTGCCCATTACCACGGGCCGTGCTGTGCCGATCCACTCGCGTGTCCGGAAACTAACATGAAGTTTCATGGATTGCGGTGCACGGACGTTCTCAAGCCCGCTCAAGCTCAGAAAAAAAAAACCAAAGGGTAATGGAGAATTAGAAAAAAGAAAAAAAGGTTTCATTTGTTAATAGCCATGAGCCCATGACTGGTCTTTAAATTGGTCTGCTTGTCTTTGTTATTTCAATCCTTTGCTATCCTGTCGTCCATCGAAACCGCCATGAAGCTAAGGATCAGGTCAGTAGAATCAAAAGAAACGCTGAGGGTTGAAACCCCTTCTCCATCTTCTCTGCAAGACCTCAGAAACGCCATTGCCCAGAAGATTTCGGCTCCACCCGAAACCATACACCTTTCTCTTAACCGGAAAGACGAGCTTCTTTGTTCTTCTTCTCCTCAGGAGTCCCTCCAGTCTCTGGGCATTACCTCCGGTGATCTCATCTTCTATACTCTCAGCCCTAAGGGTTTCTCAGAACAAACCCTAATTCAGGCTCCGCCGACACGAACTAGTCTTCGAATTCAGAGAAGTAATCTCGGTCCCGAGGAGGTAAAAACCCTAAAGGCTTCGGAAAATCCTGAATCGCACAATTGTTCTAAAGCAGTCGGTACCCTGGTTTCGGATCGACACCCAGAAGAAACCATAGGGTTCTCTGAGGTGGTCGATGAAACCCTAATCGATCCGGATGGAATGGATATTGATAAATCTATTACCGTGGGAAAGTCGTGCTCTGTACCTCGTTTTCTAAAGAAGGTTTTCAAAGAGGAGGCAGACAACGCTGAGGGTGACTGCAGGATTTTGATAATTGCAATCCACGCCGTTATGTTGGAGTCTGGGTTTGTTTGTTTTGATCCTACGACAGAGAAGACGATCGACGGGTTTCATCTTCCGGCGGGATGGGCTTCAACTGCTTTTACTGTGTGCTTTCGGTATACTCTCCCGGATCTCGTGGAAGCTGATTCTGGTGTGGTTGAAACAGTTGTTTTGATGTTTCAAAATTTAGGGAGGTTTGTCAGTGTTTACGGCTCTCTAACCGGGAAGGGTTCTGTTTCATATCGTGTCTGTCTGAACGAGTCCCGTTTCGTTCCCTCCATTAATTTTGTGTGGTCTAACTGTGATGCTACCGATGCTTCGAAAGGAAAATATGGGTCCTCTAAATCATCCCATGAAAGGGAGGTCTTTGACTTTTGGAAGATTGTGAAGGATAGACTTGCATTGCCACTCCTGGTTGATCTATGTGAAAAGACTGGGCTGGCTCCTCCAGCCTGTTTCATGCGCCTTCCAACTGATCTTAAACTTAAAACTCTGGAGTTGCTTCCTGCTGTTGATATTGCAAAAGTTGGATGTGTTTGTTCAGAGCTGAAGTATTTGTCATCGAATGATGATCTGTGGAGGGAGAAATTTGTTGAGGACTTTGGAGGGCAATGTGATATGGAGGGTGTACAGGGCGGAGGGCATTGGAAGGATACATTTGTTGGATACTGGGTGGAGAGGAAGAGAATGAAGAACATGCGGAAAACATTTATACCGTGGGGGAGGTTACCTTCAGTTGGGATTCCAAATTTTCCTTTGAGAGGCGCACCTAACTCATACGGGTTTCCTGGAATGATAGGTGGGGATTATGACCGTTTTCCAGCTCTTCGTCTTCCTGCCCCATCTGGACTTGGCCGAATTCCCCATTTTCCAGCACGGCGAAACTTCTCTCCGCCTTGCAATCTGGGTGGATTCAATTGTTAGTCTAGCAACATGAAGTTTCTTATTAGTCATCCCGACTGAATTGAAGCTTCAATGAACGATATCAGGTATTTTGGACAGATCACATGGATATACATATGTATATATTTGCTAGCCCTTTTTTCTCATTTGAATGCTTTATGAAAAATGAGAGAAAATTGAACTATAAATGGATAAACACAGCTGAAATGATCGGCTAGTTGCAACTTCTAGTGGATTTTTACTTTCAAAGAGTTTTCTCATGATGGCATGTTGCGTCTGTAAAGAATAATCCCTTTTTTTTTGTCTTGCTGCTGTATTTTTTTTTTGTTCTTATGATGTGAAGAAATATTTTGTTGGCTGGATATGGATAGGTAGATGCTATGCTTCCTTTTACATGAGCGATTGTAGCAATTCTTTGTATTCAATATGAAGGAGCAATGTAGGTTTGGGGATGTATACCGAGTTTGAGGCTTTATTGTATAAGAGATTTAACAAAAGTTTTGTACTTGCTTTTAACCTGATACAATGTTCTTTCTTTATCTGATAATGTTCAAAAGACATGGCAATATCAAACACTACTGCTGACCTGTTAGCTATGCTTGGGGCTTTTACGAAGTGTTTCTTTATATGGGATTTGTTTGATATTGTGTAACTGCTGTTCCTTCTACTCTTCTTATTTTTCCGGTTTCTTGGTGGTTTCTTCTATTTACTCCCCTTTTTGGTGAAACAGCACACGAGACCTCCAGCAAAACGGCACCAAAATCAGCGCAGCGAACCTTGTTCCAAACGATCATATTGACCTGTAAGGTTCGCCTTGCTGATTTCAGTGTTGTTTTGGTGAGGGTCTTGCTTGCCATTTTCCCAAAACTTCACTAGCTCACCGCTTGTGCCGTTGGAATTTTTGCGCCATTGTACCAAAAATTCCTCAAAATTCAATAAATTGAAAAACTCAAATAAATTATAAAAACATATAAAAGTATTATAAAAATTAGAAAAAGAATAATATCAAAGTAGTGATAGTGGTGTATTATTATTGATATTAGCAAGAGATATATTATGGATAATATATATGTATGTGGGTGTGTTATTATTAGCTATCTGATTATATTACCCTAATATTATTATATATTTTATTATTTATTATACACACAATTATAATAATTATTAATTTCATTTAAAGATTTTATAATATATCTGTCTTCAGGATGACCTACGCTGATGAGTGTACGGATTCTTCAGAGATCACAATAAAATTGCAAGTAGAGTTAAGTTAACCTGAACCAGCGAAAGAAAAAAAAGCCGCCTGTTCCCAAAATAAAACCAAAAAGGGGGCCGATCCATTAAATAATATGCTGTAATACATAGATTTTACACAAGCCATCAACACGTTAGTCACAAGAATGCTGAATCAAAAAAGAGAGAAGAACCTTTTCCAAGAAATTTCAGCTAAGTCTATCATAAGCCTTTGAGAAATCAATCTTTAGGGCATACGTCCCTTTATCAAGACTTTTACCAGACTTTATTTTCCCCAGGCTTCTTCTTTCTAAAACAGTGAGATATTTTATGATTAATCATTATGTTATCTCTTATAGACCTGTTGGGGACAAAAGTAGATTGCATGGGGGAAATGATGTCATGAAGCAAAGGACGTATGCATTTGACCAGAATTTTGGCTATGATTTTGTACACAAAATGAGCTTTTAGTTTGGGTTAAGGTTGGGCTCATTTGTGGACCCAAATTTAGTTTGGGTTGGGTTCGAGCTCATGTTATGCAACCCGAAAAGCCTAATATATATGCACACACATTTATGTGCATAAACATTTGCACATAAATGTGCACACACATGCATATTTGTATGTATGATTAAAGATGCACCATTGTTTTTTTTTCCCCTTTTACATTGTCTTTGTAGTTATGTGATTAACTACAAAACATAAATGTATTAACATGTTTTAACAAATTTGTAAATTGTTTTTTACACACACACAAACACTAAAATGAATGTGATATTCTGACATTTGCATTCATAGCAAAAAAAATGAAAAATTTAAATTTTACTTGGGCCAAACCACACTAACCCCAAATTCAAATAAGAAAGTTTGGGTTGGACCTGGGTTAGGGCAGGCCAAGGGCTAGTTTAGGCTAGCATATTTTAGATCAGGTTGAGCTTGAACTCATCACAACCCTACCCCCAACTTGCCTTACAGCTCTAGATACAGGTGCCCAAGTAACTCAGGTAAGGTTCTCTCCTTTCTCCCTCGTCTCACTCTTCTTTCCCATTGCAACCTGTTCTTTCATATCCTCTAGTCTCTCTCTCTCTCTCCTAAAAAAAAAAAAATTTTACCTTTTCATGGGTTCCTCATTACATTTCACTGGAAAGGGCATGTGGAAGCTGATGAAATTGACATCACACAATGCATGCTGTTGATTTTGCCATGTTTTTACGGGCATGGAGTGGTGAATACCCCCTCTGAATTCAGTGGGTTCTGAAATTGGAACCCACCGGACCCTGAGAAATTCTATTTGTACCGGCAAAATTCTGCTGGAACAGCAAACACTGCTTACGTGACTGTCATTGTTATTTAGCATCAGATTGTCACCACCAACTTCAGTCTCCATGGAACATGGTCCTATATTAGCAGGTAAGCCTCATGATTTAATTTCATTCCTTTGGTATCATAAATTCCCACCCTCTCATAGATTGTTTGTACTTGCTATTTCTTCCACTATTGTTGAGCCTAAGAAAATTTCCCAAGCAGTCCAATATGGGGTGAGGCTATGAAGGTAGAACGTAACGCTCTTGATAATTAGATTTGGGATATTGTTCCTCCTCCTGATAAACTGCCAAGAGACTGAAAATGAGTGTACAAGGTCAAATACAATTCTAATGGGTCTGTTGCAAGGTTGAAGGCTTGTCTAGTTGCTAAAAGCTACACATAACTAGAGGGCTTAGATTATCATGAAATTTTTTTTTATAGCTAAAATGGCTACAGTCAAATGCTTGCTTGCTGCGGCCTCCATTCAAAATTGGTGTTTACATCAACTTGATGTAAATAATGCCTTTCTGGAGATCTACATTAAGAAGTATACTTGTTTCTCCCTCCCACCTGGATTTGATCTTTCTACTCAATTAGAACTTTCTGCTTTTGGTACTAGCAAAAGTGTCGCAGCTTGTTTGTCGACTTGAGAAGTCTCTTTATGGTCTGAAGTAGGCTGCTAGGCAATGGTTTGGTAAACTATCTGCCTCCATTAATAATGGTTTACACCGTCCACATCTTTATTCTCTTTTTACTAAGACTTATGGATCTTTATTTGTAGCATTATTGATTTATGTGGATTGTCTTCTCATTACCGGTAATGACTTAGCTGTTGTTACTAAGTTGAAGCAATTTCTCAATAAATTTAAGCTCAATGATTTAGTGTCTTTGAAGTATTTTTTTTTGCATTGGAAGTGTCTCTTATCAGTTTAAGGGATTTCACTCTGTTAGACAAAAATACACTCTAGAAATTTTGGATGATGCTGGTTTTCTTGGAGCTAGACCAGCCAGAAGCCCTCTTCCTTCCAATATCTAATTGAACAAATTTAAATGGTTTGTTACTCTATGATGCCTGTTGGTGTTGGACACTGGTTGGTCGCCTATTATATTTGTCTACTACTCAACTAGATCTGGTCTTTGCTCTCTGCTATCGAACTTAATTCATGGATTGTCCTAGAGAACCTCGTCTTCATGCTACATATATGTTCTCTATACTTTAAATCTGCCCCAGCTCAAGGATCATTGATTCCTTCTTCCTTTTCCTTAAATTTGACGGGATTTGGTGATTCATATTTCACAGCATGCACAGATACTAGGCATTCCATTACTGGATATTGCATTTTTCTAGGAGATTTCACTTATTTCTTGGAAATCTAAGCAGCAGCATACTATCTCTTGATCCTTTGCACAAACTAGGTATTGCTCTTTGGCTTAGTAACATGTGACGCCACTTCTCTTAGCCTTTCTCAGGGATTTACATATTTCTCATCCTTTCTCCTATCCTCCTCTTCTGCGACAACCAAGCTGCTCTTTACATTGCAGTCAATCCTGTATTGCATGAACAGACTAAACACATTGAGATTGACTGCTATACTGTCGAAGACAAGATTCAAGCCATCATATCATACGCAATCTTCATGGAAACCCAGTCATCGGTTTGCTGAATCCTCTATTTGCTGAGATCAGATTGAGTAGCTAAATTGGGTTTTAACAGAAAGGCAATTTTTGCTCCTCCAAGGCTTGACTAGTTTATAACTTCGATTCGCGCAATCTCATTTGCGTTAGAATCGTGTCGTAATTCTCTTTTGAATGGGAAAAAGTTTGGTGGTCAATTTGCACCAGATCAAAAAGTCAACTTTTGACCCCTGAGGGTTTGACTTTTTATTTAAAAATTTTCATTTTCATTATTTTTGGGATGCAAAAATGAGGTGCTGACAAAGGGGGTACCCGAAGCCGGCTTTCCCACTAGAGAAAGTCGGTGGTAACCCCTCACTATCATCCCCTTCTGCATCGTCGGAGGCGTCTTCAGCCGAGTCCATTAGGAGGGCTTTGAAATTCGTCCAACAAAAATACACCAGGTCGGTTCAGAGGCCACAAGGAGTTATTAGCGAGAGAGTAATACCCCAAGGAGAAAACGAGAGGGTGAGATGGACTCAACCCTTGTACAAACCTTGTAGAAATTGACTCCATTGATGCCTAGATCACATTTAAGAGGGATGCGGTCCGGCGTGTTAGTTCAAGTTAGGTGGCTGGCAACCATTTTGGATAGGCCCAAGATCATGAGATCTAATCTAAGATGACAACCATTTCTTTGCTGACATAAGAATACCATGAACGATTAGTTAAGCACATGTCATAAAATCATTAATACAAGATAATCTATAGGAGAATTGTTATCGGGGGTATAATTCACTAATGTAAACCTTAGTTATAGAACACAGGGCAGACCGGCTTGTGGATTTATCTGATTCATTGGCCTGTGGATTACATTCCCTTGAAGGCATCTCGGATTCTGTTCTGCTGCTCACAAAAAATCCATCGTGAAAAGGTATCGGAAGAGCACTGATGGAATAGTGAACAATGAAGACAGGGTGAAAAGTTTTCATAGGCCTGATGTGATCGTGATCCGAATCATGGGATCATTTTGATCCCACCTGATTTTTGTAAATGTGAAGCTCGTATTTATGGGTTCTGTGGGATTTTTTTTTGCTAGTAATATCAATAGCCATAACCACATAAACCAACTAGGTGACATTTTTCAGAGGTATGAAGTGATTGCTTCAAATAAACAAAATTCACTGATAGCTTTTTTTTTTAAATAAATTCAAGGGGGTTGAGGCGAAGACCCCAACCTGTGTATTAATGAAGTGACGGATATGCATGTGATGGGATAAAAATCCCTAGAAAACAAATAAGAAGCAGAAGGGAGGATCTAAAGCCATTTAAGAGAACGAACATAGGGCAAGCCTGATTTATCTAATCTATATAGGCCAAAGGCAGACTTGGGAAAATCCCTTGATGACTGGTAGATAGAAGATACACCATGGGCACCATCTTTAGCCAGCACATCAGCAACTGAGTTGATCTCTTTAAAAATATGATGAATGGAATGATTAAGGGAGTGTAGAAGAGACTTAATCTGCCTCAACCAATACTTCAATTTCCTGGAGTAAGCTGAAGAGCCATCCAATCAGTTGATTAAATTCTTTGAATCAGATTCAATAATGAGGTCATGGAAGCCATGATGATGACATAAATTGAAGCCAACAAGGAGACCGCATGCCTCAGCTTCACTGTTGGAGCAGGGACCAAGGAAATGAGAGAAAGCAATTTTAAGGTTTCGAAGAGTCTCTTATGATGCCACCACACCCACCAGGACTAGGATTACCTAGAGAAGAACCATCAATATTAAGTTTTAAAAAACCAAGTGGAGGAGAAGACCATTTAATAATCAAAGAGCTTGGCTGGGCATGAAGAGGAGATGAAGAACTAAACCTTTGAGTATGAAAACCATCATAGGATAGAAGGCTTCCTTTAAACTTAGAAAGGGAAATTACATCTTTAAGACGGTAAAAGATATTGGAAACCAAAAACTCCATAGAAGAGTAAGAGTTATCAAAGGTTCTCCTGTTTCTTTCCAACTAGATCTCCCAAGAAATTAGACTAGGAAACAGAAGGTGTTAAAGACCAGGGAGAGATTTGAAAGATTTGAAAGAAGCCCGGTGAAACCAAGATAGAAAATGGGAGTGGAAATCTACTCGGATAGGATGGAAACCCAACTAGTTGCTAAAGAAATCCCATAAGTGGCAAGCTAAATCACTGGTGAGAAAAAGACGATTTAAAGATTCCACATTACCACTGCAACAACATCGGCATTTAGATGCCAAAGGAATCCCAACACTTCGAACAATGCAGTCCACTGGTAAGCTCTTGTGTATGATTTTCCAGATCAGAATTGATATTTTCTTTGGGATGTATTTGCACCAAATAAGCCTCCAATAATTAGCAGGGGCTGAGTGATTAGCAAAATAGTCATAGGCAGATTTAATTCACTGATAGCTTATAATGGTAATTATTCTTCCATTCATCTTTTTGACATGCATAAGAATATCATAAGCTATTATTAAGTCAAATATAATAATATCGTTATTAACAGACAATAATATACCCCTCATCGAGGATACATTTCAGTTAGAGACACGGTTGCCTGTGAACCATATTCCTCTGAGGGCATGCTGGACCCCATATGGCTGTGAAGAAAATATGCAGGTTGTAAAGGTAGTGGGAGAGTGACAGAATTGCTAGTAAGCGCGAGAACAACAGAAGCCATGGTGGGTCTGTTAGCCTTATTATCCTGGACACACAATAACCCAATGTGGATGCATCTCGACACCTCTGCAACCGAACAAGATCCTCCAAACACAGAATCCATGAGCTCCAAAGCATTCCCTTCCCTCCATTGTCTCCATGCCTGAAAAAAATATTGTCAGTACAAATACCTGAATTAAAGCATTTCTTCAGAGCTTTCATTTCCTTACCGAGATAATTCTCTGTAAATTCTGTACTTAAATAAGATATTTGTAGAAATTCAAATTCATACTCACATAGCTTAGGAGGTCCTCAGCATGCTCTGATTGAAAGCAATTGTTCTTCTTACCAGTAACGATCTCTAAAAGTAGAACACCAAAACTAAAGACGTCTGATTTAATGGAGAAATCCCCATGCATGGCATACTCTGGAGCCATATATCCACTGCATGGCAACATTAGTGAGATAAGAATCAAACAGATATGCATGGCATACTCCGGAGCCAAATATCACTTATGATATTTGAAATTTTTTTCTCTTGAAACTATGCCACAAACAATAGGTTCAGAATGTGCAAACTTACAATGTCCCAACAATTCTATTTGTATTGCCTTGTGTTTGATCCGATACAAAATGCTTCGCCATTCCAAAATCGGAAATTTTAGGATTCATATCTTCATCTAGTAAGATATTGCTCGCTTTTAGATCACGATGAATTATCCGAAGCCTAGAGTCTTCATGAAGGTAAAGAAGGCCTCTAGCAATTCCTCCTATGATTTTGTAGCGCTTTTCCCAGTTCAGTTGTGCACTTTTTATTAGATCTAGACATTCACACAGGCATGATATCAATTTAAAAGACAAGTTTTCAACGACTAGTTATTGAAGCTATTGAGTATGAAATGAGTGCAAACCAGAAATATATTAAAAGGAGCTGAAGCTCATCCTGCAATCATTGCTATCTAATTTCATTCAAAGGTTTGAAGTGGTTGATCTTCTACAAATCCTGGATGCCAATCTGGACATGCATATTATAATAGATTGAGATATGTTGACAAACCAAATATGAAGCGATCCAAGCTTGCATTTTCCACGAACTCATAGATGAGGAGCCTTTCTTCTCCTTCCAAACAAAATCCGAGGAGCCTAACAAGGTTCCTGTGTTGAAGTTTGGCCACTAACAGGACCTCATTCTTAAATTCCAAGTCACCTTGCCCAGAATTTCTAGATAGCCTCTTCACAGCTATTTTTTGTCCATTTGGGAGACTACCCTGGACATTCAATTGCAGAAACGCAAAAAATTATCTTTATATCATGCAAAACAAATAAGACACCGCTAAAGGAAATTCCAAAATTTGAAACACTTCAGGAATCAGAACACAGAAAAACAAAAATTAGAATCAATAATAAATAACTAAATTATGGTAAACATTTTGATAAAATTGAGCAAAAAGCTTCTTCAGTAATTCCATCATGCAAAAACTATTGAGGTTATTTGGTTGCATGCCAGGAACACAACACCACAAAAGGCTTGAAAGCCCTGTCAGGAAAGACTTTCAGTTCTTTTCCATGGGCTAAAATTCGAATATGAAAGACTTCTATTTCCCTTACATGGGCTGAAAATTGAATGAACATTTCTTTCCAACATCCATTCATCACATCATAATGACTCCCGAAGCATCACTAAATGGTCTGTTCCATTATATATATATATATATATATAAAATATTATATATTTTGGTTCAGTTTGATTAGGCTTTAGGCTTAGGATGTTTGGTTCGGTTTGGTTTAACCGAGCCTTCAATCCAAAACCGAACCAAACAAATTCGGCTCTACATATTTCAAAACCAAAGACTTAAGAACCTAACCCAAATCGACCCAATGTCAGATTGGACCAGTTTGGTTTCGGTTGTAACCGACCCAAATTGCAGCCCTATTGGTTATCATCATGGGAGCAGCTATTGCCATGCATGTAGGAGGTGTTTTGGCTGCTGAAATTTCTGCCGTACGTGAAAGCAGACAAAACAAGTGGCCAAGGTCACATTGGCAAATAAGAAGAAGAATTTTCATTGGTCTTCTTATCCACGGGCTTCTTATCCACAGCATTGGCCGAGCTCATTGAACCCGCGTGGTCGTACATTTTTTTTTGGGTAAAACACATGGTCGTACGTGCTTATCCCCAAGAGTTGGACCATAAGATTGGTGATTCGTTTTTCTAACTGTCGGTCCCACTATTGTGCTAGTGAAAGGGAAAGAACGAATTTGCCACGTAAGTAGTGAGCTTCATTCGTTGTAATGTAGACCCGACCGACTACGTAAGAGTAGGGCTGGCAATGGGTCGGATATATATTCGAATCCGACCCGAATCCGATCCGAAATTACCGAATTCGGATATAGGATTTAGATCCACGGTTCGGATACGGATCTCGAATTTCGGATCCGAATTTTTTCGGATTCGGATTCTGATATACATGTGTCCGATCCGAAAAAATCCGAACCGAAAACATACTTATAATATATATAAACTTAGCCCAAACCATGGTTCAACCATAAATTAAAAGGGTTAAATCATCATTTGATCATTAGAAACTTGGATTTGTGTTAAAATTTATAGTTAAATTTACTTTAATTGTTAAAATTGTTTTTTAAAGTTTCAGGTTCAAACAGACTCGAATTCGGATTTCTGATCAAATTCGGATTTCGGTTTTGAATTCGGATTTCGGATCGAATTAGGATTTCGGATATTCATTGAATTTCGAATTCGGATTTAAGTATTAAAAATCCGTCGGATATCGGATCGAATTCGGATATCGGTAAATTTTTTTCGGATCGGATTCGGATCTTAACAGATCCGTACCATATTCGACCGATTGCCACTCCTACGTAAGAGCACCGGCTCCCGGTTCTATCAAGAAAGGGGTGGCCGGCGCCTTTCACGTTGCTCATTATTCAACGGCTTCGATAATTAATATCTCGATGTAAACTTCTTTTTTTCAGATGCCAAACTACAAGAGAAACTGTGGTTTCTTACCCTTAGGTTCATCCTTTGCCTTCCTCCTCCGTGAAAAGAAATAGATAACAGATATAACTGCAACCACGAAAACTGTAGGGATAATGATAATAATCATTGTTTGAGTTCGAGATGACTTGCTGCCTTCTTTCCCTGCTCAGACCAAATGTATTTCCACATTTAGATAAAAAATTAACAGGTTTCGAAGAAAATTCATATTCCTCACGTGGGATGTTTCTAAAGGAGCTCAAATATGCATATCCCCTCAAAATTTAGATTCTATTTATTACAGAACACAGTCCTGCAAAGATGATAGGAATTGTTCTAAACCAATATTGGACTGTAAAAAGAAGAATCCAAAACATGCTAGTTGTATCATTGTTAAAGAACAAAGTGCCCTCAAATGGACAGTCAACCAGGAAAAGCCATGAAAGTATATTTCCATGCATCTGAGATGACTTCTTGTAATTTTGGATCCAGAAACTAAATTAGGCTCTTGAAGTATCAAGGGAGGACTTACCATCAGAAAGTGTAGGAGAATCATCACCTTCAATAAAGAAAGTGCCTCTCTCATACCTCAGGTGACAACTTGGCTTTATGACTCTTGCACCTTCATTCATAGCACAGCAGTAGGGGATATCATTCGTAGCGTTCTGTAGGCATGTGTTGCAATCACTCGGAGATATATCTGGAGTGCACTGCATCAATCCAAATATCCATCGGACGGGAGTGACGTTCGCTCGTCCCGTCGCAAACATGCCCTTAGAAGAAGAATCAAAGGCAGCTCGTTTCATAAGGTCGTCCATTAAATCCCTCAATACTTGTTTAAACCGCTTCAGATCCGCATTTGAAACGACATCCGGACTCATCATATAGAATGTTTTGTCCCGCCCCATCTCCATCTTAGAAAGTATTGATCGATTCGAGTATCGTAGCATACAATATTCGAACCACATAATTGCCTCTTTTTGGTTTGGGCAGCGCTTTGTGATCTCTTGACTCGCGTTATGGACACAGTTTCTACATACGTCGGACTCAACGTCTCCTCTGCAAAGGGCAAGACCGTAAACCTTGTCGGAGTTCTCTCCGGCGGTCGCATAGAGAAAACTCTTGTTGAACGTTGCATTAGGGGAGGATAAAGAAGACAAGAGGGCGTTGATATTCGTCCTGTACCGACTGCTATTGGCGTAATTACCTGTGTTTCCACAACTGCTGAAATTACTGTCATGTATAACATGTTCTAATTGGGCATTTGTGAGAACGAAGTGCATGAAAATGGCTGAAACAAAAAGTAACGAATACGACCCAAACGAACCCATCATGCCCGTCGTCTAGGTATGCTAGCAGAAGGAGAGGAAAGGATTTGGTTTTATGTATGAGAGGTGTACGAGGGATGAAGAATACAAGATCCATTAGCAATTGGTTTTGTATGGCTTTCTGTTTGACGAAGAAGAAGACGAAAAGGCCCAAAGAAACTTCACGTAATTATAATGCTTTGATGGCGACAGTATTGATTATCTGAATTATTTTTAGCTAATCCAGCAAGCATGTTTGACTGTCGCAGCCAATCGAATAGGACTGTGCTTGACTTCGAGAGCCAGCCGAGTAGGACTGTCGGTGCCAACCAACGTGATCGGTGCATTCCAGTTAAACTAGGGCCCCGGCTAGGGCTGGCAATGGGTCGGATATATATCCGAATTCAATCCGAATCCAATTCGAAATTGGCGAATCCGATCCGAAGTCTAAGATCCGTGGTTCGAATACGGATTTGTAATCTAAGATCCAAAAAAATTCGGATTCAAATACGAATATACATATATCCGATCCGAATAAGATCCGACCGAAATCATATATATCTTATACATAAACCCAAAGCAGACATTGGTTAGAATGTAGACCATTTATAAACTACGGTTGAACCATCATAACTAAAACCAAAAACCTTTAGAGAACGATTTGCCCTAAATCTAAACTTTCTATCCTCTTTGTCGCTGTCACCCTCTGGCGACTGGTACCTACAAACCCACTTAAAGAACCAATTCCAAAACCCCTTATTTTGAAACCTTTTTTGCTCTGAAATTCCATTGTTCAAAACAGGCAGGTTGTTCTAAGTTTCGGGGTACGATTTTTTTTGTCAGTCGCTCAATATCCACTGTTGCGTGGTGCTTCAAATTTGAAGTTCAAACCCATTTCTCATTTAAATCCCTCTCTGAGTAGGGCTAGCAATGAGTGGGATATATATTCGAATTCGATCCGAAACCGAAATTGGCGAATTCAAATATAGGATTTAGATCCGTGGTTCGAATACGGATCCGAAATCTAAGATCCGATAAAATTCGGATTCAAATACGAATATACATATATCCGATCCGTATTCGACCGATTGCCACCCCTAGCCCCGGCACTTGTGGAAGAATTCATCCTTTCCCTTTCACTAGCACAATAGTGGCCCCGGCGCTTATGGAAGAATTCGTCATTTCCCTTTCACTAGCACAATAGTGGGCCCCGGTGCTTATGGAACAATTCGCGGCGCTTATGGAACAATTCGTCATTTCCCTTTCACTAGCACAATAGTGGGCCCCGACGCTTATGGAAGAATTCGCGGCGCTTATGGAAGAATTCATCATTTCCCTTTCACTAGCACAATAGTGGGCCCTGGCGCTTATGGAAGAATTCGCGGCGCTTATGGAAGAATTCGTCATTTCCCTTTCACTAGCACAATAGTGGGCCCCAGCGCTTATGGAAGAATTTGTCCTTTCCCTTTCGAATGCATTTCATCTACAGCCACTTCAGTGGAGCCACCGTGAAACGCACGGTTTGGATGGAGTATGAATGTGTGGGCCCCTACTGATATGGGCATCCACCCATGACTTTCACGCTGGTTCAGTGAATGGCTCCAGACGAAACGCTCTCTTCCCTTTCACTAGCACAATAGTGGGCCCCGGCGCTTATGGAAGAATTCGTCCTTTCCCTTTCGAATGCATTTTGTCTACAGCCACTTCAGTGGAGCCACCGTGAAACGCACGATTTGGATAGAGTATGGATGTGTGGGCCCCTACTGATATGGGCATCCACCTGTGACTTTCACGTTGGTTCAGTGAATGGCTCCAGACGAAACGCTCTCTAAGGGTATTTAATGATATTTAACACAGTGTACTAACTTTTACAAATCATTTATACAAGTCATATGAGGGATTGGTATAAGGGTATTTTTGGGAGAGTATCTTTGTAATAGGAAAATATCATTGAATTTAATTATTTTCATAAAATTTTCTTAAAAGTTTAAACAAACCATCATTTTGACATGTAAGGTTCGCCTTGCCGATTTCAGTGTTGTTTTGGTGAGGGTCTTGCTTGCCATTTTTCCAAAACTTCACTAGCTCACCGCTTGTGCCGTTGGAATTTTTGCGCCATTGTACCAAAAATTCCTCAAAATTTAATAAATTGAAAAACTCAAATAAATTATAAAAACATATAAAAGTATTATGAAAATTAGAAAAAGAATAGTATCAAAGTAGTGATAGTGGTGTATTATTATTGATATTAGAAGAGATATATTATGGATAATATATGTATGTGGGTGTGTTATTATTAGCTATCTGATCGATTATATTACCCTAATATTATTATATATTTTATTATTTATTATACACACAATTATAATAATTATTAATTTCATTTAAAGATTTTATAGTATATATGTCTTCAGGAAGACCTACGCTGATGAGTGTACGGATTCTTCAGAGATCATAATAAAATTGCAAGTAGAGTTAAGTTAACCTGAACCAGTTGTAAGCACCTCGTTTTTGCGCTCCGGAAAAGCCAGAAATGCAAAACACGGCTAAAAAGTCAAACCCTGAGGGGTGAAAAGTTGACCTTTTGATCAGATAAAATTTGGCCGCCTTGCTTTATCCCATTGGACAGAGAATCCCGACACGAGTCCAACGCAACTGGGTTTGCAAGAATCGGAGTCCGGGTGAAGGTTTTGCGAGCGGTCAAACTTAAGGAAGAGCCGAGAGTTGACTTTTCCTCGAATTCCGTGCTAAGTACCTTGCTCTATACCATTGGACAGAGAATCCCGACATGAGTCTAACGCAACTGGGTTTGCAGGAATCGGAGTCCGGATGAAGGTTCTGCGGGCGGTCAAACTTAAGGAAGAGCTGAGAGTTGACTTTTCCTCGAATTCCGTGCCAAAGTAACTTGCTCTATACCATTGGACAGAGAATCTCGACACGGTTCCAACGCAACTGGGTTTGCAGGAATCGGAGTCCGAATGAAGGTTCTAAGGGCAGTCAAACTTAAGGGAATGCCAAAAGTTGACTTTTCCTCGAACCCCGTGCCAAATGTTTAGCTCTATGTCATTGAGTAAAGGGCTCCGATACAAGTTTAACGCAATTGAGTTTGCTCAAATCGGAGTTCAGATAAAGGAGATATGAGCTGTCGAAGTTTCTGCGCAGCAAAGCCGGAAACTGCACACGTGGCGCAGGAGCGGCACACATGGCAGCCAACGCAGCAAAATATCTCAGGGACTAAATCTTAAATATCAAAATTCGTACGGGGCGATCCGTAGATATCCTAAAGCGTCAAATCGGTCGAATCGGTTAAGTCGAAGGGCAAATCCGTAGTTTTTCGATTTGTATCCGGCATTTAATACCGGATACGCTAGCTCCCCTTCATGACCGGACTTGAAGGCCGGATACAAGAAGATTTTCGCGCGAGATTCGCGCCGATCGCCCGACAAATTCGCGGCGGCATTTAATTTTCAAATGATTATGTTTTGTATCCGGCATTGAAGATCGGATACAAAGGAGTGCTAGTGTATCCGGCCATGAAGGCCGGATACGGAGAGGCCTTAGTGTATCCGGCCTGAGTTGCCGGATACATTAAGTTGCCTATAAATACCAAAACAGCAGCTCATATCCGGGGTTGGCTTTTCTTTTGGCTTTTCCCCTGCTCTCTTCTCCCACCTGCACACCCCGAATCCCATCCCTTCCAACCCCATTTACCTTCCCTCTCCTCCCTATACCATCCTAAGCCATTCTTACCTTCTCCTTCTCCTCCCCATTCCTACTGAAGCAAGGAGGAACCACTGCTGTTGCTGTCAAGAAGGAGGGTCTCCAGCTGCTGTACCGCCTCCAAGGGACATCACCACCTTGCACAAAAGGTCAAGGACCTCCAGGTAAGACTCCTCACCATGTTAGGCTCATCATATATTAAACTCACATTTTTCTGAAAGCATTTCTGTGTGGCTTCCTTCTTTGCATGGGGTCATGCTCCTATCATCTTAAGCATGTGTTTATTTTCATTTTCATGGCATAAAGGTCACCACACGTAAGAAACCCACGTAGGTTCCTTTAGGAAAGCAAGGGAGTCCATCTCTCACACACATGTTAGTGTCCTTCAAATGCTGTTGTTGGTTTCATTTCAAGCTTTTGGAGGAGCATGTTCCTTCCCATCTTGTGATCAAATGTACCCCCATAAATCCCCCTCCTCTTTCCCTTCTCTGGAGATTTCGTGATGAGCCATACGCCTAGGCTTAAACCTAGCCGGATATCCCTTCTTTACTTGGATTTCTTACTAAATTTTACATGTGATGCATGAGAGTATGTGTATGCATTTCAGCATGTGGAGTATGTTTTTTTCTGATCATCTTGACATGTCATTACTATGTGGAGTCATGCATGCAGCTTGTGAGAGTCTGGAAACCGAGTAGGGACACTTTGGTCCCCATTTCAATAGCTAGCTTGACCCAAGATAATAAGAAGGGCAGCAAGTCCCCTGTCTTTGCTAAGAAACCAGGAAAAGAAGCCAAGTGGGGCTTCTCCCTTGAACTTGAACCAGTGTGGGCCCTCTCAGGGGCCCACAAAACTTTAGGAGACCCCTAGGAAACCCCTGGAATCAACCCCAAGTGGCCGAACCCAAAAAAGAGCATTTCAGGGTGATCCGGCAACTCAGGCCGAATCACCTAGGGTTCATGAATATCCGGCCATAAAGGCCGGATCACCTAGGACTTGTTCGTATCCGGCCTGAGTTGCCGGATACACACAGAAATATGATTTTTTGCATCCTTTTGATGTGTGGCCGAATTTCATGATGATTTGAGCCAAACCAATTGAACCAACAGGGTTTTCGGGCCACCCAAAAACCCAACTAGGGACTTGGACCACCGGTCCAACTTGGCACACTAGTGGGCCTTCCAACGGGGCCCACCAAGCCCAATAAACCTCAAAGCATGAGAAATAAAGCAAGTAAAGCAAATTTAACTTATTGAACCGGATGGACCAGACCCAATGCGGTCCACCTGGATCTGTTTGTGGATGATGTATGAATTGCATGGTTTGGCCGAGACCAAGGGCTAGGGCCTGTCGGGCCCGCCAAAGCCCGCTAACCGAACCTAGTTAGGGTGTAAGCCCTAAACTTCAAAGAACTGGGCTTTCAAAGCCCAAAACCTGGATCACGGGCCCCAAGCCCAGTGACCAGCCCACTTTGGCAAAATTAAATCAGATGAACTAAAAAATTCTGGCAACCTTCATGGGCCCACCTAGGGGCCCATGAACCAATACAGACCCATTCGTTTACATGAAAGACACTTAAACTCCAAATTGGGCCATTAAGTAAAAACCAACACACTCACCAAAGCCCACAGGGCTTCCTAGGCTAGACAGAGGCCCACCAAGGGCACACGGGCTTACCCAAGCCCACCAAGGGCACCGTGGACCTTCCAACAGGGCCCACCCAGTCAGACACAGATAACCTAAATAAAACAAGATAAAAATCAACTAAAGGGACCCACACCACTCAGGTGGTCCCACCAAGACTTAACCAAATGGCATGCCGGATTAGGAATCGGGTGAGAACCAAGTGAGAAAGCTGACTCAAACCAGGGAACCCACGGGACCCGTCATCCGACGGGGTGGACTGGGGTGTCTACGGACTTCCCCAGACCACAATCGAGATCCAAACTTAGAATCTCAAGCCGCAGACCCAAAGCCCTAAAAAGACAAGATTAGGCACCCAGGTGTCCGCCTGCACCCCATCAGGCGGTGGCGACTCCGAATCACCCCGTGCCGCGTTTCCCACGCGCGCGCACCAGCGAAAGAAAAAAAAAAGGTGCCTGTTCCCAAAATAAAACCGAAAATGGGGCCGATCCATTAAATAATATGCTATAATACATAGATTTTACACAAGCCATCAACAAGTTAGTCACAAGAATGCTGAATCCAAAAGAGAGAAGAACCTTTTCCAAGAAATTTCAGCTAAGTCTATCATAAGCCTTTGAGAAATCAATCTTTAGGGCATACGTCCCTTTATCAAGACTTTTACCATACTTTATTTTCCTCAGTCTTCTTCTTCCTTCTAAAACAGTGAGATATTTTATGATTAATCATTATGTTATCTCTTATAGACTTGTTGGTGACAAAAGTAGATTACATGGGGGAAATGATGTCATGAAGCAAAGGACGTATGCAATTGACCAGAATTTTGGCTATGATTTTGTACACACAAAATGAGCATTTAGTTTGGGTTAAGGTTGGGTTCATTTGTGGACCGAAATTGAGTTTGGGTTGGGTTCGAGCTCATGTTATGCAACCCGAAAAGCCTAATATATATGCACACATATTTATGTGCACACACATGCATATTTGTATGTATGATTAAATATGCACCATTGTTTTTTTTTCCCCTTTTACATTGTCTTTGTAGTTATGTGATTAACTGCAAAACATAAATGTATTAACATGTAATAACAAATTTGTAAATTTTTTCTTACACACACACACTAAAATGAATGTGATATTCTGACATTTGCATTCATAGCAAAAAAAATCAAAAATTTAAATTTTACTTGGGCCAAACCACACCCACCCCAAATTCAAATAAGAAAGTTTGGGTTGGATCTGGGATAGGGCAAGCCAAGGGCTAGTTTAGGCTAGCATATTTTAGATCAGGTTGAGCTTGAACTCATCACAACCCTACCCCCAACTTGCCTTACAGCTCTAGATACAGGTGCCCAAGTCCCTCGTCTCACTCTTCTTTCCCATTGCAACCTCTTCTTTCATATCCTCTAGTCTCTCTCTCTCTCTTCAAAAAAAAAATTTTACCTTTTCATGGGTTCCTCATTACATATCACCGGAAAGGGCATGTGGAAGCTGATGAAATTGACATCAGACAATGCATGCTGTTGATTTTGCCATGTTTTTACGGGCATGGAGTGGTGAATACCCCCTCTGAATTCAGTGGGTTCTGAAATAGGAACCCACCGGACCCTAAGAAATTCTATTTGTACTTCAAAATTCCGCTGAAACAGCAAACGCTGCTTACGTTAGGGATGAGCGGCGGGCCGGCCCGGCATGCCATGCCCGTTTTGCCGAGACCCACGGCCAGGTGGCCGGCAGGCTGCCGGCGGGCCTGGCGGCCCATACCCCTTTAAATTAAAAAAAACTTTAAAAAACTTTTAAAAATCCCAAAAATTTTCTGAAAAATACTTTTATTATTCACAAAATTGTCTTACACATATTGGGATAGATTTTGCTCAAAAAAATATAAATTCATTAATTATCACAAGTACAATTACAACTTTGCAAAAATTACATAATTACTTGAACAAATAATACTGCATCACTATAATATAAGCACATCCCAACTAGGTTGGCACCCACTCATCTATCTATCATTTGCAGTTTAAAAGAAACAAAAAAAAAAGAGAGAAAGTACAATTCCCATACTTTGATTGCAAAAACTATAACAAAACTTAGACTACTCTAGTTAACTAAAATCAATATTCAAATCATCAAAGTCTCCAGCAAGTTGATCATCTTCATATTCCTGATCTCTCAGTTCCGCCCTTAACCAATCTGTAAGACTGACACATACTTGTATCATCTCCAGTGTTAATCTGTTCCTTAGTCGTCCACGGTTCATCCACCTGCGCTAAAAGCTGATTCCGATGCAACTATGGACACCGGAACAGTTAGTAGATCACGTGCCATGGCAGAAAGCACAAGATAATTAACCTGATTTTGCTTACACCATGTCAAAATGTTAAAAGCATTATGCTCTTCTATAGTATTGAAACTCATTGGGGGGCTTTCTAAATAAATCATTAATTCAGATGATCCCCCACTACTAGATGCTGGTTGTTTTCCCTTTCTTTTCCCACTTAAAAAATTCCAAGGGGAATTATCTGGTAGTGTTTGCTGGGTTCGCGTATGACCTTGTATGCTACTACTAGTATCGTATTCACAAAAATGTTTTTCTAATAGGGTTCTTATTTTACATATATCTATTTGAAAAGTAGAATTCATATTCTCATTTATTCCATCTATTAAGTCTTCAACTCCTAATTTAATCCTAGGGTCCATTGTAGTAGCTAAACAATATAAATTAGGCATCTCTTGCTAATATTTTAAAATTTTAGCGTCCATTGCAGGGATAATTTCCTTACCAATGGGTACATTTCTATATTGTTTAAAACAAATACTTATTTGATATAAACAAGCTACAACACTTGGGGATGTTGGGTAATAAACCGTTGATAAATATCTTGTTGCATCATAAAAAACTTTTAAAAAATCTCTTAAAATTTCAGCTATTTGCCAATCAAGATCCTCTAATTCACTTTCAGGCATTTTAGTTTTATAAAATATTGCAAGTTCTTGTTTTAATCCTAGTGCAGCTTCTAGCATTAAATATGTTGAGTTCCACCTATGTTCAACATCTAGGGTAATTTTTTTATATTGCTTTCCTAAAGTTTCATAATAATATTTAAATTCTCTAGCGGTTGTGCTAAATTGTTTTATATATCTTACTGCATCTCTAATATTTATTAAATGATGTTGAACAATTTTTAATCCATCTTGCACAACTAAATTAAGGATGTGACAAGCACACTTAACATGAAATAAACTTCCATATATATTTAAGTTTAATTGTTGTCTTAATATTCCTACTGCAACGTTATTAGCACTTGCATTATCAAGTGCTATAGCCATTATTTTATTTTATATTTTATAATTTCTTAGATTTCTACTTATAGCATTTGATATATTTAGTCTAGTATGGCTAGCATCTAGTGGTTCAAAAGTTATTATTATTTTTTCCATATTCTAATTTTCATCAATATAATGTGTAGTTATAGCTAAATAACTTATTTATTGTCTAGTTGTCCAAATATCTGAGGTTAAAACTATCTTAAAGGTATTGTTTGAAAAAGTTTCTATTAATGCAGTTTTCATTTTTCCATATAATTTTATAGCATCCTTTTTTAAAGTGTGGCTTGAAAAAGGTTTAAATTGTAGTGCTAAATATTTAGTTATTAAACGGTTAAATCTTTTAGAATCTATTTAATCTAAAGCCTAGTTTCTTCTTGATTAAAAACAAAATTACTCATAGTAACACTAATAGTAGAAATTTGGGTTTGCCTAGGGTCAATTTGGCCATGTTTCGGAAGGCATTTCTGCAAGTGGCCTGTACCACATTTTCCTTTACAACTAAATTTTTTTTAACTGCCCTCTCTTCACTCCCTACATTTTCAATTGTAAAATTGAGCCAAACACCGGAGGTTCTACTACTCTTGGTGCTCCTAGGTGGTAGGGAAGACAATCCCATATCTTGCGAAGGCAATTCAGTTTCAAGATCTTGGATGAGAGGGTCATTATATTGGGGTTGGGTTATATCATCAAAAAATGTTGGGTCAGAAAGGGGTTTAAGATATTCCCTTTCTTCAGTGTCAAAAAACATAGGATACCTAGGGTCCATTATCAAATTTTTGGAAAAAAAAATTCTTAATAAATAATATTATAATAAATATTTGGTGATACTAATTTATAAGAAAGGTAAAAGGAGAGACTTACTTATAATAATAATATTTATACTAATTTTAAAATTGGAAAATTAAATAGAAGAATACCTCTTTAGAATGAATCTTGAACTTTGCAATTGAAGCCTTCAACCTCCAGAGTCCAATTTCTCACTTCTGATGCTTGAACAATTAGAAGAGATTAAGTATCACCAATTTCCAATTACAACAATTAAAGCAAAGAAACTATTTGATAATCAATTAGAAGAGAGTAGGAGATTGTAGAAGAGGTGTGGTTTGGAGTGGGAAAGGGAGTGGCTATTTATAGAAAATTAAAAGTAGCTTTTTACAACCTCTACCCTTCAATATGCCTGTTATTTTGTAGTTGGAAGAGTAGAAAAGGTCTTTTAATCATCAATTACAACTATAGCCCCCCAATATAGCTTTTGGGAGGGGGGGTAAAATGGGCATAAAAGTGGTTAAAAACCACTTTTATAGAGGGAAAAGAGAGCTAGCCAACCTCTTTGGCGGGCCAGCCTAGGCACGCCTATGGTGTGCTGGGCCGTGCCATGCTCGAGTCGGCACAGCCCAGTACTCATCCCTAGCTTACGTGACTATCATTGTTATTTAGCATCAGATTGTCACCACCAACTTCAGTCTCCATGGAACATGGTCCTATATTAGCAGGTAAGCCTCATGATTTAATTTCATTCCTTATGTATCATAAATTCCCACCCTCTCATAGATTTTTTGTACTTGCTATTTCTTCCACTATTGTTGAGCCTAAGAACTTTTCCCAAGCAGTCCAATATGGGGTGAGGCTATGAAGGTAGAACGTAATGCTCTTGATAATTAGATTTGGGATATTGTTCCTCCTCCTGATAAACTGCCAAGAGACTAAAAATGAGTGTACAAGGTCAAATACAATTCTAATGGGTCTGTTGCAAGGTTGAAGGCTTGTCTAGTTGCTAAAAGCTACACATAACTAGAGGGCTTAGATTATCATGAAATTTTTTTCTTTTAACTAAAATGGCTACAGTCAAATGCTTGCTTGTTGCGGCCTCCATTCAAAATTGGCGTTTACATCACTAAGCGATTTTTACTATTACAACAAATGAACAGTTCCCAAATGTTATCCAAATAATTAACTCCTGAATAGTTATTTGAATCTTGTATATGACTGTATATATACAACACCTGAATCGGTGAATAAACTAACAATTTCAAAAGTCTTTATGGTATTTGATGTTTTTCCAACTTTTCGTCATCTAAAGACTCTTCTGGAAAACCAATTTAGTATGCCTATCAAAAATTTCAATTCTGATAAAGGAGGTGAATTTGTCAAAATGAAGTCATTTCTTCTGGACAATGGCATTAGTTGGTACACTACTGCCCCTCACACTCCACAACAAAATGGCACTAGTGAGAGACTTCATCATCACATTGTTGAAACTGGTCTCACTCTTCTTCATCAAGCATCATTACCAATGAGTTTTTGGACTTTTGCCTTCCAAACAGCGGTATATCTCATTAATCGCATGCCCACCAAGGTACTCAAAAATATATCTCCATTTGAATCATTGTTTGGTCGGCCACCTAATTATCACAAATTAAAGGTGTAGACACCCCAAATTGCACCTCAATATAAGAGAATACTCAAAAGGGGCTTTAAATGTCTTATTTGAGCATTGACATTTGTCAAAAACTCTCAAAAGTGGTGCTAACCGTACTGAATGAACGGTTTTTGTAATTTTGGTCTCAACTGCTCTATATGTGCGGTTGTAACCGCACACACAGCACGGTTGATATCCATGCTTGTTGCGTGAGCGGCCACGTGGCTTCACGAAGCTTCGGCCGTTGAGCCACGTCGACAGCAATCATGACGAGCGTAACTGAATTGAACCGCCCTGTATGTACGGTTTGGTTAATTTGCATAGAAACCGTACTTATAGTGACGGTTCTGTTGAAACCGCACTGAGTATACGGTTTTGGCTGTTTTGGGGATTTGCGCAATGGCTCGATCTCTAAGCCTTATTTACGCATATTACCTTTCTCTCAGGGACTTGAACTCCCTATTTCACCCTCCGAAACTTGCTGAATTACTCCAATTCAAGCCTTGGAGGAGAATTGGAATAATCTAGAAGGCTTTTTTGGCCTACCCTTGGGACTCTTCTGCCCCTGGCTTGGCCTATAAATAGAGGGGTCCTCCTCTTGCAAATGGCTGAGAATTTGAAGCACTGAAACTCTGCTGGAAGAAGAGAAGCTTTGCTGGATTGTCTACTCAACTACTCAAGCTACTAAAGGTAAAGCTCATTTGGGTTTATTGCTTCCTCTTTACATTCCAACTCCCAACTTTTACCTTTCTGTAGTGTAAGGCCAGTTTGTGGTTGTTTGCAGGCCCCAAACCCCTTCCAAAGTACCTGGGAATCCTCTCTAGCCGTATGTGCGCACCTAAACCTGGCCTAGCTCGCACACCGGGCACACCTTTGGCGCGTGCCTCGGGACATTCGGAGTCGCCACTGCCTGAGAGTGCAGGCAGACACGGTTTTGCCCTAATCGGGTCTAAGTCTAGTCTGCGGCTTTTCAGAGTTCTAGCTAAGTCCTCGGTTACGGTCCGGGGAAGTCCTAAAGACACCCAGGTCCGCCCCGTCGGTTTGACGGGTCCCTCGGGTCTCCCTGGTTTTTGAGTCAATTTCACCCTTCCTAGACCAGCATGCTGCTTATTGGGTCTGACGGGGCCCGCTGGAGGTGTGGGTCCCTTTTTATTTGATTTTATCTTTTTTATTTAAGTGAAGTGGGTCGGACCCGGGTCCCGTTGGAAGGCCCGTGGGTTGCCAGGGTTGGGCCTTGGGCCCAGTTGGGTTATTGGGTAACCCATTTGGTTATTTTATTAAGTTTTACATATTTACAATTTTAGTTTGGGCTTAGTGGGCTTGGAATGGGCCCATTAGCCAAAGTCTAGTGGCCTGGGCCCGTTTTATTGAAAACGGGCCGGGTTTGGGCCGGTTAGAAGTGGGCCCCACAAGTGGGCCCAAGGGAATCTTGGTGGGCCTATCTAGGCCCAAAGTCAAAAATGGGCTTAAGAAAGCCCAAAGTGGTTTAAGGGGATGTTTCAAGCTAGCTTAGGCCGGATCCGGTCCAACCGAACCAAGAAACTACAATTTTTCATCACTTTTACACTTCGCCCGTGTTTTCTCTACGGTCCACCCTTGTCCGTGGAACAATTCCGGTTAGGCTCGCCCGTGAAGCAACCACGGTCCCGACGGAACCGTTCTGAGTTTACGGGCGCCTCCTGTTTTGCACTTTTGCTACCGATTTCAATCTGGATCAGTTCCGACGGCTTTCTCAAGTATTCTGCAATAACAGTTGAAGTTTCTGTCTTCTCCAGATTCTATACTTGCTTCATTTGATTCAAAATGTCACTTTTCTTCTTCCTTTTGTCCTTCTTGAAGCAACAAGATATCTTCTTGATGTGTCCACCTCCAATTTTAAGGATGGGATGTAGGATATTTACAGAGAGTTGAATAACATTAAGGAAATCACATTATAGAACAAGGAGGATTATTAAATTAGTTCAATAAAAGGGTCCTTTGGACACTTTCTTTTTTTCTTTAAATATGGTCATCTCCTCTATAAACTTAGCTTGCCATCACTTAAAAGAAAACAGCAAAAGGTTAGTAGGAAATGTATAATGTGCAATAACTTAAAGAGAAATGAAAACTCATCATATTGTATTTGAAAGGGTGAAGAACACTTACAATGCAGTTTACAACTAGCTTTAATAATTCCTTTGAATCGGAGCAACTTCGGCAGCACTTCCGCGTCCTCCGGAATTTTCTAGATTGAATTAGAAAAAACCTTGATGGGAGGTTGGGTTTAAGAAGTGGCTTTTGGAAGTTTAGACATGGTTTTGGGACATAGGGGCAATTTGGGCATTAAAAAGGTTTAGGGGGTGGAGTGGCAGCAGGAGGGTAGCATTTGATCGAGGGGAACTTCAGGAGAGCAGGGGTCATGGCCACAGGGGAGAGGCTTGTCCAAATGAAGGGGGGTGGCCTCTCTATTTATAGGCAAAAATCCCGTGCCCGTACTTGAATTACGGGCATGCCTTGCCCGTACTTTAAGTACGGGCGTGCCTTGCCCGTAATTCAAATACGGGCGAAAAACGAATATTTGCAATTATCGCAGATTCGGCCGTACGGGACGCGTGTTCCGCCGTACGGCGACGCGTGTCTTCCTTCTAGAAGCGTGCCCGTATTTAAAATACGGGCATGCCCTGCCCGTAATGTAAATACGGTCCCGCACGTTTTAAAAATGTGTGGATTTCAAACCTTTATTCAATTTGGCTTATTGCAGGATTTTTATCCGATTATTTTATTAGAAAACGAGATTCTCTTCATTAAAATATTATTAAACACTTTTATCTTATTTATTTTATTGGTTTAGTCCATTTTTGCTGCCTTTTTGCCACATGGGCAGTTTTTTCTGAAACTTCAACTGCTCATAACTTCTTTATCCGGTGTCCGATTTCAACAAACTTAGTGTCGTTGGAATCAGCTCGGAACCACCTATCCATTGGGATCAAGTTTGGCAGTTGAATTAGGGTCGAGCAAAAAGTCAACTTTTTGCCCTTCAAAAGTTTGACCAGCTCATATCTTTCTCATCCGGACTCCGATTCCAGCAAATTCAGTTGCGTTGGAATCGTGTCGAAATGCTCTTTTCAATGAGATGAAGTTTGATGGCCAAATTCACTTAAATCAAAAAGTCAATTTTTTGACCCCCTCAGGGTTTGACTTTCAGTTTGACTTTTCATTTTTCTCTATTTTGGGGGTGCAAAAATCAGGTGCTAACAGCTGCCCCTCTTTGCTGGAGTCACCTTGGGGGATGAACGGCAAAGAAGAAAAAGAACCTTATTTTTGCACCTTGCATTTCTGTCGACATGGTCGACGAGCTCAATCATTGAATTTGTTTTTTTGTGAAAGGGAAGTGTCAGATGTTTGGTATCACTTCCTGGTTTTGGAATCCCTATACCCTCTTTCGGGTTTGAATAGGGCAGTTTCTTTTTTGAAAAATGAGATAATATTGGTTTTGAGCTCATCAGCCTGTTTCGGCGTTGATGCAAGGCACTTTACAATGTTCTTTTCTTTTTGTTTGTTCCATTAAAGCTTTTAGTGACTTCAGTTTTTTTTTTTTTTTTTTTTTTAATGAGAGGCCAGGGTATGGGTTTGGGAGTGCAGGTGGGAGGACGGGAGGAAGCTTTCGTGCTGCTGTCCATCATCTCGGAGACTACACACCTATTCTAGCCTATACTATTTACAAAAGTGGGAAATCAAAATTTACAAGAGAGGGCGAATTGGCCCATTATTGCTCTTCCTCGTTGCTTCTCCTTGCCAGGTTCTTTTTCTTGTCAAGGCATTAGAGCTTCTTTTCCATTCAAGAGTTACTTGGCGGGAGCATGATCTGTCTAGATGACTCTCTGGGGATTATTGTGATGTCCCTCTTTGATTTTGAAGTTTTGTTGGAGGGTCTGAGAATCTTGACGATCTTCTTTCTTCATAACTCCGCTGGGGATGAAAGGGAAGAAGCCTCTGCTGGGAAATGAAGGAACAAAGTATCCTCCTTGTGTTCATCTTGCATCTTTCTCCCTTTTTTGAACCTGTGCAGGGAACAAAATGTCAGTGCTTGTTCTGCTCCATTGGGGATATGCAAGGTTGTTTTATTCTAAGCCTTTTATTCATCACAATCAAAATGGCTATTGATTAAGGCAATGAACCCTTCTTCACGGGTTAGCAGCACAGATGGGGAAATTCCAAGAATAGTTAAGCAGAATAATTACGGAAAAACACAGATGTGGTAGTGTGTGTTTGTGCCTGCAATTATCACAGAAGTCAATCCTTAAATCAGACATAGATTAGAGTGCTTGGTATTTTTGGCCTTGTCATCATAGGCCCTTGTGAAGCGTTAACCTAAACACAGTCTGCCAGTCTGGGCCCTTCAAATCACTTGGCTGTCTCCACTCAGTGCACTGTCCAACCTGTTTCTGTGTTTGCTGCATTTTCCTTTCTAATCAAGGCTTGACCAGCTCCTTTCCCCCTTTTTTTTTTTTTTTTTTTTTTTGACCACGACTAACCCTTTTGCACATAGCGCCCTTTTTGGGTTTTCACCATGTCTGGTCCTTTCAGGGAGAATCCAATTCCGTCATTACCAGAAACGCAGATTTGACTGTTTTGCTCAAGATCATTCACTTTGAGATCCGAGAGGTCTTCAAGGTAGGACGAAATGTAGGCTAGGCCGGGGTTTTGAAAGAAAGATAAGTGGCCCAAGAAGGCTGTGATTTTATAGGTTTGTACAGTGCTCCTTTTTATTGTTGGGGCTTACATCCTGGCTTATGGAATTTATATTGACATTCTTTTTCTTGATTTTCTTCGCAATTGCTTCTTTTTTTTTTTTTTTTTTTTTTAAGAAGAATTAGGGCCAGGAATGCCCATTTTGATGCAAAGGAACACCTATACTAGGTTTGAAAAGAAATTTTCAGGCTCAAAAGTATCTGACTAGGGGAGAGCTTTTTTGAAGGTAATTGAAAGGATTTACAGGGTTGGGGGAGAGTTAAAGATGGCCTCTCTTCATTTCCCAATTGGAATGATCTCAAGGATAATATAATCTGACTGCATCTGCATTTATTGGCTCAGGAAAAATAGTTCCGTCTGTCTCTTGTAGGATTAGTGCTCCTTTGGACAGAACTTTATGTACTATGAAAGGTCCTTCATAGTTTGGCTTGAATTTCCCTCTATTATCTTCTTGGTGGGGGAATATCTTTTTCATAACAATGTTGCCCACCTTGAAGTGTCGTGGTATTACTTTTTTATTATAAGTCCGAGCCGCTCTCTGCTGATAGAGTTGCCCGTGGCACAAAGCCTTAATCCTTTTCTCATCAAGCAACTGCAACTGGTCAAACCTTGACTCTTCCCATTCAATGTCATCAACCTCTGCTTCCTTCAGGATTCTGAGCGAAGGGATCTGCACTTCCACGGGAAGGACTGCCTCCATTCCATATACAAGAGAGAAAGGAGTTGCTCCGGTTGAGACCCTGATTGAGGTTCGGTATGCATGCAAAGCATATGGCAACTTCTCATGCCAGTCTCTGTAGGTGACTACCATCTTCTCCAATATCTTCTTCAGATTTTTATTGGCAGCTTCTACTGCTCCATTCATCTTGGGCCGATATGCTGTAGAATTTAGATGTCTGATCTTCATTTCTTCACACATCTTGTCCATGTCCTTGTTATTCAAATTCTTGGCATTGTCTGTGATCAGTGCTTCAGGCACACCGTAGCGACAAACAATATTATTTCTGATGAATTTCAGCACATGGGACCCCTTGACTTCTGCAAAGGACACGGCCTCTACCCACTTGGTAAAATAGTCTATTGCAACCAAGATGAATCGATGCCCATTTGAAGCCTTCGGGTGTATTTCTCCAATCATATCAATTCCCCAGATGGCGAAGGGCCAAGGAGAAGTCATTGAGTACAAAGTGTTGGGCAGTGCATGAATGTTGTCAGCATAAACTTGGCATAACTGGCATTTCCTTACATGGATATGGCAATCATGTTCCATAGTTAACCAGTAATAGCCCATTCTCAAAATTTTCCTTGCTAGCATGTGCCCATTCATATGTGCGCCACATTGTCCCCCATGGACTTCATCAACCAGCTGTTGTGCCTCTTCTTCTGTTACACATAGCAGCAATGAATCATTATAGGACTTTTTGTATAGCTTGTCTCCACTGAGGAAGAACTGTCCAGCCAATTTCTGAATCGTGCGCCTTTCAGATGCTGTAGCATTCTCTGGCAAAGTCCTGCTTCTCAGGTACCTCATTATGTCTGTATACCAGGGTTCCCCTTTTGGTTTGCTCCTTTCAACATTAAAACAGTAGACAGGAGAATGCCGCACTTCTATCTCCAATGGTTGTACCCAAGTGTCGCCAGTGATGGTTGCCATAGATGCTAGTGTTGCCAGGGCATCTGCAAACTGATTCCTGTCTCGTGGCATATAATCAAATGTCACGATTGTGAATTGTCCTTCCAGTTCCTTAATCAGTTCCTGATATGGCACCAATTTTGGATCCCTAGTCCGCCAATCTCCCATCACTTGGTAGATGATTAGACAGGAATCACCATAAACTTTTAACTCTTGAATATTCATTTCGATTGCGGCTCGCAAGCCTAACACACATGCTTCGTATTCTGCCATGTTGTTAGTGCAATCGAACAAGAGTTTTGCTGCTATTGGATGATGGACTCCTTCTGGGGAAATGATTACTGCTCCAATTCCTTTTCCATTGATGTTGACGGCCCCATCGAAGAACATTTGCCATCCGGTTTCCTTTTCTACTAATTCAGCACACATAATTTCATCATCCGGCAACCCGGTGAGAAGCGGTTGATAGTCAGGCACAGGGTGTTCTGCCAAGTGATCTGCCACTGCCTGTCCCTTTATTGCCTTTCTCGTGGTGTAGACAATATCATACTGAGATAAGATAACCTGCCACTTGGCTATCCTTCCAGTGGAGATAGGCTTTTCAAAAATGTACTTTAAGGGATCTGTATTTGAGATCAAAAAGACAGTATGACTGAGCAGATAATGCCGGAGCTTCTGAGCCGCCCATACCAATGCACCACAGGTCTTCTCAAGCAATGTGTATCTTACTTCATAATTGGTAAATTTCTTGCTCAGATAATAAATTGCTTGTTCCTTTTTCCCTGTATCATCATGCTGCCCTAGGACGCATCCAGCCGCTGTTTCTGTGACCGACAAGTACATGATTAGCGGTCGTCCTGGTACAGGGGGAACCAAAGTTGGCGGACTCATCAAATAGGCCTTGATTTTATCAAATGCTTCTTGGCAATCCTCGTTCCAGACCACTGGGTTATCCTTCTTTAGCAATTTGAATATTGGCTCGCATACGGGAGTCATCTGTGCTATGAACCGACTGATGTACTGTAATCTGCCAAGGAAACCCCTCACTTCTTTTTCTGTGGACGGGGGAGGCATCTCCAAAATTGCCTTTACTTTGACAGGATCCACCTCAATTCCTCGTTTCCCAACGATGAATCCAAGTAGCTTCCCTGAGGTAACGCCGAATACACACTTATTCGGGTTCAGCCTGAGCTTGCATTCCCTGAGCCTGTCAAACACCTTTCCAAGGTTCACCAAATGATTTTCCTCTTCTTTTGACTTTGTAATCATGTCATCCACGTATACTTCCATCTCTTTGTGTATCAGATCATGGAAGAGCAAAGTCATCGCCCTTTGGTATGTAGCGCCTGCATTCTTCAAGCCAAAAGGCATCACCTTGTAGCAGTATGTGCCCCAGTGTGTGATGAAGGATGTCTTTTCCATGTCTTCAAGTGCCATCCTTATCTGGTTATATCCAGAGAATCCATCCATAAACGAGAACATGGAATGAGTTGCTGTATTGTCAACCAGTATATCAATGTGTGGCAGCGGGAAGTCATCTTTCGGGCTTGCCTTGTTCAGATCCCTGTAATCAACGCACATTCTGACCCTTCCATCCTTCTTGGGGACTGGCACAATGTTTGCTAACCACTCTGGGTAATCTGTAACTTTCAAGAACCCAGCTTTTAACTGCTTGGCAATTTCCTCTTTGATCTTCAGGGCCCATTCTGGTTTCATGCGTCTGAGTTTTTGCTTCACTGGTGTGGCCTCAGACTTTATAGGTAACCGATGCACAACTAAATCCGTGTCTAACCCAGGCATATCCTCATATGACCATGCAAACACATCTGTGTAGGATTTTAGAAAATCAGTTATCTGTGTTTTCTGTAATAATGTCAGCTTTTTACCAACTTGGAGAATCTTTGGTTGTGCTGCTTCACCTATGTTGATAGGTTCAGTTTCCTCAATGTTAGCCTGGAGACCCTTTTCATGTCTGTCCAAGGCAAATTGGATTTCAGGTGGGGTCTCCCATGATTCATCATTATCCTCAAGTTCAAAAGAATCATTGGGGATAATTTTTGAATCATCGGGTTGTGATGAATAAGTGTTGCTATTTGATTCATACTCGACACTTTGGATTTCTTTTTGTTCTTTTTGTTTTGGTTTGATTTTGGCAGCCTGATTATCTATCTCGTGCTCCGAATTTTTCGGGTGTGCGTCGAGATTGATATTAAGGTTGCGATGTTGGGTTTGCTTATTTGTAGAATTATTCACAGAAGCAGAAAAATAATCAAAAGACTTCACGCATTTATTAAAAAGTGCAGCAATATCTACAGGAGGAATTTCAGAAGTGGAAGAAACTCCCTGTGGTAGTTCGGCTTTGCGAGTGGCAAGTGGCGTCGAACTCCAGTTCTGCAATGCGTGCTTGTCTTTGATTACGGCGGTTACCGCATTCACCTTTCCATTCTGTATCATGCTGATGCTGCTGTCAGAGGAGATGCAGATGGGGTCATCAGCTGTGCCCTTCTTTGGTTGATTCTGGCTTGAATCCTCTGATGATACACTGATCCATACCCCGCGGCGGACGACAGTTCCTGGTACCCGAACAATGACTTTGTTGGGTGGCTCCACCTTAGGCAATGCCTTGGTTACAGATTTTCCGGATGACTCGTCCTTCCTGCTGGACGAATGTTCGTCAGAGGCCCAGTTACCATAATTTTCATGGTAAGCTATCTCAGTTGGCAGTCCCAGTACTTGGGGCATATTCTGGAACATCTGACCCAAACCATCCTTGGTACTTGGGTGTATAATGCAGATAGGAGGCGGGGGAGACCTTTGCCTTGGAGTGGGTTCTCCTGAACTGTCCTGGCTTTCCATCATGTAGATGTACTGAGCCGGTTCTTCTTCCTCAGCCTCAGCTGGTGGTGTCTCAACCTCATCTGAAGGGTAAGCAAATGCTTCTTCTGGGATAGCTGGTTTTTCAGTGTCAACTGACTGCCAAGAGAATAGAGCAGACAGTTCTTCCATCATCCCACTGAGAGCCTCTGAGTTTTCTTCTGTAACTGTCTCCTGGGGCAAGGGAGGTTCATCCCATATCCTTTGTAGATACTCAGCTTCCGCTTGCTCAACTGGATCATTGAACTCATCTCCCCATCCCTGGGGGACTATGTTCTGAATGGCTTGTGCAGCTTCTTTCTCCATATTGGCAAAGTGATGGTATAACTGGCCCTGTACACAAATGGGCCAATGTGGGTCTCTTCCTTCTGCTCGTGCCCTCTTCCTTTCAGCCTTTCTGCCGAATAGCCTGGCATAGTCTTCAGGTTCAGGAACAAACCCCAGTCCAAATCCCACAGATTTATCACATGGCTGGATTGCAGACTTGATGCCTTGCTTGTATTTGCCTAAACCTTCTCCTACTCGGAGGCCCCAGTCGGCGCATTCAGCAGCACCGAACATGCTCTTCCTTTTCCTTCTGCGGGACAAGTCTGATTGCAGAGGAGTAGGAATGCTGTTTACTTGCACCATTTCAATGGCTTGAAAGTGCAGGGAAGTAGGCAGCTCATAATCAACCACAGGTACCCCTCCTTGTTCAAATTCTCTGTGATTTTCTGCGTGCACCGTGATCAATTGATTTCCCGAAATGAATCGGATCATTCGATGTAAGGTGGACGGGACTGCCCCTGCTTGATGTAACCAAGGTCTTCCAATCAGCAGATTAAAGGAGGCATTAATGTCCATCAACTCAAAGGTGATGAAGAAGGCCCTTTCAGCAATTGTAACTTCCAGAGTAACTTCCCCAAGGGAATCCTTTTTGGCATTGTCAAACCCGCGGACATTGTTGGAGCTGGGTTTGATCAAATCAGCGTTCAGCTGCAGGCTATGGAAGGTCCTGACTGGGCAGATATTCAGAGCTGATCCGTTATCGATCATGACCCGTCTCACCATCAAGTCGAAGCACCTTACAGTGATAAACAGAGGCTCTGTATGGTTATAACCTTCAGGTGGCAAGTCTGCTGAGGAGAAGGATATTGCTTCTGGCGTAGCTATTATAGACATCACTGTCTCTAGCTGCTCAGGACTGATGTCGTCAGGCACATGAGTATCACCCAGTATTTTCATAAGCACGTCTTTATGTTTGTCGGAATCCAACAAGAGACGCATAATGGATATCTGGGCTGGTGTCTTATTCAACTGCTGCACTAGATCAAACTCTGGAGTGAAGGCACTGTAGTGGAGTTTTTCAATCTCTTCTTCTGGGGCCTTCCCTTTCTTCTTGTGGGCCTGTGGCAATTCAGTGGCCACATCCTTCCCTTTTTCTTTCCTTGTCCTTTCTTCACTAGTTTCTCCCTCTGGTGCAGGTGGAGGGTTAGGGTTGATATATCGACCAGAACGGGTGATCCGATCGACTTCTCTTTCAGTGGAAGTGATGGTGGAATCATGGTACATGGGTAGGAATTGGTAAGGTGGAGGTACGGCGGAGTAGGTTGGGTCAAGGTGAAGTTGATGTAAGTTGAGGGTGGGTGGTTCTAGCATGTAGTCCACAGGTTCATTGAATGGGTTCATCATGTCGAAGATGTTTAATGGGGGTGAGTTTGGGACAGGTGGAGGATAGAAAGGCTCTGGCTCGGGCAAGTTGAAATGCACCAGAGGGAACCCCAAGAAGGTTTCTTCGTCATCATCTCCGTTGATGACGCATACTTGCTGCTTTACTATCTCTTCTTGGAGGTATATTCTGACAATTTGCCCCGGTCGCCCAATCAACAAAGAGGGGTCAAACTGTACTTCATTGCCCTGGTCACTGATGACCTGGTGTACTGTTCCGCTGCCAGAAGCCTTATTATGGTCTGGGAGGGGGTTAGTGGATGTACTAGTAGGAGGAGTAGGTGCTGCTGGTGCTGGGGGATCTACAGAGATTTTCTTGCTGTCTATCAGATCCTGTATATCATGCCTCAAGTCCCAGCATCGATTAGTGGAATGCCCGGGAGCTCCAGAATGGTATTCACATCTCTCTGCTGCATTATAGTTTCGTGAATTTACCATTCGAGGATTTGGAGGCTTGATCTGTAAGTACCCCTTCTTCAGCAGGGTGGCCAACAATTCTGCAGGTGCATAAGGCAGTGGGGTAAATACCCTCTTCATCCTTGCCTCCGCCTCTTCTCTAGTTCTTCTCATGGGTTGCCCCTGGCCTTCAGGCCTCTGAGAAATGTGGTAAGGCTGCGTTGGCTGTACATAATTAACAGCCTGGGTCTCCTGCCTTCTGGGCTCTTGCCCCTGATTTCTGTTACTCTGTCCTGTCGCAACCCTTCTCTGTGTAGGGCCCTGACCACTACCATCTATCTTTCCAGCTCTTACAGCATCTTCAATCCTGTCTGCTGTCAGAATCAAGTCATTGAAATTGGAAGTACTTTGCCCTAGTAGCAAGGAAAAGAATGGCTGTCCAAGTGATGCAATGAACAAGGAGGTCATCTCCTGTTCCAGTAGTGGGGGTTGAACTAGTGTGGCCAATTCTTTCCAACGTTTGGCATATTCCCGTACAGATTCCTGATTCTTCTTTGTCAGCCTCTGCAGTTCTGCCCTAGTTTGCATAATTTGACTGTTCAAACGGTACTGCTGAATGAATGCTGCGGCCAAATCATTCCAGGTCTTAATCTTGGTTTTGTCCAGACTCAAAAACCAAGTGTATGCTGCCCCTGTCAACGACCTCTGAAAGAACTGTATCATTATCTTTTCATCTTTAGCATATTGACACATATCTCCAGAGTATGACCTGAGGTGGTTTAATGGGCACCCGGTGCCATCAAACTGATGCAAGTCAGGGCACTTGAATTTTGGTGGAAGTTGGACATCAGAGAAGAAACAGAGGCTGTCTAAAGTAGCCTCCATGGGGACCGCACTAGGTCGTAGGCTTTTCAGTTCTTCACGCAAAGCATCTACCTCTGACTTAGTGGCTGCCATCTTTTCATCAAACTGGGCCTGCTGTGTTCTATACCAATCTTCCTCTTCTTGCCCCAGTTGGGCAGGCGCAATAATCTGTGGAAGAGGGACAGCTTGCGGAGGTGGAGGTGGTACCAACGGAGCTGGGTACGCAGGGTATGGTGGTGGAGCATCCATCTGCGGTGGAACAATTGGTTGCTGCAGAGTTACTGGTGCAGCTGGGGGAGTCATCCTGAGTTCTCTTAATTCTGTCATTAGTTCCTGAATGATGGTACCCATGCTGTCTATCCTCTGTTGCAGATCAGTCACTGTCTGTGCCTGGCTGGACTCTGCCCGGTCCTGTCCTGACGGTGTCTGTTCCCTTGACTGTTCCATTTCAAGTCTTTTCCTGGATCTTAACAGGTACGGGCTTCGGAAAGCAATTTTGGTACCTGCTTGAAACAACCATTAATTAGTGCAATTTTTACATGATTTATGCAGTCAAATTATCAATTTTTATGATTACAGATCTATTTTAACTATCCTAAGATAGTTGGGAAAGAGAACCCAAATGAATTTAAGGATTGATTTATTTGAGTTATTTTGAGAATGATTGGGAATCTAGAACCTGATCTATTATAACCAACTGGTTGGGAGAGAGAAACCGGTTTAGACTGGTCTATTTTAGCCAAACGGCTGGGAAAGGGAACCCTAAACTGATCTGTTTTAACCAACTGGTTGGGAGAGAGAACCCGGTTTAGACTGGTCTGTTTTAGCCAAACGGCTGGGAAAGAGAACCCGGAGCTGATCTGTTTTAACCAAATGGTTGGGAAAGAGAACCCGGTTTAGACTGGTCTGTTTTAGCCAAACGGCTGGGAAAGAGAACCCGGAGCTGATCTGTTTTAACCAAATGGTTGGGAAAGAGAACCCGGTTTAGACTGGTCTGTTTTAGCCAAACGGCTGGGAAAGAGAACCCGGAGCTGATCTGTTTTAACCAAATGGTTGGGAAAGAGAACCCGGTTTAGACTGGTCTGTTTTAGCCAAACGGCTGGGAAAGAGAACCCGGAGCTGATCTGTTTTAACCAAATGGTTGGGAAAGAGAACCCGGTTTAAGAGGTTGGTTTGAGCTCAGTATCACAAGGTTGGACTATGTTAAGTCTCCGCAGGGGATGAGCTAAACAGCAACATCCAGGTGTACCTTAACCAATTTTCAGTTTAATCTCTGATGGTTTCAGCACCTGACTTCGGCTAGTAGTTCCCGGGCGTGTCTTAGCTAGTCGTTGGTTTAATCACCATTGACTTTGACGCCTCACAATGGGGAAGGCTATGCCAGGACGATCCTCCGCCAAATTTTCTGGTTTAAACACCAGTGGCTTCAGTGCCCTAAGAGTTCGGCTAGGGATACCCGAGCGTACCTTTGTCGTTAGCTTAGTTGCTTGACCTTGGTGCCACACAACGGGGTATGCTATGCCAGGACGATCCTCCGCCAATTTTCTGGTTTAAACACCAGTGGCTTCAGTGCCCTATAGGTCGACCGTGTGATCTTTTAAATCAGACGGGTGTGATCTGAGCTCAAGGGATAGGGTGTTCTTTATTCAGAACCCTTGGGGTTTTAAGGCTTAAGTTTGACACTTGAGAGTTTGAGAGTTGATAAGGATGGGGGTGTTTTTTATTCAGAATCCTTGGATTTTAAAGATTCTTTTGGCAAGTTCTTTATTTAGATTGCCTGAAAGTTTTAGAGTTGGTAAAGAAAATGGGGTGTTCTTTATTTAGAACCCTTTAGTTTAAAAGTTTAAACGATTTGGCGAGTTCTTTACTTAGATCGCCTGAAAATTTTGAATTGGGTGTTCTTTATTCAGAACCCTTAAAGATTTAAGACTCGAATTTGAAATTGATAGTTTCTGAATATGGGGAAGTTGGTAAACATTGGGTGTTCTTTATTCAGAACCCTTGGGTTAAAGGATTTGGCAAGTTCTTTATTCAGATCGCCTGAAAGTTTTGAAGTTGATGGATTGGGTCCAAATTGAAAAAGGAATTGGGGGGATGTCTTAATTGACTTTATTAAATCTAGCACAAAATGGAAAAAGAAGTACAATGCCAAAATTCAGAACAAGCAATTACATGAACAAAACAAACAAACCCAGAGTCTAGCTAGGTTGGTCATCATCAAAATGAGAGGACACGTCTCGCCTTTTCAAGGCACGCAGAAGTTTATTCCGCAGACGTCGGTCCTCTTTTGCGCGTCTGCGCATGGTGTCAAGCTGCTGTTGAAGGGCCTCATTGGCCTGCTTGTTTTTACGCTCGGAATCCACGTATGCACGGTGGATCCGAGAATGAGATTCCCGCAGTTCGGCCACCCTATCCCTGTATGTGTCAGGGGGCGGAACTGGGACATCGTCAGAGGTGACGATATGGAGAGGAGGTGGGCTGTCTAGGCCAGTTTCTCGAGCAATCCATTGTTCGTAATTACGAACATCGGATGCAGTGAAAATGTCCTCTTGGAGTATGTGCACGTGTTGCCATTCCTTCACCAATTTTTTCTTCAATTCCCATGTAAGTGGGCCAGTTAATCCTTCCGCCTCATCTTTGATCGGTATTCCCTGAGACTTCCCAAACTGTCTCAAAATTCGAACCGGATAGTATGGCATGGCATGGGTCAAGCCTATCAAGGCTAGGCAATGTCTTTTCCTAAAAGCTATGACGGGGGTATATGTCTGGTCAAATGTGCCTCCCCATCTTATATCAGTTTCTCCTTTCAACTGGAGAAAGTGGTCAAACCAGTCCTCTCTGGAGGGTAAGTCTGGTCTAATCTCTCTTCGGGCCATCAATGTGACATTGTCACGGATGTACCCATAACGTGGGCTGATAGGTTCAGCAACCATCAGGTGATCTTGAAGCCAGATGTGTAGGAGAGGAGCGCATCCTTGAAACCTCCTAGTTCCGTTCTTGGTCATGGTCAAGGCATGATATAGCTGAGCAAGGATTAATGGTGCAATCCGGAATTTCACTTGGAGTTGGTCCACAATTTCCATGAGGGCCAAATTAATGGTGTCTCCCCCAGTAGGAAAGAAGAGTTGTGACAGCACCACGAGGGTGAAGGTGTCCCACCAAACACGGGGTCTTTCCTGCTTTTTGTCCCTTATCTTTTCAGCAAGGAAGGTTTTAGAGACCCGCGTGAATGCTTGGTCACCTCCTAAGGTCTGGAATTCTCCTCTCGGTAGGCCAAAGAAAGTACAAGCTTCATTCTTGTAGCTATCTTTGAGACTTGGCCTAGCTGGTTCTCCATGGTCACGAAATCGGAGGAATAGTTCGAATTCCTCAATTGTAGGGGTCAACTCATTAGTCCCAAATCTAAAGAGTGAAAGTTGGGGATCCCAGAAAGGTAGGGCCGCCTTAATCATGTCCCAATTAATGGGCACATTTAACAGGGACAGAGTTTGTCCCATGTGGTATTTCTGTTCCCATTTAATTTGCTCATCTCCTTGCAATTGCCTTGTCCAAGAACGGATCCAAGGGGTATCAAAGGCACACTTCTCTATCCTAGGGAAGCGAATTCTCTCAGTCGAGGATGAAGATGCCATGCCGACTATCCGATTGAAATTCCAAGTCAATTTAGGGTTTTCCACCAAAAACTCTAAATTAGTCTAAGGCATGCAACAGGATATGCAAAAATTAAATCAATGCCTAAGCAGTTCATGCAATCAAAAATCAAATCCAAGCATTCAAGTTATGGGGTTTTAAAGGTTATGTCCTTTAAATGTTCAGGTCTTAGCCGGCCTTTTCTTTCATCTGTTCTTTTATCTGTTCTTTCATCTGCTCTTTCATCTGCCCCTAGTGTCGGACTGAATACAATATTTACAACTTGCCTTCAAGGGCGAAATTTACAAGAATAAATCTGAAAAGAGAATCACCTTTAGGGTTGTTGAGAACCCAAAAGGAGGGTACAAATTTGCCCTTTGGCAGGTGGGCTGAAATCCTATCTCTAGGGTTTTTCTGCCTCTGTTCTAACCCATTTTTGTCTGATCTGGCCGGCTTTCGACTGAACCCAGACCGACTTGAATGCACGGGTTGAATCGGGTTAATTTCCTTAAATTAGGGTTAAGACCAACAAAGGTGGGGGTTAATGCCCCAGATTAATTTTACCCCTATTTGTTCATTCATGTCCATGCTCATATCAGGGTTTATCAGAAGTAATAGGTGGGGAAGGATACCCAGCCCAAGGCGTCTGCCTTCAAGGGTCTGAGCCAAGTACTAGACCCTTCGCGTACCATGGCAAGAAACCAATGGCGCTTGAAGAATCTAGAAACCTGGGGAGATGGGTTTACCCTGCTTTCCCCGGCAAGCCACGGGAGCGTAGGGCTAATACCATCCCAAAAGTAAGTTTCTCGATTGAAGAAGGGTGGCTGCTAGAGAGATCTAGGTTTTGGTTAAGAAGAGCATTCACAGTTATCCAGAGATCATTCTGTTCGAATCACCCATGCAGACTCCCTCGTGCATGTCACCCCATGCAATTAAATATTCATTCACGGTGTAGTGAAGTGTTCATGTGTGCAGTGGGTCAGAGTGCTGTGTCTAATCAGGTGATTCTCGGATAAGGGCCAACAAAGGGTTCCTTAATGTCACATTTATAGTAAAAGTGTAGAACAGCGTGTAATACAAGATCTGGGTGGATCCCCAGGTAAGTGGGCGGGTCACATTGGTCCCTGTTAAAAACCACTTGCCTTAGGCGATTATCATGTCCGTTTGACAGGATCCCCCAATATCATGTAATTACATGAGTTCCATACTTTACTAAAGTTGGACAAAAAGTACTTCCTAAATCTGCTTATATCCACCTAGTTGACTCGTTTGATAACCAAGGTCCGACTGGGTTGAGGGTTCCCCAGCAGAGTCGCCAAGCTGTGCGCACCTAAACCTGGCCTAGCTCGCACACCGGGCACACCTTTGGCGCGTGCCTCGGGACATTCGGAGTCGCCACTGCCTGAGAGTGCAGGCAGACACGGTTTTGCCCTAATCGGGTCTAAGTCTAGTCTGCGGCTTTTCAGAGTTCTAGCTAAGTCCTCGGTTACGGTCCGGGGAAGTCCTAAAGACACCCCGGTCCGCCCCGTCGGTTTGACGGGTCCCTCGGGTCTCCCTGGTTTTTGAGTCAATTTCACCCTTCCTAGACCAGCATGCTGCTTATTGGGTCTGACGGGGCCCGCTGGAGGTGTGGGTCCCTTTTTATTTGATTTTATCTTTTTTATTTAAGTGAAGTGGGTCGGACCCGGGTCCCGTTGGAAGGCCCGTGGGTTGCCAGGGTTGGGCCTTGGGCCCAGTTGGGTTATTGGGTAACCCATTTGGTTATTTTATTAAGTTTTACATATTTACAATTTTAGTTTGGGCTTAGTGGGCTTGGAATGGGCCCATTAGCCAAAGTCTAGTGGCCTGGGCCCGTTTTATTGAAAACGGGCCGGGTTTGGGCCGGTTAGAAGTGGGCCCCACAAGTGGGCCCAAGGGAATCTTGGTGGGCCTATCTAGGCCCAAAGTCAAAAATGGGCTTAAGAAAGCCCAAAGTGGTTTAAGGGGATGTTTCAAGCTAGCTTAGGCCGGATCCGGTCCAACCGAACCAAGAAACTACAATTTTTCATCACTTTTACACTTCGCCCGTGTTTTCTCTACGGTCCACCCTTGTCCGTGGAACAATTCCGGTTAGGCTCGCCCGTGAAGCAACCACGGTCCCGACGGAACCGTTCTGAGTTTACGGGCGCCTCCTGTTTTGCACTTTTGCTACCGATTTCAATCTGGATCAGTTCCGACGGCTTTCTCAAGTATTCTGCAATAACAGTTGAAGTTTCTGTCTTCTCCAGATTCTATACTTGCTTCATTTGATTCAAAATGTCACTTTTCTTCTTCCTTTTGTCCTTCTTGAAGCAACAAGATATCTTCTTGATGTGTCCACCTCCAATTTTAAGGATGGGATGTAGGATATTTACAGAGAGTTGAATAACATTAAGGAAATCACATTATAGAACAAGGAGGATTATTAAATTAGTTCAATAAAAGGGTCCTTTGGACACTTTCTTTTTTTCTTTAAATATGGTCATCTCCTCTATAAACTTAGCTTGCCATCACTTAAAAGAAAACAGCAAAAGGTTAGTAGGAAATGTATAATGTGCAATAACTTAAAGAGAAATGAAAACTCATCATATTGTATTTGAAAGGGTGAAGAACACTTACAATGCAGTTTACAACTAGCTTTAATAATTCCTTTGAATCGGAGCAACTTCGGCAGCACTTCCGCGTCCTCCGGAATTTTCTAGATTGAATTAGAAAAAACCTTGATGGGAGGTTGGGTTTAAGAAGTGGCTTTTGGAAGTTTAGACATGGTTTTGGGACATAGGGGCAATTTGGGCATTAAAAAGGTTTAGGGGGTGGAGTGGCAGCAGGAGGGTAGCATTTGATCGAGGGGAACTTCAGGAGAGCAGGGGTCATGGCCACAGGGGAGAGGCTTGTCCAAATGAAGGGGGGTGGCCTCTCTATTTATAGGCAAAAATCCCGTGCCCGTACTTGAATTACGGGCATGCCTTGCCCGTACTTTAAGTACGGGCGTGCCTTGCCCGTAATTCAAATACGGGCGAAAAACGAATATTTGCAATTATCGCAGATTCGGCCGTACGGGACGCGTGTTCCGCCGTACGGCGACGCGTGTCTTCCTTCTAGAAGCGTGCCCGTATTTAAAATACGGGCATGCCCTGCCCGTAATGTAAATACGGTCCCGCACGTTTTAAAAATGTGTGGATTTCAAACCTTTATTCAATTTGGCTTATTGCAGGATTTTTATCCGATTATTTTATTAGAAAACGAGATTCTCTTCATTAAAATATTATTAAACACTTTTATCTTATTTATTTTATTGGTTTAGTCCATTTTTGCTGCCTTTTTGCCACATGGGCAGTTTTTTCTGAAACTTCAACTGCTCATAACTTCTTTATCCGGTGTCCGATTTCAACAAACTTAGTGTCGTTGGAATCAGCTCGGAACCACCTATCCATTGGGATCAAGTTTGGCAGTTGAATTAGGGTCGAGCAAAAAGTCAACTTTTTGCCCTTCAAAAGTTTGACCAGCTCATATCTTTCTCATCCGGACTCCGATTCCAGCAAATTCAGTTGCGTTGGAATCGTGTCGAAATGCTCTTTTCAATGAGATGAAGTTTGATGGCCAAATTCACTTAAATCAAAAAGTCAATTTTTTGACCCCCTCAGGGTTTGACTTTCAGTTTGACTTTTCATTTTTCTCTATTTTGGGGGTGCAAAAATCAGGTGCTAACACCGTAAAACGTGAAGAGAGAGCCTTGGGAAAAGGAAGGTGGAATGGATCCTCTAGGCTTAGAACCCACAAGTGATGAAGAGCATACTGTGTGGTTATTTTGAACCTATGGATGTTTGTTTTCTGATGTTTTTTCATGTGTTTCTGGAGAAGTTGAGTGAATCCTTGCTCTCAATAGCAATGGATTCCAAACTCCTCCTAGAGAGTTGATTTCCACCTATTCACACACTTTTCACCATTTTCATCAAATAGGCTAGATCTAGGATTTCCGCGTTTAATACGGGAAATCTGAGATTATTGGCTTAAAAATGAATCTTAGAACTTCATGAGGGGATTTTTGCTGATTTTCAAGTGTTTTGGTCGAATTCACTTGCACACATGCACTAGTTTTGGTTTTCTCTTCAAAAACTTCAAAACAGGGCAGCATCTGCAGCCTGTCTTGGAATGCTCATAACTTCATCCTCCGGATGAATTTTTTAGTGATTCCAAAGACATGTGATAGATGGGAAAGCCTACTTCATATCTGGAAAATTTCGTTTACTTTTATGTAGCCAATTTTTGACACAATCTGTTCAAAGTTTGTAAGTCAATTCATCCCAGATTGCTGAACTCGCCGCTTTGATGGTGCACCGTTTGTTCAATTTTAATCTGTTTTGAGTGATTCTAATTCCTGAGTTTTCCCTGAGAAGTCTATTTTCATTTCCAACTGGTTTCAGCAGATTTTGATCTGTTTTGTGCCTTGGGTGCTCAGTTGACTCAGAGGTGCTCGCTGGCATAGTCCAGAGCTAACCTGTGGTCTTCTAGGCCTGTTCAAGAGAGCATACAAGTCACATCCGGATAGAGTTTGGTGTGGGGTTTTTTTCTTTGGAAAGATGGCACCACATTCTTCCTCCATACTAATTTTCATGGATTTTTATTGAGCCAAACTCCACGAATAGGATTTTGAAAATGCCTACTCAACACTTTTTCCAAGTTATAACAGCAGATTTCAGATGTGGATATCTCTCTCATTTTTAATCGGATTGAGCTGAATTTTTTATTGTATACTCTACTATATAACAGTGTTCAAATGGCTTTAGTTTCATTGGATTTGGATTTAAATTGAGTGAGTTATGGTTAATCGAAGCTTTCAAGCTCTTTTGGTCTGATTTCTCCAGATTTGCCTTAGCTTGATTTTTCTTCATTTTTACTTTGATTTCCATTCACTCATGAAGTTTTAGAAGTGATGAATCCATGAAGAGAGTCTAAGTTCATTGGACTTCTCATGTGGAATGATCACACACATCGTGCTTGTTATAAGCACCTCTTTGTTCATTCTCATTAGCAAACAATTTTTCAAGCATAAGCAAGCATTTGGCAACCGTCTTAGACGGATGAGTGGGGGTGCCTAACACCTTCCCCTGCTCATAAATAATTCCCCTTACCTAGGCTTCGTTTGGTAACGCTTTTGCTTTCTTGCTTTCAAAAGCAAGAAAGCAAAAAAGTACTTTTCTGTTTTTCAGAAGATCTTTTGTTAAAGCAAAGCTGTTTGGTAAACTTTTGCTTTGCTGCTAAAAAGCACAAAAACATGTTTGGTAACTATAGTAGCATATATATTGCTTTTATACTATCATATAAAACTACCGTAAATAGTTGATGCATTTTACTTAAAAATATACTCGACATATATTGTAACGGGTTGAGCAAAAATCGGGTCAGTTCAAATTGAATCTATTTATTGGCGGGTTGGGAAAACCCAAAACCAAACCCAACTCACCAATAATCGAGTTCAACCCACCAACCCGATTAAAAAATTTTAATTATAAAAATACACCAATAGAAAAATAACATGAATTAGTGAAACAATTTAGGGTTAAAACGGATCATTATCAAGTTAAATGGGCCATTGTCTGATTTAAACGAGTCATTATCAGGTTAAACGGATCATTATTGAGTTAAGCGGGTCATTATCGGGTTAAATGGGCCATTATTGTGTTAAACGAGTCATTATCGGGTTGAACGAATCATTATCGGGTTAAGCGGGTCATTATCGGGTTAAGCGGGTCATTATCGGGTTGAGCGGGTCATTAACGTGTTAAATGGGTCATTATCGAATTAAACATGTCATTATCGGGTTTAACGGGTCATTATCGGGTTGAATGGATCATTATCGAGTTCAGTGGGTCATTATCGGGTTAAACGGGTCATTATCGTGTTGAACGGATCATTGTTGTGTTAAGCGGGTCATTATTGGGTTGAACGGATCATTATCGGGTTAAGCGGGTCATTATCGAGTTAAATGGCTCATTATCGAGTTAAGCAGGTCATTATTGGGTTAAACGGGTCATTGGACATGGTGGGTCAATTTTTTCCCGGTTTAGTTTTGTGTCATAGGTTTTAGAAGCAAGAAAGCAAATTTATGATCAAAGTGAGAAGCAACATTTCTATGCTTCTTTTGAAAAGCAATGAAATTGCTTTTTTACTTCTTATAAATTGCTTCATGTGTACATAACCAAACAGTACTTTTGCTTCCGAAAGCAATTTTTTGCTTTTAAAAGCAAAAAAGCACTTCTGAAAAGCGTTACCAAACGGTACCCTAATCTCTGGATTTTTCCTTATCTTAGAGCTACTTTAGCTCTATTTGGCTTCTATGAACCCTTTGGTGTCCATTCACACCTTAAGATGGATGGTGGCGACTCTTTACATTTATCGATCCCCGCGTGACGATATCGGAAGTCATCCGAGATGACATTTCCATGTCTCACAAAAAGTCTTTGGTTGTCAATGCTACCCTTGGTTAAAACCTTACACCACCAGTAAATTTGAACCCAAATCTCATCCATGTGTATTTCTTGGTTACTCTACATCTCAAAGTGCATATAAATGCCTAGATCTTGAATCATCCAAATTATGTATCTCAAGGCATGTCATTTTTTATGAAAAGTTGTTTCCCTCTGCTGTAGTCAATCCTGATACTCCATCAAGTTCACTAACAAGTAATGCTGCAATAGATTTTGGGGTCCCACCAATTCCACCAGTTGATATTCAACATTCTAACATGTTTTCTCTTGCAGTAGATAACCCCAATGCTGTATTTCCATTAGGAATATCCCCATCTTCTCTTTATTAATAGTATAGATCATCTTAAGATTAAGGCACTTTTACGAGGAAAATTAATTTTTAGTAAAATTTTTTGAATATAGTTAAAATTCAGTCAGCAACATTTTTTGTTTAAACTTTTAAGAAAATTTTATGAAAATAATTAAATTCAATGATATTTTACTATTACAAAGATACTCTCCCAAAAATACCCTTATACCAATCCCTCATATGACTTGTATAAATGATTTGTAAAAGTTAGTACACTGTGTTAAATATCATTAAATACCCTTAGAGAGCGTTTCGTCTGGAGCCATTCACTGAACCAACGTGAAAGTCACGGGTGGATGCCCATATCAGTAGGGGCCCACACATCCATACTCTATCCAAACCGTGCATTTCACGGTGGCTCCACTGAAGTAGCTGTAGACGAAATGCATTCGAAAGGGAAAGGACGAATTCTTCCATAAGCGCCGGGGCCCACTATTGTGCTAGTGAAAGGGAAGAGAGCGTTTCGTCTGGAGCCATTCACTGAACCAACGTGAAAGTCATGGGTGGATGCCCATATCAGTAGGGGCCCACACATTCATACTCCATCCAAACCATGCGTTTCACGGTGGCTCTACTGAAGTGGCTGTAGACGAAATGCATTCGAAAGGGAAAGGACGAATTCTTCCATAAGCGCCGGGGCCCACTATTGTGCTAGTGAAAGGGAAATGACGAATTCTTCCATAAGCGCCGGGGCCACTATTGTGCTAGTGAAGGGGAAAGGATGAATTCTTCCACAAGTGCCGAGGCCCCTAGTTTAAGTGGAATGCACCGATCGCGTTGGTTGGCACCCACAGTCCTTGGCTCTCGCAGTCAAGCACAGTCCTATTCGGTTGGCTGCGACAGTCAAACATGCTTGCTGGATTAGCTAAAAATAATTCAGATAATCAATATTGTCGCCATCAAAGCATTATAATTACGTGAAGTTTCTTTGGGCCTTCTCGTCTTCTTCTTCGTCAAACAGAAAGCCATACAAAACCACTTGCTGATGGATCTTGTATTCTTCATCCCTCGTACAACTCTCATACATAAAACCAAATCCTTTCCTCTCCTTCTGCTAACATACCTAGACAACGGGCATGATGGGTTCGTTTGGGTTGTATTCGTTACTTTTAATTTCAGCCATTTTCATGCACTTCGTTCTCACAAATGCCCAATCCGATGTCTCACATTTTATACATGACACTAATTTCAGCAGTTGTGGAAACACAGGTAATTACGCCAATAGCAGTCGGTACAGGACGAATATCAACGCCCTCTTGTCTTCTTTATCCTCCCCTAATGCAACGTTCAACAAGAGTTTTCTCTATGCGACCGCCGGAGAGAACTCCGACAAGGTTTACGGTCTTGCCCTTTGCAGAGGAGACATTGAGTCCGATGCATGTAGAAACTGTGTCCATAACTCAAGTCAAGAGATCACAAAGCGCTGCCCAAACCAAAAAGAGGCAATTATGTGGTTCGAATATTGTATGATACGATACTCGAATCGATCAATACTTTCTAAGATGGAGATGGGGCGGGACAAAACATTCTATATGATGAGTCCGGATACCGTTTCAAATGCGGATCTGGACCGGTTTAAACAAGTATTGGGGGATTTAATGGACGACCTTATGAAACGAGCTGCCTTTGGTTCTTCTTCTAAGGGCATGTTTGCGAAGGGACGAGCGAACGTCCCTCCCGTCCGATGGATATTTGGATTGATGCAGTGCACTCCAGATATATCTCCGAGTGATTGCAACACATGCCTACAGAACGCTACGAATGATATCCCCTACTGCTGTGCTATGAATGAAGGTGCAAGAGTCATAAAGCCAAGTTGTCACCTGAGGTATGAGAGAGGCAGTTTCTTTATTGAAGGTGATGATACTCCTACACTTTCTCCACGACCGCTTATAACATCTCCGCCACCTCAAACAACCAACAAATCGATATCTGATGGTAAGTCCTCCCTTGATACTTCAAGAGCCTAATTTAGTTTCTGGATCCAAAATTACAAGAAGTCATCTCAGATGCATGGAAATATACTTTCATGACTTTTCCTGGTTGACTGTCCATTTGAGGGCACTTTGTTCTTTAACAATGATACAACTAGCATGTTTTGGATTCTTCTTTTAACAGTCCAATATTGGTTTAGAACAATTCCTATCATCTTTGCAGGACTGTGTTCTGTAATAAATAGAATCTAAATTTTGAGGGGATATGCATATTTGAGCTCCTTTAGAAACATCCCACGTGGGGAATATGAATTTTCTTCGAAACCTGTTAATTTTTTTATCTAAATGTGGAAATACATTTGGTCTGAGCAGGGAAAGAAGGCAGCAAGTCATCTCGAACTCAAACAATGATTATTATCATTATCCCTACAGTTTTCGCGGTTGCAGTTATATCTGTTATCTATTTCTTTTCACGGAGGAGGAAGGCAAAGGATGAACCTAAGGGTAAGAAACCACAGTTTCTCTTGTAGTTGGCATCTGAAAAAAAAAAAAAAAGTTTACATCGAGTTATTAATTATCGAAGCCGTTGAATAACAGTTCGCCCCTTTCTTGTTAGTTAGTTCGATAGAACCGGGAGCCGGTGCTCTTACGTAGTCGGCCGGGTCTACATTACAACGAATGTAGCTCACTGCCTACGTGGCAAATCCGTCCTTTCCCTTTCACTAGCACAAAAAAAAAAAAATGTACGACCACGCGGGTTCAATGAGCTCGGCCAATGCTGTGGATAAGAAGCCCGTGGATAAGAAGACCGATGAAAATTCTTCTTCTTATTTGCCAATGTGACCTTGGCCGCTTGTTTTGTCTGCTTTCACGTACGGCAGAAATTTCAGCAGCCAAAACACCTCGTACGTGGCAATAGCTGCTCCCATGATGATAACCAATAGGGCTGCAATTTGGGTCGGTTACAACCGAAACCAAACTGATCCAATCTGACATTGGGTCGATTTGGGTTAGGTTCTTAAGTCTTTGGTTTGGTTTTGGTTTTGAAATATGTAGAGCCAAATTTGTTTGGTTCGGTTTTGGATTGAAAGCTCGGTTAAACCAAACCAAACCAAACATCCTAAGCCTAAAGCCTAATCAAACTGAACCAAAATATATAATATTTTATATATATATATATATATATATATATAATGGAACAGACCATTTAGTGATGCTTCGGGAGTCATTATGATGTGATGAATGGATGTTGGAAAGAAATGTTCATTCAATTTTCAGCCCATGTAAGGGAAATAGAAGTCTTTCATACTCGAATTTTAGCCCATGGAAAAGAACTGAAAGTCTTTCCTGACAGGGCTTTCAAGCCTTTTGTGGTGTTGTGTTCCTGGTAGAGGTGGCAATTGTAACCCGTGACCCACCAACCTGCCCGAACCCGCCCGGTCTTAGGCGGGTTAGGGTTGACTATTTCAATAAACGAGTTGGGTTAGGGTCATCAATTCTCATCCCGATTATAAACGGGTTGGGTTAGGGTTTGACCCCTCAACCCAATTACAACCCGTTTATTTTTTTGTGTAATAAAAGTTTGAAAAATTATAATAACAATACTTGTGGCTATTCAATATTTCTTCTTTTAATATAAATAATGACAAAGGATAAAGTGAAGAAAGACTTTTTACGTATAAATATGTCAAATTTCTTAGCTTCTACTAATATAAATTGACACATTGATGATAGGTAAAGTCTTTTAAAACTTTATTATTACGTTTTAGTTTTTTTCTTCATGTTATTTTAGTTTTATCTTAATGATTGTTGTGTTATTATGCATGTTAGGTGTCCTTTGATATTAGAATGAATTAAAAAATAGAATTTGTATAGAATTTGTATAGACTTTGATATTAGAATGAATTAAAAATTTTAATTTTTAGTAGTAATTTAAATTATTTAAACGGGTTGGTGGGTTGAAGCGGGTTGGGTTAGGGTTGGGATATTCCAACCCTTTTATTAAATGGGCGGGTTTGGGTTGAGCCTCGGCTTGTTAACCCCATACATCAACCCGACCCATTGCCACCTCTAGTTTCTGGCATGCAACCAAATAACCTCAATAGTTTTTGCATGATGGAATTACTGAAGAAGCTTTTTGCTCAATTTTATCAAAATGTTTACCATAATTTAGTTATTTATTATTGATTCTAATTTTTGTTTTTCTGTGTTTTGAAGATGTGGTCCATGTGGATGAGACTAGCACTATTGAATCTTTGCAAATGGAATTTGGCACACTTAAAGCTGCAACAAATAACTTCTCTGGTGCCAATAAACTTGGAGAAGGTGGATTTGGCGCAGTTTATAAGGTAATCAAACTATTCCAATTCCATCAGTTTGAGAAATTTTGTTCTGATTCCTGAAGTGTTTCAAATTTTGGAATTTCCTTTAGTGGTGTCTTATTTGTTTTGCATGATATAAAGATAATTTTTTGCGTTTCTGCAATTGAATGTCCAGGGTAGTCTCCCAAATGGACAAAAAATAGCTGTGAAGAGGCTATCTAGAAATTCTGGGCAAGGTGGCTTGGAATTTAAGAATGAGGTCCTGTTAGTGGCCAAACTTCAACACAGGAACCTTGTTAGGCTCCTCGGATTTTGTTTGGAAGGAGAAGAAAGGCTCCTCATCTATGAGTTCGTGGAGAATGCAAGCTTGGATCACTTCATATTTGGTTTGTCAACATATCTCAATCTATTATAATATGCATGTCCAGATTGGCATCCAGGATTTGTAGAAGATCAACCACTTCAAACCTTTGAATGAAATTAGATAGCAATGATTGCAGGATGAGCTTCAGTTCCTTTTAATATATTTCTGGCTTGCACTCATTTCATACTCAATAGCTTCAATAACTAGTCGTTGAAAACTTGTCTTTTAAATTGATATTATGCCTGTGTGAATGTCTAGATCTAATAAAAAGTGCACAACTGAACTGGGAAAAGCGCTACAAAATCATAGGAGGAATTGCTAGAGGCCTTCTTTACCTTCATGAAGACTCTAGGCTTCGGATAATTCATCGTGATCTAAAAGCGAGCAATATCTTACTAGATGAAGATATGAATCCTAAAATTTCCGATTTTGGAATGGCGAAGCATTTTGTATCGGATCAAACACAAGGCAATACAAATAGAATTGTTGGGACATTGTAAGTTTGCACATTCTGAACCTATTGTTTGTAGCATAGTTTCAAGAGAAAAAAATTTCAAATATCATAAGTGATATTTGGCTCCGGAGTATGCCATGCATATCTGTTTGATTCTTATCTCACTAATGTTGCCATGCATGCAGTGGATACATGGCCCCGGAGTATGCCATGCATGGGGATTTCTCCATTAAATCAGACGTCTTTAGTTTTGGTGTTCTACTTCTAGAGATCGTTACTGGTAAGAAGAACAATTGCTTTCGATCAGAGCATGCTGAGGACCTCCTAAGCTATGTGAGTATGAATTTGAATTTCTACAAATATCTTATTTAAGTACAGAATTTACAGAGAATTATCTCGGTAAGGAAATGAAAGCTCTGAAGAAATGCTTTAATTCAGGTATTTGTACTAACAATATTTTTTTCAGGCATGGAGACAATGGAGGGAAGGGAATGCTTTGGAGCTCATGGATTCTGTGTTTGGAGGATCTTGTTCGGTTGCAGAGGTGTCGAGATGCATCCACATTGGGTTATTGTGTGTCCAGGATAATAAGGCTAACAGACCCACGATGGCTTCTGTTGTTCTCGCGCTTACTAGCAATTCTGTCACTCTCCCACTACCTTTACAACCTGCATATTTTCTTCACAGCCATATGGGGTCCAACATGCCCTCAGCGGAATATGGTTCACAGACAAGCGTGTCTGGTAACCCAACAAATCAGTCGATGTCTCAAAATGAAGTATCGATTACTGAAATGTATCCTCGATGAGGGGTATATTATTGTCTGTTAATAACGATATTATTATATTTGACTTAATAATAGCTTATGATATTCTTATGTCAAAAAGATGAATGGAAGAATAATTACCATTATAAGCTATCAGTGAATTAAATCTGCCTATGACTATTTTGCTAATCACTCAGCCCCTGCTAATTGTTGGAGGCTTATTTGGTGCAAATACATCCCAAAGAAAATATCAATTCTGATCTGGAAAATATACACAAGAGCTTACCAGTGGACTGCATTGTTCAAAGTGTTGGGATTCCTTTGGCATCTAAATGCCGATGTTGTTGCAGTGGTAATGTGGAATCTTTAAATCGTCTTTTTCTCACCAGTGATTTAGCTTGCCACTTATGGGATTTCGTTAGCAACTAGTTGGGTTTCCATCCTATCCGAGTAGATTTCCACTCCCATTTTCTATCTTGGTTTCACCGGGCTTCTTTCAAATCTCTCCTTGGTCTTTTTACACCTTCTAGTACGTTCCTTGTCTAATTTCTTGGGAGATCTGGTTGGAAAGAAACAGGAGAACCTTTGATAAGTTTTTGGTTTCCAATATCTTTTACCATCTATTTACACCCTATATGACCAACGAATAAGAAAAGGGCACGTGGTGCCTATGTGGTTATTTAGGCCATGGCATCAAAGCACGTAGGCCTTGCACAGTTGGGTAGGCCACGTCAGCATGCGCACAAAACCAAGAATACAGTTCGAGCCACGCAAGCCAATGCGACAAGACCACATTCACAACTATCAGAAGATTGTGCCATAGGTCATTCAAGATTAACCTATTTTAAGATTGTGGCCGAACAGTTATCTTTTTGGAACAGAAGACTGAAGACGGCCAACCACCATGAAGATCATGCAAGAGTAGGACGTTGAGCAATCGTCAAGGATTCGTTATAAAAGGCACAACTTCGAAAAACTCGAGGACACAATCCATCCAACCGCAACCGGTTATTATATTATTTTGATCATCCGTGATCTTTTATCCCCTCTCCTACACTGTAGTTAGAAGGATAAACTAGGACCTCTCTCACTGCTTCCAGTCGCAGTGACATCTTAGACCTCTCTTTACTCCGATTAACACCAGAATCCTGTCACCGGAGAGTAAGTTGAGGCCGCCCCTGACTCGCAGTTCTGTGTTTACAGAATCCCGAGCAGCCGGTCCCGAGACTCGCTCTGATCACGCCAGGTGACTTGTGTATTTTCGAGTAAGCAGCAATCCAAGGTGAACCCCCTGAATTGGCTTTGCTAGCAGCCGCCCCCTTCCTCCTGCGCTAATACCCGATTACGGCTATAAGACCAGGACAGGTCGGTCCTATAAGCCCTGTCAGTTTTCTTTTTACTTTTTGTTTCTCTTTTGAGGATTATCTGTTGTCGCTTTCGGCCCGTCGGCCGATTTTATAATAAAGGATTTGTGTGTCATTAGTTGCTTTCGCTTTCAAACACTTACAAGAACCCAAACGAAGACCGAACCCCTAGTCTTCATATCATCGCCTGACCGATTTTATTACAGGTGACTTGCAGTACGACTGAACCAATCCCGGTTTAGATTCGGAACAGGTGCCCAGGGTCAGGGCTTGACCCAAAATCATTGTATCAAACGATACTGGCACGCCCGCGTAGAGACACATCATCAAAACCGACACGTGTCCACACCAGCCCAATTTCGGAGCAACACCATCTTAAAGATGCAATTTCCCTTTCTAAGTTTAAAGGAAGCCTTCTATCTTATGATGGTTTTCATACTCAAAGGTTTAGTCCTTCATCTCCTCTTCATGCCCAGCCAAGCTCTTTGATTATTAAATGGTCTTCTCCTCCACTTGGTTTTTTACAACTTAATATTGATGGTTCTTCTCTAGGTAATCCTGGTCCTGGTGGGTGTGGTGGCATCATAAGAGACTCTTCGAAACCTTAAAATTGCTTTCTCTCATTTCCTTGGTCCCTGCTCCAACAGTGAAGCTGAGGCATGCGGTCTCCTTGTTGGCTTCAATTTATGTCATCATCATGGCTTCCATGACCTCATTATTGAATCTGATTCAAAGAATTTAATCAACTGATTGGATGGCTCTTCAGCTTACCCCAGGAAATTGAAGTATTGGTTGTGGCAGATTAAGTCTCTTCTCCACTCCTTTAATCATTCCATTCATCATATTTTTAGAGAGATCAACTCAATTGCTGATGTGCTGGCTAAAGATGGTGCCCATGGTGTATCTTCTATCTACCAGTCATCAAGGGATTTGCCCAAGTCTGCCTTTGGCCTATATAGATTAGATAAATCAGGCTTGCCCTATGTTCGTTCTCTTAAATAGCTTTAGATCCTCCCTTCTGCTTCTTATTTGTTTTCTAGGGATTTTTATCCCATCACATGTATATCCTTTACTTCATTAATACACAGGTTGGGGTTTTCTCCTCAACCCCCTTGAATTTATTTTAAAAAGAAAAAAAGCTATCAGTGAATTTTGTTTATCCGAAGGAATCACTTCAGACTTCTAAAAAATGTTACCTAGTTGGTTTATGTGGTTATGGCTATTGATTTTACTGACACAAGAAAATCCCACAGAACCCATAAATACGGGCTTCACACTTACAAAAATCAGGTGGGATCAAAATGATCCGATGATTCAAATCACGATCAAATCAAGCCTATATGAAAACTTTTCACCCTGTCTTCATTGTTCTTGGCTCAATAACAATTCCGTCCGTGCTCTTCCGATACCTTTTCAAGATGGATTTTTTGTGAGCAGCAGAACAAAATCTGAGATGCCTTCAAGGGAATGTAATTCACAGGCAAATGAATCAGATAAATCCACAAGCCAGTCTGCCCTGTGTTCTGTAACTAAGGTTTCCATTAGTGAATAATCCCCCCGATAACAATTCTCTTGTAGATTATCTAGTATTAATGATATTATGACATGTGCTTAACTAATCGTTCATGGTATTCTTATGTCAGCAGAGAAATGGTTGTCATCTTAGATTAGATCTCATGATCTTGGGCCTATCCAAAATGGTTGTGAGCCACCTAACCTGGACTAACGCGCCGGACTGCATCCCTCTTAAATGTGATCCCGGCATCAATGGAGTCAATTTCTACAAGGTTTGTACAAGGGTTTAGTCCATACCAAACCTGCGCCTAATCCTATTGGTTTGGTAACTGGTATGTCGGGTTGACCTGAATGTACCATAAAATATTAATGTTTTTGAATGAGATATTTAAATTAATAATATACTTATTTATAAAATATATATTTTTATATATTATATACATAAAAATAATATTTTAATAACTTAAGTTCAGCTTCAGAGCTGGTTGAACTAAATCCTAACCCATCCCTGAGCTAACCCAATTTATGCAGGGTTTGTGACGGGAAGGAACATCTAAGCATTGCTATTACCTTCTATGCGATTTGGAAAAATCGAAATGACTAATAAACACCCCAGACCAGGAATTCAATCCTTCTTAATTAAGGATTTTCTTGCAACCCAGCCGCTCATTAACTATGCAACTCAATGGCATCCTCCTGCTCAACAAAGCGAACGACAATGGCGCCCTCCTGATCAAAATGGTCTCAAAATTCATGTCGTCAATCCCTCTGTTTGTTGACATTCATCCCCAAGGTTGGTTCCTCCGCGAGAATTGTGTGAGCGTTAGAGTTATTTTGTGAGGCAGAGCACAGCGGAGGAAATCTCAGGTAATACTAAGCTCGAAGGAATTAGAGGAATATCAGTTTGTTAGAGCCTTGGGATTTAATGAAATTATGGAGTCTTGGAGGGCGATCTCATAAATACTAAAGGTGAAAACTTATCTGGTGCTGTTCATAGTAGAAGACATCCAGCAGTTAATGAGTAGTTCTCATTTTGCAATTGTTAGAGTATTTCCTGTGAAGATCTCTCTCTCTCTCTCTCTCTCGTTGTGAGATTATTTAATGTAAAAACATCAATCATGTAGTATGACATTTTAACCAAGAAAGAAATTAAAGAAAATTCCCATGTTATGGTTGTTGATTTGGAGCCGTATTGGTTTTGATGAGTTGCATCAAAAGCAGGTATTATTATAGTTTCATAGTTACCTTAAAAGCAGCCTTGACATTTTAATTCTAATTAAAGAACAGCATTATGATTACTTAAGATCTCCGCATGCATCAATCTGGTTATTGAAGGATGTGGGGTTTGGGATCCTTTATTGTGATTCTTTTCTGTTTTTCTAAAAACTCTAATCATGGATACCCTTTTTACTCTTTCTTAGTTTCTTAGTTCAATTAAGTCCAGATGACCTGTATGGTATCCAGGAAGCCCATATCTTCATCTAATATAATCCTGGTCATTTAGACTTTGGTGGTTCACCATCTATGGAAGTATGGGACACAGGGAACAACTGTGAGGTTTAAGAAAGTGTACAAAGCTTCAGATAATTGTAAAATGGTGGGCCAACTTCTTATAAAGAAAGGCTTCTTCCCAAGTATGAACTCTTGCAAAAGATTGCGGAGCATGGACCAAACCTGTAAAGCCAATCTAAACCATCATTCCTATTCGAGAGAGAATTTGTTTTGAGACACTGCAGATGCACAAAGACAGACTCTTCTGGGAATCTTTTGCGCCGGACTCTCATCATTGTTACATACATAGCTCAGGACCACAATCTGCTTTGATGAATCGTTTTTTTAATGTGGGCTTTATCAGGCTAATTGTCGTTTGAATCATATATGTTCCTGTCCATCATTAGGCCGGCAGATCACACAAGTGTTCTACTCATGCAAGCATGGCCGGAGATCTCTGATGGAACCTTTGTTAAATATAACTTGTCCTGAATTTCATGTGGATTATTGAATCCAACCTTATGTTTTGAATATGATCAGATGAACTATCAATGAAAGAAGTTTCTTGTCTAATTTTATATCAAATCAACCATGAAGATACAGTGAAAAGCAAGAATTTGGTTAGGACTGTTCGTTGAAACCAAATTGATGTTCCGTGTAAAAACCTCCAAAATTCGTATTTCTGTTTCATGCGAGGCAAATGATGCCGTTAAACGAAGCAACATTAATCACTAGTTCAACAACGAACACTTTCCCTAGGTCAATTCGCCTTATAATTATCCATTTCTCTCTGCTAATGACCTTCCTTAACGGTTACTTGTTTAGTCTTCGTTATTAACTGTAAACACGCCATTTACAGCAAAACCAAGCTCAGAAAACGAAATCTTTGACATCCCAAATCAACTCAAAGTCAATAGATCATCCCAAAGCTCCCATCCATCTCAGATTGCAACATTATACAAGTGATGATCCATGAGTCCTGATCTTTGGATCTTGATTAGATAATATAGATACATCATTTCATCCGTTGATAAATTGACCGGGAATGATGTAGATTAAGACGTGCACCATTTTGTCTACTTTTTGTTGTACTTAGCGGATCATTACTTAGGAGCAAACTAGCCGTTAATCTCGGAGGATTTGCAAGTTCCAGCAACATCACAGCCAGACGAGAACTTGACCAACGAACCGTGCTGATTGAGATTTGGGGCTTTGAACAGGCAACAACCCCAGCTGGAATCCGTACGAGGACAAGGAGGTAAAAAGATGATTAAGATTCGATATGTTGCAGGAGGATTATTATTTATAATAAAGAGAAGGAAAAGAAAGTAAGGTGAGAGTCGTGAGGCCATGAAAGGGTTAAGAACTTAAAGATCGAGAGAAAAGAAAAACAAAAACAGGATCAGACGGTGTGTGTGTGGGGATTGGAAGGTTAGATCTTCCGGGGGCCCACCAATTGAAGGCGGTTAAGGTGGACAAGTTGGTGAGGCAATGGAGGAGAGAGTAGGTTCCATGGGGAGTGATGGAGCTGAGCACCATCATTTGTGTCCTCAAAAGATACTGTGGGAGTAGTTGGCAGCGAGGAAAAAATGAGTGTAGAACAGCAAAGAGAGGTCTGTTGGGATAGTTGGCAAATGTGTCAGTAAAAGATATCAAAGCAAGCTTGGGGTTGAAGAGAAGAACCAATCTTGAGTCTCAGAGACGGGAATATAATAATTCCGGGAAAAAGGGATTACAATAACAAAAAAAGGTTTGGAAAGAGAGGGAGATTAGGTTTGGAAATAATTTACCAGCAAGAGCAGTTGGCAGTGGTTTGTCATTTAAAATCATACATTTCACCTGTTAGCTTTGTCAAGTAAGTAAAGCGCTCTCTCTCTCTCTCTCTCTCTCTCTCTATTTCTCGTTTCTGTCGGGGCACCCAGCAATCTACATTGTCCTTGATCATTGAATGCTGAAAATTGATGTCTGCTTACTGTTTCTCCAAATAGCAATTAGGTGAATTTGGTTTTCATTATGCTGCTTAAGGGATGCATTAACATTTAGTTCGCGAGACCGTACTGATATTCCAATTCTTGTCTATTCGAAGCATAATTTAACGCGCTTGGTGGTTTCTGTAGATACCCCATTTGAGGAAATCCCAAAAGGGTTTCTGAAATTGTCCTGTTTTCTTGCCTGTTCGTTGTTGGGCTTTGAATCTGAAACTTCAAGTACTCAGCAGCTTTTATATGTGTGCCACTCACTCTATTGTTATTGATTAACACTCGAGCTTACCATCTTTCTAAGTCTCAATCACAGATATTCAACTCTGTTTGGATTAAGTTAATGAAGGAGGATTTTTGAGATTTTTGTTTCTTTTAAGGACAAAAGAGAAAAGGGAATCTGCTTTCTCTTTTGATTAGTCTGGTGAGCTGTTCTAATGTAATCCTCTTCTCTTCTCTCTCCTTTATACTCTGAAAAGTTCACTTTCTTGTCTCTGGGTCTGGGGGAGCATTTTCTTCACTAGGTTAGGCCTGATCTTGAGGTTTTGGAAAGTAGATTAAATAGCTGGTGTAGATTATATGCCCTGGTGCATTGGATTTCCCCTTTTCTTTTTGTGCTACGGGATGCTGCAACTACGGGGGTTTCTTTTGCTTTAATCTCCTCTTGGCTCTATAAAGCTGCCAAGCTTATTTGTTCCTTGTCGAGTCCCGCAAGAAATTACCAGCTATTATTAGGCAAAACTCAACTTTGGCTTTCGCTACCAAACCTCTGGTCTGAATCAAGTAGCAATTTTACCTGCATTTCTGGGTTCTGGGGAACTGTTGAATTGGGTCTCTTCAAAGTGTAATAGATCGTGTTCTGCATATTTTCCGGATTGTATTTCGTTGTCTGAAAATGGGTATCGATGATAATAGTGATTCCGGGTTTCCAAGTGGGAGTGGAACCCTTCTCAATTGTCTATCTTCGGGGATGCATACAACATCACAGTCGGAGAAAGCTGTGGGAACGAGAATGAGCTCCATGTCCATGTGTAAGTCTTCCAATGGTGGAGACTTGCCTTTTGGTTCTGGTTGGGATCCCGTTTTCTCACTTTCACAGAATGTGGAGTTTAAAGGTTCTCTGATGGCTTCTCATGGTCAGATCGGAAATTCCTTGTATACCGTTGGTGCATTGGAAAATCAGGGAGCCACTAGCACCTCCCACCTGGTACAGTACCCATCTGATCCATGTTTTGTGGAGATGGTGCCAAAGCTTCCGAGCTTCGGCTGTGGAAGCTTCACAGAGATGGTTGGTTCCATCGGCGTTGAGGATGGTCTGATTTCCAGTTCTGGTTTTCCTCCTAATTGCCCTTCAAATAAGGAAGATAGCACCGAAAAGACAACAAACCCAAAGAGAAGCACTGATCATTATGCACATTTTCATGAGGACCACCAGATTTCCAATGAGAGGACCATCCGAACATCGCCCAATGGGAAGAAAAGGAAAAGAATGCCCGGTCATTCTCAATTGGATCCCATTGAGGTACACCAAAGTTGCCTTGTAACCCTTTGCTGTTTTTCTTTCTTTTTGAATTTGAACTGATAATTTGAAACAAATTAATGTCTCAGGCAGGACTGGAGCAACGGGAGGAAGTTTCTGGGGAGATCCCTGAAGTTCCGAATGAACAGGATGATAAGAAACAGAGAACAGAACAGAGCCATGGTGGACATTCACGGGGTAAGCTCGCAGGTAAACAATATAAAGATTCATCCCAGAATGGAGAAGCTGCAAATGATGAATTCATTCATGTGAGAGCCCGACGAGGCCAGGCTACCAATAGTCACAGCCTTGCAGAAAGAGTAAGTATTGCTTCACATGTATTATTCTCTATGATAAACATTATCCATTTATCTTTGAATTTGAATTTAGAAATATTTTAACTTGAAAAGGTGAGAAGAGAAAAGATTAGCCAGCGGATGAGGTTTCTTCAGGATCTTGTTCCTGGATGCAATAAGGTAATTTAAGAAGGCTTTTTTCTTTTTGGAAAGCACTCATTTTTCTTCTTTCTAACTGCAACACTCTAATTATTCTTATAGATTACTGGAAAGGCAGTAATGCTTGATGAGATTATCAACTATGTGCAGTCACTGCAACGCCAGGTTGAGGTATGACAATCTGATCCTTGAAGGTCTGAACACTTTGTTTTATTGTGTAAGACTATTATGTTAATGAAATTCAGTTCATCAACCTCTCTGATCATCTGTTTGGACCATAAGCTTGTAACTTTTAAATTGTTACACTAAATATGTTTAATTGATGGGCCTTCACTGGGATGGGAAATAGGACAATGGGTTGCTTCTAGGAGGTCTCCTTGATCAAAATTTTAGCACTAGAAGACTTAAACACAAAGTTAAGATCCTCCTGGATCTTGATTCTTGAATTTTAGTCACCCACTGATCAAATGCTTTACCATATCATGTAATACACGTGAGGTTTATTGGTGATGATGCAACTTCTGTTTATTATATGGGAAAATATCTCTTTATCCAATTCATAGAATAATTGGGTTTCTGTTGCTCGCAATGTGGTCACCAAGAAAATGTGAACCAATAGAGTCATGTTTATCATTTCATTTCTTGTATGAGTGTGGGAGATCGTTTCTCTTAGTAATTTTTTTTTTAATGTCCTAAGGCTCATACCACATTGTAGATAATAGAACACAGCCAATTATATTTTCTTCACTCATTGTAATTCCATAATTTGAGTGAAGCAACTCGTACTGACTATATTTCTTTTTTCTTGTATATTTTTGCATAATAACACATGTATTTGCTATCTTGTTGCAGTTTCTCTCAATGAAACTTGCCACTGTAAATCCAGAACTTAACATTGATATAGAACGGATTCTTTCCAAAGATGTAAGTAAAAAACAATAAATTTCCTGAGTTTATACATGCATGTGTGCGCATATATGGTTACAGTTCCTTTTGGAGATGGTTTGAGCTTATCTCAGTTTGTTTTTGCGTAGATACTTTATTCACAAGGTGGCCCTTCAGCTATCCTTGGATTTGGCCCAGGTGTGAGCACCTCCCATCCCCACCCGTATGTAACTCCAAGAGGAGCCTTGCCAGCTATCCAGAGCACAAACCCCCAGTTCCCACCCATGCCTCAGGTGAGCTAACTGATATTATTGTCCTACTCCTATTCTTTCATCAGATCCACTGATTTGAGGCATCAAATTACAGACAACAAATGTATGGGATGATGAGCTCCAAAATGTTATCCAGATGGGTTTCATCTCTGACCTTGCTCCAAACAATCTGGGATCAGATGGTAAATTTCAGTTCATTTGAGATAACCGCGAGGCTTCATTTGTTCACTATTTTTTAAAGCTTATCGCATTTAGCAGCCTGTACGAAAGTGGAGCTATAGATTTTTTGGAGACAAAAGGTATTCTTCCTCAAGCAAAGGAATACTTGAATGACCTCCGGATTGATTGCAGCTACAATGTTCAATATAAACCAGAATAAATATCCAGAAGGAAAGAAAAGAATCTCTATATTTGTATAGTTTCACAGCACCTCACAATTTGTTCTTCGAATTTTAGTAGAAGAATTTCAGTGGTTAGACAAACACCAGGTATAATCAGAGTGCATAGTTATCTGGGGGAGTTTGTTTCTTGGATGTCAAAACTTTAGTTTTAAGAAGTTGTTACAGAAAGTTGTCTTGTAGATGGAGTGAGGGATTTGCGATAAATTTTGTTGTTAAAGCCGAGCTTTATCTTTTATTCTTTTTACAGTCGAGACACGGATGGATTTCATTGGCTTGAGAGTTTGGAACTTTAGCAACTCGTGATGTAAAGTTCTTGATTTGATTTGTAGTGGAGAACAAATGGATTCATTTATTATTCTCAATGAAAAAAATATCCTACTTTTGTTTTCTTTTGTTCTTGACTAGTGGTGGCACGTACATGCTATACGTCATCACCCTTAACTGTAGCATATAAGTAGGGGTTTAAATTCGAATGTGAAAAGAACAGTGGGGTGGTTATAGTTTCGGATTGTTTTAATTGGGGAGGGTAATAGTTGAAAAAAAAAAAAAAAAGGGAAGCCGAATTGAGGGGAATATTCCTTCCTCTTCCCTTTATTAACAATATAGATTTCATATTTACTATTAGCAGGTATTCTAAATAATTCTATTTAGATTCAATTATAGTAGTGCTTATGAATTGATGCAATAGTGAGTGTAATTTTGATAAAGCAATCGAAGCTTTTATATTTTCTGAAAACTTGTATGTAATTGAATAATTTTGTATTATTGTTCTTGTTAAAAGAAAATGACTAGTTTAGAAGTCTATCATACGGTGGGAAATCATTTTATCAATTAACGTTGGAAGTTAAAGTTAACATGAGCCCACGAGTTCGACCGCTCCGATTTGATAAGTGGAGGAACTAATTGAACGGCATGAAAAAAGAAGATTCGGTGCTCCCCTCCCACCCCTTGTCTCCGACTTGCGATGGCAGCCTTGGTCACTCCCCCTCTGTCTTCTCTATGGGGCTATCTTCGAACCAGCTCAAACAACAACGATCATATTCACTGCCTCCTTGCTCCGTTTAGGGCTCCTCAGATCCGTCATCGTCTTCGAGCTACCAGAAAGTTCTCCAGCTACCCACAGGTTCTCTCTCTCTCTCTCTCGCTGCATATTTGAGGAAGAACGGAGTTTCTGTTTTTCTTTTTTAAATAAATTCCGGAGTGAGACTAAAAAAATTTTTCGAATCACGTCTTGATCTGTAATCAGGAAGGCGATAATCTAGCCGCTGATCCACGTAATTGGAGCCGCAATCGTAGCGTTGTCACCGGAGATTACGATAATGACGGTCCTGACGATGAAGACGACGACGACGAAGACGATGGAGACGACGATCGGAGTTTGGATCTGCTCGTTCGGTTCGTTCAGAATGTGTTCAGGAAGATCTCCAAACGAGCCAGGAAAGCCGTCCGATCGGTCCTCCCCATTTCTATCTCTACTAAATTGGTTAGTCCAATTTCTATCTCCACTAAATTGGTTAGTCGACACTCATTGCCTCTGTAAATACTGTTCTATTTGTACTATGCTTGTTCATAATCAGTTGTTTTCGTGTTTCATATCACCCGTTATGCCCGTTTATCTGAGAGGACTTTAGTCGGAATTAGTCAGGGACGTTGAAAGGTCAAAAAACATGACCTGCTTGTTTTTTTTTCTTTTCTAGATTTGCGTGCAAGAGAAGAATTTGAGCTAAACTGGAAACCATGAATTGAATTACAATTGACGCTGGAAAACATAGTAATCCTTTAGCTTAGCTTAGAGGAGAAGTTCAAGAAAGGAGTATCTAAGTCGTTATTAGATGAAAGAAATGAGCAGCCAGATTTCATCTTGTGAGAGCCCAAGTCATCATCTGCTGCAAGAGTTTGGATAAAATAATATGCATTTAACATATTGATCACTCTCATCTCTTGTATTCTAGAAACAGAATGTCATGCAGTAAACTAACATGAAGGAAATTGATAAATACAGTCCAAGATAAATTAACTGACACAAATTAGGTCAGCTGTTCATGCTTTTTCCTAATAGTTAAGAACCATGTGACGTTTACAAAATAAAAGGAAGTTGCAAATTGAGTATTTCAGCAGCAGTTACAAGATATCACAGTAACTGTGATAAAATTCAGGGCAACATACTTATTTATAGAATAGGACACAGATTCAGTGTCCATGTTCCTTAAAATAACATTATTATTTCTTTATTCAAATTTTTTTTTTTCGGAACAAAAAATAAGTGGTGAAAACTGTGTATTTGTGAAATAATTTTTGTTGTGATACCTGAGTACGTGACATTTGGAAAGATTGTTGGAAGCGAACTCTATTGATACTATCATGTGATATATCCAGGTTTTAAGGAAATGAAGATGCTTGTAAACCCTTGATTAATGGAGGGTGCACAGAAAATTAGGATATGATTCTTCTTGCTATAATTTTAAATTCCTTTTTCCTCCCAAATAGACTATTAAAATGATGAAATGGAAGCACTGCCTGTAGCATCCCTGGCATTGCTTGCTTCCACCTGATAGAATGAAATAACTTTTAATCTTGACAATGAAAATGCATAATCCATTAAACTTCAAAGATCCTGGAGAATGTATTCAAATCTCTACTAGCAAAAATTGTCAGGCTTCATCTTTTTATTCTTTCTCTTCTCAATAAGTGTGTTGTAATGTGGCATCTATAGCTGAAATGTACTTGTAAATTCTCTCTTTTCTGATCGCAGCAAAAATTGTCAAGTGGTCCATGCTGCTATACTTGCAGAACTGCAGATTTTTAGACATTATTCTTCTGATGAGCTGAGGGGATTTTAGTATGACAAGGCTAGTAAACCTGTCTGCTATCCTCTTTCCCTAATGCCTATTTCTTTTTTTTTTTTTGGTAAAGTCCATAATACCTATTTCAACAATTGTCACACTGACAAGATAACTTGGCGAGGACTTCATCTTCCTAAACATGGTTCTGAGTCTCATTTTTGTTAAGGTTCCTTGAATCTGGCAAACGATATTATATATATATATATTGTTGCAGTGATGCATTAGCTGAAGTTTTGCAACAAAGATTTCGATCAATATCTTCCAAAAATGAAGAATAGTAGCTGAAATCTTTTAGTTCATCAAAACTTAAAAAGTGATAGCAGATGCCTCATCCAAATCAGTTTGGGTGAGCAACATGAATCCTATTATTTAGTCCTAATATTTCAAAAACCATACTTACAGTTAGATTATAACCATTTAAATCATTTTTCAGCAAAAATTAAACATGATACAAAATCTCTCTGATTATGAAGCTCGCCAGGTATCCATCTTCTTTGAGAGAATTCTCATAATGATATTGTGATACATCTTCAAACTATATTCCAATAGGTACCCAAAATCCCCTAAACTTTTGTAGTTTCTCACTTTGAAGCCCTTGGTCTATTGTATTCAAGGGTTTTAAAATCTTAAGCTATGTCTCATGGACTCAGATACAAGCTTGGGTATGGATTTGTGTCATGATTTTTGTATGATCTTCATATCCTATGATTTGAGGACTCTATAAGAAGGTTATCTGTAAAGTTCAGGATTATATATATGTATAGTTATACATACATACTTATTTATATTTAATTAGAAAACATTCAGCAATGAAAGAAACTAAGAAAGAACTTATAAACTTAAGAGCATGACAGTATAACATCCCACGAGCATTGCTGTACTAAAATGAAATAATGCACTAACTGTATTCATATTAATAAAACCTCTGTGTTTGGGTCAATTTTGATCTTTCTCTACTCCTAAATGGATGCCCCACCTAATATTGACGGGCAGTTTGGTTGTTTTTTGCCCTGACATTAGCCATCAACGTAAGAATCTGGCATGTTGATCTCCTTACATCGACCAGTAAATTCTATGTTTCTGCATTAGCTGATACCCTTCACATGTGATCTTGTGATCAACTTCTCTTTGGTAGAGTTACCGCCCATTTCTCCTGGAAGTCCACAGCCAGTAGTACTTCTAAGAGAAGACTTTTCCTTCCTGGTGATGCCTATTCCACTCCTTTAAGTATATTTTCAATATTAAAAAATAAATAAATAAAAACTGCATCTGAAAACATAATCTTCTTTGTCTTTCCTTTCGTACTTCTTCAATCCATTATCCTTTAACTGCACCGAGGTGATAATACATAAAGTTTGGTGCCTTTTCTGTTGCCTTTTTACTAAATGTAGAAGGTAATGCATGATAGTGAAGTGCAATTAAAAGTTGAAGTGATTATTGCTTTTATTTTTTTAGTATGACATTAATTGGAATTACTTATCATATTTCCTTTGTTCAGGTTTTATTACTTTGATAATCAATTTTTGGTTAAATACAGGTGGGTTTTTCAGTTAATGGAATCATAATATTGGCATTTTTGTGGGTTTTGAAGGCATTTCTCGAGGTAATATCCGAACATGTATTTATGCTACCAAAAGTACAAATTTGAATCCTTTCATCAACTATATTTTGCATAGTAGGAATTCCCTTTAGGTACCTTTGTATGCTCAAATTTATGCTCTACACTCATATCCTTTCTGTGTAAACTTTTACCATAACACCAGTATACTTACATTTATATCAGTGATTGTCCATGCCTACTTTCAGCACAACGGTTTTTTGGGTTAAGAAAACCAATCCCTGCCCAGAGTTTCTTTTTTTCTTTTTTGGTGGGGCTGCACTGTTAGCTCTAACACCTGTACACTTTTATAAGTTAGTTGAGTTTAGCCCCTGTGTGCAAAAATTTTAATAATGTTTTTAATTTATTTGTAGGTTTTGCCATATCAACCCCTTAGATGTATCTGTTGAGAACCTTCTTTTGCGTATGTTTATTCATTAATGTATACTCCAAAAATCTGTCCATATTTACCTAGTTAATGTCATTTTTTTATCAAGACATCTGATTCACGTACTGTCATGTATCTGGTTTCAATGTGAACAGCCATTAGCTGTTTTCTTTTGTACAAATTTAGTGCCAGAACATCTATGTATTTTTCACTGCAGTTTTCTGCATAATATGAGTTCAATGGTGACTCAACCACATAGAATCTCTGTCCTTTCTAAAAGAATTATATCTCACTGCATACGGTTGCTTTATTATTTATGCCATGGGCAGCAAGTAGAGCTCATCTTTGTCACTTTGTTTTCAACTGGAAGAAATTTCTGGCAGTAACTGTCACACATTTGCAAGTTGCTTTGACTGTAGCCCCCAACAAAGTTGCTCAGCTGTGCTCTAAACTTATGTATTACTTCTTTACATAACATTGTCTTTTCAAGTACCCATTTGACTATGTTTTCTCCATATGTCGCATCATATATAGGTGGTCTGTACTCTTGGAAGTGCAGTTTTTGTAAGTATCTTACTTATCCGTGGAGTATGGTCTGGGTTATCTTATTTACAAGATAGTCGCAGTCTCAAGGTCGATGATGTCGATAATGATCAGCGTGCATGGACTGGTGCACAGCCTGTAACTTGATTTGAAAATTTGCATGAAAGATGATATTGAAAGAGAGTTTCTGCTTCATGTAGAAAGATAATGCATGGATGTAAAGAAGAAAAATGAAATGGCACCAGTATCATTCCGTTCAGAAAAGAACATCTTTGCAGTGATTTAGGATATAAAAATGTGGTTCTGTGACTTCTGTCTATATACAGGAAGGTCAACAATCAACTGTTCTTGATGCAATACAAGTCTGAGATCAAAATAAAAGTAGAGAGAGCCCAAGTCATTTGTTTGGGTGCAGGTTTCCCACTATCTATTGATCCTTCAGATGGAGAGATACATACAAACTTAAAGTAGACCTGTGTTTCATACCAAAAGGTATTCAATTTTTGTTTTTCCTCCTCTTGCTTATTTAGCTTTGTTGTTGATCAGATCTTCACTTGTAATTGTACTTTCATATTCTTAGATCAAGCGATTAAACTATTCATCCAACTGTCCTTCCAATTTTTTATCAGTGCTTTCTTTAAATGTGTTGATTATATTTTCACTTCTTCCAACTTTCAATAATATTAGCAGATTCTCAATTATGCTTTGTTGGAATGATGACTGAATAGCTGGATGCACCAATTTGTTTATAAACATGTCTTTCTTCTGCAACTCAAGTCAGTTCCTTGTTCATGAGGAAATACTGATGTCTTATCTTATTTAGAAAAGAAAATTGAATTGTGTTGTTCTGTTCAAGTTTCAGTGTCACAACTGCCAACAAAAGAAAAGTTACATTATTTGCTGATAATGGTCATATAAACGTATCATCAACATAATCCAATTCCCACCAAAGTGGAGTGGGGATCTTGTCTATCCATCCTCTATCAAAAATCATATATTCAGTTAATTTATGTTTATGTAAATTTTACTTTATTAACTCCATCCGTAACTTTTTAGGTATTCTTCTTTAGAGGTGGAAATGGGTCAGGCTCGGGTCGGGTTGATGTAGGGGTTAACAAGTTAATGCTCAACCTGAACCCACCCGTTTAATAAACGGGTTGGCATATCCCAACCCGCTCTAACCTGTTTAAACCCGCCAACCCGTTTATTAAAAATAAAAGTATATTCCAAATTGATACACTTCTCTTAGTTTCCATGCATCACGTCACGGTCACCTGTTTTCATTTTTGCTTTTCATTAAAAAAAATTTTAAGGCAATGGGTCACAGTCACCACTTTGCATATTTTAAATAAAAATTGTTTTAAGATTGGGAAAATAGAATGATCATATTTTAAACATATTTTTTTCAAACTAAAGGCACATAAAAAGTTAAAAACCCAACCAAACGTAATGATCATCATTGACATTTGAGTCTTTGATGTTTTGTTTGAGTCGATAGAAACAAAACAATGGCAAGGCAATGACGTATACACATTGAAATTAGGTTTTTTTTCTTTTAAATTTTAATTTTGGGAAATTTACACATACACTCCCTGTGGTTCAAAAGTGATCACTTACTACCCCAGTGGTTTCGAAAAGCGTCGCCTACACCCCCTACCGTTACTTTGCACACAAACACCGTTAGTAGTTTTTTTCAAATGGCCAAAATGCCCTTCTCTTAAAACCCCTTCTCTTCGTTCCTCAACCCATCGTTCTCCTTCTCTTCCTCAACCCATCGTTCTCCTTCTCCAACCTCTTCCTCAAACCATCGTTCTCCTTCTCCGACCTCTTCCTCAACGCATATTAGAAAAGACCAAAATAACGCATCATCTGTTTCATCATTTTTGCATATGCTTGTTTCTTCTCGTTTCTGTTGGCATCTATGAATAATGAATGAATTCGAATAGAGTCAAAACTACAAAAAACTATAGGAATTAAAAATGTTTCATCAGGAAGAAAAAACAAAAAATTCATGCACAACGGAGTTCGCCAATAAGCAAACCTTCGATTCTGAAACCAAACTTTTATTTGCTTAGGCTCGATGTTGGAAAGAATCGGGCATTCTCTGACCAGCTGCTGCCGTCGAAAAGAGCTGGGTTTTGGACATTCATGATAGACCCTTTCAAGCGCTTCGACCTGCTCAGGTGTATAACGGACATACTTTCCACTGTCTATTCCCGTTTTACCATCCTTGCAAGAGGTCGTCATGGCGATCATTACTACAATAAAGGAGAAGCAGAAATTGCAGAAGCAAATGAGAGATTCTTCTCAAGCAAAAGATCCGCTTTTCCTCCAAAACAAGCTCAGCAGGATCCAATTCCAAGCCCTATTTTGCACATCCCAATATCAACCGAACCAAAGATTCGAACACCCGAATTATCCATTTCCCCAATTCTCAATTAATACTTTCAATCAGAAGATAAAAGCATCAGTTGATCATTTTCCTAACAAAGTCAAATTGAATTATCAATTATTTTGTTTGAATCGTCGGAATATCTATACTTTAAAGATCACGAAATGCAAGGATGTAGACGCAAAGAATTAAGCTTAAACCCAAACTGAAATATCTTTCGCTCTTTAAAGAAGCAAGCTTAAACCCAAACTGAAATATCTTTCGCTCTTTACTCACTATAAGGCAGTTGTAAACACAAGAAAACTTTGATCTTCGAGATCAGAGCTGTAAACCACCTCATATGATTTCATTAATCTTCGATTAATGAAGAACAACGATTTCTGCCAATGAAGAACATGGAGCTAAGAAAGTTGAACTCAATTCCAGATTTTTCTTCACTGGGTCATGGATTGTCTTGGATTTTTCTCGATTTGTTTTCTTCTTTTGCTTTGCTTTGATTCTTCAAACTCTAGCAACCACCGTCGACACCTCAAAATGGAGAAAGAACGAAGAGAACAAATCGAGGAGAAAGAACGAAGAGAGGCTTTTAAGAGAGGGGCATTTCGGACATTTGAAAAATAACCAAACGGCGTTTGTGTGCAAAATAACGGCAGGGGGTGTAGGCGACGCTTTTTGAAACTACGGGGGTAGTAAGTGATCACTTTTGAACCACAGGGGGTGTCCGTAACACTTTCCCAAACCTCAGGGGGTGTTAATGTAAATTTCCCTTTAATTTTTTACATGCCTTAATGACCCATCTGGTTGACGGGGGTTAAACCCAAACACAACCCGTTTAACTACAGATTGATATTTCCTAACCCGAACCCACGGGTTGAAATACTCAACCCTAACCGGCATTATAGCGGGCGGGTCATGGGTCATAATTGCCAGCTCTATCTTCTTGATCTCTTAAGCTCTTTAATATGCAGCCTTTGATATCATCTAACAAGTGCATCTCTATGTCTCCACTTTGCATGTCCAAATCACCTTAACCTACTCTCCTCAATGTTTTCCCTAATGTATGCTATGCCTAACTACTTTCAAATATCTTTATTTCTTATTTTGTCTTTTCTAGTTTTGCCACATATAATTAGCATCCTTATCTCGGTAACACTCATCTTATGTACATGTAGTTTCTTTGTCACTCTGTACGATGCAACATAATTGATCTAATTATTGACTTATAAAACTTATCCTTTAATTTAAGTAGAACACCTTATCACACAATACCCTAGAAGCACCCCTCTACTTAAGCCAATTAGCTCCAATCCTATGTACTACATCTTTTTCAATTTTTTGATCTTTTTGTACTACTGGTCCTGGATATTTGAAGTTATTCCTTAAAGGGTATCCCGAATTTATGGCTTAAAGAGATCTGAATTTATTGCTCTGATGAACATATATTCATATTGAAGAGGAACCTGCATGTTGTGTGGTCTATGCATGCTTGACCATACCATTGGTTTCTTGTTAGGGTACAAAATGAAGCACCGCTGCATATGGATTTCTTCTGCAACTTAAAAACAGAGTTGAGTTCTCTTGGCAACCTCTTAGTCATGGTTATTGAATTGTTGATGATTTGACTATATTTGGTGATGTTGAAATTGTGAGAAAACTAAAACGGCTAGGATTACTATCATTAATAGAAAATCAGACACCCAAATGTGGTGCTAGGTTTTGGAAAGATCAAGAACACCTTATAAGTAGTGTAAATCTGCTAATAAGGTGAGCATTGTGTGTCTAAAACGCTAAATCGTGTAGCCTTAGTCATAAACAGTTGTAGAAAAGTCTCTTAATCCTGGATGCTTGTGCAGATGCAGTTAAATATATTTTATGAAATTCTATCTAACATTTGTTCACCAAGGGACTTAGAAGCAGCTTATGCAACTCATGATCAAATCACAGGCTTAGGCAGTGGCGGTACCAGGACTCCAAATCTGAGGGGGCAAAAAGAATTTTCAATTAACACTTCTCATGTAATATAAAAATTTCAATGAGTTAGGGGTGACAAACTAGAAATTTTAGAGGGGGCAAAACATAAATTTTAATTAAAACATATAAAAAATATATTTTTTTAATTAAAAAATAAAAGCTAGGGGGGACAATTGCCCGCCGCCCCCCCCCCCCCCCCCCCCCCCAATACCATAGCTATAACGTGGTTCCGCCACTAGGCTTAGGATAGTACAGGTAGTAAGAGAGAATTCGTTCAACATTGTGCTCAAAATTGACTCATCAAAATCGACTGTTAACCTATGGGACTGAACTGTTACAATCACTTGTAAATCTTTGCTGGATTCAATTTCTTCTTCTTACATTTAAAAGCTATAACTTCAGTTACATTTCAACTATCATTTTAGGATATGGAGTTCATGAAACTCTCTTTTACATGGAATTATAGTATAATGGAACATATTTGGTAAATTGAATTAATAAATTCACAGCCAATTAGTAGAACGAATATTGATAAGATTTAACAAAATCACCAACCAAATCCACAATCTTGTGCTGGCAATGCCCTGAAAACCTTGCATTAACTAGTCATATGGTTCTTTTTATACCATATCCTGGAGTCAAGTTTAGCTTTGTGATGCTTATGTCCATGGTCATTGTAAGTTTAGCTCTTAGTGGGGGTGGCATGATGTTATGCTTTGGTTAACCATATCATGGTGAACCAAGTAGGTCATGTTTTTCATAACCAAGTAGACCCAGCATTATAAAATCATTATTCTTACCTTATGACTGTTCAAGTTTAGCCATGGGAAGCCTAGTTCTGCTCACAGGTTTGCTAAAGAGGGACTGTGGAGAGCCTTAGTATGAGGGGATGCGTACCATCAGAGCTTTGTGGCCGAAGTTGTTATTGTTGTTTCAGCCGGTAGTTTGTTTGAGTTTCATCTTTGTGTTTTGTTTTGTAGCTTGAGCTCTGCCTTTTTAAGTTTGATGAATGAATAGAATCTGATATCTATATTCCACAAGACCAATTCCCAGTACGATGATTTTGATAGCATCAACCAAGAGGACATGGATTTAGCATATTATGCTATCTAATAAGGGAATATTCTCGTCCCTGGGACCATATGGGATGATAGTCAGGTGTGGGCAGGCGAAGCCGCAGGAGTAGGGCCCTTAAGATGCAGGATCTTAGAACTCATGATGCTTCTGAGCCCACATTTTGGTGGGAGCTGGAATCTCAATGGCCTAATAGTCCCCCAAAAGTGCAGAACCCCAAAAGAGCTCATGGAACCACAGGTTAATAGGTGCTACCTTGCCTCATCAGTTCATGATCCCTCCAAAGGATAATTGTTCCAAGATGGTGCTGATTGGTTGGGGGCCATGTCTTGGAAATTTTTTATTGCTTATAAAGGCTTTCTTCTTCTTTTTCTTTTTCTTTTTCTTTTTTAATGTATTCCTAGCTTTAACTTGCTCCTTCAATAGCAGGAGCTACGTTTTCAACAAGCCAAACCAAAATAAATGAGTAGTAAAGAGGCAAAACCAAGCCCCACTCTTTGACCAAAGCTTGCTTATCAAAGAAGTTCGGAAAATTAAGTTGCATTGAACTTGAGAACACTTGAGAATGGCATTGAGGTCAATAGACGTGTCACATCCAGACGTAACATTTTCCCGTTTTGTATCTCTTGACATTGACAAATCTTATCCGGACAGAACTTATCGATAATAATTTGCTAAAGTCCAATATATTGGCACTGTTGATTTGTGAAAGATTGTGATGTTGTTGTGAGACGGTCTCACCCAGGATTATTTACCAATGGGAGATAGTATTTTGTCTGGGGATGAACAGTAGGTATGGACTGGATGCAATTAAAAAACCAGAAAGGGAACAGAAGAGCACACAACCCTGAGTGTGATTCGTCAAAAGGAGCTTCCATGATTCCATTTCTTCTTTATTAAAGCAGCATGGCTTGCACAAGTCTTAAACAATACACTGTGAGGTCGCGCTTTCTGTCAACAAAGAATTCTCTGGGCTTGACCACAAACTTGCGGGGCTTTAAAAAAAATTAATAAGAATCATTCCTCTTTCGTTTGAGAAAGTTTTTGGCCTACCGTTTGATGGGTCCCTATTCAAGGGATCAATGATGCTAAGTATCAACAAAATCAAATAACCTCAGCCCTTTCATTGTTTTGCATTTCCCCTTTGGACGGTGTTCAACCACTGAAAAGGCGAGGTCAATGGGGGTCATGATCTTTTTGGCTTCTGCCTAACAGCACTTACGAATCCTTAATGTCGGTTCTTCAATTTCAAGATTCTAGGCTTCCCCCAAGGCAGTTAGGATAAATCCCACTGACCACGCCTTCCTTTTTCACCCTTTCCCTTCCCTCTTAAGTAACTGCGACTAGTGCCAGTATGCGTACGCTTAACATGTACCCCACAAACTGGGCACATTTACTATCTTGTGCACACGTATAACAAGCAAGGATTAACTGATAAACTTGTCTTTTTTTTTTTAAATTTAGTTTTGCACTCGCACTAATGTGAAAGTCCTTCATATAGTCCCAACCATTAGACGGTAACTCTCATGATATCCCCAACTTCTTTATGCCAAACTTTAGTTTTTCTTTTCTACATCTTTTTACGTGGTGTGAGACTGTGAGGAGGACGGTGGAAGTAAGCATTATGCACCAGATTAAATGATTCGAATACTAATTAAATCGTTGCTTTCATCTTCAAATTGATCAAACCACATCGATTATAATCCCCTCATGTACGAGAGAAGGGCTTAAATGGCGAAAATTACCCCCAAGAATTGGCCGGCCCTTGTCCCTATCTTACGCTCTGAATGCGCAGGCTACTGCCCTACACAACACAAATTCTCTCTGGCCTCTCACTTTCTCGTTTCTCGCTTTCTCATGCGCTGATGTGTGCTGTGCACCGCCCAATTGCCCAAAGCCGAAGAAAGATGAGGAAAATATAAATCCAAGCCGTTTCAGCTCCCTTTTCTCTATATTCTGTGAAATGGGTTGTTGGACCATCGTCGTCCTTTTCTCACTAACGTGCGCATATCTCCCACCATCTTCCTCAGATCCGGATGACGAAGCTTGCCTTTCAAACTTAAGAGAATCCCTCCAAGACCCAACAAACAGCCTCCGAAACTGGACTAAAACCAGCTTCGCCAACCCCTGTAGTGGATTCACCTCATATCTCCAAGGTGCAACCTGCAACAATGGCCGCATCTACAAGCTCTCCCTCACAAGCCTCTCTCTCAGAGGCTCCATCTCGCCGTACCTATCCAACTGTACAAACCTCCAAGCTCTCGATCTTTCCTCCAACTCTCTCACCGGCTCCATCCCTCTCGAACTCCAGTTGCTCGTCAACCTCGCCGTCCTTAATCTCTCCTCCAATCGCCTTACGGGCCCAATACCTCCCCAGCTCGCATTGTGCGCTTACCTCAACGTCATCGATCTCCACGATAACTTGCTCACTGGACCCATTCCTCAGCAACTGGGGCTTTTGGGTAGGCTCTCTTCTTTTGATGTCTCCAATAACCGGCTCTCGGGTCCGATCCCAGCTTCGCTAGGCAACCGAAGTGGTAACTTGCCCAAGTTCAATGCAAGTTCGTTTGAAAAAAACAAGGATTTGTACGGATTCCCACTGCCGCCATTAAAGACCAGAAGCTTGTCGATTTGGGCGATTGTTGGAATCGGATTAGGAAGTGGGTTTTTGAGCTTGGTGATTAGTTTCACGGCCGTTTGTATTTGGTTGAGGGTCACAGAGCAAAAGATGGCTACCGAAGAAGGAAAGATTAGTCAGCTCATGCCCGACTACTGAAAGTTCTAAGTCTGAAGGTTGGAGATTTGGAGATTTCAGGCATGATTGAACAAAACCAGTTTTTCTTATTTTCATATGAGAGCAAACCCCACTTGAATTTGATTGCTGAGGAGATGTGAGGTTGCCATAGTTTCCTCTTCCCTTTTCTTGTTTCCCCTAATTGATGGGGCTTTTCTTCTTGTCTTTTTTTTACCCATCAATACTGATTTTCTTCCCCATTTTAACAAATCTTTCCTTCCATTTTCTTAATTAAAAATTTCTGCAACTGCCTCTCACTCTCAGATTCAGGAGTATTGAATTGAATGGAGATGATGGGATTATTGAATTAGAACGTTACACATAGATCAAAATGATGCAAATCTATTATCATCCCTATTTAATGTACATAGGGCCGAGTGATTTGCCGATGTAAGGTGATGGTGGAAGACGGGAACCGCCACAGCGTCTCGGTGTTGGCAGGGGTGCCACCAAAGCCAGGTTCAGGAAAGAGACGTGTGGGAAATCTTTTCAAGTCTGATAGTTTTCAGTTTTCTGTTTGCCGTGTCTAACATCTGTCCTTCATGTGTTTTAGATCTTTAACAATCCACACCATGGCATATGCTTCCATTGCTTAGATTTCATCTACCCTCCAAATAGAAAGATTTAACTCCAAAATCAAAACCTCATTCCAAGTTTATTTACCCTGTGTCTCATTTCTTTGTGGTTAGGTTAGACCCAATTAAGTTCCACATTCTACAACCCTCATCCGGGATTTGGGCTTTTCAAGAAAAAAAATTTTGTGATATTAATTTTAAATATCGAAATTTGATTGACACATATTTAATAAAATGAAGAGTGATTAGTGTTTGTGGGGTCTGAGAGGTTACGTTGAATCACTCTATATACAAATTAGTTATTGAGCATAACATGACCGAAGGCTTGGTTTCGTGGGGTCTAGAGTAGGGCTGGCAATGGGTCGGATATATATCCGAATTTGATCCGAAATTGACGAATTCGAATGTAGGATTTAGATCCATGGTTCAAATACGGATCTGAAATCTAAGATCCGAAAAAATTCAGATTCAAATACGAATATACATGTATCCTTCGGATCCAACCGAAATCATATATATCCTATGCATAAACCCAAAGCAGACATTGGTTAGACTATAGATCATTTATAAACCACGGTTGAACCATATAATAACTAAAACCAAAAACCTTTAGAAAACGATTTGTCGTAAATCTAAACTTTCCCTCCTCTCTGTCGCTGCCGCTATCCGGCGACTGGTACCTGCAAACCCACTTAAATAACCAATTCCAAAACCCCATATTTTGAAACATTTTTTTCTCTGAAATTCCATTGTCCAGAACAGACCAGTCGTTCTAAGTTTAGGGGTACGGTTTTTTTTGTCAGTCACTCAATATCCACTGTTGTGTGGTGTTTCAAATTCGAAGTTCAAACCCATTTCTCATTTAAATCCCTTTCTGAGTAGGGCTGGCAATGGGTCAAATATATATCTAAATTCGATCCGAATCCAATCTGAATCCGAAATTGGCGAATTCAAATATAGGATTTAGATCCGTGGTTCAAATACGGATCTGAAATCTAAGATCCGAAAAAATTTGGATTCAAATACGAATATACATATATCCAATCCGTATTCGACCAATTGCCACCCCCTAATCTAAAGGATATGTTGAACCTAGGGATGCTAATCACGCTAGGCGGGCATGGCATGGCCCAGGCATTATTAGCGGATTGTGCTGCCAGGCACGACGGCTCGCGAAGCACGCAGCGTACACTTTAATTGTGCCATACTATGCCGATCCGCGAGCTTACACTTAAAAAAAGGGGGTTTTTTTTTACAATTTTGGAGAAATTTGTATTTTAATATGCATAAGAAATTTATATGAATAATAAATATATATTTTTAGAATTTTCTATAATTTTCATTTATTTTTTCCCAATTTTTCTGAATTTCTTAATAAATTTATTATACAACCATTTAGTCCTCATGCTTTGCACCGGGCTGTGCCTGCGGTATTGATATACGGGTCAGGCAAAACACTCATCGGATCATCGAAGACAGGCAGGTACAAAAGCTAAAAAATTATCAAAATTAAAAATAGAGGTATTTTAGAATACCTCTCTCTCTCCTTTTCCTCTCCCTGGAAGGCACCTGCTTTCGAAACCAAGACCCGGTGGTTGAAATTATCATTCTTTCGAAACCACTAAGGCCGAAGGAAAGGCAGGTGGGGTTTTGTTAAAGTTTTAAGATTTTGTAGTACACAATACCATTCATCAGCATAGAAGACCATCACCATCACAAACATCCTCAAGTATGTTCAAACCACTAAGTATGGCATCATGCATCTGTCAATAACTGCACCCATTTGCTTCCTTAATTACTTGGCGTCATGAGCTTATCAGAAAGAAGCTGTGCTGTGATCCCATTGCTAATGGTGGATTCATATGGCAAATAGGACCCTTCTTTCTTTCTTTCTCCTTTCTCAAATTTTATTCCTCCGTTTATGTCCATGGATAATAACAAAATATACCGGTCTAATATAACCTTTTTGATAGAAATTTAATATGACTCGTATTAAATATGTGATTCATGTTATTATATTTAATATGACTAATTATATACTTATTTAGGACATTAAAGTTTGAATTTAAATCTCTCTTCGCAATGTGACATTTGTGTTACTCCTATATATAATAGTAGGATCCAAAAATATCCCATCAAACAAAATATAAATATTGTTGATATTTTTATGGTATCTAATCTATACATCTTTAACTAACTACTCTGTTGGAAAAAATGTTACATGTATAGGTTTTTCGAATTTTGATAAGGATAAAGTTATTATAAGGAATTTATATAATAAGGATAAAAACTTTATATAATGTTCTGGTTGGAGAGTTTCAAGGTTTATTTTCATATATTTGGGTATGGTGCAAGAGGATGGATTTTGTATTATATGCAGTTAGAGTTGGAAGAATTGAAATTTTTGCCTCTTTAGATGAGGATGAAATTATCTACCGCAGTGGTCTTGCGACATACCCTACAACATTCGTAGGATGTTGCCATGCGTAGCATCCCACGGATGCTATTAAAACTCACATTTAAAAATGTGAAATAATAGTTGAAGAGGCATTTCACATTTTTTAATATAAAAAATGTAGCATCCATGGGATGCTACACATGGCAACATCCCATGATGCTGCAAGGTCTGCCGCAAGATCTGCTGCAAATTATTTGAACCCCTTTAGAAGGGATGCTAAGAAGCAATTTTTTTGAGTTTAACCCACATTTTTTATTTAGAAAATTAAAAAAATGTTAGATAAATCTTTAAACAATAACATTTTTTGAAATAGTTGTATAAATAATAGATATATGGTCTTCTAAGTTGATAATCTAAAGATGATTATTGCATAGTCCAAACGTTGATCTACGTGTTGCAAGACACAATTCCCAATTCAAATGACCAATAGCTCCAACCTAGATAAATCAAAATGTTGAATACTACCGAAAATTTACATCAAACGTTTTAACAAGTTAAATATGAAAATCATGTGATTTAAAATTGGCCAAACATATGAGGGTCTTTTAATGGTATATTATGCTATTTATATTAAATTTACAAAGAATTTAGATTTTAAAATTTTTATATCTTATGTTTTTTAAAATCCATAAACAGGACATTCCTAAAATAAAGAGGAAATAAATAAAGAAAAGTAGAAAAAGCATATATAGTTACAAGAAAAAGGGGCCTAATTTTTTACATTTTTTTTTCGTTCAAAATCTAAGGTCTAAGTCTAAGCATAACATCAGGCTCTTTGTTTCCGATCAAGGAAAAAAAAAGGAAAAAAGGCGATAGCACAATCAAAGGTAGCCCAACGACTAAAACTATCATCCCGTGCGTGATATTAGGGTTACAGGTTGGTTGTCAAGTTTAGGTTTTGAGGCTTGTAGGCAAGAAGATGAGGTTAAGTTTTTGCCTTTCTAGCGGCGGATTTCATCGTCCAGTCTCACGCTTCCCTATAAATATCTCCTCCTCTCTCCGTCTTTGCTTCAATCAAATCCTCTCCATTCCTCAGCGTTCTACTAGGAAGAGGCTTCTTGTCTCAGGCAAATCTTCTTTCCTCCTCCATTATGCTTCTGATTGTTCGCTCCTTTTCCCTTTGTTTTTCTCTGGATTTTCGCTACTTCTCTGCGATATTTTAGGGTTCACGATATGTTAGGGTTCACTCGTGCTTTTTTTTTTTCCGGAGAAAATAAAATTTTTTTGAGTTGAAATTTTCGTCTTCGGTGACAATTTCATGAATATCATACTCGTTTATTATGTTTATTTTAGAAAACTCCAACCAAAGTGAACGGTTTTTTTTTTCCTGTCTTTACTGTTTCCTTTTCTCAGGATGAATCGTTCTGGAAAATTATAAACCCTGAACCTTTATATACACGATCTCGTCTTCTTCTTCTACCTTTTTTAACCCCCTTTTCGCTCTCGTATAATAATGAAGTGTGCCCTTTTGTCTGCTTGTGTGATGACGCAAAATTGCTTATTATGTGCGCAAGTTGTTTTGGTGAATTTTTCAATTGAAGAGTTGTGATGACCTGTTTACTTGGAGCGTGTCATCAAAATGACAAATGACGTGATAATGGGTTTCTTAATTTGCTACAATCAATTGTTTGACGCAGGGAGAAGCGAATCGGTAGAACACTCTCAAAGAATTGGTTATAAACAGCCTAATACATCAATGGATTTAACCAAGGAACTCCAGGAGTTGAATAGGGACCTTTATCCACAAATAGAGCCTTATAGTACCGGGTTTTTGAAGGTTTCAGATCTCCACACTATCTATTGGGAGCAGTCAGGGAATCCAAATGGGCATGTAAGTGGGGATATTTCTTCTCGGCATTCCCAGTTGCCGCCTACAATTTTACCTGTCTATCGATTATTGCATTTTCTTTTAATTTTTGTCTTTAACGCCTGCAGATATCTAATCTGTGTATTAAATTTATTGAAACCGTGGCTGTAGATCGACTGAATCAAATTTAATTTTAGAAGCTTATATTGTTATGAGTTGTAGAAAATTTCTTTTGAGCGATTGATTACATGTAGCCGTGAAGGTGTGGTTCCATTATTTGCAGCGCTGATGGTTTTTCAAATATAGATTTTCCTTTGGTCATTCAGTCGTGTATATCCAAATGATTAATATATCTAATGTATTTATAGTAGTTAGCACCTAAAGAAATGGATTTCATAGGTAAACATGTGTTTTGTAGATGTATTTCTCTGTGCTAGAAATATCCGGGGTAGATTGGCATGATGTATTTCAACTAGAGAGTTAGTCTGGGCCATATTCGTATTTTGGTTTTTGTTTTTTGAATTTTACTCTTGGCAGCCAGTTGTGTTTCTACATGGGGGACCAGGAGGAGGAACATCACCTGACAACAGAAGTTTTTTGATCCTGATTTCTATCGGATTATTCTATTTGATCAGGTGTGTTCTTTGCTCTGGTATGCCAAATGTCTTCTATATGATCATTGCCCGTGATTTCCTTTTCCGAAGGCCTAATCTTATTTACAGAGAGGTTCAGGTAAGAGTACTCCTCATGCCTGCTTGGAGGAGAATACGACATGGGACCTTATCAATGATATTGAAAAGCTCAGAGACCACTTGGATATTCCAGAGTGGCAGGTTAAGATCTCGATCTGCTTTCTTGAGACTCTTATTACAGATAATCCTAAATGTTTCTCTTCAGGTGAAACATGCAGGTTTTTGGTGGTTCCTGGGGAAGCACACTTGCACTTGCATACAGCCAATCACACCCTGACAAGGTAGATTTCTTTCATTGCTTTCAGTTTGTCCAGAATTTTGTTATCTGGAAGTAGAATATCATTAGTTTGACAAACAATTTCACCAATCATTGACAAACTTCGGACTGCTGTCCTGAGGTTACGGCCATGGTCCTTAGAGGCATTTTCCTGCTACGGAAAAAGGAGCTTGATTGGTTTTATGAGGGTGGTGCTGCAACTATATACCCAGATGGTGAGTTTTCAAAAAAATTCAAGTTATTCTTAAGAACAATCTCTAGAATATGGAATAAATTCAGACAGAAAAGAGCTACTTTTAGCTAGTTCAAATTAAATGAAAATTGTCATTACACCTAGTTTAAGTAGTTCAAAATAAATGAAAATTGTCCCTATGTATTGATTTTTACCATATTATCATAATGCTCAACTGAATAATCAAGTTTTAAATGTGTAAACTGTTATCATGTATAAGTTGTACCGTATCTGCCCCCATGTAATTAGACAAGTTTGATATGTGATGGACATTCATGCCTGTCATCTGCATTTGAAATTCAGTCAACTATTGGTTCAAAAATGGTGCATAGAGAAGGATGGAGAAAAAAAATAAAGAGACATATTTTGGTAGTATATAAAAAAATAAAGGAAAAAAGAAGGTGCTACTATACTAGTGGTAAAGCCTTGAGATGTCGTTCCCAAAGTCTAGGTTCAAAGCCTCTTTCACCCATTCTCGGATTCCTCTTAGGTCGGGCATCCTGCAGGGTGGATCCTCCCTGTGGGGAGATGGTCCATGGACCAAGTGCACAACATACCAACCAAAAAAAGAGGAGTAAAATCCAAGATATGGAGTTGACAGTTTGCATGGAACTTTAATCTGTTGCATGATGCTTGTGACTTTTGCCAGTCTGTTTTTCTCTTATATGCTTTTATTTGTGTTGAGGGGAGGGCTAAGGCTTTTTTAAACATGTTTGTGGACTCCTTTTTAGAATCTCATTCAGTGCTGCATAAAACCTGTTTTTTTTTAAGTTGCGTATAACAAGGGAATCAGAGGACTGCCTTTTTCTGTATTTCACTATTGCCAAACAAATATGGGAAATTTTCTTATAGAGATTGATGTGAGATGGTTAATTCTGGCTGGCATTAGCTTCTTCTAGATCATGGAGATTTCTGTGAACAGGAAGAGTTGGATTGTTTATATATCAATCAATTTTCATTGCAATGTCATGGGTGACCTTAGATGACAGGAACACAAGTATTGTTTATGAGAGGAGCAACATAGAATCTATCATCCACTCAATTATATAGAAATGGCATCTTTTCTGGTTATTATCCCAGAATTTAGTGGTTTGTTGATGAGAGAGGTTACTAGCTGGTGAGATTGTAGTTTAATATTGCATTTGTTATCCTCATTGTGGCTACATCAGAAACTAGAGTGGAAACCCACAGGGAGGGGATCATCAAGCTCAATTTGTCATATGGAGGTCTGGGAGGGGAAATGCAATCTGAATAGGGATTCATACCTTGCATCGAAGATGGGTTGATCTCATGGGTTTCATACTTTAGAGATCGAGGATGATTTATAATTGTTGATTTCGTGCCTTAGATACACCCTTGATTGCTCTTGAACATTATTCATCTTTTTGTTTGGTTCACTGTCTGATGCACAGGGTGAATGTTCCTTCCATCCATGCGCCAAGACGTGTCAATGAGTTAGCAGATTAGGAGACTGGATTTCTTCCACAGACTTTTTTCAAAGGATATGCTACCTGCTGGGTGCTGATTCTTTTAGCTATAAAGAGAGCATGCCTATATGATATATTTATGCTGTATCTTATTTTTTACCTGTTCTATTGCTGCTCATCTAGCTTGGTAAATATATGTTTGTGTGTGTGTGCGCGGGCACGCACAGAACACACACACACTTGTCAGTGCCTTGTTGCTCATATAAAAAGATGCTGTTTAATTGCCTGATCAGTATATGATTTTGACTAATAATATGAAATTTTGAATATGTATGATTGCAAAGCATTCAAATCAAGTAAGTTTATTTCATAAGTATACAAAACTTGGTTGTCTATTGTTTTAACATTTCTACTTATACTCAACAGTTTTCTTGTTTTAGTGATTGGGATGGCAAAGAAACCTTCCATAGATGGTTTGAATCTCACTGCTTCTCTGATTTACAGCTTGGGAGCTCTTTAGAGATGTGATTCCTGAAAATGAGAGGGGTAACTTTATAAGTGCTTACAGAAAGAGATTAAACTCTGACAACATTGAGACACAAGTAAGAGTCATTCTCTCCCCCAACCTCTGAGTGTGTGGGTCTGCATGCATATGTGTGCTTGCGTTTGCTACTGCACTCCTTTTTCAAGTTCATAATTGCCAGAAACATAAATTACATTAAAATGAACTAAACTTATGAGGTAGCAACATAGAAGGAATCGAATTCTTAAGATTGTATCCTAAAAGGAAATATTAAAAAATTACTGATGATGGTATCTGAACCTATATAAACAAAACAGCATCGTAGAGCAGGTCATTCTAAGTTTTGTGTGTGAAGAGATGAGATGTACATTCAAACAGTGACTTGCTCCTTCAAAATTTGTCATTCACTGACAATATTCCTGAAACACTCCATATGGTTGCAATCTAAAATAGCTTTATGATAGTTTTTTCATAGAAATGTAATGGGTAAAACATTTATTTTTAATTTTTTTGGTAAATGAGAATCATAATATCCATCTCATTGGTAAACATAGATTTATATACTTCGATTATGGTTGAAATTCTCTCCTTTGGAATAGGGAAATCTTTGCAAAATATTGACCGGAATTTTACTTTGTAATAGTATCTTAATGCAAGGAAAGATTTTCATTCCCTTGGAAAACCAAACCTTGAAATTTGAAACCATGGTTCTTGATATGTTTAAAATCGCCTGTTACTGTATGCGTGAAGCATGCTATTTGGGTTCAAAATAGAAAATGCCTTAATGAATATACTTTTTGACTTCATTAATTTTGATTTGGCATTCATATATGGTTCTTTGCATGTTTAAATTCTTACCTGTTTTCTTGTCCAGATATTCAAATCTGTTACTGTATTCATGAGGGATGGTATTTAGTTTCAAAATAGTGCATGCTGTTATAAATCTCCTTTTTGACTTCATTGCTTACAATTTTGAATTATGATATGTTGTGAATTTTTACTTATGAATGTTGTTTTTTTTTTTCATTATTATTATTATTTTGTTGTGGTAGTATGAGGCTGCTAGAACATGGACCAAATGGGAAATGATGACTGCCCACCTTATTCCAAATGAAATGGCTGTTAAAAGAGGAGATGATGACAAATTTTCACTGGTAAGTTGCTTTCATGCTTAATATTATACTGTAATTTTGTATTTGATACTTAGTAGAACATAATGGTCGTTTTCGAAATTTAGTATAGTATTGAAATTGCTGTCAGTAGCCTAGTATAACACAATTCTATATGTATTGTACTTGTATGCATGTTGGGATACCAGAATCTTTGTGTTTTGTTTCATTATTAGAAAATTGCTAATAATGCTGAGAAAGCCCAATGAGAGACTGCGAAAAAGGGGTCTCTTCAACCCTGCTTGTGTGAAGAGAAAGGATCTTTCTTGCGTTTAATATTAAGAAAGATTAATTTCATCATAGTCATTGTTTGAAACTTTGGATTATTGTATACTTATCAGTGCACCAAATTAATTTCCCTACATATCATCTCTCGTTATTCTGTGTTGTTGTACCATTAAATTTGCAAGGTCATAGTTCCAGTGCAGTATGATATTTTCATATTTGCTGAAGACTTGTCATGCAAGATGAAGTCAATCAGTTAGGTTTCAGTGACTAGAATTCTTGTGGAAAGGAAAAGATATGTTGTGAGTATGAAGGTATAGGGTAGATATTGTGGTTACCATAAATTTAGAAGAATAAGCCGATAAATTATTTATATAGAAGGATAAGGAGGGATAGTTGGCTGTTGCTTAGTAGTAGAATCTGTGCCCTATTTTTCAAATTTAATGCATGACTGGAGACAAAACAATCAAACTAAGGACACACCTCAATTCTACATTTCCAAATAATGTTCTGTCCTGTCATGTGCTCGTGTAGTTAATTTTTTCAATATAAATTTGTATTTGTTCAGATTTAGATTTTGCTGAGCTTATAGACTTCCGTTTTTTTAATCGCTTTATATTGGAGACATATTAAACTCACTCTATTTATATATATGCAGGCGTTTGCAAGAATTGAAAATCATTACTTTGTGAACAAGGGCTTTTTCCCTTCAGATTCGTTCCTTTTGGATAACATAGAAAAGATAAGGCAAATCAAAACTACAATTGTACAGGTATTTAATTAGCTATATCACTGAGATATTGTGGAAATTTTTATTTATTTTGTGACAATGTAGTGTTTTAATTCATTGTAAATGTTTTGTTTGCTCTTACTAGTGAATAACATGATTTTTATGTTATTCTTTATGAGCTTTAAGGTAGTTCAGTCCATCAATGATTGCTGCTTGATGCTGATTTTGTTTTTGAAAATAACTAGATTAAGAGTTGAGTGTTACATTCTAGGCATTCTATTGCTTGACAGGGTACTTTTTCATATATGGTGATAGTAAGAGGCCCCGATCTTCTTATATGGGTATTTTCGGTTTAAATTGACATGTTACACCTTGGCAGATAATCTAAACTATATATAACAAGAATAGGCCCCTTGGGAAGTATGCCAACCATAATGTGCCCCTTCCCCAATAGCCCTTACATATCATTGTTAAGATTCTTCAATAAAAGTGGTATAACATTCATAAATGTGTCAATTCATTTGAGAATTCAGTAGTTTTTACAACTATTCCCTCCCTTTTCTTTCAACATACATGCAGTAAATGTGCACTATTCTATAATTTTTATCGTGTGTTAACATCCTGGAGAATCTAGGGCTCCTAATGTCGGGATACTATCGCAACTCAGGTCAATCTCTTATTAGATCCATGGAATGTAAAGTAAAGCTATTTTCTAGCATATATAAACTGATGGAAAGCCAAACCCTAAATTTATCGCGTGATTTGGTTTGTAGATTCGTTACAGTGGTGGTAGAGCGAAGATGCGATTAGGGTTTAGGAGTGGTGTAGGGGAAGATGAAGTGGGTTGGGCTCCAGATCTGAGTCAACAGCAGGTGTCGATCCATGGCATCCTGTCTGCCGCTTGGAGCCGACATGAACCCGCCAGATGAAGATTGCTTGGAACTCATCGTTGTTTCACGCCACAAAATCTGGCTATATCTTCCCTTCAATTGTCGAAGTTTCTTCGTGATGATTCCCTGTTTCTTTCTATGTTTCAGTTTTGTTCGATCTTGATTTATCTTTTTCTTCTTTTTTGGTTTTGGTTAATGGAGTTCGCGATTTGCAACTTAACTAAGATCAGTGAGCAATTCATAAACGAGTGGCTGTTTAGATTTATTTTATTGGCCCTAGGTCAGACACGGGGGCTTTGTTGGATCTTTGAGAAAGACAAGCCACCTTTTGCATAGTGCCTAAAACAAAGTAGAAGAAAAGCTGCTTGACATGATTGGAGTAAGCTGCTTGATGCTCCTAGCTTACTTCAAATTTAAAGCAGCAAATATGAAGTTTTTCTTTTTATCGATATGGTGGTTCTTAGTTGTGTAAAAAGCCCTTACATATCATTGGTAGGATTTTTAAATCAAAGGGGTATAATAGTCATAAATGTGTCAATTCATTTAAGAATTTGGCGGTTTTTACAATTGTTCGCTCCCTTTTCTTTCTACATACGTGCAATACTGCATGTGCTCCCGTCTATTATTTTTATTGTACATTAACATCCAGGATTATCTTGGGCTCCTAATGTCCAGATCCTATCGTAATTCGTGTCAATCTCTTATTAGATCCACAGAATGTAAAGTAAAGCTACTTCCAACATATATAAACTAATTAGAAGCCAAATCGTAGATTGATCACGCGATCTGGTCTGTAGACTTTGTATAGTGGTAGTAGAGTAAAGATGCGATTAGGGTTTAGGAGTGGTGTGGGGGAAGATGAAGCGGGTGGGGCTTCAGATCTGAGTCAACAGCAGGTGTCGATCCATGGCATCCCGTCTGCCGCTTGGAGCCGACATGAACCCGCCAGATGAAGATTGCTTGGAACTCATCGTTGTTTCACGCCACAAAATCTGGCTATATCTTCCCTTCAATTGTCGAAGTTTCTTTGCGATGATTCCCTGTTTCTTTCTATGTTTTAGTGTTGTTCGATCTTGATTTATCTTTTTCTTCTTTTCTTGTTTTGGTTGATGGAGTCCGAGATTTGCAACTCAACCGGGATCCGTAAATGATTAATGAACGTGTTACATTTAGATTTATTTTATTGGTCCTAAGTCGGATATGAGGGCTTGGTTGGATCTTGTTGGATCTTTGAGAAATACAAGCCACCTTTTGCATAGTGCTTAAAACAAAGTAGAAGCAAAGCTGTTGGACATGATTGGTGGAAGCTGCTTGATGCTCGTAGCTTCCTCCAAATTTAAAGATGCAACTTTTTCATATTAAGTTTTTCTTTTTTATCAATATGGTGGTTTTCATCTGTGTAATCGGCTTAAATGGTTTAATCTCTTTCTTGTCATCTTTCTTCTAAATGATTGGGAATTGATTTAAAGAAGTAAACAAGAGTTGATATAAAAAAGAAGAAGAATATTTTTTAGAAATTATACCTTTTTCCATAAAAGATTTTAGATATTTGAAAAGGAAAAGAAGAACAAATGGAAGATTGGATGGTCCCTCAGATTCCCATTGTTTGATCAAAGGGCTATAATAGTCTTAAATGCGTCAAATCATTTAGGAATTCGGCAGTTTTTGCAACTGTTCCCTTCCTTTTATTTCTACATACATGCAGTACTGCACGTGCACCCTGCTATAATTTTTATCATGTGTTAACATTCAGGAGAATCTAGGATACCTAACATCTGGATCCTATCGTAACTTGTGTCAATCTCTTATTAGATCCATGGAACGTAAAGTAAAGCTACTTCCAGCATATATAAATTGATGAGAAGCTGAACCCTAGGTTGATCACGTGATCTAGTCTGTAGACTTTGTACAGTGGTGGTAGAGCAAAGATGCGATTAGGGTTTAGGAGTGGTGTTGAGGAAGATGAAGCAGGTAGGGCTCCAGATCTGAGTCAACAGTAGGTGTCAATCGATGGCATCCCGTCTGCCGCTTGGAGCCAACAGGAGCCCGCCAGACGAAGATTGCTTGGAACTCACTGTTGTTTCATGCCACAAAATCTGGCTATATCTTCCTTTCAATTGTCGAAGTTTCTTCATGATTCCCTGTTTCTTTTGATGTTTCAATGTTGTTTGATCTTGATTTATCTTTTTTTGATTTTGGTCGATGGAGTTTGACATTATCAACTCAACCGGAATCCGTGAACGATTCGTAAATGAGTTGCTATTTAGATTTATTTTATTGGCCCTAAGTCAGACACGGGGGCTTGTTGGATCTTTGAGAAAGACAAGCCACCTTTTGCATAGTGCCTAAAACAAAGTAGAAGAAAAGCTGCTTGACACGATTGGAGTAAGCTGCTTGATGCTCATAGCTTCCTTCAAATTTAAAGCAGCAACATTTTCATATGAAGTTTTTCTTTTTGTCAATATGGTGATTCTAAAATATGTAATTAGCTTACATGGTTTAATCTCTTTCTTGTAAACGATTTGGAACTGATTTAGGGATGTAAACAAGAGTTGATATAAAAGAGAAGAAGAATATTTTTTAGTTTTTAGATACTATACCTTTTTCCATAAAAATATTTAGAAATCTGAAAAGAAAAAAAAGGGGAAAGGAAAGATTGGATGGTCCCTCTGATGCCCATTGTTCAATTAATTTATTTTATTTTATTTATTACTTTTTTTCCTTTTTGTTGCTTTTTTTTCCTAACTTTGTTACTTTATAAGAAGCTTGGGTTTAAAGCAGCTCAAGCTTGAGTCATGTAAGCAAGACTTGATCCTAATACAAGCTTACTTAACCATGTCAAAAGGACATTGAATGAGTATATGAAAAATTTATGATGGTTTTTGAGATTGTTCATTTGGCGAAGTTTGGCTGTCTGAGTATGTTGATGCCAAGAACAAGGTTCATACCTTGCAGTATGCCCCTAGAGCATCTATGTCCTCTCCATGGAGAGGTAAAAAAAGGGCAAAGTTCATTGTGTAAGGATCCCTTGCAGGTTTTATGATTTTTCACTCTTGGTGTTGTGTAATCGTTTTTTTTTTTTTGGTCGTATTTAAAATTCTAAGAAAATATATAAATAAATCCTAATTCTAAGGTTAAATATAAATTTTATAAATTGATATTTTCATAGTTTTGGAAGATAATGTAGTTCTATTAAATAAAATTAAAAGATGAACACATACAAATAAGGAGATAAATGAGTATATAAAATATGAATTTAAATACATGCATAGTATATGTAATCTATACTATATATAACGAGAATAGGCCCCTTGGGAAGTGTGCCAACCATAATGTGCCCCTTCCCCAAATAGCCCTTACATATCATTGTTAAGATTCTTCAATAAAAGTGGTATAACATTCATAAATGTGTCAATTCATTTGAGAATTCAGTAGTTTTTACAACTATTCCCTCCCCTTTTCTTTCGACATACATGCAGTAAATGTGCACTATTCTATAATTTTTATTGTGTGTTAACATCCTGGAGAATCTAGGGCTCCTAATGTCGGGATACTATCGTAACTCGGGTCAATCTCTTATTAGATCCATGGAATGTAAAGTAAAGCTATTTCTAGCATATATAAACTGATGGGAAGCCAAACCCTAAATTTATCACGTGATTTGGTTTGTAGACTCGGTACAGTGGTGGTAGAGCGAAGATGCAATTAGGGTTTAGGAGTGGTGTAGGGGAAGATAAAGTGGGTTGGGCTCCAGATCTGAGTCAACAGCAGGTGTCGATCCATGGCATCCCGTCTGCCGCTTGGAGCCGACATGAACCCGCCAGATGAAGATTGCTTGGAACTCACCGTTGTTTCACGCCACAAAATCTGGCTATATCTTCCCTTCAATTGTCGAAGTTTCTTCGCGATGATTCCCTGTTTCTTTCTATGTTTTAGTGTTGTTAGATCTTGATTTATCTTTTTCTTCTTTTTTGGTTTTGGTTGATGGAGTCCAAGATTTGCAGCTCAACTAGGATCCGTGAGCGATTTGTAAACGAGTAGCTGTTTAGATTTATTTTGTTGGCCCTAGGTTAGACACCGGGGGCTTTGTTGGATCTTTGAGAGAGACAAGCCACCTTTTGCACGTAGTGCCTGAAACAAAGCAGAAGCAAAGCTGCTGGACACGATTGGACGAAGCTGCTTGATGCTCATAGCTTCCTTAAAATTCAAAGCAGCAACATTTTCATATAAAGTTTTTCTTTTTATTGATCTGGTGGTTTTCAACTGTGTAATCAGCTTACATGGTTTAATCCCTTTCTCGTCATCTTTCTTCTAAATGATTGGGAACTGATTTGAAGAAGTAAACAAGTGTTGATATAAAATGAAGAAGTAGAAGAATATTTTTTGGATAAGTATACCTTTTTCCATAAAAATATTTAGAAAAGGAAAAAAAATAAAGAAATGAAAGATTGGATGGTCCCTCTGATTCCCATTTTCAATCAAAGTTTTTTTCCTCTTTGTTGGTTTTTTTTTAATTACTTTTTTACTTTATAACAAGCTTGGGTTGTAAAGCAGCTCAAGCTTGACTCATTTAAGCAAGACTTGATCCTAATACAAGCTTACTTAACCATGTCCTTCAGACATGGAATGAGTATATGAAAATTTTATGATGGCTTTTAAGATTCTTGATTTGGCAAAAGTTTGCTGTCTGAGGATGTTGATGTCAAGGACAGGGTTTATACCTTGCAGTATGCCCCTAGAGCGTCTATGTCCTCTCCGTGGAGAGGTAAAAGGGAAAAAAAACAAAAGAAAAGAAGAAGGGCAAAGTTCGTTGTGTGAGGATCCCTTGCAGGGTTTATGTTATTTCACTCTTGGTGTTGTGTAATCATTTTCGAATTTTTTTTCTTTTTGTGTTGTTGTATTTAAAATTCTAAGGAGATATATAAAGAAATCCTAATTTTAAGGTTAATTTAAAAAATTATAAGTTGATATTTTCACTGTTTTGGAAGATAATGTAGTTCTATAATATAAAATTAAAAGATAAACACATACAAATAAGGAAATAAATGAGTATATAAAATATAATTTTAAATAGATTAATCGTATATGTATATTTTTATATATATTGGGGGAATGCATGTGATATGCGCGTAACAAATTTGAAAGAGTTTTGAGGGTGTTTTGGGTACTAAAATGTTAGGCAGTTAGTTATTGATACACATGGCATTAAGAAACAGGTGTAGGAGTTAATTTGATAAAAAAAAATGGAAAGTGTTTTTGGTATCAAATGTGAGCTAGAAAACAGGTTGTTCGGTTTATAATTGTAATAGATAATAGTTCTCTTTCATTCGTCATTTTTAATTATCTTTTCACTTGGAAGATTTCACTTTTTATATTATATGGAGAAGGGCATGTCCAAGCAATAGCTTCCGCTGTACATCATAACATTTACCAAGTATGGCAAAGCATTCTTGGAAAAGTGGCCATCTAAAATGAAAATTAAAGTTGCAAATAAAAATGAAGAAATATATCTATCTATATCTATATCTATATCTATCTATATTATATATAATGTGAGGACCTCCCTTGGAAAGTGTGTCAGCTATTATGCTCACTGCTTCAAAAAGCCCAAAAGTCCTTGCCCTTACCCTCCATTGTTAAAGCTTCATTTATACAGGGGTATAATAGCCATAACTCCCTCTATTTTTTTGAAACTTAGACAGTTGAAAAATATTCCCTCTCATCTCTTCCCTTACCATCCCTTTACATCCCTTCTCGTTCTACATATGTGCATTACTGCACATGCACCTTGCTAGTAAAGTATAATGCGCTTTATTGGTAATCAAGTAATTGTCAAATTGTTTCTTTGCTAAAGCACGTCTGTGGGGCATCTCTCTTTATATTGGTTCTAGCGTGTATAATCAGCTCTCTTGCTATCTAGCAACAGGAAGGTGCACCAATACTGAGCCCTTTATTTGTCAGAGAGTGTGTTATGAAAGTGAGCGAATCTAAAAAATCCTTATTGAATTGCCATAAACCTGTTATGGTTGTTTTTCTGCCGATGCAAAATTGTGTGAAGCAATTCTTTTCCAACTTTTATGTTATATCCAACAAGAAATTATCAGCTTAGGAAATACATCAAAAAAATTTCCTGCTGAGTGGACCCGAACAGCAGATAATTTCCGGGTGGCCTTATTGGACTTTGGTCAAAACAGTGGTAGAGGAAAGTTATCAGAAAAAAAAAAAAGAAAAGAAATAAAAGAGGTGGTGAAGGATAGGATTCCTCTGGCCTAACTAGTATGAAAGTGTGAAACCTCTGCTCTGCATTCAAGTCCTCAAAATAACTTTCTAGATATTGTTTATCATCATTAGACATTAAATTAATAAATAGATAAATATTATATGTGACTGCTGTCCAACCTTTTACTTGTCTTGAAGAATTAAAATCACAATTTTTATGCTTACCACCAAACAAGCTACTTCGATCACCTGACTGCACTTGTCTAGCTTGTGGTTCCATCTTTGGTAGAAGTTGATGATCCATATTAACCTTTGTGGCTATATCAAGAGACTCCATGGACACTGTTTTCCAAGTGACAACCTCGTTATGTTTGCAATCTTGATTTAATTTTCTGATCTTCTTGGGATCTGTAAATAATTTTAATACAAAATATTTGCATTTTATTTGGTATATTTGAATTTAAATTCTTGATTGACCAATGTGATTGTTTGATATTGTTATTTGCCATAACGTCTAAAATATCGCGTTACTAACTAACTTATGGTTTGTGTATGTTCAATGGTATGATAAATTTTCATTTTTCCCGAATAGATTAAACAAGTATGAAATAGAATCCATGAATTCCAATTAGCTTCTTCCTATATTTGTAGATAATAATATATTGCTGCTTGTGCTTGCAAGTGGGTTTAATGTCCTTAATCATCCCACATCGTTGTGTGCCTTTTGTGGAAGTGAAGCATGTAAAATGCTCAACACAAATTGAGTTTGGGGATTTAATTGCAGCTCATCTAAGAGTTTGTATACATTTACAGGGAAGATATGACATCTGTTGTCCAATGATGTCAGCATGGGATCTTCATAAGGCATGGCCAGAGGCAGAATTTAAGGTAAAAATGATTTTTGAGTTTATATAATGCCTTTGATTGGTTGTATTACTTCAAAAGTACTGAATGCTTAAATTAACAGTTGGTCTCAATAACTGGCCTATCAAAAAGGCCCACGTAGCCTTTATCCTCTCATTCCTTAAGAAGCCTCTCTATTTTTGCCACATGGTACAAGATCCATTGCCACATATTCTATGCTAGGACTTGGCATATCATTTAGCTTCGCCTTCTATTCCAGATAGTTTTCTGTATAATTTGTTTTGGAAAGCGATATTCTACTCTGCATCGCAGATGTTGTATTGCATATTAGATGTGTAATGCAATGTGAAGTCTGTAGCCATGGCATCCGAATGCTGTTTTCAGTTTTTACTATCATGACTAGGATATTAGTGTGGTTTTCTTTATGTTTCATTTTTTTCTGCAGAAGCAAATAAACATAGGCATATTCCATGCTGTGTGACATGGTATTTGTGCTGTTAGGTAGTGTGGAAGTGATAACATATGAGAAGGCAAAGGTAGATGAGTGGGATAAATGCCACAGAGTAAACAGACAACAATGACAGTGGAAAGTACCACTCCAAATCTTCAAACAAGCGGAAAAAATATTTTTTTATTGATTTTTATCCTAGCCCAACACACCATAATAAAGCCTTTATGTTGGCTGAGAAAACAGACCTAAACCTACAAAAATGTTTCAAACTTAAATATATGTACTTACAAGGTTCCTATTAAAATGTATTGTAAAAAAAAAGGATTAGAATTTTTAAATTAACACAAATCTAAACAATTTCCTGGTATTATAAAATCTACACAGGCCTTGCTGTATCTTGTGTGAAATAGTCAAATCTTGTCTGTTTTAATTTATTAACTCCTCTAAACCAAGTATTTGTTTCCTAAACCTTGCATGGAGCACACATATTGTACTGACTTCGTGATACCTGAGAATATGGCCTTATTAATCCTTCTAAATCAAGTATCAGTTTCCTAAAACCTCGCAGAGAACACAAATTCTATTGCATGGTGGAGTTCCCTTGTAGTGGCTAGTGTCAGTGTATGTGCAAGATCCTCACTGATGCTTATATATGAGTTGTACCATGTGACGGTTTCCTGTGATTGTCACTCGTAGGAAACTGGTTTTCTGTTGGAATTTCTAGATTGAGACATGGTTGAGACCCTTTGCATTAATAAAAATAGATGCAATCTTGTCTTTTTTTGTTATGCTAGGACTTGGGCATTGGTATGTGGTTAATTTCCCATTGTAAGATGATATACATATGCACACACATGCACGGGCAAGCGTGTGCACACACACACACATACACATATTTGCGTTGAGCATGAACACATGTTAATAGGTTCTTGTCTATGTAACAGATCGTCCCAGATGCAGGACATTCTGCCAATGAACCTGGGATAACTGCGGAATTGGTTGCAGCAAATGAGAAGCTGAAAAACATTATCAAGACAAACTGCGCGTCAAATAACTAGGTGGAGTAACATGTGAAACTGCACAATCCTTAACTAGGTGGAGCAACCATGTGAAACTGTCCAATCCTGTATTGTGAATGCCACAGAGAAGGGGACGTGTTTCTGATAATCCATTTTCACATGCAATGTGATAGCTTTGCCTGTAATTCTAACAAGTTGGACGGGATAACGACAGGACTGATGGTGTTTTGTTCTGTGAGAGAGAAGCATCAATATGTTTTCAAGGCCACCCGTTTCTTTTGAGCGGTGATGAATTGCAATTAAATCCGGATTCTTGCCCATCAAGTGTATTTTCACCCTGATCAAGTGGATAATAGCCTGAAACTTGCGTAGTCACACAGCACCAAACTTCGTTTTTTTTATTATTATCAGGCATCTAAAATGCATCCAATTGATTCGACCAAGCAATTAGGATGCTTCAGTTGTCTCCGTCATCTAGGGCTTCTTCGGACACAGCTGATGTTTATGACTGCCGCCGGTTCATACTGGTACGGGTCAGCCCGTATTTTAGGCTTAGCACATTTATAAAACAGTCTAGCTTGATTGTAGAACACAATATGTAAGAACCAGTACGGTAACCGCGAATACTCCTATTTTTTGGCAATTCTGACAGTTGAATGGAAAAAGTATCAAAAAACAGAGCTCCCTCTCCACCATCCCTAATTACAATCCCAGTTTAAAGTTTGAACAACAAAATTTTTTTACAAAAGAATCAGAGGGACCAAAACGGGCAAAAAAAAAAATCTCTAAGGACAAAAAATGTATAGCACCAAATCTACAACCTTTTAGTGTATTTCTAATTATTGGAGAACCTTTTCCTCTTTTCGCTTTACTCAACTTGTTGCCCAATCAAATCCAGACCAACCAACAGAAATGATATACCCTGAAATAGCAGGAAGTAAAAATGTATACCCTCTGCAGAGAGGAGACTCCTTGCCGAGGCAGTCAGAAGAAGAAATGCAAGCGCCAGCTCCTTCGTATATATCCTGTTGTGCTTCTTCTTCTTCTTCTTCTTCTTTGGGGATTCTAATTTCACTGGCTGTTGAGTTTCTCCCACACCATCAAGACGGGGCACTGACACAAGCTGCTGCTGCTTTAGCTCTTTCCCATCCATGGAGACAAGATCACCCTCAGAAGAGCGACCAGACTTCTTGGTGACGACCCATTCATAGGCACTTCCAAGCTGGAAGAGTCCTGATATCATGGCATTGAACTTGGTCACAGACATGGTGTTCTCAAAGAGAAGATAGGGAACAATGAAAGGGAAGGATCTTGGGGCAGGCAGGATATTGAGGAATGACATGGTAGCTGGAATGTAACAAACGACCCAGGCTGGGAGCTCAGCCTCAGGAATGAACATTGTCATGGGGAGAATTACACAGAAAAGTGTAAATGAATAGAAAGGTAATATCAGTTTCCTCAGGAGGAAAAACAGGAAGATCAAGTTGGCCTTCTTCCACACACTGATCTGTGGCAAGCAAAATCAAAACCTGGGTGTCATTAGACATTCAAATTTCATATAAACCAAGCCAAAAGACCTAACAAACTTGATTTGATGACTAGTGGGACGATACAATTATAAGAGATGGAAAATACCTTAGACTTGATAATGTCTGGCAAACAGAGACGAAACAACTGCATAGGCCCAGAATGCCAGCGGTGCTGCTGTTTCCGGTATGCTTCGTAAGACTCGGGCAATTCACACTGACACTAAAAAGAGAGAGCGCATATACCGTTGAGAGAAAATCCCAGATGAAATACTAAAACAATGAACTTGGATTCAAGAGAATTTGGCAAGATACCTCAACATCATTGAGAAATATAAATTTCCAGCCATGGAGATGAGCCCGGACAGCAATATCCATATCCTCAACAGTGGTTCTTTCCATCCATCCACCGGCTTCCTCCAGCGCCTTAATCCTCCAAACACCAGCTGTTCCGTTAAACCCAAAGAAATTGAGAAAGATTCCATTCACTTGCTGCTCAACTTCGAAATGGAATGTCAAATTTATGTTCTGCAATCTCGTAAGCAGGTTCTCATCCTTATTTACAAAGGACCATCTTGCTTGAACCAATGCTATTTCCTCGTTATCCTGCAATGTGACAAAATGGGACAAGCGTTGGAATAAGAACCAACCAAACCCAGCAACAGGCAACTCGTGAAACATAGAGTGAAACAAAAAATTTGTACCCTGAAATGGGGAACTGTCTTCTTCAGGAAATCAGGGGTGGGCTGGAAGTCAGCATCAAAGATAGCAACGAATTCATAGTCCTTGACATAGCTGCAACTCATGGCGGACTTGAGATTGCCGGCTTTGTACCCTTTCCTTATTTCTCGATGCCTGTATACAATGCGTACTCCTTCTTGCTGCCATTTATGAACCTCCTGTTCAATCAGCAACTGTGTTTTTGGATCATCAGAATCGTCCAGGACTTGGATTAGCAAGTTTGATCTTGGCCATTCTAAATTGCAGACAGCAGCGATGGATAGCTGATAAACCTGATTGCAATTGATCAAATTAGAGCAAAATATAACATATTAAGTTAAACATGTGAGATGCCAAGAAACATTCGGGATTTCTAAAATACCTCTTTTTCATTGCACATAGGGATCTGAACAAGAACCATTGGAAAGAAATCCTCTGCATTGCCATTCCCCGATTCGACATCAGGGACCGCCGGTTTCGGGACTGGCTTGATCTTATTAAATCGTATCCAGAAGCAACCCAAGCATAGAATTAGCCTATCAACACTCTGAATAAGGAAGAGCACGACACATGCATTGGCGAGAAACTGGAGAGGTGGAGCAAGGTACTCCACCCTAACTAAAATCCACCGCGTATACAGCGAATCGAAAATTCCTCGAACCCCAAAAGGGATGGACAAGAGATGCTGGAGTTGCAGATGAGGAGCCCCAAAATGCCACCCCTTAACGTATGCGGTTAGCTCGAACCCTAGCAACACCACAGACAACCAGAGAAATGCCTTGATAAAAGAAGAGAACCAGCTCTTCACTGCGTGACTCTCGTTCTCCACCTCATTCCCGCTCTCCGAATCCGTTCTACCGGAAGCCAACCGACGCTTTATAATGGCCGCCAGGCCGAGCATTGCCGAAGCAATTGACGTCAAACATCCTGCAGCTTTATGTGCCTTGAGGAGAATAACCCATGTCAGCTGCTTCGCGTTCTTTCCTCTACCCTTTTCCCCGCCTGGACTCCCTATGCCGACGGGAAGAAGGTCATCTTCGGAGAGACTCTCTAATTCCACCATGGACCACTTAGGGTTCTCCATTTTCACAACAACCGGCGTTCCTCGGTGGCTCTCCTTCGTCCACCAGTCGAAAGACGGTGCCATTTCCTCGATCTCGAAAACCCACCTCGCGAAAACGAATTTTCCGACACAATCGTCAAACTTTCAAATTTCAAATCGTTGAAACACCAGAACCCACATCAAAATCTACGACTTGATCTCATTTCACAGAAGGGAAAGTATACCGAAAGAAAGAAAAAACTAAACGACACAAGAGGAAGCCCAGTAAACAGAGACGCGTAGAAGAAGAATCAAAGCAACGCGTCTGTAAGTCACAGGACCATTCGGAAGGAACTTATAAAAGACTTCTGTTAGTGAAAGAGAAGAACGACTCGATGGATGGGTCCAAAGTTTCATCGGATTCGGTTCCAGCTTGCAAAGCTCACCGTACTGCTGAGAACAATCGACAACACGAGATGAAAGCGAGGATAAACAGCTCAACACGTTTTTGATTTCTAACAGAAAAGAAATAAAATAAAATACTGTTGAGTAACTTCTGAATTTGTGTTAAGCTGGAGAAAAAAATTAAATTAAATTAATTAATCAGTTTTTTTAATTTTTCCTTGGACAAAAGGTGGACGTGGAGCGAGAATGCTGGAGAGATCAGTGGGAAGGGGAAAAAACCACGAGAAATTGACGGCTGCTACAAAGACAGCTTCCTTTGCTTTATGAGTTCACCTACTCTTTCTTTTGGACACAAGGAGAGAACAGCGTAAACCCTAACCCTAGGAAACCAGGGGGCGTTTGGTGGGCATTATAGAATCTGGATTCTAGTAGAATCCGATTCCATAATCCAAAAGGTGGGTTTGGTTGGGATTTTAAGGCCGGATTCTACTATCCGGTTGTATAATCAAGCCCATAATCAGTATCTCCTTTTTTGGTGCTTATAAGGATTATTGACATTGGTGCTTATATTTCCAAAACCTGTGATTCTAGAGATTATGTATGACATATTATATAAAACATATTATAATAAATAATAACATTATAAGTATTATAATATAATATATTATGTTATATGATATATAATTGCTAATACAATATTAAATTATATTACATGTAATATAAATATTATTAATATAAATATCATTATTATATTATATATAATAATATATAATAAATTATAAATTTCAATATAATGTACATTATAAATAATTATTATTATTATAATATATTATTTTAATAACAACAAATTATAATATAACTTATATTACATTATAATAATATTATATTATTATAATAAACATATTATTATATCATAAAATATAATAATATTATAATATAATAAATTTATTATGATATTATAAACATAATATCATAATAAATTTAATATATTATAATATATTGTAATAAATTTAATATTATAATAAATATATTATATTTAATATAATAATATTTTATAAATTATAATATAACTTATATTAGAATTTATTTTATAATAAACATTAATTATACTATAGTATTATTATAATAATATTATATATTATAATATTATATTATTATATAATAATTATAATATTATATTATTATATAATAATCTGAAACATATTAATATATTATATATTTTAAACAAATTGATATATTAATATTAATAATATTATATTGTTACAATAAACATATTATATGCATATATATTTAATATATGATATTTAATATAATAATATTCAAATTTAATATTATATTAATATTAACATAATAATATATATTAATATATTTAACAAATTTAATATTATAATTTATTATATTTTATTAAATTTAGTGTTACAATAAATTTATTATAATATTATATATAATATACATAAAGTTTGAGTTATAATAAACATAAATTATATTATTATAAAATTATATATTATAATAAGTTATAATATTATATTCTAAATTATAATACTATTATAACTATTATATATATTATATAATATTTATGATATCATATAATATATAATATTATAATATAATATATATTATTATAATACTATTAAAATAATAGTAGTGTTATTGTAGTACATAATATAAATAATATTATTATCATATTATTATATAATATTATTATATTATTATAATGTTATATATAAATTTATATATTATATAAAAATATACATGTCACTTAATAATATATATGTAAATACGACTTTAATTTTTCTATATATATATTATATTATTTTTATGTAATTTTTAATAAAAAAACTCCAAATTTAATATCAATAATCGGTGGCAACCAAACAAGATTCCAAATTCTAATTTAAAAATCTGAGTTCACAATCCAACTCATCCAAATAGGATTTTGGTTTTCTAAAATCGAGGAAATATAATCTGGGTTATAGAATCTGGGATTAGAATCCTAATCCAAATTCTATAATGCCCACCAAACACCACCCAGATTTAAAAGGAAAGACGGAATAGAAAACCAGATCGAATTGCGACTAATAAGAAATCCTAATTGAATCCATGTTAGTGGACTTGTTTAATTGGATTTTAGATTTATAGATTTGAATACGAATTTCATAAATATATTCAAATTTTATAATTTGAAAGGATTGAGTAGATATTTAACCTAATTCTGATATCTTTAAACTTAATTGGATTTGAATTCGAATCATGTGCTCCAGATTTAAAAGGCGTGTAATGATATTTACTCTCTTGAGATTCAAACAATCTCATTTTGCCACTTTCTCTCTTGAGGCTTTTGAAATACTAGTTTATCACATTGAGGTATGTTGTGTGAAACAATTTTTAAAAAGATTTGATCAAATATGATGGGTAAACAAAAAAAAAACACATATTAATAACTTTGCCCGCTTTAAATATGAGCCTTGACCTATCCATCCATGTTTATCCTATGATGAATACAACTTTAGAAGAAACCTACAAGCCAAGTATAGCAATAACTCAAATGATTTTCTTCAAAATGAGTTGGAATCCTCCATTCCCTTTCTTTTGGCGATTTTGGCTGTTGCCAATCAAAATATATCATGGAGCAATAGGTTTTTTGTAACAAGACTTATCAAAGCATAACATATGACATATCTTAACTTGTTATATGAAATTAATTGGAAGTAGGCCAAAGTGATAAAAGAAAAATACTTAAAAAACAACTTTTAAGTCTTTTCCAAAGTCTCATGACAACTTTAAAACATAGCCTCACTCTTTGATACGTTAAGACTTTGAATCATAAATTTAAAAGGAAAAAGAAAAAATTATTAGCTTGAAAAACACTAACTCTAAAAAAAGACACTCATTGGAATTACTTTTGTTTTAAATCTAAAACACTAAAAGCTAAATTACAGAAATAGAAATCAAATTTCTTCATTGACTTATAAACTCTGCTGAAAGCCTTGAATCAACTTCAACAAGCTAAACGTGTGAATAGGCAAGGCCAACATTTCCAGTGATTTCCTATATAACATGTGGTGTTACCACGCCCTTCCTATCATCGCCATTTACTTAATTCCACGTGGAATAAAGCATTATCATAAAACTGGATTAAAATCTTATGGTATGTTTACTTAAATTGCCTCCTAACTTAGTAATTATATTTTTATGTGTGTCCTACTTGAATCATTTACGACAATAAAAAATGTTTTACATGACAACATCTCATAGCCAAAGCGGCAGTACATAACAAAAGATTTCTAGCGTGGTATCAGATATTATATTTATTAATATTTTAGAGGGACTTTTGTAAAATAGATAACTAGTGTTGACGAAATACTGGCCCCACACAGCAAAACTGTTCTGTGACAAGAGCGCCCAATCGTCACGGCATCATTTCCTCTTCACATATTTTTATTTCATCTCAATAAAACGGTGACAACCAGCTCACATTGCTCTTGACGCAATTTACTTGAGTAGGTTGTTATGCTCCCGAAAGGGAATTCAAAGTTCGAACAAGGAAAGACCCACAAAAAGTGCTAGTATTTTGTGGATGACAGCTCTAAAATGGACACATATTTGAATGTGACAGCTTTCGGGAGCTCGTTTTATTCGGTGAAAACACGTAGAAAACGACTACGAGTTTCTTATTGACAAAAGAATTATTGAGGAGATATTAATGGAGCCCACCAAAATTAAGGGGAAGTTTCACGACAATGGCCACCGATTTTGATAATCCTCACGGTGACGGATATTATAAGACCCCTATAGGTGGAGGATTACATAGGGTTATTTTATACATAGAGTTTAATCTTGTAATTTAATTATAAGTGATAGAATAATGTTTATTTTTTTTTTTGGAACTAAGGGTATCCAGACCCGCTTACGCTCAACTCAACTAATTTCTGAAGACCCATGTAAGACCCTGCAGTAAGTCTAAGGCCTATAAACCTTATATAGATGGTTCAAGAGATTCTGTCTAAGAGAATTAGAACCTAAGATCTCAGAAAGAGCGTAATGTTTCTTTTTTAACCTTAGCGGACCAGCCTAAAGACAGATTAGTCAATTGTCATATTCTAATGGATATTAAATGTGTACATATTACAAATAATTGATGCGTTTTCGTGTAGGGTGGACCATAGCTGATGCAAGAGATGACGTAGTTGGACATCCAAGATTTTATATGACTTACGCTGTCCGCCGGTGCTTTGCACGGACTTCTCCGGTTGTCCTGGACGGCGTTCATTGGAAATTTGGAAGATATTTATCAGCACGGGGAGCGATTGCACGTGCAGGCTTACGGAACAGGATGCAGACTCCGGGCCTCTTCGGCGGGAATTTGGTCTGTTCTATGAAAGAGGAGATCGGGATTTCTAAGCCCGTTCTAAGCTTACGTAATAGACGGTCGATGGGGTCGCCATCAAAAGTCGACAAAGGCAAATTGGTGGAAGCTGGAGCTTCTCGAGAAGAAGGAATGGCTAGGATGCTTGCCACTTTAGACCTGTGACGTACTTGACCAACGAGTTTTTTTCATTTATTTATGAAAACTTGACCGAGGAGCTCAATATGCGAGTGGAAGGGAATGAAATATGCTTATAAAAGAGTTTTGTGTCATTAGTCGCTTTCGCTTTCAAACACTTATAAGAACCCAAACGAAGACCGAACCCCTAGTCTTCATATATCGCCTAACTGGTTTTATTATAAGTGACTTGCAGTACGACTGAACCGACCCCCGGTTTAAATTCGGAACAGGTGCTCGGGGTCAAGATCCAACCCGAAATCATTGTATTAAACGATACTGGCACACCCACGCAAAGACACATCATCAACATCGCCACGTGTCCACACCGGCCCAATTTCGGAAGGTCAGTATTTTTTGGTTGTTATAAATTTTTCAAGTGGATCTCACATGAAAAAAACAGTGACCGTGAGATACTCCACATGACAACAACTCACAACCAGAATCAAGGAGCAATTCAAGGAAGCACGGCAGACAATTTCAACTCTAATGGAAAAAGGTAATGTTAATACAAGGCCAATAAGATAAGTCTACGTGGCCGAATTCTAAGAGATGGACACGTATTATTGCACGTGATCGATAAGAGGAAAATAGCTTAGTATTTTAAACCTAGACTGCACTCTGGTTGATAGTTATTATGAGATGCACTTAATCACGATTGGACGGAAGCTCCTAACGATCTCATTTCCTTTTTCTAATAAAAAAATGACAAATCATGGGCTTGTTGGAGGCAAATTTCTATAAACAAAAGGCTTTTGTTACCTGATGCATGTATCACTCAGGAATTGAATTTTCCCCGCATGCTTGTGTGCTACTCTGCATATAACAAAGAAAGTAGTATTTGTCCAGAGAGCTTAAACACATAGGTGTATATACATATATTTGTATGTATGGATGCCAATTTCTTTGTTCTATTTTAGTGTATATACATATATTTGTATGTATGGATGCCAATTTCTTTGTTCTATTTTAGGTGGATGAGAAAGAAACCTCCAGAAAAATGAAAAAAAAAAACCAGTTGTTTGCATCTACATAATCAATCCAAACTATTCTTCAAACCAAACATTTACAGTAGCAACTACAAGAGTCTAGAGCCTGAAAGTCTTTGAATTCCAGAAATGCAAGAGCTCTTTATATTATGGTTTTAAGTTTATATGTTTTCCCCAAATACGAGTTTCTTATTGACGAAAGAATTTTTATTTGATATATATTGAGCAAATGATTGAGGTTAGGGTCGTAAACTGGTTGAATTCGCTACAGATATGCTAAAATCCGAGTTCAATCAAATAAGGAATACTGATATCCGAAATCGAATCAATTATTTGACTAGATATGAATCCGAATCCGATTAGATAATACTTGGAAAAAAATTAAGATATTATAAACCTCAGGTAAGCATATGAAACCTTCATTCCTTTGATACTACATAAAAAGACTTAAAGGCCTAAAAAACATAACATATATACACGGTCAAGTTTTTATTGGGTGGAATATGTATGTTTTCATATTTGGATTCGGATCCGTATTCTAATAGTTGGATCTAAATTGAGATCCATATTTAGATAATTTGGTTGAATTCAGGTTGGGTTCATTTATCCGACCCATTGACAGCTATAATGAGGTGAGCCCTTTAGGACTGCTGACTTCACCAAACGCCCAAGCCCGATCTAAAAATATCTTAACAACCTCACTCCCACACCCACGCCCAATGTTGCCTTTCATTCTCTCAAATTGTGTGGGCCATAAGCTGGCCTCGTTTAGAACCCTAGCTGTAGGGTTGCTTAACGGCCGCCCTGGCATGGCACGAGCGCGATTAGCCCATGCTTGGTGGGTTGCGGGCTAGCCCGAGCACAGTTCGCTTCCTTGATGGGCCATGCCATGCTTGGCCCGTCAAGGAAAACCCAGGTACGGCCTAGCCTGTGGCACAGCTAGGGATGGGGCGTGCCGTGTTTGGCGGGCTGCTCGCGGGCTTGGGTATTTTTTTTGCAAAAAAGTTTGAGAAATTGGAAAAAATTAGTTAAAAAACATAAAAAAATTCTGAAAAAAATATGTTTATTATTCACAAAAATGTTTTACACATACTAAGATAGAATTTGCTCAAAAAATTTAAATAAATTAATTATTACAAGTACAAGTGTACAACTTTACAAATACAATCATACTTATATATAATACACTTGTACAAATAATACTGTATCACTATAGTATAAGTACATCCCAACTAGGTTGGCATCCATCTATTCCAACTAGGTTGGCATTCATTTATCCCACCTAGGTTAGGAGGTAAAATTGTAAAAAAAAGGGTAAAAAGCCATTTTAGGATAAAATTTTTGTGTGCCAGGCGGCTGGCCCAACTGGCTAGCTTGACGCGGGCCATGCCACCCACGTGCCGGCCGGGTCACGGCCTGACGGGCAGTGCCTTAACGGGCCGTACCCGAGCACCTAGGGACGACACGGCCGATAAACAACCCTACCTAACCGGCTAACCCGTAATCACCATTACACGGCTTGTTCATCCTCTTGTACACTAATCTTCCCTCTTTGCGCTCCCAAACACTCGTCGTATGTGCTTCCTTGCTTCAACTTCCGTCTGTAGTATGCACTCGCACAACTGAATAGGCAAGCATAAGGCTCATGCCCTTACTCCTTCTGCACAGAGCGTAGTCGTAATCGGAACCCTAATTTTCTTTCTTGCTTTTATTTTTCGTTTAATCAGAACTAGCTTCAGCTACGAATAGATGGCAAAGGCAACAGAAGATTTGCCCAGCGAGAACGAAGAAGAGGAACAGAACTTCGAAGAGCTGGGTTTGGACCCCCGCTTGATTCGTGCTCTCACAAAAAAGGGGATCGAGAAGCCAACTCCAATCCAGCGCGTGGCTATCCCGCTGATATTTGTTAGTCTTATCCCGATTTATGCCTTCTTGTGTATCTGTGTTTGTATATGCGTGGGTTTCCTTCTCGTTTTGCTCACTTCATTCTTTTTCCCCGCCATGGCGTTACAGGAAGGTAAGGACGTTGTTGCCCGGGCAAAAACCGGTTCTGGAAAGACATTCGCTTACCTTCTTCCGTTGATTCAGAAGCTGTTCTCCGGTTTCGTTGTGAAGAACAGTGCTCCAACTTCATTTGTTCTTGTCCCGACGCGTGAATTGTGTCAGCAGGCACGTTTTTTTTAATCTTCGTTACATATTCTTTTTTTCAATTATCAATTCACGCATTGTTTATTCTCCTTACGTGAGAGCCGGATGCGACTGCTGATTTGGATCACATTTTGTTTTCATTTCCTGTTTCCTTTTCAATTTCAGGTTTATTCGGAGGCATTATCTTTGATCGAGGCATGCAGAGTTCAATTGAAGGTTGTACAATTGACGAGCAGCATGCCACTTCCTGAGCTGGTTAGTTCATCTTTCCACTTGTTAAATTTGCCATTGTTTTTTTAATAGTTTTTGGGCAATTTCATGATACTGATGCGTTGTTCTGACTCTTAATATACTGTTAACGTTTGATTGCAGCGTGCTGCATTGGCAGGTCCGCCTGATATTATTGTTTCCACACCAGCTTGCATTTCGACATGCATGTCTGGAAACGTTCTTCAGCCTTCATCCATTAAGGATTCTCTTTCGATGCTTGTTCTGGATGAGGTGTGTAGTTGATGTCACTACATCGATTTAATTGGTTTCTTATTGCTCAGCTTGCCATTTACAATTTTATTTCCTGTAAAATATTTATTGAGACTCATGGATTAGTGACATAATTTAATAACTGATATAATTAGGCCAGAGCAAATTCTGTTGCATGAAATTTTGATTTCTGGTTTTCTGGGATCTGATACTGATAAAACTTGGTAGCCCAGATATATTTATTAACAGACTTTGAAGATGAATAAACTAGGTTTTTGATTGTTTTTTCAAAAGAAGGTTTTAATTATGAAGATACGGAGGAAGGATTAACAATCAGAGACTTAGTGATAGGGACTTTATTGTCTTCAGGAATATATGATATTTCATGCAAATATTCAGACTTAGAAGCAGTTGAAGAGCGTACAGGGAGAGAAGAAAAACTAGCACATCAGGAAGACTAACAGTATTCATGAGAAATAATGGTGATGTTGCTTCTTGACACATGCAGTCCTCACTACTTCATCTTTTACGAAAGAATTTATGTACTGATTATAACGAATCATAGCAGATTTGCCTATTGTAAATCCTTTACCGAAGCCATTCTTAGGCTAAACAACAAGACTTCTTGCAATCACACAGACCATGAAAACCTCATTGTTATGTTATTCAAACGATATGAGCATAAAAAATAATTAGTATTTAATGTTTTCAAGGCTTATAAGTTTTTAGATGCTTATCTATGCCTTGTTTTTGGATGTGGATGATCCATCAATGCGGCAACCACAGAGCATACTAGTCATGGGGATAAACAGAGCATACTGGTCATATAAGCAAAGAAACAGTACTCTGAAAAGATAAATACAGCTCAGATTGCATATGCTTAAGAGTAACAAGAACAACTTAAATGAAAGTCATACTACTAGAAGATTTTCTGGGCTGTTTAAGTTTTGCTGAGTTGTAATAAGGGGTATCCATAATGTGGGTTGGGGGATCCTTGGTACACTATTGTGTACCTGTAATTCTCTTTCCTTCTTATCTATTATAGTATAATAAAATACCTTACCGATCAAAAGAAAAAAAAAAAAAAAGAACAACTTAAAAAACATAGGTCATTTGCGGTCTTGGTGTCAGCTCCTTCTGCAGAATCATATATGTTTGATTTATGTTTCTCTTCAGGCGGATCTTCTCTTGTCATATGGATATGAAGATGACCTAAAAGCTCTTACTCCACATGTTCCTCGACGCTGTCAATGCCTTCTTATGTCTGCAACTTCAAGGTATGTTATGCACAAATTTCTTCCAATACCTGAACTTAGGCAGATCTGTACTTGTCCATACTATTATGGGCAGGTCACGTTTTGTCAACATCACTTCTGTTTGTTATATTTTGTTATTATTGTTAGTTTGTTACTATTACTATTATTTTCAGTTTGTATTTAGATTTCTGATCAATAGGTTACAGTTCTACTTTTTCCCATTTCTACATGTTTTAATGACATATTGAAGCCCTTAATGGATTAGTTCGGATATAAGATACATTTTATAATATTAGTTCCAATTTTTTCATTTTAGCTGGTAAATTAAATGCTGATCTAAACTTTCTGTACTGTTGTTATGGTCATTGGCAGTGCTGACGTTGAAAAGCTAAAGAAGCTTGTTCTACACAATCCATTCATTTTGACTCTACCAGAAGTAGGAGATGTGAAGGATGATATTATTCCAAAAAATGTTCAACAGTTTTGGGTAAGAAAAACTAGTAATTAGGAGGAGACTGTGAAGAAAGAAATTCAATCATTGGAATCCTTCTGAAATACGACTCTCACAACCCTATTACTTGTATTCATAAACCTCATTCCACGAGGGTAGCTGATTTTTCTTCCTTTTGGTTGCATTGGTTTTGCCTCATCGGAATTCTTGGATTTATCTTGTTTCTGTTAATGCTTCACATTAATTTCTTTTGTCTGATCTTATTAAATTCTGGAAATGTGGTTGAATATGGCTTTTTCTAATTAATTTCATCTTAAATTCTTCATGCTTGTCTTGCTTTCCAGATTTCTTGCAGTGCTCGTGATAAGCTAGTTCATATACTTGCACTCTTGAAGTTGGAACTTGTTCAGAAAAAAGTGCTGATATTCACAAATACTATAGACATGGGTTTCAAATTAAAACTCTTCCTAGAACAGGTTTGATGCTATATAACGGATCCTCGAATTACTATTTGCTCCCATATTTCCATTCCTCTTGCTTTTTGAAAAGAAAATGTTTTTTACAACCTCCTATATATCTTATCCCATTTGTTGTTCCATTTATTTAGAATAAAGTAGCTGGGTTGTCTTGTCTTATAGTGAGTTTGTTTGTTGCATGTTAGACTGATGGTATTCAGTTCTAAATCCTTTTTAAATTGCTTGCGGTCCAACTGTATGATTCCTGCTTTCCAATTCCACCTTATCAAGACTGGTAGTGTAATTCTTTGTTGAGGTTATATGATTAAATTTTTTTTATAATTATTAGACTTTATGGCTATCTCTATTCACATCTTTTCCAGCTCTCATTCCTTCCAAAGTGGTGAATTATTTATGTTTCCTCACATTATGTGATGGTGGCCTTGTGTTTCCTGGATGCTACATTATTGATTCCATCTTCTTCCTATATTAGTAATTATCTTGCGTGTCAACATTTTAATTGCAGCTTTGCTTTGTACATATTTTTTATTTATTTTATGTGATTTTGGTGGATGAAACAAAAGAGGAGTAAATGCAAAATTGGATTGTTGGAGGGACATTGGAATCGTGATGTTATAAGATGAGTCTAATTAAGACTTATAATAGATAGGTTGTAATTTTGTATGTATAATAGTAGAGGTGAAGAATTGAGAATCAAGAGATTTCCAAAAACAAATTTGTTATCCTATATCAATTTTCATTTATATAGGGAACATTGATGGAAATATCGCACATGAAATTAGAGCTGAATGGCTTAAGTGGAGGTGCATGTTATGTGATTGACATGTTTTGCTCAAACTAAAGGAAAAATTTAACGGATGCTTGGTAAGCCAGCCTTGATGGATGGCTCAGAATGATCAGCAACAATAAGCAACATGTGCAGAGGATTTTTTGATAAACTCAGTTGCTATTTTTTCCGATTTGTAGAATCCAACACTACGTATTTGTTTCATATTCTGATGTTTGTACCCATAAATATGCAACAAATGTTGTGAACAAAGCTACCCTTATTAGAAAAGTTAATCATTAGTTATCAAAAAAAAATTGTTGGCTCTTAATTTCATTCCATTCATGCTATGAATGACAGTTTTTAAAGTCAATTTAGTCATTGTGTATACACTACTCTTTAAACAAATTTAGTTTTGAAGTTTGATAATAGTCTTCACCCTAATGGTGACCCTTTTCCAGTGCAAATCTTGAGACAACAAATTTTGGTATGAGCAAGGAATATTTGTTGTTATAAATACACATGTACATGCCAAAATCATATTTAGTACATGCCTGTGATCTTTGAATTTGAATCATGTTCGTGAAATTGCTTGGCAAATGCATTTCACTAGAATTTGAGTGCTTCTTTCTTCCGGATTCCATTGCTCATCTCAATTTAGTTAGTCTCTAAAACTCTTTTATTGTAAATCATATGTTCATGTTATGTTTTAGAGTTGAAATCTTTATATGTTTCTCTTTTTATTTATAACTGATTTTGACATTTCTCTCCCTCTTTTTTTTTTTTTTATCTTCTTCTTGGCAGTTTGGGATCAGATCTGCAGTTCTAAATGCTGAGTTGCCACAGAATTCACGTCTCCATATTCTTGAGGTATTTTTGCAGGGCTTCATTAGAGTTTCTTCAATCATTGGAAAAAGATATTTTTCTTTTCTAAGCTGAATTGCTTTCATAGTGACCTTGTGATGGTTGGCAAAATGAAATTTAAGGAATAAGGATAAACTTCATCCAAAACAACTAGCTTCTTTTTATTACTCACTTATTCAAGATTAGTGTTAGGATAAACTTCATCCAGAACAATTAGCTTCTTGTTATTACTCATTTATTCTAATTATATAAGATTGTTACTTCTAGGACATGAAAGACCAAGGAACTCCAGAAAACATGTTGCTATTTTGTAGGTGTTGAACCCTGTCCAGCATAAACTTGCAGCAGTAACGACAATCACCTCATTTTATGTCTTCCTCAATTTTAGTGAACTAAAATATCAAAGTTAGATGAATACTGCTGATGGAAAATGTGAAATCTTTTAATTTAAAGAGATAGGATGATTACTGTTGATTGATACCATTTACAATATGTTCCCCCAAAGCTTGAAATGTACAACCAGGAGCCATGCTTACAGTTGTCTTTAGAACTTTGTGGCATTTTGGTTGACATTGTACATCTGGATGTAGTTCAGTTTTTCAATAATCATTTATTTTATGCATCTTCTTTTGGCTTTGCGTCATTTTTTTTTTCTGATCACTTTTGGCTTTGCATCATTTGAATTTTATATGTTTATGGTTTTCACTGAATTATGTTATATACATACATACATCCATACACACACACACACACACACAGACACATATATATTGTATGTACTGATATATTTAGCATTTAGTTCCTACATTTGTAACATCACTGATTTATTTTCAGGCATTCAATGCTGGACTTTTTGATTACCTGATAGCCACTGATGACAGCCAATTAAAAAGGGAGAAAGTCAATGGGGAAAGCCATGTTGCATCAAGAAAGTCTAAAAAGCGTTTAAAGCAAAAGTTGGACTCTGAATTCGGAGTAATGAGAGGAATTGACTTCAAAAATGTTTATACGGTATGTGAAGAATTTGGGTAATAATTTTGTTGTCTTTTGTATGTGTCTTGATTCACTATGTTTCTTCTTTTTGGAATCTAGTTTTTTCACTAGTAAGGATGGTTTTATATCTCTTGCTAGAGGGAAATTCTTTTGGGGCTTTCGCTTGGTAAAAAGGACCATAACCCATTGTAGGTCTTACAGAGGCAGGTTCCTGGGAGATTTCAATTGGCAATAGACCTAGCCTTTAATATTTTTTTGTGAAAAAGTGGCTGCATTCAAACTTAAACCTGCCTTCTCATGCTGGCATCCTGATTGGGGCTGCAAGCATGAGAAACATGGGTTTGAGTTTGACAATAGCCACTTTGTAATGCCAAAGTTTAGGTTTATTATCACTCCACCTGTCTACACTGGATTTTGGTCCTACAATAGGGAAATTCTTTGGGTGGTTCTGACCTTCTCAGGGTTTGCTTTATTTATTTTTTTAACCGGTTCCTGATGAATGTGTTCTCATGCTCACTTTGAATTGGCTGCTTAGACTATCTCTTGGTTCTCTGTGTTCTCAACAGATCTTGATGAATATGTAAAATTTTTCAACTTGAAACCATTGAACCATGCACTTTATATAGAATTGGCTAAATTTCATCTTACAGTGCCTCCACTATCTTTCCCACAGGTAATAAATTATGAAATGCCTCAAAGTGCTGCAGGGTATTTACATCGAATTGGACGTACTGGAAGAGCATATAATACTGGTGCATCTATCTCTCTTGTAAGTTAGTACAAAAATGATTTCTTTGACTTTCTCTTGTATTAATCGTTGTTAATTTATGATGCCTTTTTCTTGTATTAATCATACAGAAAACATCTCTATCTCTCTCTCTCTCTCATAATGAATAAAAGCATTTTTTTTTTTTGAATGTCCAACTAGTTTCATATGTATTATTGGACATCTATCAGATATCATAGGCAGTTATGTGGACATAATTAGGAAATGCTCTCATTACATGCATGTTTATAATTAGAAATTGGAAAAAAATTATGTGTTATTTGTTAGCTGAGATAGTGGTGGAATGTGTAGTATAAAAATAAAATAAAATTAAAAGAGCAGGATACATATGGTAGAAAAAAATAAAAAGGAAGGATACATATGGTAGTTAAATATATTTAGATTTCAGAATTTGTTCATGTTTCTTGTTAAAGTGGGGTGGTTGTAGACAGAAGCCGTTAACATGTTTCTACACTAGGAGTAGTGTAGATAATATTTGGAGGCCTATTAATTTTTAATTATAAGGAGAATTATAAATTTGTATGCCTGACCAACTGTGATGTGCTCTCTTAGCCATCCTAAGGAAGCAAACAACATTTTAATGGTAGTGGTCAAGGCTTTGAATGGTGATCATGATGTAGCATCATAATTGTCACTCGTTGAAAATAGTTTCATGCAGCTCAGTGATGTTAATATTTGTAATGTTAGGTTTCTTCGGATGAGATGGAAAATTTTGAAGAAATCAAATCCATGTTGAGTGATGAAAGCAAGGAGTCAAACTTTATTGCACCGTTTCCTTTACTCACTAAAGGTGCAGTTGAATCTTTACGATATAGAGCTGAGGTAATTATTTCTCTCCTTCCATCTATAATGTGCTTATTTTTGTTTCTTAACTCAGAGGTATTAAAAAAAATTGGTGATACATGTTCAATGATAAACTGTAGAGAATTATTGAGTGACAATTACATCCAATGTGTAATGGCTAGGTCTTGAAACCATGAACTAAATGTCTGTAGCAGTTACTGATAAACAACTAAGCTACAAATTACGAAGCTTGCTTTTAACAACCCAAGTGACAAAAATGAGTAAAAAGTTTTTGAAATTAATGTTGATTTTTGGGAACCATTAAAATTTATCCTATGTGAATTCTGAATAGGACCTTGAGGTTATTTGTTCTTGCATGAGTTAGACATCTTGTAGTATGTATCATCAAACTCATGATGCAATGATCCCTCATAAGAAGGTTATATGCATTCATGAACTTAAGAAACAAAAAATATCCCCACGATAGTTATTCAGATTGAGTAGATGACTGAATGCATCCTATTAACATCAGTGTTTGACAGTATTGATTGTAATTCATGAAGAACATTCGGTTGCTAACTTCTTGTGAGTGCGAACACATTATCCTAAGCATGTGAAATCAAGTTAATTATACCTCCATTGTTAGTGAACACATGGAGAAATCCTTCCCTCGTCCTTCTTTTGCCCATATCTTTCCCATCTACACAAGAAATCAAATTGAATTATCTACGGACTTGATTTGTGATTCAGTATGCTTACAAATAACAATGGCAAGAGCACTGAAGTTTTCACAATTGTCATCTGGTAATCCAGGAATATATTCCTTAGAAATGATATTTTCAGCAGGTTTCCCATCTTTGCTACTTTCCATGACATACTACTTTGGTTGCAACAGAACCTTGATAAGTTTTCAGGCTACACAATTTTTTTGTTGATTGCAAAAGGAATTTCATTTCAAACGCAGCATACGTCTAGGAGTTTTGAACCTCCAAAAAATTACAAGAAAAACATCTTCCCTATTTTTTTTTTTTTTTGATAAGTAATAATGCTTGTATTAAAATTAGGAGTGGAAATATAGAGGTACAAGTACACAAATAGTGTACCAAGACACCCCATCCTACTCTTAAAAACCCTTTCTACAAATCAGCAAAATGAATACAATTTAGAAAATTCTCTAACAGAATGCCTTTCATTGATGCTTCAAACCTCTATATCTAGGAAAACATCTTCCCTATTTGAAGCCTCAAACCTCTATATCTAGGAAATCAGGCGAGGGGGTCCTGACATACAGCTAATCTCTTATAGCTCCCAGCTTCGCTAGGTGGTTGGCTAATGCATTGGCTGATCTAGGATTCTAGGCACCTTTGTGAACAAGATTTTCATATCAAGTGCTAGAGTTCTAGCTTCAGAAATATAATGCTTTAAACACCAAGAACCCAGATCTGAGGACTTCTTCCATCCAGTAATTGTGGCACAATCACCCTCCACGAATAAGCTACTAAACTTATTCTTCTTTTCAATCTCCAACCCCTTCAGACAAGCCATCGTTCATCCACCGCAGCAATGCCCAAGAACAATCAATAGAGTCAAGAAAATATAACCATATCTGCCTTGTAGTTCTGCAATGAAGAAATAAATAGTCTTAAGATTTCTCCATCTGCTTTGCACAAGATACTAATAGAAGGGGGTATAGCCATCAATTTTCTCTTCTGTAGGATATCAGCAGTATTAACCTTATGAAGATGTTATGACCTTTTATGACATTAAATATCATTCTTTGATTTTATACTAATGGAAGGGGGATAAAGCCATCAATTTTTCCAATTCATATGCTCGTCAGTCGGACTAAATTCTGACTTCGAATGTTTTAAAATGCTTTACTTGAGATAAACAAAATTATTAGACGTTCTTTTTTAGTGTTCAAACTCAATAATATATGAATGGATATTGGTGAAAGCTTGATTCACTGGTGGGTGGGAGTTTTACAGGATCTTGCAAAAAGTGTGACAAAAGTTGCTGTTAGAGAATCAAGGGCTCAGGATTTGAGGAACGAAATTCTCAACTCTGATAAGTAAGTTTTATGATTGGTGTTTTTCCCTATTGTACTGCTCATTTTATTTTAAGGGCCTTCTGTTACTGATAGCAAATTTCAGAGATACATGAGATCTCTCTATCTCTCTCTTACCAAAAAAAGGAAAAAGAAAGAAGGGAGAGAAGATCTTCTCTCTCTCTTGTCCATATTGGTGTGCTCGTGTATACAGTGGGAAACGTCAAGATTTCCTTGTTTTGGGATGTGCAAACTGTTTTCTCCAGGGTCTACTCAAAACTCACTGCACTGGCTCTTGTCATTCTAGCCATGTGGAGGGTCCATTTGGTAGATGGTCCTCAGGAGTGGCTACATGTTCAGTTGAATGTATTCATGTCATCTATTAGACTAACCCAACCTTTCTGGGTTAATCCACATCCATGGAAGTTTGGAATTCTCTTAGCACAAAAACTAGCTGAAAAACAGGACCATTTGAGGTGAAGATGTAGGCCCTTTTTGAATGAACACTGCAGCTCGCACGTGTAATGTTGTCAATCCATCCAGAAATTTCCTTGTGGTGAACCTGTTCAGTATATGGTCACATTTAAATACTTTTGCAATTTACCTTGCAGATTAAAATTATATGTGATCATGTAGATCTCTTAGACTGCGTTAATCTTCCCAAGAAAATGACTTTCATGTCAATAATTGACTTTTAAGATTTTCCTTTGAGTACGCTCTGAGGTCAACTTCATCTATCTAGCTTGATTAACACATCTTTACATGAAAAGGAAATTCATGTAAATGGTTCAACTGATATGTTATTGTTGTGTAGGTTGAAGGCTCATTTTGAAAATAATCCAAGGGAATTAGGTAACAACAGTGTTTTCTGGTTTCATCCATTTTGTTTTATTCGTATGGATGATATTGCCAAGTATGAATTTTAATAATTACTGAGTTGCGTGAATTGACTGAACAGATCTACTAAAGCATGACAAAGTGCTCAGCAAGAAGCCACCACCTCCTCATCTACGAGATGTACCAGAATACCTCTTGGATCCAACAACACAGGAAGCAAGCAAGATTGTCAAACTTGCTAGAGCTGCAATGGGAAATAGTAACTCTACTCGTCGAGCAGGACCCAAGAGGAAGTTCAGAAATAGTGATCCTCTCAAAAGCTTTTCTGCTGAAGTGTGTGCGCTTTCCTTATCTTTTGAAAATTTTCCTCCTTGCAGTTTAATGCTGACTTTATCATATGATTTTTTGCAGTAACTTCTAACCTTAAATTTTACTAATGGATTTGGTCTCAGGCACCTAGGAGATTCTCTCAAGGTCGAACGAAGAGGAGAGAAGAAGGCATGGGGGATCAAACACACAAGCACAAGAAGAAAAAATCCATATAAACGCAGTTCGTAGAACGTAGTACCTGGGGATGGCATCTAACCCCGAGAATTTTGTATTAAATTATGAGTGATTCAAAATGAGCGACCATGTTTCTTTCTGTCGTTCTTGTTTAATCCAAGCGAGTTTTTCTTTGGTAAGAATTCAAGCAAGTTGTGGGCACTCGGGAATAGCAAACATCATTGCAACATATAAAACAAGATTAACAGATTCTTTCCTATAATCCAGGAAAATCCAATAAGTTACAGTGCTGCCCAGGCTTGAAGTTAAGGAAATAGCAAACTCCATTGCAACATATAAAAGAAGATAACAGATTCTTTCCTATATATATAATCCACGAAAATCCAATAAGTTACAGTGCTGCCTAGGCTTGAAGGAAGTTTTAAGGAAATAGCAAACTTCATATATAAAACAAGATAACAGATCCTTTCCTATAATCCAGGAAAATCCACTAGGCTTGAAGGAAGTTTTAAGGAAATAGCAAACTTCATATATAAAACAAGATGACAGATCCTTTCCTATAATCCAGGAAAATCCACTAGGCTTGAAGGAAGTTTTAAGAAAATAGCAAACTTCATTGCAACATATAAAACAAGATTACAGATCCTTGCCTATAATCCAGGAAAATCCAATAAGTTACAGTGCTGCCTAGGCTTGAAGGAAGTTTTAAGGACCACCAAATTAGAATAGCCTCGTGAGCCGTAAAAATGGAGGGAAACGAAAAAAAGTGATTACAATTAGTGGGTAAAGTTAATTCAACAAAACAATTGAACAACGATATGAGATATCCATGGTCACCTATGCAGATTTCTTGGTGCATGTCTTCGGTACATGAACACTATGGAAGCAGGGTTCCTTCGGAATTGTTATAGGCCTTCTTCCTCGTGAAGAAGACCTTGAAGCGGAAGCTGCATTGTTAGAGCAGGGACCAGGTTGCTTTGACGTATCCTGAGGCTTTGAAATTCTTGACGATTTTTCATTTAGTTGATTAGGCGATGCAAGAGAAATTGTTGCCTTCCTTGCAGAAGCAGCACTGCCAAGATAAAGGAATAGAGAAATGGTGTGAGAAAAATTAGTCTCAGATGTTAAGATTACAGAATATATTATCATGGAATGAGAAAAATTTAATCTCAGATGTTAAGATTACAGAATGCCCCATCAGAGGTTAAGATTACAGAATATATTATCATGGAGTGAGAAAAATTTAATCTCAGATGTTAAGATTACAGAATATATTATCGTACCTCCGAGGGCTGACAAGCTTTTGCCGCATCAGAGGTGATCTGGCCTTCTTTAGGCTGCTGACAATCTTACGACCTCCTTTGTCCTTGCCGTCTTCCAACTGTACAGTAACAATATTGGATATTTGGCGTTTAGAACTGAAATTTCTTTGTGGGGTTGTTGCGTTTCTCTGATGCGCTTTACATTTTGATGTCTTTAAGTATGATGGTTTCATCATTCTTTCCTGACGATGATAATATGGTGATATTCTCAGCAGAAATTATATTAAATTTTTTTAGAAGGAAAAGAACAAGAAACCTTGAAATATGCGAAAGGGAAACATTACTAGACTGAACCTCTAGTGTTCTTTTGTCTAATTCCATTTTGTTGCCTTCATGTGAATCATTATCTTGTCTACATTGTCGTCCATGATGCTTTTCACTCTGTTAGAACAGAGGCAAACAATTAATTTAGATCTTTATCTGGGAGTCCAGAAAACTAAGAGAACAGAACTCACATGATTCTTGTTTCTGTGCCTTGTCTGTGTGTTCCCTTTTGCAAATTTTGATATTGCCTCAGCTTCTTTCACTGTTGCATCAAGTTGTTGCCTTCTCTCCAGGTTTGCTTCTTTAAGAATTCCTCTTTCCTGATACAGCGCACAAGGTGAGACAAAACTACGAAAACAGAGTGAAGAAAGTTAAATTACTAGGTAGGGATTTCACATACATCCGTTCTAAGCCTAAAAGGCTTCGGGTTTGTTGGTTTCAATTTTCTGAGCTTTGCTCCTTGGGCACCAGTAGTAGTACAGACAGCAGTATCTTTGAAAGTTTTGCACCCTGCTGTAGTGACCTGCACCATGTTCAGATTGGGAGTTAAATATAATAACATATGTGATCAAATGAAACAAGAACATGCAAGTAAATGTAACCTCTTGAGCTTCTTGAGTTCCATTACGGCTGTGTATTTTTCTTACAGACTGGTCCTTGTTTAAGTTCAATTCTCTGATCCTGTTCAACATACACAAGATGAGTACAAAATTAAATATAATGGTGACATACCATGAAGTATCATTTACAAGTATATAAAATAAGGATATGTAGGACTGCAACCTGTTTTCATCAGAGGCTAATGCATTTTCTTTATCATCACTATCTGTAGCTTTAGTCTCACTTCCTGGTGCACAGGCAGTTGTTTGATGTGAAGGAAGATAATCTTTTTCTGAAATATTCCCCTCTTTAGAGTTTGATCCATTGCTCTCTTCATGTTCATTTTGCTCAGTACTCTCATCGCCCTCTCCTTTAGAAGTTTGAAATTTGAGAAATGCCTTCCCTTCCAATCCCTCATTAGAACCCAACTTTCCGGTGGTCTCTTCACTACTTAGACCCTCTTCATGTTCGTTTGCTCCATTATTCTTGCAACTATCTGATAAATAACAAGCTTTCAGAGATCCATCTCTCGATTTGCCATCAATTTCCATATCACTAGAGTCATTATCACCCCTTTCTTGAGGCACAGGACCCTGAAATTCCTCTAAATATCCCCTGCGTTTGTCCTTCAGACATTTAGAAAATTTGGCTTCTTGATCCTTGCAATCTCGAGAAAGGAATGGAACCTTAGTCCTGATCTTATTCTTAGAATAACTTAATTGTCTTCGTGAAGGGTCCACAGGTACGGACTTCTCAGGCTTGCATCTTACGCCCCTTGATGATTTGCAGGAAGACCCCAAAATATCTTCTCTTTGACTGTTTATCTCAAGCTTCTTAATCTCTGCACAGATTTCTGTCACTGGACTAGTGTAATCTGACATTGCTTTTGTCCTCTTAACCTTCTTTGGCGTATGAAAAACCAAGGCCTTTGCCACCACTCTGGTATTAGGCACTGCTAGAGTTGTTTTTGAGCTGCGAACGCTTCTAAAGGGATCTGGTTTTGGGGGGCATCTTTTGTGCTTAGGAGTTGTCAAAGCCTTACCAGCAACAGAAGATTTCTTTCCCTTGGTTGTTGGAGTCACTGGCTTAAGCTTCCGAAGATGATGAACTCTCACTTTAGCATCAGCCACTTTCTGAGAAACTGCTGTGATTTCTGCCAATTTTGATATTCTAGGCTTGGAAGACTTCGCCGGAGCAGATTGGGGACACTTCATAGTTGTGCTAGAAAATTATATAAATCACTTGTTACTGATAGCCCTAATTCAATAAGGAACAATCAAAAGGAAAGAAAGAAGTAAACATAATTCCTTTGATGGCTTTGTATACCTTGAAACTTTTCTACCTAGTGCTCTTTGTAATCGTAAGTTAGGACTTCTTGCTGCCATGACCTGTACAATTCAAGTATTATGTCTGAAAATGAATTATCAGTAATGTGCATTGGACGAAGAGTGAGATCTTGTAACTGACCCGGAGCACAAAACTTCTATAAAGAGCTTCGGGATCCATTTCTTCCTCATGTTTTTGTTCACATCCTGAGATATAATTAACACAGACAAAGAAAAACAATTGAAGAACTCCAATGAATTCAACATAAACATGTGAGAAACTAAGTATTCATAAAATGACTGTAAGGGCGTAGATAGTGGGGAAAGGATAAAAGCAGGGAAAAAGGAAAAACAGGGCTAGAAAAAAGAAGAGGACTTAGGGGAGCCGCAACAGCTGAAAACTACTTGGTGAAGTGGGATTACATACACAGTCTATCAATCAGACTAGAAACTATTGCTACACACTGAATCTGAAGATCATTTCCCGGATGGACTATAAATCATCAAATAAAAATACTTTTAAACAGGATGTAGGAGCTTATAGAATCGATGGGAAAAGCAGAATGATAAATTTATAACTGAAGGAAGTGAATCTTGAAGTGGAACGAAGAAGAACGAACTTCAAATTATCAGAAAAATGGAGTGCGAGATACAATTAAACCGGGAACTGACCTACTCGCAGGCAAAACCAGGAGCGATCGTCGGGAAGTGAAAGATCCGGGTCGGTGAAATCCACAAACTTGGGCGCTTCGATCTTCTCGTAGAACTCGTCATCATCTCCATCACTGAGACGCGAGGATTGAAGCTCCTCCATATGTCCTTCTCCGAATAAACCGCAAAGGGAGATTGCTTAGTTCGTTCTTTCTTGCTCCTGATCTAGGATTTCGGAACTCTCTAAAAGGTACCCTAACGGACTAGTTTTCAAAATCTCGAATAGGAGTGGAGATGAAGATGGCGTTTCTTTTCTCTCTCTTTTGTCTCTTTTGCTCGCACATGTTGCCTGTAGAGGACTGCAGGAAATTTAAACACCATGCTTCCCCAAAGAGCCGTTGGAGCGGCTCTCTCTCTCTCTTTCGGACAAGCAAGAATGTTTTATGCCCGAAGGGCGTATTTAATGGTACAGCCACACCACTTTTTACTGGTGTGGCCCCTACCCTCAATGCTGAATGCTGCTGACATGCCCTCTCTTGAATGGTGTCTAGGTAGAACATGAATACCCCGCCTTACTACCAGAATTTACTACCAAAAAGGAGAGAAAATGCCATGTAGATTCTTGGCGGATATTTTAGTTCAAAAATAAATAAATAAATAAATCTACGTGTATTTGCAGTGCTAAACTGCCATCCTTAGAGTGTGTATCTTTGTGTATATACATCTATTATGCATAAATATACACCCATACATATTTATGATAAATTAAAGTTATACCCAATGATTGATTATACTTGCATAATATACATCCACACATATTTATGATAAAATTATACCCAATGAAAGATCAAAATTACTTGCAAAATATATAAGTTTAATCATGATATTGTAAATACTTAATCATCATAACATACATGTTTTAAAATAATGGAATATAATTTTTATGAATGCGTTTTGCTCGAGTGCTATCACCGGCTATGATTTTGTTCGGGGTGTAGGTCACTCTATTGAAACGGGGCATACAACCCTCATCCATGGGATGGTACCATGGAACGCACTACATGAATCCCTTTCAATTTCTATCACACGAGAACAAGTAAAATAGTAAATTAAATCATATACAAATTTTATCCTCTCATGTTATCTTAATTGCTCCTAAAATGTTTTATTTAATTGTAAAAAAGAATTAAAACATAAAAGCAACCCTTTTTGCTAATGTTCTGCCTTCACTTACTTGATACATGGGCCTTGTATTCATGTATTTGGGGGTGGATCCAGTAGGCCTTACTATGGATAAGTTACCTGTTAGAACACCCCCACAAACCAAAAAAAACACCTTTCAAAACCGCTGGGTACGGCCGTAAAAAAAAAAAAAAGACTGTAAAAACACCCCAGTTAAAAAAGAATTCTTCCAAGTACCCCTCCCATTCTCTATTTTTAAGTTATTACAAAAGAAAAAAAAAATTAAAAAACACAGTCAGCTGTATAACTGAAAAAATGACAGTTGAACGTTGTCCTCCATATTCCCACGGGTTCCATATAGCTCAGTGAACCTCCTTTGAGATTTTCAAAAGGAACGAAGCCACAAAGGTTTGAGTCTCGGTGACAATTGGTTGTTCTCAAGAGACTACCATCTGGATTTTTGAGGCTCCATTCAGCATCTGTCGTCAACCTTGCTCAGTTTCGTCGTTAAAAAGGCTATAAAGATCACTGGAGATGGCCACTGTGCTCGACGACACAGCCAATAAGATCATCACCCATGACACAACTTGGTCTCTCTTCGATGCAATTCCATGAGTATCCCTGTTCACACAAAACGAACAAAAATCTTAATTTCAACACAGTTCATAACATGTCTTGTTGGAATTTGTCTCAAATTGGGAATTCACCATTGTTGAAAGCCCAACAACAACAAGAGGAGGGGCCTCAACCTTAAAATCTAGGCTATAAGATGAGGAAAACTAATCTCTTCTATGGTGGGTGAATTCCCAATGTGGAACAAATTCCAACAGGTCTCCCATACAGGTAAGAAAAAAAAAAGGAACAAAGATTCATTAGAGATCTCCCAAAAGCAAATGATCTATGATTGGCACAACTGCAGTATGATGCTTCACGTTTCACAACCCACCATTGAATTGGATTTAATTAAATTTTTAAGCATATGGGTGCCATGAATCTAAACTTTCCAATTGATGAACAATCAGTTAGATGGGGTATATGGCCCCAAAAACAGATCAAGTCAGAGATGAATATCAATGAATTTGGAAAATAGAAGATCCAACAAGGTAACTTCCCATTTCAATGGACTGACTCTGCTCAGTATTACCAGTGAGATCAAACGCATCAAAACAAAACTCTACTCACCTGAGTGCAATTGCAGCCGGAAAGATGAATCCAACAGACACCGTGGCAGTGGCCCCAGTGAACTGGAATGCATCCCAGATGCTAGGCACAAAATTGGCACCCAGGAATATGATGCTCATGAGGGCAGCCGTCACAGAAAAAAACCTCCGACCATCAAAACTAATGGGAACCGCAGCATAGGGAAAGAGGAGACCATCGATGTTGAGGCGGAGAGAGAAGAAAACAACTGGGAAGACAAGCATCAGATGAATCCCATAGCTCACCCTCACCACATCATTAATGAATGAGCTATATGGAATCCCAAGATCACCATCGAAATTGGCAAGTACATCATCTAGTGTCTCTTCCCCAAAGAGGAGAAAACCAAAGAAACTCGTTGCAATATAAACAGTTGAGCAAAACACAAGCGATGTCCTCACGATTGACTTCATTTGGGTTGGATCTTTCAGCTCATTCTCTATTGGATGTACTGCAAATCATTTCAAGAAGTAAGTAGAACTCAAAAACAGTGTTCTCAGTAAAATTTCAAAAAGTTTAAACAGGACATCCCAATGCTGTAAGGCTTTTCTTCATTAATCATTACTCTCAAGCGAAGCTATTGTTAAACAAACATAGACGAACAGGGAAACTTACTATTATGGTGGCAGATATAAGCTGTGACAAGAATCGGAACTGTCGTGAAAAGTTTCCAGAATGATTCTTGATCGTTCAGTTCCGGCAGCAACTGTGGCATCCTAATGCTTCCATTGATAAATTTAACAACGGCCACACCTGCTGTGATCCCCACGAATACAACGGCCAATGCTACTGACAATGCTGAAGTGTATCTCAATGAATCTGCTTAGTCATTATCACAAACATGCATTAGCCATTCAAAATTGTCCTTATGACTCATGTTTAGACATAATAACAGTATACATCTGGTTAATTACAAATGTTTTGACGTAATGGATTGTGCTTTCAACCCCTCAACCCTGAAGAAACAGAACAAATGCAAATTAATTGAAATAAATACTCCTTTATTGTTATTCATTTTCCCTTTGTGGTGTTGCAAGTGCAGATGGTATAAGCATCATCTTGATTAGTTAAAGGCTTTAGCTTAAGACTCACCAACGCGTTTGAATGAGATGAGAGGAGCGAAAACAAGAAGTGTCGTGAGAAGCAGCAAAGAGGAGCGCGTGGTCCACCAATGCCGACCAAACCACCCTTCTATAACACCCGAATGGTGGAACCCATCTGACCATGTCCCAGATAGAACATCCCCTGATCACAAAAATAGCATCACTTAATTACTAACCGTTAGATTCACACATAGGCACTCGGTTGGGGGGATTTTGTGGCAGCCAATGCTATGAGGAGCGCAGAAAAACAACCAAATCCGATTTGCAGGCCCATTGTTTGATTTTGATGTTTAGGCTTAGCAGCCGAGGAAAATTGAACTTTAATGGTTACGGCGAGATCAATGCCATGGTTAGAAAGACCATTTGTAGACATGGTTTCAGTAAAATTACATGAACAAGCAATGATTCTTTTTGACAAAATATGTCAAAATTTTGAAAAGGAAATAAATACAAAATCATGGACATGATCGGCAGGCGCTTACCGATGATGATCATGTAGACGACTAGCATGCCGAGATTATTAACAACAATGCAGGCCTGCAAGAGCGTCCGACCGACACCGCCAAACGTATCTCCGACGACACCAGAATATGATACCGCCTTGGAGGCACGTCCGAATCTCAAGATCATTTCGATCGATCGCTCCGTCAGAAACGCAGCCAACACGATCATGACCAGGCCAGGGAGGAGACCGAGTTGCTTAAACGTGGCAGGGAGCGCCATGATACCAGCGCCCACAATGGTGGTGGAAAGGTTAAAGACGGCGCCGGAGAAAGAGGCGCCATCGAATCCGATTTCGGAGGGTTCGAAATCGTCATGCTTTTGGGGGAGGAGAGGAGTCCGGGGGCTCCGCCGGTGCTTCTTCTCGCCGGAGAAGGTCAAGATTGTCATCTTGGGGGCAATCCGGCCTCAGCGAAGAACCCCGAACGCGGAGAAGATGGGGATTTAGAAACTTGGGACCAGCTTTTCTTTCCGTTTATGGAAGGAAAGGATCGTGTCGTGGGGTTTGCGGCTTCTTGAGAGTTACAGATTACGGTCACGCGGGAACCAGCGTGGACAATGAGGCTTGCCAGCTACGACGGATAATCTCAAGAGGGAAATGCGGAACAAATGAGAGCAAGGGATGGGTCCTATGCGCTCCGAGGTGTCCGTCGCACGGGTAACGCCACCAACGTGAAGGGATTGCTACTTGCAGCGGCTTTAACGACTTAACTGAATGTCATCGACAGTGGTTGTCTTTAAGCACCTCAGGAAAACTAAAAGGGAGAAAATTGATTTCCGATGACAATTTTTAGATTTTTCAATAATTTTTCATCACCCAACTAAAGAAGTTAAATTCGTAGGCTAAAAATGATTTTAATGAAGCTTGTATCCGATGTTCTTTTTTTCTTTTTATCTCAGGTATTTATGAAGGGTAAGTTCATTTGTTTTGAAAAGCAAAACCATTAAAATGTAGGGGCCCTGGAAAATATGTTCTTACTTCTTAAGGCACTAGAAACCATGAGCCAGTGTATCAACAAAACAAAGAATAGGCCCCTTGGAAAGTGTACCAACAACCATACACGACTTCTTGCTAAGGCATAATTAATATAGGGTTTAAATAGTTATAACTCTTCTATTCGTTTAAAACCCCAGACCGTTGCAAAACTATTCCCACCCTCTACGGAAGCACGTACACCCTGCTCTCGTAATAAATTGGACAACAGATAAGGAGCAAATATTAGAAAAAAAAATATGATTGAATGATAAAGGCAGGGGTATTAATTAGGCACTCATACAGAAATAGAAGCCCATTATTAATGCAGAAAACAGATGAATTCATTGTGGCACTGGAGACATAATAGTAATTACACTCAGTGATTCTTTGATACAGATGAATTGCTTGTGGCGCTCTAGACAGAGTCTTAATTACACTCGGTGATTCTTTGACCAATGAATAAATAAATGAACATTGATTCAGGGCCTTTACATTACCAGTACGGTCTAAAATTTCCAGTTCCACTGGAGGCCGTATGACTTCTGTATAGTAATCCTGGAAGGTCGTTTGCCACCAAGTCGTAATGAATTCGGACGTTAGAATCCCACCTTTGGTTCACTGGGTCCAGGTGTGAGTCTAAGAAGACCTTCATTTTAAACCAACGCAGAACTTCGGAAACGAATATGAAGAGATAAAATATCCACCCCTTCTACTCGACGGGCTTTCTCTTCACTTTTCTCGGTATCCGCTGTTTGTTTAAAAGTTAAAAAATAGCCTACTTGTTTGGAAATTATACGAATTAGATAAATCATATGCTTGATTCTATCCTGTAATTGGAAGTGATTTTTGGTAGAGGGATCAAGAACCAAGGTGTTTGGAAAATATTTTGGAAACTGTTTAAGGGATTCATCAAATTTCAATATATCATTATCTACGAAAGGAATATTTGCTTAGAAAAAAGGATTTGAGTGTGGTATTAAAGTTATTGCATAATTGGACCTACAGACTTGTAATTATGAAGACATACGCACTAGTGAACAGGATATGTGGCAAAACATCATCCCCTCTTTCCTGCTTATAAGGGATGTATCCCCAGAGACAAACAGCATACCTTCTTAAAAAGGACAATATATAAGATAAAGGATTACCCCTTCACATGAAAAAATCACAGTCGTTTCAAGGCTCACTGTTGGGAACATAGTGAAAAACGGCGGCGTGGACATAACCTTATTCTGGAGTGAACCACATAAAAATCTGTGTTCTTCGTTTCTTGTTTTGATTATTCTTCGTTTTCTTTGCTCCTAGCGAACTATAGGAATCAGGTTGGATTCCCATCACTCACAATAATGTCACAAAAGAACGAACAACAAAACATTTATGGGCTATGTCTCCTAAAATCGAAAGCCTAAAAATAACTGTCATGAGGCAACTGATTTTCCCCTTTTCCAAACTCCACCTACAATTCATCCTGTTAGTTCCTCACGGGGGAGGCATTATCATACTTAAATAGTCTGAGGAAGTCATTATTTACAAGTTAATTCTAACACAGAAAGATGCATGCAACTAAGTCGGAGAAAGGATAAAATCTTACCAGACGCAAAACACAAGTGCAGTCAGAATTTGATGTAGCACTAGCCTGATGGTTTTCTCTTTCTCTTGGTATTTCTTTTTAAGCCAACCTTCTGATCAGAATCTAAAGGTGAAGGTGGCAACTTAGAACCAACAGCAGAACTCCACAGAGCCCTTTCTACATCTGATGGTGTGAACAAGTCCCCTTTATTACTTAGTTCCTGCAAAAATACCATTTACCAGATAAGCAGATGATGCTTCCATAATCTACTTGAGTTATGTGAGTCTTAACTGTTCTAAAAAAGAAATCTGCATGCAATGATATGCCCACCTTTAGTCAAGGACAAAGGAATATAATTTGGATTGTCCGTGATGTTCTCAAATCATCAGTCATGCAAACTTGGGTAAAGGAAAAAACTAAGTGAATACGAAGTTAAGAAGTGAGGATTCATGCATCCCATAACTGAAATATAAATGATGAAGATAGCATCAGTCTACGCTGTAACTTTGGTGTGATAGTGGATGCAAAATTTATCCCTGCTGTTGCACAAAATTTCCCAATAAATTTCCAAGTCTCTCCAAGGCACTCATGTCAGATGTGGTTGCACAAGCACAAGTTATATAGGGTGTAAGGAAACTTAGTGACCATTGGACACGTGATCCCTAGTTCACATGCCTGGTGCTCATCACAAGGCCTGTTCAAAGAAAACTCCAGCAAGTCTAAACGGAGATTTTGGAATATACACCAAAGCTTCTATAACAATATCTCAAGAAGAATATAGATAACCAATTTGAGAAGTGAATGTGAGCCTCCTCCTGGGCAACTGGGCAACCAATTCAATTTCTTATCCTCTTTGTAAGAAGATGAATAGAAGTCATTGGGATTGAGTTGATTGCTTTTGGAGAGGCTCAGGAGCAGAAGAAACCTGACTCTGATGAAACATAGGAAATGGATGAAGCTCAGAGGACAGCTGATAATGATGATAATGGTGATCGTAGAGATATGCCAAGATTTTTTTTGAGTCCTCACATATGCAATTAGAACCTCGTAAAGGAATAAACTCTGCGACTTCTTCCTCATATACTAACATTATCAGTATCTATAGACATTGTATTAATCAAGTATGCAGTTATGTCAAAACTTGAAAAGTTGAAATGTGAATACTAGTTTATGGTAATTCAACAGCAGATAGTCCAAATGCTGTGAATTATAAAATGCCACATCTGTATACAGACTTGCCTCAACACATGAATATCTCATAATCAAAAAAACACTTTTCAACATGTATACATGATGTAGAAACTTAAATAAACTGAATTAAAGGATCTAAAAGGGTGAGGGGACGACCCAAAATAAAAAACGGGCCCAAGATCTTGTGTTTAGCTTGTGTAATTGCAAATATTAATCATGTTCTGGTTGTATTCTGTTTAGTCAGCTTGCCTAATTATTTATTTAAATATTTGAAATTTGTAGTGATTTTATTTATAGTTGTCTCAGAAAGGTGTTGTTATGCTTTGTTCTAAAATTGTTGATAAGTACATTCCAAGGCGTGTCACATCATTATTGACGCTGTTTCACCCTGAGCCTGCTGTACTGTTTCGTTGATACTTAGTCTGCATGCCACTTGGCTCGTGCTGGAAATTACATAAAAATTATAAAAAGACAAAATAAATAGTAAAAAAAAAAGGAAAAAAAAATAGACAAAAGGCTTTTAAAATCTTCTAATTCTCATAATTTTGTATAATAAATTGATATTTAAATATTTAGTTACTCAATCACAGTTGGACAAGTGAACTCACATTATAAGCTTCCATGCCTTTTCTGAATATTTCTATATTTTTTGAACTTGCTATCTTTTAGTAGTTTTTCAATATTAAAATATTATTTGAATGATTCTACACCCGACATCTACTTCAATAAGTAAATAGCTATTTGTAGATTTATATTAATTTTTCCTGGGTCTATATATTTTTTTAAAGTTTTTCATAAATTAATTATTAATTTAATAATTATTGACTACTTATTATACCACTTTTGTAGATGAATTAGCCTATATAAATATATAATTATTTTTTAACTACATTTACTAATGTTTCAAAAATATCACTTATTTTTTTATCAATTTTTTCATAAATTATAATATTTCCACAACTTATTAAATTTATCTTTTTCATCAAAAAATAAAATCAAGTACAATGATATGTAGATCAAGCATTCTTATGCAATATATATTATTTTATAAGACAATATGGGCGATTGAAAGCCTGTGCTATTAAAACAGTTAGTTTTTTTAACTTCATGGATGGAATTTTGGCCCATTTCATTAAAAACTAACAGAAATGAAAGCATTTCACAATTTCTTCTATTTTGGATAAGAAATGGACGGCACAGACAGAATTTGCCTCCCATTTCATGAGAGAAACAGGTGAGACTTCAAATCTTACAATCTAGCGCCATTTCATATGACGGAATATCAAATCGGAGAAGAAAAAAGGGGTGTGCCAGACGTAGGATTAAAAGCACAATTGCTTTGATCTAGATAGGGAAGGACATCGAGAAGTGAGGATAGCTTAGTCGGAAATTGGAATCCTACGACACAAAACCACTATATTTGACGACATCTCCGTCGCGTCAGACCTAGGAAAGACAGATGCAGCAACAGCTTGATCCCTCTGCTTTTTCTTCTCCTTTCTCAGCATTGGAGTTGTTTGATGATATGCCTGAGAAAGAACTTGTTTTCCTCTTCTTCTTCTTTCCTTATTCTTCTGCTCGTTGCAGACAAGCAGGTCTCAGGCAATACAGACCGGGTTGAATGAGCTTGGTGATACCAACTTGATAACGTCCGATTTAGACCAAGTTTGACCGAGTTGGCCGATCCCCTAAATAAGTTTGTATCACATAGTTGTACTGACTTGGAGACTGCCAGTACCAAGTTGAACCAGCCTGTATGACTCGGTACCAGCCGAGACTTTAGACCTTGCAACTGAATGTTTCGAAGTGAAATGTGAAAGGTAATAAAGACAAATGTTTCTATCCTAATAGGCATAACAAGAAGACGGCTTTCCATCTAACTTCGACAAAATATTGCAATGTTCTTTTTGGAGCTTCAAACATGATGTGTAGAAAGGATAAAGAGTTTAACATACAAAATTATATACATAGCTTCCAAAAACAAACAGAAAACATTACGCGGAAGAAAAAAGTAAAGAGAGAAATTGAAACCGACCTTTGACTTTGTCTGCAATCGTTCGGTGAAGAGGAGATATTGTTTCAGCGTATAATCCTTAGAATTACCGAGAACGGCTACCATAGCCTTTTGCCAAAAAGGATTAAACAAGACAAGTTACTTTTCTTTTCATAAATAGATAACGAAAATCAACCGAAACACAATCCCAACTCTAACCTCGTCAGACATGAAAGGTGCAACATCAGGCGCACAAGCAGCGAGGACGGCGGAAGCAGTTGCGGGGCCGACTCCTTTGAGAACCGTAAGCTCAGAAACAGCCCTAGAAACATCAGGAAGAGCTTCAAAAGCCTTTTGAGAGGCAGACTGCACTAGGGTCTCGTCCAATGACGAAACAAAATCCAAGAGACGAGGCCTGAAATTGATAAATCATTTGATAACATCAGCGCATAAATGAGATGCAATCGAATGGAAGAGGTGATTGTAAAATACCTCCATTTTCCTCTGGTAAGCTTCCACTGCATGAGCTTGGAGAGCTCTGGTTTGGTGATGTAAGGATTAGGGTTTCTTTGGCGAATCACAAGGGGTAGATCATTCCGATAGAAGTCATCCAGGGACTTAAGCTGGGGTTTGTTGAGGCATTCCAGGCTTGATTGGTAAGACGAGAGCGCATCTCTCCACGTTCTAGGCTCAGAGCACCCAAAATCCATCCTTCGGATTCAGTCGCCGATTTCGTATTCAACGGACTTCTTTACATTCGCGGATTTTCAGACTTCGAAAATGAGATGGTGCCTGGTGCGCTGTCCCGCGCGCTCTCTGCTCTTTAGTTTACGCTCAGGCTTGGGCCCTTTTCAACCTAAATACAGTCCAGCCGTTTCAGTCTCGACGCACCAATCTTTATCCATGTCTATATCCATATTACATTTAATTTAACGAGAGAAGCCTCTTTGGGAAGTGTGCCAAAAGCAATCTGTAATTCTCCAAAAAAAAAAAAAAAGAAAAAACTTCTTCAAATGGTTAAGATTCATTATGTGTAATTGTCATAACAACTCAATTCTCTTCATTCAACAATTAAGCAGTTTTATAACTATTCCCTCCACATCCCTTCTCACATGCAGCATTGCACGTACACCCTGTTAATTGTCTTCATGAGTTGAATTTGAACAAAAGGATTTGATGATAGAAGTCCTTTGGTTTATTCAATTTTTTTTGGGGTATATCCTTCGCACTACTTGCCTAGCACGTAGTCAGGATTTTAGGGGCAATTGGGAGTGCGACGTTTTTGAACTCGCACGAGCCACATGGTGTGGCAACTCAGACGACTAGTTTTTTGAATTGGAGGTAGACTCCCGAGCATTCTCCCTTTATTTAGCTAAAGGCAAGAGTGGATGCGGCAAATCGATGACTGGTTGTTTGAGCTGGAGGTAGAATCCTAAGCATTCTCCCTTTATTCTATTAAAGGCAGGAGTAGATTCTTGGTACAGGCTACAACGATCCCATGACCTTACTACTAGTGCATGTGGCACCTTCAGTCCTGTGGTTTGTAGAAGGTCACTTATGTAATATAAAACAGCCCACTTATATAATATAATTCGGCTGCATCTTGATCCGGTGATTATTAACTTGCATGTTCAAAAATCGCAAGGCCAGTCCTAGATGCATAAGAAAAATCACTAGGCTGAGATTCGGCTCCAAATATTAAGTAGTGTCCTTTGGGGGGGGCTAGGACCCTTTGTTGTTTTTTAGATTGGGCTGGGCTGCAGCAAGAGTGGTTCAGCCCAAGCTTGAGCCATTTACACCCCCTCGTTTCGAGCAACGGGAATGGATTTTTTTCTTTCACTTTGAAAACTCATTCCTAAAAAGTGCCATAGAAGATTGATAATAAGAAATCTTTAAATTATATAATTGATATTTGTGATAAAAAAAAACTCAATGATGTAGTAGTGACTAACATGTCATTATTGAAATCAATTTTGAAATAATAACAAATAATTTGGTAGTCAATCTGTATCAGGGACTAATTCGAAACTCATTTAATAACTAATTTTCAAATTTCTTTCTAGTTGAATTTGGTTAACATGTCGTGAGAATGACTTGCATTGTTAAATCGATGTTAGGTTGGTGTGAAATAAAATGCATTTTGATAAAACTTGAATTAGAGCTAGATCAAGTATTCCTATGGGATCCGATCAAGGTTTTAATTGCTTACTCAATAGGAGGACAACATGTGCAAGTGCTCAAAATATATAAAATCAAGGCTTGACATTCTTTTAACACTTATCACTATCATTCCTAGCTTGAATGTGTTTACTCTCGCTGTGAACAAGAAAAACACGTAGGCCGAATTACGAGACTCGGACACGTGGAGTAAGACTCCCTATACTTGCAGAGGTGCTGACATTCTCGCACTATACACCCTATTAACACGTGCTTGCCAAGTCCCGAAAGATAAGGATATGGAAAGAATAAAATGGAAAAAGGAACCTGTGACATCCTGACTGTCTGAATGGGTAGGTGAATTGGTAATCTCATTGGGTGAGCTATCAGACGAGGACGTGCATATGATTAAGATCCCATAAAGCTCGAGGATATTATAAATAGTCTTGTGATCCATTACAAAACAAGAAGTCTTTTAAGGTATATATAACACGGGACTAAATCCCCTTAGAACTCTTAAATTAAACATGTTCGGATGAGAGCATTGATAGGATGGATGACCACTGGGAAGTTTTTTTGTGTTATCCTTTGAGAATAAATCTGTGAGGGTCCAAAACGGATGATATCTTATTGGGTACAGGTCTAAGGTGTTACAGAATCCATGTGGAACCAAAGAGTATCTGAAAGCATTTTTCGTCTCATTTGGAGGCGTTTGTGTATATGCGTGGACCCGAACTGAGTGGGTGGCATTTTTTTGCGTGCATGTACCTAGCAGATAAATCAAGTTGGATGGCGGATGGCCTCATCCACTCCTTTAAGCTCAAGTCTACCCTAGATCCAAAGAATAAATGCCTTTATATCCTACTTTTCTTTTATTAAGGATAACAACGCCATTGCCCAAGCAGTTACGAATGCTTCCATGACATTTCAAAAGATTTTTTATTTGTACTGCATTTTTTTTGGTAGAAGCAGCCAAAACATGCAGCATTATTAATAGCTTGCCAGCCAACGATAAAGAATCCAAGTTTTGCTTTTTGCATTGGATTTCTCAAATATCCGAAGGGGCCATATGTCTGGTCGCTCTTATTTATTGTTCGCTCAGAATGAGCGGGAATCCGGATGGGATTTGTTTTGGGATATGTGCCCTGCGATTGAAATGGGACACCCATGCTCACGTTTCATGCTGGTACCAATAGTAAGATGAAACGCTCTCGTTGGCTAACCCTCCACCACCACTTTCCACGAGCTTTTACGGAGATTTTTTGTACGTATAAATTAAGAAAAAAATACCAAATAAACGCAAACCAAATAATGTAAGCAAATTCAAGTTTTGCTTTTTGTGATTCGCTTCTATACAAGTTTATAAAGACAGTAATTCTGTAAATTCTCGACCGATCTTTGCAGGTTTGTGAAAAAACTTATGCAATAAGAAATAAGAATCCAAAAATGAGTCTCCAAGTGAACTTTTTTCTAAAACTTATATAACTAAAATCCATTCTTAGTGTGCTACCAAATCACCCATTTTCACTTAGAATTTATTCGAAGCTTTAAAACTCATTCTAAGCCATAGAATGCATTCCCATAATGTACACCAGATGGGACCTTATTCATAATTATCTATAGACAAAATTAAGTCACATTGATTCCCATTAATCACATTGGGTCCCATTATATATATATAAACAAACAAAAGCGAGATGGTCACATTGGTTAATTCCCATTAATTACATTAGCGGTGGCATGTGCATACTGCACGTCTTCACCCTTAACTGTGGCATATAATTAGGGGTTTAAATTCGACGTGAAAAGAGTAGTGAGTGATTATAGTTTTAGATTATATTAGTTGGGAAGGGCAATACTTAGAAAAAAAATGGAGGCCAGAATCCGGAGGAATATTCTCCCCTCTGCCCGATATTAGATCAAAGTTTGAAATCGTTTGTTGCCTTTTTACTAACTGCAATTGTTGATTGAGATGCTGCCGTCTGTTGCATGAAAAAGTTACCAAGATTTTGCCTTCGAAAATGTAGAAGGGCATTCGGATTGAAGACACTCTACGTGTAGCAAAGTTAGCAACGTCTCAATCAAACTGCAGAAACAGCCGCAACAGGCGATCACATTCCGCGTAAATTGGCCAACCCAACCACGATAAAACGGGGTTTACATTCTTTGCTTATCATGTGTTGTGTCAAAGAGAGGGTTGGAATCACTTGCAAGTTTTTCGTGATTTTGTTTCGGCTGGTAATCAATGCATGCTTGTTGGGCCTCTTACGGTTGGTATTTTTCAAGTGAGCCCCACGAAAAATAACCGTGAGTTTGACCTGACATATTTATCCGGGAAATTGGTTTTAGTGTTCACAAAGTGTTTCTTTCAAATATGCCCTTAAAAGACCTATAAAGCTTTTAGAATCAACTTTGTTATAAAGTAGTTTGAGTCTTTTAAGGGCATTTTTGGAAGAAAGTAGTAAGTTGACATTATTTCTTGATTAATTTTTAATTACTATTACCAATAATTTTGTTCAGGGAATCTTTAATTACTTGTAAAAAGTATCACTTAAGACTAGCTTTCCCGTTTTATCCCGCCGGTAATCAATAAATTAAAACACGTCCTTATCAAATCCAAAAAAGAAGAAAACACGCCATGGCCTGATCAATCAAAAAGGGAACGTGTCGCATGACTTTTACCCCTAGTCCTGTCCACGTAGGGGTGCTTATTGAGCCACCGGCACGGGCACGTCGGGCCGTGAGCCGTACCCGGCACGACATGACCCATGACACGACAGAAGGTGGGCCATATCATGCCGAGCCGTGAGCCGTGTGTAAAAATCTAAAAAAACGAAAAAATTAAAGTATTAAAAAAGGTTTATGAAAAAAGGAAAAAAACTACTGACATGGCATAGACGGTAACAAAAAAATAAAGAAGGTTTTACAGAACATGGATGTCACGTAAATTGGTCTTGCAAATGCAACATTACTTACATATTGGTGAACGTCAAGACGAGAAGTTGCAATTGTGCTACTTGAATTGATTATTGTTTGACTGTCCAAATAATAATCGACGCAAATAACACTTTTGCAACTCTTATGTAAATGTGAAGTGACAAAAAATGAAGAAAGGAAAAAATAATAACTTTGTAAGAACCTTATTTATAGATTTGCCAATAGTTGGGCTCAGTGATGCGCCCATGTGAGTACTCTGTCTTTGTCGGCCATTGGCAAAATCTCTAAACATGACTCTAAGAAGAAAATGAAGAAAGAAAAAAAAATTGATAATTTTGTAAGAGTCTTGTTAAGAGATTTGCTAATAATCGGCCTAGGGACGCCCCATGTGAGCACTCTGCCGAGTCTGTTGGCTATTAACAAAGTCACTTAACAAGCATCTAAGAAAGTAAGAAGAGAAGAGATGAGATGAGAGGATGTGTGGTTTGGAGTGGAAATGATTAGACCTATTTATAGAAAACCAAAAGTCGTTTTTTACCAACTCTACCCTCAAATATGGTTGTTAGAAGGTTATAAATTGTCATTTAGAGTCAATTACAAGTATACCCCCTAATATGGCTATTATATGGCTGTTGCAGGGGTAAAAGTATAAAAAAAAGAACAAAAAGCACTTTTTGGGAAAAAAACGGCTAACTGCTGACACGACGGGCTAGCATGTGGGGCACGGCCTGAGTGGTCCCGCTTGACATGAGCCGTGCTTCGCGGGCCACAGCCCGCCGAACACCGTGCCTGGCATGGTCCGTTAGGGGGTCACAGGCCGTGTCGTGCCTGTGCTAGCCTGATCCGATAAGCAACCCTATGTGCACGTCTGGAGCGCATCAAGATTTGAACCCAACCATTAGTATGTCTGTTACTCTGGTTTAGAGTTCGACCAGCTGGTCTAGCTTGATTTTTAACTGACTGAGTTAACGGAAATAACCGAAAGTCTTGGAAACGACTTTCGCAGAATATTTATTTTCTGCACCCCAAACAATGTACCCCTGGTATGATTGGTCCAAAATCTTACGACGTACATGCATATTTTCTTTAACATATGAATTTGGCCTCCGTTAATTATCCACCAATGGCAGTCAGTACAGTAGATGTAACCACTCTTGCGTGCGTACAAAAAACTTATAAATAAAAAATGCAGATCTCCATACAGTTGATGAATCAAAATTCCTCTCATGATGAAACACACGTTTATCACGCTCCTTCTGATATTAGAGAAAACATTCTTGACTGCCCAAGCATATTGGAAGCGCCGGCCGATTTATCGCCATTCACGTTGTTATGTTCACTGGCGGTGCTTTACCAAGACACAAAAAGTCCATTAACTGATGCAATAGACCTGTACTAGTGACCCTCCTCGTACTGAACACGGTCTCGGAGCTTTTGTCTAAAACATTAAAAGACATCACTTTTTCTGCAAAAAATAATTAAAGATAACAGATCCCATAAAAAAAAAAAAATTGAAGACCAGAGAAATGGGATGACATCACCTACAATTTTTCTTCCTTCGTTTTTTTTTTGCCGCCATCTGGAGCATTTTGTGGTTGGCGTTTTTTCAAGTGAACCCTAGTTATATGAAATGAGACCATACCCACATTGCAAGATCTGTTGGTCCAACGATGAAGATAATGTATGTGTTAGCGTTATTTACAAATGTGTACACACCACTCATTGTTAGACTAACAAATCTTTTAGCAAAACGCTCCAGTCAATTTCAAGTAATATGAAACACTTAAAATAAAGAAAAACAGTAACTGTAAGATGCTCCAAATAGACAAGTCTCTAATCTTACAAAATCACAACCCATACATTGCAAGCTCATACGTAGCTGACAATGTGGATTCCACAACGGCGGTTTGTTCCGTCAAGACTGAGTTATTATTATTATGACAGAGGTCTAAGTTAGGGTTTCAAAAAGGGGTTTCGAAAGAGACGGCTGGGTCTTCTCTCTATGGGGGTTTCTGCTGAGATCCCTTCATCGGAGGGAGTTTCCTCTCTTTTTAAGGTTGTTTCCTCCATAGGCTTGCTCTTTCGTAGGAATGCTAATGGTAGGAGAAAGCGAGGATAGTGACGAAGATGGCGGGGATGATGAAGAAGAAGGCAAGTTCCGGTGTTTGAACGGGTTCATTTGATGGTTGTCTTGGTTCTGGGTAAAGATCCTAGAGATCTTCTACCCCAACCCCACTTTCCCCAAAATGAACGGCGTCGATCAAAGAAAGCTTGCTTCTCCATTTTTTGCTTTGCTACTTGTGGTTAAGATCCAACCTAGAGCTTAGATGGAGGCTACAACAATTACCTTTTTAGTGGTGGTGTTACCCCTCAGGACTCGCCATAGACCTTTTTGGGGGATCGTCCAAGAGGACTCCAAGCTTGATGTTAGCTATTGTCTTTTAGTTTCTTGTGTGTTTAGTTTGAAGGTGCAAGTTGCTATTGGTGTTGTAGTCTTGTCTTATTTGCAACAGTTTTTTGTTCGGGGTTGTGCCGAAGGTCTAGGCACAACCTCATTCGCCGTCTGGTTTCCAAAGCCGATTTGTCCCCCTTTTGAGGGATTATCAATCTGCCTAGTTGCGGATCCATCTTTAAGCTTCCCGTCTTCCGTTAGGAGTTATGGCTTCGTCCATTCACCTAAGTTCTGTTATGAAAACTGTTGCAAGTAAGCATTGGAGTATGGCATCCATGGTGCTTTCTTTTTTCATCAGTTATGGTAATCTTTTGAATGTTTTTCAATTTAGTTGGGTTGTAATTGATCTGGATGTATTTGTCATTCACATTAATGAAATCGATTGGAGTAGCTTCCTATAATAAAAAAATTAAAAAAAAGGGTGACGATGTGTAAGTTTATATTAACTCCTTTCTATTCGCTTAATCTCTAGCCGTGGCAATCATTAACACAAACAAAATCAATCTAAACCTTGGATGTGCTCCATTTGAAATGTGTGGACGTAGTTGTCGTTGTCAATATACAACCCAAAAGAATCTTTAAACGTGTTCCATCGGGCGTAGCCGCCCCTTTCTACCTCACCTACCTTCGGCTTCAATAATGAGAATCCAGCGTGATTTTCAATCAGATCGGGACTCCAGTGTCCGACCAAAAGGATTAAAAGAAAAAGAAGATGACTCAAGTACTGTGTGAAGCTCCAATGTGGTCCAACTGGACTCAAAAAAGGGGGTGTTCCATGGAAAGGACTAGAATTATTACCAAAAATAATAAAAAATAGAAAAGGAAAGAAAGGTCTGATCGTTTGATTCGATGATCGCGCAATCAATAAAAAGACAAAAAAGGAAAAAGAAAAATTAATTTAAACACGCATGACCATACTTGACATCTCTTGCCACGTGAATCACGTGGAGTCCAACGATTACCGTATCGCCTATAGGAAACTACTCGATGCATGTCAGGTCATCATTCCTAATATAGTATTCATCTGCCATATCTCTCTTTGGATCCTTATAAAATTTACCTCAAATTTATGAAATGATCACTAAGTGAAGATATTGAATTTATTATTTTTCGATCATTTTACGCTTGTATAATTTCTAACTGTGCAAAAACGAAACTTTATATTATTTATGCCACCCTTACATGATGGATTCAAGGGAGGTTTGTGTAATTTAGAAGAATTTAGTTTGAGTCGGCTGGTTTATTATGACACAAACGTACAGTCATGCGACGCCCAGCTCACCTCTTTCAGGCGTTCCCATTCTAACGGTTGATACACAACCACGCTCCCCTTGTGCGAGGACGCTTATTTGTCGTGTCTCCGACCGGCACGGTCATGGGTTTGTCGTTGCGTTTTAATTTCAAAATAAGTGTATCCACATTACGAACTCCAACTGCGTCGCAACCGTAAACTCACTGTATCCGATGTCTTCTACGCAAACTCCAAGTTACTCCATCTTTCTTCGTTTCACCGTTGGATCGAGACTAGATGATGAAGCTTGCGGGTTAGTATTTAGGTGTCATTTGGTAAGGCTTCTGGTTTTTAGATTGTAGATTATAATTTAGATTCTGAAGATCTAAATACTAATAAATCCTGTTTGGATGCTATAAATTTTAGAATTTGATTTTGCTACCTAAAATCTTGAATGCTGCGGGGTGACTTAAAAAGGGGGTGCGCAGTTTAACCGCATCACACGGTGAGTGCAATTTAGGCGTACAACGCTTTCGGGGCGGAGCCATGAGGCTTTTACGTGACGTCTATAAATTCGAACGCGCGTCGTCTGCCCGTGAAGCTCTCAAGTTCCGTTGTAGCCTTGTCACGAGACGTTAAGCGAGGAACAAAAGCCACCGACGCGGCAGACGAGGGGAGAGAGAGAGAGAGAGAGAGAGGAACGGAGAGGGAGAGAAAAGCAAACGATCGATCACTTCAGTCTTCTCCGTCTCTTAATCTCGTTGTTTCATCCTTTCGAGTTTCGAAGATGGTCGATCATAATACATTGGGAGTAATCGTTGCTTCTCTTTTAGGATTTCTTCTGTTGTACGTTGGGTGGGGGAAGAGGAAGGACGGAACTTCAACTGTTACCCGAAATGATAGCGTGAAAGTCTCTGCTAATGGAGAATGCACAGCAGAGGACAGAGGTGGTACCGATATTATCATTGTCGGGGCCGGCGTTGCCGGTGCTGCTTTAGCTCATACTCTTGGCAAGGTATTTCTTCGTTTCATTTTTTATTTATTTTTTTTGCTGTAAGTGACTACGGTGGAATCGGGGTTATTGGTGTTCGATGATATGTTGTCCAGGTTTAAAGTGCATGAAATGTTACGATTTTGTTTCAAATTAAAGGCTCATTACGACAGAATTAGAGGTGATTTGAGACATGTCTTGTCGCCTGAAGGATCTTTCAGAGGCTTCTGTATAGATTACAACGTCTTTATGTTTCTGAAAGTTAGCTAGTTAACTAAATTTGCAGGGTTCTCTTATTACTAGTAAGAGGTTTTGATAGTTTGTGTGTCCCAGCGTTTGTTTTAGCTGGATCGGAGTTCTTAGAGTCGCGTTTTTTTGTGGACATTTCTTGAGCATACAAGTATCAGGGACTCGGACTCAATCTTTTGACATGGTGTTTGCTATAACTCCATTTTCTTTGCAGAATAAATATTCTGCATTACCAAATTAATCGGATCTTACAGTTGGAAGTAGAAACTTTCACTAAAACTCATCTTCTTCATTAAAGTTATGGTGGCCATATTTTAGCATATTTCACTTGCTTGTTCCTTTAAGTATATGGTTTTATACAGTCTTACCCCAGTTTCTGTGTGCTCTGCCAGAAGTATCAGAAAATCAGAAGAACAAATTTTATTGAAATCCAATGTTTCCTTATTAGAGAATATCGGGTGTTATTTTCCAGAGTTTTGATCCTTTTGTAAAATGCCTTTATTTTGGATTGAATAAATCACCCAAGAGGTTAAAATCTTGGAAAAAATTTCCTTTCCGTATTTACTCCTGCAGAAAAAAAACAGAGCCTGAGGTTAGCATTTGTCATCTTCGGTCTTTTTCAACTTCTTGTGTGTTTATGTATTAATGAATTCCAACTGCATATTCTGTTTTGCAGTTGATTACTATTAACAAAACATCATTTACAAGAATTGTTTAGTTTTTGACAGGCATCTCTCTTTGAAGAGGTATTTTGCAACCTCTACTTTTGGGGGAGAAATCTGTAGCCCACATCTCGATCTGTTCATTTCTCTCCCTCATAAATCATTTTTTAGAAATTATTTTATGAATCAAAAGTATGATTCAAGAAAAAACAGGTTGTTGCAGGTGAAGGTTGATTTTTTAATGTATAAACTTTTTATTTATATAACGTGTACCCTAGGTATGGCCCTTTGGACCCACCTCACGGGAGTAAACCCTGGATACATGAACCCACCTGCAAGGCCAAAATTGTATTAAGGTGCTGAAAACGTGACCCACGTGTAGTCTTCTAAAAAATAACATGGCCATTCACAGTTTACACACGTACACACACGTGCGCGTCCATTCTATATCTCTCTCTCTGTCTAGATTATCATAATAGATTCAGCAAATATTTTACTCGATGGGCTAATTTGAAAAAAAGCATAACCTGATGTAGGTGCTGCCAGAGTTTGTTTAATGAAATCACGAATTATCAATTTGCTGATGTTGTTGACTGCAGCTACGATGATGAAACAATTGATCAGGGCATTGATTGTATTTATTAACCTACTAAATGTTCAGTGACACCAAGGATTCTAGATATGGAGCCCCCGTTGTTTTCTGAATGTTCAGCTGGTTGCCAACAATGTTTTTGGTTATGAAATCATAATTATATATTCATATCTAGCATCCTTGATGTCACTAATTATCTAGTATTTTTGCATGGATTTGTTTCTGGAGAATAATTGAATTCTTGTTCAAGTTCTTTACATCTGGTACATAGGAAGCAATAATTATATGAAGACTGGATGACTTAGAGGATCAAAGCTACATGAATTTAGGTTGGCGTGGTTCAATGTGGGAATTAGATTAGATCTGGTTTTGTTTTCACAGATGCTGGTGTTTGGAACTTTTCTTTTGATTCTAGGAAATTCATGTGGCCTTTTATTGCTCCAAAGGAATGATTCAAAAAAGTTGGTAGGGACAAAACCACAACTTCTGTCTGTCACTAGTATGCTTTCAGTTGCATCAATGTTTTTGCTGCATCTTATTTGTTAAATGGGCCAGCATTATATCTTTGCTTAATCTTAATCTCTGATACTGACTGTAGGATGGACGTCGAGTGCATGTGATTGAAAGGGACTTGACGGAGCCTGACAGAATTGTTGGTGAACTGCTACAGCCGGGGGGCTACCTGAAGCTGATTGAGTTGGGCCTTGAGGGTAGGCATGAAAGTTAACATTTTCATTACAATTTAAAATCTTATTTTTGAAGCTGGTTAATGTAAAGTTTTGTTATTCTACAGATTTGTTGGCATTTAAGTGAATGAATCTTTATTGCTCATGGTGGTCTCTAGTAATAAGATATTGGTTGTAACTTGTAAAATATGTATATTCGGATTGCAGATTGTGTCAGCGAGATTGACGCTCAACGAGTGCTTGGATATGCTCTGTTCAAGGATGGGAAAAATACTAGACTATCATATCCCTTGGAAAAATTTCATTCAGATGTCTCTGGTAGGAGCTTTCATAATGGTCGCTTCATACAAAGGATGCGGGAGAAAGCAGCATCTCTTCCGAAGTATTCCTTCCCTTTCTATCTACTCATAGATTTGGATCTAGTTTTGAATTACTCAGTTTTCCTAATTCAAGGATATTTTATTACATTTCTAACAGATTTCTGATATAAAATTCCACAAGCCATTTTTTCTAAAGCTTGACACATAAAATTCTGTGCTGACCTTGAATTTTCCAAGTTTTTTGTAATTTTTGGGCGTGAAAAGCTTATTTGTCAACTCAGGATACCACAATACTAGTTGTTGGATAGATATGTAACAAAATAAGGATCATTCTGTACTCTTCAATGATGAAAGTCCAATAAAATTTACTTTTTAACTAAGAGTAGAGTATGTCATTGCTTGTGTTAATTGCATTGCCTTATCTAGTTATTACTCCTACCTGGGTCATTCTATGTCATGATTGTCTTGTTTTCAGCCTTTGAAGTACGTTATTTAGTTAAGTTTCTTTTTATTTTTTATATTTTTACATCTGCTCTTCATTTTCTTTTCATTAGTGTGCGACTGGAACAAGGAACGGTGACATCCTTACTTGAAGAAAATGGGACAATTAAGGGCGTACAATACAAAACTAAGAGTGGTGAGGAATTTCAAACACATGCACCTCTCACAATTGTGTGTGATGGTTGTTTTTCAAATTTGCGCCGCTCTCTCTGCAACCCTAAGGTGAATACGTCATCTCAGTTCAGGCAAACAGCAGCTCTTTCTCTCTCTCTCTCTAAATTTGATTTTGCTTCCCTACTAATGGCCCAAAGTAAATGAAAGTTAACATGGAAGTTTGGCTTTGCTATTGAGTTATTAATTTTCACATGTATGCCATCTCATTATTCTTTTCATTTAGAGACATGACATTCCATTTTTTGCAGGTAGATGTGCCCTCATGTTTTGTTGGCCTGGTCTTAGAGAACTGTCAACTTCCATTTGCAAATCATGGGCATGTTATTTTGGGAGACCCTTCACCCATCTTGTTTTATCCCATCAGTAGCACAGAGATTCGCTGTTTGGTTGATGTACCTGGGCAGAAGGTGCCATCTATTTCTAATGGTGAGATGGCCCATTATTTGAAGACCGTGGTGGCTCCCCAGGTATCTGAGAATTGTGCTTCCCCTGTTCATGTCTTCATTTTTCTAATTTGGTACCTTGGACTAATCCAGGGATGTATCTCTCTCAGGTTCCCCCTGAATTGTATGATGCCTTCATAGCTGCAATCGATAAAGGAAACATAAGAACAATGCCAAATAGAAGCATGCCAGCTGATCCTTACCCCACTCCTGGGGCCTTATTAATGGGAGATGCATTCAACATGCGTCACCCATTAACTGGTGGAGGAATGACAGTGGCACTTTCGGATATTGTTGTGCTACGAGATCTTCTTAGGCCTTTGCATGATCTGAATGATGCCTCTTTACTGTGCAAATATCTTGAGTCATTTTATACTTTGCGTAAGGTGAGCTATAATTTCGCTGTTTTTATTTCAAGCTGGCAAAGCTAATTGATGAAGCACAAATCGGACTAGTATTAAGATGTAAAATGCTTCAGAAGTGTGGTCTCAAGAAAAGAAAATTATAGGTTATGGAAAGATAACAAGGGATGGTTGACAGAATTACAAATTGCATGTCCTTAAAGGTATCAAATCCAGAAATAAAAAGTGGAAAAAGAGTGTATTATTAGATGATCCTGATAATTTGTTTCGTTTTGATGGCCAATAATTCAAAATGTGTTATGTGATTACCAAATTGAAATTTTGAGGCTTAATAAAAAATTTTCTCCTTCGTGGGATGTAGCTCAGCTGCTCAAATATTATATGGCATACTCATTGAGGATCTTTAACATGTATGTTTTCTCTTGCAGCCGGTGGCATCGACGATAAATACCTTGGCAGGTGCCCTGTATAAGGTGTTCTGTGCTTCACCTGATCAAGCAAGGAAGGAAATGCGCCAAGCATGTTTTGATTACCTAAGCCTTGGTGGTGTTTTTTCAACAGGGCCAGTGGCTCTACTCTCTGGTCTAAACCCTCGCCCATTGAGCTTGGTTCTCCATTTCTTTTCTGTGGCTGTATATGGTGTTGGTCGTTTATTAATACCATTTCCGTCACCCAAACGCCTGTGGCTCGGAGCTAGATTGATTACGGTACGTATCTACATTTTCTTGGGTTGTTCTGCGCTTTAAACCATTCCTTTTAATTGATGATGCTCATACTTTTACTATTTATAAGAAGAGAAAAATAAGTCAAACAAGAATGTAATATTCGTCTATCTAGTTTTTTTGTCTCATTCATTTGTCCTGATTTCTGGTTATATGAATTGTATATATAATATGATCCATGGTGATTTTTCCTTTCTATTTTTTTCATACTGCCCATGAATTTATAAGTGAAAAAAAGGGATCATTTGAATCTTACTATATGAGTTTCTCAATTTCAGAGTGCATCGGGTATCATTTTCCCAATCATAATGGCAGAAGGGGTTAGGCAGATGTTCTTCCCTGCAACTATTCCAGCTTATCACAGAGCTCTGCATGTTAAATGAGACACAAAATGGTGCAACGAAATACGGGTGGCTGCATCCATATCGCTGTCTAGACAACCTTAGTTCTAAGAGCAACTGTGTGCCCTACCCTTTGAAATAAGGGAAGGGTGCATACTTCCACCAAGAATGGATTTTGTAGCAATATGTTTACTCGTTTAGATTGCTAAGAGTGGTTCTTCAATTGTATGAATAAGATTTCTATGCTGAACTTAAGTATAGCAATCTCCAAATTTGGACATTCATCTTGGATGAAAAACTTCCCATTCTTTATGTTCGTTTAATGGTAATGATCATCTCATTAACCTCCCTTCCCTTACTCGAAGTATGGAGGATGCCTTCTGATGCGGCTAAATCATTCAATTAGAGGTTAGCTGTCTCTTCAAGTGTGCTATGATCAAGATTTCTAACCTGATACTTGCAAGAAAAAGATGTTGTATCGTAGGGCTGCAACTTGGGTTGGTTAAAACCGAAACTGAACCGGTTCAATCTGATTTTGGGTCGGTTTGGTTTGGGTTATATAGTATTTGGGTATGTTTTGGTTTTAAAAATAGAGAACCGAATTTGTTTGGTTCGGTTTTGGGTTAATTGAACCAAATCGAAAACCAAACCAAAATTCCTAAGTGTAAAACGTAACCGAACCAAACCAAAATATAATAATATATATAAAATATACAATAGATAAAGTTGTAATAATAAAATATAAGTTATAAATTATAAGTTATAAAATAATGAATAAGATTATTATTTTATAAATCTTTGTAGTTAATTATTAAACGAATTCATGAGCTCAAAAGCGCAATCCAAAACAATTAACATATGATTTGAGATTCTAAGCCTTTTGCTTCATCTTATGTATGCATGTGAACTACTTAAGGGATTGAACCGCATGTAAGTGATAATCCTTTAAATTTGTTGTGTATTCTTTAAAATTTTTTTTTTGGGCAAAAGTGGGAATCTCTCTCTTGATAACAGGTTTTAAGTATGGGAAAATGACCCAAACCGAATCGAACCGAATTTTGCAATTTGATTTGATTTGGATTGGATTATGGGTTTTCTTTAAATAATTGGTCCGATTTTCGATTTGGGTATTTCGGTTTTGAGGTCAGTTCGGTTCGGTTTTAGGCTGACCATCAGTAACCTTAGTTTGATCTTGGGTTGAGACCAACCTGAACCAAATCGCACTGAGTTGCAACCCTAGTTGTATGTATTGAGGTTGAATGATGTAGATAGCTTGTTTTATTTGATACCCTGACCCTTGTACCGGCGATTTTAGTAGCTTTCTTTTTTTTTTTTTTTGGTAGTGAGTAGCTTGCTTTGTTAGCTGACAACTTCCCTTCCAATTTAATTAAAGTTTACTGTCATCAGGTTCTGGACGAATATACATTTGTCCATTAACTGTTGGTAGATGGAAACGATTTTTGCATCTCACCCTCAAAATGCACCTTTACCTTCAATATCCAGCTTCTGTCAGCTAACACCAATCCAACTGTACCCAGGCTGCTTCATCATCCCATTTCTCCTCATCAGGTTCCTAGCATTAGCTGCTTCTTCCCATTGCCCAGCACACGCATTAATGTTTGACAGAAGCACATAAACGGCTGGATTATTTGGTTCAGTTTCAAGAAGAAAACTAGCTGCAATTCTTCCTAGCCTTACATTACCATAAGCTGCACAAGCACTAAGCAGTGCCCACCAAATGGTAGAATCTGCTTGGAAAGGCATAGCATTTATTAATTGTTCTGCCTCATCTAGATGTCCGGCTCGACCTAGAAGATCGATGATGCACGAATAGTGATCTATTCCAGGCTCGATACCATACTCATTCACCATGGAAGAAAAAACCCGACGGCCATCTTCAAGCAAACCTGCATGACTGCAGGCAGAAAGAAGTGCAGTGAAGGTGGCCTCATCTGGTTCGACACTGCCCGATTCTTGCATTTCCTTGAAACACTGAATAGCATCCTCTCCTTTTCCATGCTGTGCATGGGCAGCAATCATGGCATTCCAAGAAACTGTATCTCTATCCTTCATGCCCCTGAAGACTTTAGAAGACCAATCTAAATTCCCACAATTTGCATACATTGCAATGAGGGTATTTCCCAAGGATATCTGTGAAATGAATCTAGATCTAAAAATATAGCCATGAACCTGCTTCCCATGTTTCAATGCCAATATGTTGGAACAGATACTCAAAACAATGCTGAGGGTATACATGTTTGGCCTGATTTCTGCCATCAGCAACTCAGAGAATAGTTCTAAGCCCTGCATTGGGACCCCATTAAAAAGGGCCCCCGAAATAATTGTATTCCAGGATATCAAATTTCTACTAGGCATCTCAGAAAAGATTTGATAAGCATGTTTCATGCTAACATGCTTATATAATGCAGAAACGAGTGCATTGAAAACTTGGATATTCAAGATGAGGCCATTTTTAGCTACCAGCGCTTGAATCATCTCAATAACCCCTAAGAACTCTGAGCATGCTAAAAGACTTCCGACCGTGAAATCGTCTGGTTTGATCTCTGTGTACTGCATTTGTCTATAAACCAGTATTGCTGATTCATACTTGATCTCTTGAGCATAACTTGTAATCATGGAATTCCAAGAGACAATATCCTTCTCTTTCATTCTATCAAAAACAATGCACGCTGAAGCCAAATCCCCACTACTAGAATACATGGTTATTGCCGCATTGGACACAGAGGTGCAAGCATCAAAACCTATCTTCAAAGCTTGGGCATGTACTTGACGGCCAAGTCCCAGTAATCTCACAGATGAACAAGAGCTCAGAACACTCACAAAAGTTAATTCAGTGGGCCTAAGACCAGACTCTTGCATAACCCAGAACATTGTCAAAGCCTCGACATCCCTTCCATTGCTTTCTAATCCTTCTATCATTGCATTAAAAGTAATCTGATCACGCATTGTCGCCTTGGCCTCTTCAAAGACCTCGTACGCATCCTCGACAATCTCACAATTGAAATACATCATAAGCAGAGCATTCACAACAGAAGTCTTAACGAGAAACCCAGTTCTGATGATCAACGAATGCACCTGCTGCCCCAATTTCAACGACTCCCGTGAGCAACACAAGCTCAAAACACTGGCAAAAGTGTAATTGTCATGCCTGAAACCCGATCGATGCATTTCTTGAAACATATCTAAAGCAATCACCCGATGCCCATTCTCCACACAGCCCGTGATTATCGCATTCCATGCCGCAACCTTCCTCTGAGGCATTTCATCAAACAGGTGGCAAGCATGCTCAATTTTCCCCGACTTTGTATACGCCGACAACAAAGTTGTCCACGAATACACATCTGGGGCGGCAATTTCGTCGAACAACTTGTTTACAGAAATTAAGTCTTCATATTTTGCATATACAGAAAGAAGAGAGTTACTGACGTGGGAATATGCTTTGAAGCCCCAGCGGATGGTGCAGCCGTGGATTTGATTTCCTGTGAAGGTGTCACGGAGGTTGGCGCAGGCCGTTAAGGAGCTGGAGAGGGTGTAATGGTCAGGCTTGAGGTGATGGGATGAGTGAATTTGGTCGAACAGTTGGAGGGCTTCTTTGTTTTGGTGCGAACGAGTGAGCTTCGTGAGTTGGCAGTTCAGGCTTACGATCTTCTCCGGAAAAGGAAACAACTTCATAATCAATCGTGACCGTTCACAATTTCCATTTGTTCTTAATCTATGGTCACGTGATATTACTGGAATGCCCTTGAGGTGACCTAATCAACCCTAATCTTTCTTGAGAATGCCAAAAGGGTTCCTCGTGCTCCACTTTCCCTTTCTCTCCTCTACACAGCGATTTTCTTCTATGGTTTGTCCCTCTCATGGCTACGACCACCATGCTTTCCTGTGATTGCAGATTCCCATGGAATTTCATGATTTGATTCTTTCTGCGATTCGGTCTGTATCGTTCCAGTGCCGAAGAAAATAAGATTCGATCTAGAATCTATTTGGATGAATTTCGAGGTCAGTTTGTGTGCTTTTTGGAGGATATAGGAGAGTTGATCTGGAGCGTCTCTCTCCATTTTGAGTCTGGTTTAATATGTAAAAACCTCTCTCTCTCATCCTTGTCTATCACACCTATTATTTAATCTTGGTTTTTATTTTAGGTTAATTCAGTTGAATATTATTGTTACTGAAAAACAGCACCTACCTTCTTTTTCTGTTTATGTAATTGCTTTATGTATTTAATTTTTTTGGTTTTTCCCAAAATGTTAATAATTAAGTAGATCATGCTTAGATTTTTGTTTCCTGTATTTCTGTTCTTGCATATCTTCTGAAAAATTTCGTTTTCGTTCCTTACATGTCCGCCCTCCCCCCCACAACCAAACCCAAAAAAAAAAAAAAACACAAGGCTTTAATTTTCCCAGTTACCTAACTCGACTTAACCAACATTATTGTTGTGATCCAGGAAGAATGGGAATTTAAGAATCTGTTTTATGAAGGAATAAAAAACAATTTTGGCTGTTATAAGGTATAAATGGTAAATAGTAACTACAATTATAATAATTGAGGAAGAGTGATCCTAATATAATTATGAATTTTCTCTGTAGTCATGAACATATTTCTCTATTCCTCTATTAACCAGTGATCTAGTGAACTAGAAAAGTTATGCCCATGCCCATGAAACTTACAACAAATAATCAAGCAACCAATGTGCTGAATTTTTTTAATTACCAAATTTGTCCACGGAACATGCTCATGACATCTATTTTACAGAATTTGCTTAAAACTTTCTGGACCTGGAAACAACTACATTAAGTTTATTTATGACATTAAATATCTAGGTTGTAATCAGTTATAATCATAGAGTACCTGCTTGCTCTTTTGACTTATTCTGGATGTATGCTATTTCTTGATCATCAAAAGATCCATAAGTTGACATTGGGCACACATTTATGTCATATATCTATTAGTGTAAACTTACCTAAGGCATGGTCCTTACGAAGAGTGTCAAGTCCCCTGCTTTTTTTGTCGTGTAGCTGGGACGAAGGCTTCTGGCCATGGCTGAGAAGACCTGCTCATTATCGTATGCATAAATAAGTGTTTTCACAAAGATATGCGCTCATGTATATGTACTGTTTGTATGCATGCTTATTTGTCAATAGTTTCCCATAAAAAGCCATTATATGCATAATTGGTTAGTCAATGGTTGAACATGAGTTTGGTATTTGGATAGATGGTACTTTACTGTTTTGTTATCCCCAAAAAGAGGAGGAATACATTGCTAACTTTTTAGTGCATTCCCTTGCAGCACCTTACATGTATTGCCAGTCATCTTATTCCTTGAGAAGTCTGAATACTGCATTTATACATAGATTTGGTGAGTTTATGCAGTATATTCATACATACAAGAGGCAAATAGCTAGAGTTCTTTATCATAGTGTTAAGGAAGTGGTGCAGTAAACTTTTCTTGCAAATGGAAGATTACAACTTTGTAGTTGGTCAAGAGTTCTCGGATGTCAAAGCTTTCCGAAAGGCTATTAAAGAGGCAGCAATTGCACAACACTTTGAGCTTCGAATAATAAAGAGTGACTTGATTCGCTATTTTGCCAAGTGTGCTACAGAAGGTTGTCCATGGCGTATCCGTGCAGTTAAGCTTCCTCATGTTCCAACATTTGCAATAAGAAGCCTTGAAGCAACACATACTTGTGGCAAAAATGCACAAAACAGACATCATCAAGCGTCTTTGGATTGGATTGTAAATTTTATAGAAGATCGCCTACGAGACAACGTGAATTATAAGCCCAAGGACATATTGCAAGATATCCAAAAACAGTATGGGATCACCATTCCGTACAAGCAAGCTTGGCGGGCGAAGGAACGAGGATTGGCAGCGATCTATGGTTCCTCTGAGGAAGGGTATTGCCTTCTTCCTTCATATTGTGAGGAAATAAAGAAAACAAATCCTGGAAGTATTGCACAGGTATTCACCACTGGGGCCGATAACCGCTTTCAACGGCTTTTTATCTCCTTTTATGCATCCATATATGGTTTTATCAATGGCTGCTTGCCTCTTATTGGGCTTGGGACAATTCAGCTGAAAAGCAAGTACCTTGGTACCCTACTTTCAGCTACATCTTTTGATGGTGATGACGGCTTGTTTCCACTTGCTTTTGGTGTGGTTGACGTGGAGAATGATGAGAGCTGGATGTGGTTTTTGTCAGAGTTGCATAAACTGCTTGAGGTGAACACAGACACTATACCTAAGCTTACTTTCTTATCAGATGGACAAAAAGGCATTGTTGATGCTGTAAAAAGGAAATTCCCTGGTTCCTCTCATGGGTTTTGTATGCGTCATTTGAGTGAAAGCATTGGCAAGGAGTTCAAGAACTCGAGGCTGGTCCATCTTCTCTGGAAGGCTGCATATTCGAGTACCTCCATTGGCTTTAAAGAAAGGATGGCAGAAATCGAAGAGGTTTCTGCTGAAGCTGCCAAGTGGATCCAACAAGTTTCACCTTCCCGTTGGGCTGTGGCCTATTTTGAGGGATCACGGTTTGGCCATCTTTCTTCAAATATTGAGGAGTTCAATAGATGGATTATTGAAGCACGAGAGCTCCCTATAATCCAGGTGATTGAGCGAATTCACAATAAACTGATGGATGAGTTTGATGAACGGCGCAGAAAGAGTTTTGAATGGACATCAGTACTTGCCCCATCTGCTGGGAATCGCATGTCGGAAGCAATCAATCGTGCATCTGGCTACCAAGTTCTCCGATCAGATGATGTAGAATTTGAGGTTATATGTGCTGAAAGATCTGACATCGTAAATATTGGGACCCATTCTTGCTCTTGCCGTGACTGGCAACTCTACGGCATACCATGCTCCCATGCTGTTGCAGCACTCATTTCATGCAGAAAAGATGTCTATGAGTTTACAGAAAAGTGTTTTACTGTTGCTAACTACCGTGAGACATATTCACAAGTCATACACCCTATCCCACAGAAAATTGAATGGAGTAAGGCAAGTAAGTCTCCTTCAGATGAGGACAACAGAATTGTTCAGCCACCCAAGTTTCGTCGTCCGCCAGGCCGACCTGAAAAGAAGCGCCTTTGTGTTGAGGACCTTAATCGTGAGAAGCATACTGTGCATTGTAGTCGGTGCAACCAAACCGGACACTATAAGACGACATGCAAAGCAGACATTATAAATAGCATAGAACAATTCTAGACAGCATAATTTTGTACCAATCACTTGTAATTTTCCTCAACCATTAGAGTTCTTATATTGCATCAACAAATGGTATTGTTTGTTGAAGAACATGCACTTATAATCAGTGCAAAATGGGAAATATTGTAAACTATGCTATCATATTTGGAATGTACCGTAGTAACTGGATTTAGTTGATTATGGTTATTATCTGATTAATGAATGAATGACTGTATAGAATGAAAACATCTTCTACCATCCAATGAAAGGTTCAGAAACTTGATTGTGGTTGGTCTCATCAGAATTAAGCTTTCCTAATATAACTTTATTTATGATTCTGTTCAATGCAGTTACTCACAAGCCTTTCCATTTGCAGGGCAAGAATCAACTCATTTCAGTTTCAATAGCTAAAAATGTGATTATGGAACATATCCCGTTGTTGGAACTCCTAAAGCATTCGGGTAAGGCGTGTCTCTTTTTCTTGCTTCGAGTATGATTCCAGTTTTTAGACTGTGAGGCTATGATTGAACATTTTTTTGTGTTTAATGGTTTTTTTTGCATGTCTTGTTTGAACTGTGAAGAATTGTAAGTGTAATATTCTCTGCATTCACTGCATCATAAGCAACTCTAGTTAAACTGATACAAACTTTGTGAATGATGCTGCATTCATCTCGGGTAAGGCTGGTAAATGGCCACTCCTTAAATAATGACCTAATGGCTGCATCATAATAGAAGCAGATCTAGTGTGTGCACCCATTCTTGAAAAGCAGGAAGAAATTACGGGGTTAAGACTGTTTCCAGCAAAATAGATTGGTTTCAAGACACTTCGTGAAATTATAATTCATAATCCAACCGTGAATCGCCTAAACTGATCTCTGGTTCTATTCTGTGGAGTTCAGCTTTTCTCGAGTTGTGTAGTTTGAAATCTACCAGAAGACTGGCACCTGATATCATTCGTTATCTTCCAAATTTGCTGATTTAGTAAATCCCAGGAAAGTTGTCGTTGCATCTGTTAGGTGACACCCATGGATTAAAACATAAAGATTTTTCTGGCAAGAAGAAATTTTTTATTAGTTTATACATAAAAGACAGCGAGAAAATTTCTCGAAAATATTGCAATCTTTATCCGTACTATAATGAAGTGAAATTACCACCGTGCTTATGGATAGGAGGAGATATTTTTGCGAACTGATGGCAAGTTATTTTATGAGAAATAAAATATATCCTAATTCCATTGACCCATTACACTCAAAACCCTCCATCTCATACTCTGTAAGAGTTTCCTCTCTTTTCATGGGCATCACCACATGTGCTGCATGCGAGCATGTCAAGAATACATTGAGTTTATCTTGTTCCCTTGTTGTGGAACAATATTACAAGGAACTATGTTACTCTTGTGTATTTCCACAACAAAGAAAATGTAAGTTGGGTTTACTTAGAAACCATGAACGTAATAAAATTTTGAATGAGCCTGGATGGAAATCTAAAGAACTAACATTTGGTTTTAAATAATTTTTCTTTCAATAGGTGGCTGGATAAGATGATAAAACAAAAAAAAAAAAAAAAAAAAGTGTAGTATTAAGTTTTTGTCTGTATTTAGCACATTTTGTGGTATTACTGAAAGCTTAATTGGTGTATCAATCTATTTTGATTATTCAATTTTCAAGTTGAAAATTTGCATGGCATCCTATTATTGTTGTGAGTTGTATATCTATCTTGAGACACAAGAGTTCACAACTATTGTGGGTATTGAATTCTTATGAGTAACATTTTTACAGGTCTGCTGCTGCTGCTTCTTAAAACATTAATTTACTTTAGCAAGATCCAGTTTACAATACAGATTAAGCAATAGATAGTTGCTAATTAATGCTGTGATATATGTACCTGTTAAATTCGATGTTCCTTTCAAGTAGAAAGTGTTTCCCGTGCCATCGTTATGAAAATCAAGTTCCCTAAGAAGCTCCAAAGACTGAAGAAAAAAAAAAATTCCCATAAGAAGCTTGGGTGTCTGATAGCTGCAATGCATTTCACCTGACTGGTTGGTCTTATGATCTTCAGTGCTTAGATTCCTTAGATTGGGACTCTTCCTACACATCTCCGAGGTTCAGAGTAAGTAATGTTTCCATGAAGTCTGTTTAAAATCCCTTGGCCGAGTTGTATCCAAGTAATTGCCTTTATTTCACTGATTTACATTATATTGTGTATTTTTTCACCAATTTATATTGGCGTTTCCATTTCTTTCATATTGCTTAGAAGATTTACTGGTCAGAATATTAGATTTTGATGATAAAAGTCGAGCTTCTAGCTGCAGTCATATGCAGGTTAATGCAAGGATGATTAACCTTTATAACTTGCTTCATGGCCTTTGTTCAGTGTTTGAAATGAGGTGTCAAGCTTGCAGCTGCAGTCATATGCAGGTTGATGTAAGAGTGATTAGCCTTTATAACTTGCCTCATGGCCCTGCTCAGTGTTCATATGGGGTTTCAAAAGATTGTAGACAAATTCTAGATGTAATCTTACTATGCAGTGGCTAGTGCATATATTGAACAAAAAAGCAAGGACGCAAACAGGAAGGTTGATGGATGGGGAGACCCACAGGTGAACTTGCACACTTCGGTAGCGCTTTGTAAAAATTGCTCACCAACAAATTTTGTTTTCTTACTCCGGATGCATTTTGATAGTAGCTGATGAGTGAAATTTAGGATAAGAATTTCATGTTCTTAATCCTTCCTCTCAGGGGACTATTTTATGTTGTTGATTCTTCCTGTGGGAGTACATTAACCATCAAAAAGGGGAGAGTATGATGGCGCTCCAGATGAGTCGGAATGCTGGAATTCAAAATTTTCTGGAGGTTTGTATAATCTTCGGTTAATGTTACGATGTTAAAGATTGAAGGGCTTATTCAGAAGAATTTTCATGGGTTGCAATTGCATGATCAATTGATAGGGTAGGCTGCAAAGTCGACTGTGAAATGTTATGATATTAGAGATTAAAAGACGACCAAATTAGTTTGCAGAGCTTCTTCTGTGGCTTTTGAACGTTTGGGCCAATTATAACAAATAAGAAATGGTGTTTCTCCTGGTATCTGTCACCATGCACTTTCAACAGGTAGTCGTCAAATTCAGAAAATCTACACAAACAAGATGCAGAGACTTTCCTCTAAAACAATTTGTCTCTGCAACAAATACCGTCAGGGGCTTTCATCAAAGTCTAATCTTCCTTTCTTTCTCAGATATGGCTCCATGCCCAAAGCTGGAGATCTCTTACCCTTGTTAGAATCATCAACATCCAAATTCTTTTTTTCTTCTCTTCAAAATCGTTTTAACCCTAACGAGAAGGAATACAATGACGACGGAACAGTGGGAAGCCGAAGAGTTTCCACCGATGGGTTCGGATTCGTTTGCCTCGAAAATAAACCGGATATCTGCACCCATCAGCGGAGCTCCGATGAGTATGTTGCGGATGTCGAAAAGGTTTACAGAATTCTGAGGAAATTTCACTCTAGGGTTCCGAAACTAGAACTCGCTTTTCAAGAATCGGGTATCGTTGCGACCTCGGGATTGGTCGAACGCGTCTTGAATCGGTGTGGGGATGCCGGAAACCTTGGATACAGATTCTTCTGCTGGGCATCGAAGCAACCGGGTTACAGACACAGCTATGAAGTGTACAAATCCATGATCAAAATCTTGGGGAAGATGAGGCAATTCGGTGCAGTTTGGGCTCTACTTGAAGAAATGAGGAAACAGAATCCCCAACTCATCACTCCGGATGTCTTCGTTGTGTTGATGAGAAGGTTCGCCTCTGCCAGGATGGTCCAGAAGGCGATTGAAGTCCTGGATGAGATGCCCAAGTATGGGTGTGAACCGGACGAGCACTCCTTCGGGTGCTTGTTGGACGCTCTCTGCAAGAATGGGAGTGTCAAAGAAGCAGCTTCCCTGTTTGAGGAAATGCGAATCCGATTTACGCCAAATATCAAGCACTTCACTTCCTTACTGTATGGTTGGTGCAGAGAAGGGAAGCTTATGGAGGCCAAACACGTCCTGGTTCAGATGAGGGAAGCAGATTTGGAGCCGGACATTGTTGTTTATAACAATCTTCTCAGTGGGTATGCAGTGGCAGGGAAACTGGCCGATGCATTTGACCTCCTGCAGGAGATGAAAAGGAAGGGCTGCAACCCAAATGCGGCGTCATACACAATTGTGATTCAGGCACATTGTTCCAAGGAGAAGATGGAGGAGGCAATGCGGGTTCTTGTCGAGATGCGGCGGAGTGGCTGCATTGCAGATGTTGTGACCTACACTACTTTAATAAGTGGATTCTGCAAGTGGGGAAAGATTGACCAGGGTTATGAGCTTCTGGACAGTATGATCCAACAAGGCTGCACACCAAACCAGATGACTTACTTCCATATCTTGGTTGCTCATGAGAGGAAGGAAGAGCTGGAAGAGTGTTTGGAGCTTGTGGAGGAGATGAAAAAGATTGGATGCATTCCTGATCTCAACATCTACAACACAGTGATCCGCTTGGCATGTAAATTGGGAGAGCTGAAAGAAGGGGTTCAAGCTTGGAATGACACGGAAGCCAATGGTCTTAGTCCAGGACTTGACACCTTTACAATCATGATCCACGGTTTTCTTGGGCAAGGCTGTCTGGTTGAAGCTTGTGGGTACTTCAAAGACATGGTTGGGAGGGGCCTTCTGTCTGCACCTCAGTATGGGACACTGAAGGAACTCCTAAATGCTTTGTTAAGAGCAGAGAAGCTTGAAATGGCTAAAGATGTTTGGAGCTCCATTACGAGTAAAGGATGTGAGATTAATGTTTATGCATGGACGATTTGGATTCATGCATTGTTCTCAAAGGGGCACGTCAAGGAAGCTTGTTCTTACTGTTTGGACATGCTGGATGCTGGTGTCATGCCACAGCCGGATACCTTTGCAAAGCTCATGAGAGGCCTTAGGAAACTGTATAACAGACAGATTGCAGCAGAGATTACAGAGAAGGTGAGGAAGATGGCTGCAGAAAGAAATACGACATTCAAGATGTATAAGCGACGAGGTGAGAGAGACTTGAAAGAAAAGGCCAAGGCAAAAAAGGATGGAAGAAAGAGAAGGGCTCGTCGACGAAGTTGGGGTCGGGGTCGCCAGCAGCATAACATTTTATGATTTGAATGGGATATAAGTTAATAAAGTTGGTTGACATTCGTCCATGAGAAGTCACAAGCTGTCTGTAACATTTGGCATCTATAGAGCAAACCCCATTTGCCGAAATTTGACCAGGAGAACGGAAAGGCTCGAAAACTCTTCCAATAATCGCCATTCATGGATTGTATGTTCATGTGCCTGCGCTCGTGTTCATGTGCGGCCAGAGAGAGAGAGAGAGAGAGAGAGAGAGAGAGAGAGAGAGAGAGAGAGAGAGAGAGAGAGAGTGTTCATATTTATTGATATTATGTTTTTACCCTTGAAGAATCTTCAGATTTTAGCAAAATTATGTTACAAGGAATAGGTATCAAGGAAAAAATTTAGTGGTACAGTAACAGCCCTCTCTATGATGTCTGATGTATACTCGAAATTGCCATTGATCCATTGACAAAGACCCGCCGTTCAACACTGCAACGCTCAATTCCACATTCAAATGATCTTCCTAAAAATTTGCTGTATGACTCATCAACCAATGAGAACATATTCTTCCATGGCCCTGTAGAATTTCATGGCTGCAATCTTTGTGCCACATCCTTCTGGGTAGTCTTTTGAGTTTGTATAGCCACGACAGCTTCCATTGTATCATGTTTTCTTATTTTTCCTTTCTAGTTTTATAGCCTCATAAGACATCAAAACCTCTTTAAACTTTTCCTCGGCAGTCTCTGCAAAAAAAAACAAAAAAAGAGAAAAAAACACAACAATCTTTTAGTTCCAATCATTTAATTCTGCAAGTGGAAAAAGGCTGGATGGTAATGATAAATTCTCACCTTTATTATCCTGGTTTTGATCCGGGTGGAGTTCCTTTGCCTTTTCCCTAAAAGCTGTCTGCAGAAGCACAAAATAAAAATGTTATTGCCAACGAACATGTCACAAGGAAGCCAAAACCCAAAGTATAAAACACTAGTATAGCCTCCAGTCGCATCCTTCTCATTTAAGTGTCCCTTTTTAATCTTACTGAACTCATTTTTGCTGAAGCTACTATAATCATAACCCAGAGAGGGATATATTTCAAATCCATACTCCATTCTAAAGTTTGTAATATACTTAAAATTGCATTTTTTTTCTTGAAATTCACTGTTTATTTTAATTGCCACCGAGTTACCTGCCTCCATCCATACAAAAACAAATAAGCAATGTGGCACCTCCAAAAATCAAAGCTCCCTCTCTCTGTTAGCTTTTCAATTAAAGATCAGCACCTTTGATGTGCTTCAGAGGAAATGTAGGGTTTTATCTCTTATTTTTCTATGGCATGCAATGAAATAGTGAGTTGCAATTTTATTTATTTATTCAGGAAGCTGTTACAATCCTAAATGCTAAAAGCTTAACCAAAGAAGTCTTGACAAGTCCTGGGACTTTTGGAAAAATGATTGGGCACATAACCAATGGTAAAAGCAATCACCACGTCCCAGGTTTGAGCCATGGAGAAGGTGACCTATAATCTAGATTAAATATTTTTGCTTGGTATTATGAAAAGGTATGGTGCTAACTACTAAATCACTGAACACTGATAGGTGAGTGGAATTGTCAAGAGAGAAAGGGCTATTATCGAATCAGTGTTAATAGAGTGGACCGCCGTGGATGTTGGCTACGGAATCGTGGTGAAATGTTACGATCCTTAAAGTGCATAACCAAAGAAATCTCAATGAGTCTTAGGGCTTTTGGAAAAATGGTTATGCACACAATAGAAGCTTATTCCATATTAAATATTGTGTTATCAATCTTGCCCAGGTCTTTTGGTCACTTCCCTGTAAGGTCGCCGACACATTCAGGTTTTGGTATTCAATCATTGAGGCAAGAGATATACTACAGAATGAAATGGACTTCGCCATGCTTGGGAAACCATAAGGGAAAAAAATATGATAATTTTGCCATATAAAAGTGTGAATGTGCTTGTATAGTGGGCAAACATTTGGATTGCCACTTCAGAGTTCCTTTGCTGCCCTCTTAGTGACACTTTCAGTGACTGGAAGATAGATTCTCATATCACCATTCCCAAAATGTCCTCAACTGTATGACCAAATCAAAACTTCTCCCAAATATTTTTTCTTATCTTTTTTGGGCTGAAATTTAAAACCTTAAAAACTCTTACCAACTTGTTTCAGTTCAGTCAATGAAATAATTTTCTTTTTTAACTATAAGAGGTGCTTATTTATCAATTATAGTTGGGCACCCAAATGACTACCTTTTATAAACTATTACATCAAAGCAAACCTTATTTAGAGGGTTTGTTTAGGTTTCTACCAATAATTCCAGACACATCTAACTAATTTATTTTTCCATTCATTTATTCTTTTAGATTATGACAGATTGTTTCTCTCACTAATCTTATGCTTCCTAGCAATTTGATACGCACCAACTCTTTCCAGAACCAAAAAGAACAACTTTTCCACTCCAGACCAGCAATCACTCATCAAAATACAATAGCCTACAAATCTTGATGTCCAGCAAAAATTACTAGGAGTAAGTTTTCCTACGTAAATGAACAAATAAAATGCAAGCATGGATATCAAGTAGAATCTGGGGAAAAAAATGAAAAGAAAACAAAATAGAAAACCTATCCAGGAATTGGAAAGAAATATCTGGTCTTTGAGAAAAATGCAATTGATAAGTTAAAACAAGTCCATTTATATGTCACTTTACAACAATGTACTAAGTTGATTCATTGATTTAAAAGATAACCACAAAATAGTAATAATAATAATATTATTATTACATACTGATTCTCAAATTTCAAGGCTATATAATACAGTAAATCATGAACAAGAAATTCAATCAAAAGATAAAAGCATAAAGTATTTTCATGACTCTTTCATGGTAAAATATTCAGGAAAACAAAATATACCTTAATCTCAACATCTGTGTAGGGTTTTGTTCTTGACCTGTTCCAAAAGGAGAGAAGTAAATACAACAAATGGTTCAACAGATTAAGTAAAGGAATCAGACACATATTGCTATTTATGCAAGCAGACTACTTCAAAATTGTTTGCATCCTAATACTGCAAAAGCCACTCCCATTACACTTAAAAAGTATAAATTTGAAGGGAAAAGAAAAACAAGATCTAAAATGAACAATAACCCCAACTTTCCAGAGAAATTTATAAACCCAATGAACTTCTGGGTTACCCATCAAGAAAAAGATGCTCAAATCAATGGCACGAATACCTTGTTGACAAGTAAATCACCCAATAAATGATCTAATGGTTTCAATACAGATGTATAAACAGAAAATGTTATTGCAATTCTCAGATATAAATACCAGCACTTTTGTTATAATTCTTTAGTTTTGTGAGTGGTCTAGGGTTGATATATGGAAAACCATGAATTTAGCATTCTAAAGAGAGCCTTTTAAACTTTTAAGAACAATAATAGTTCTTATGAGTTATTACTTCATTTTAATAGAAAAAATGTCCATCCATGTTGTCAATCGTTCAAAGGAAGTCAATATTATATTTGAAAAATTATCATCATTCAGATAAATAATGCTATTTCATGTGCACATTGATAAGATATTGTAATAGCATGCCTTTATACTTGGAACTTTTATTAAAATTTTAGATTTTCTGTCCATGAGTAATGGCTACAACTAAAAGATGAAATACCATATAGTAAGACCGAAAAGGTAGGTTGATACATTAAATCGTTCTTAGAAGCGGAGAACACATAAGTGATGTACCAAAATAATTACAAGAAACCAAGATACAGTGCCAGGGCTCTCCCATCCTTTTTTTTTTCTGTATGCTGGGCACTTGGTCCTCAGACACTTCTCCATAGGGATGACCCAGCCCAGAAGGTAAGAGGGGAGGGAGGGAAGAGGGGTTGGGGTGGGGTTTTCGAACCCAAGCCTTTACCACTAGTACAAAGACTAAGTTTAGTGCCCAGTGGAACCATAACACGGCTAATTAATGTTCGGGGAATTGTTACTTCAATCCAATGTGACATGCATTGACATAGTATGAAACCTCTTTAAATGAGTCAAACAAATGCCATGATGACATCACCAATAACGTTGTGGCTCTGGGCACATTAAAGAGATCGTTGAATCAATCAATCAATAACCAAACGCCTAATCTCAACCAGCAGGGAAACGTGATTCCTCCATATCCATTCTAACTGAATCTATATATATTTGTTTTAAGTTTTATGTTTTATTTTTTTTTGGGGGTCTTCCCCTTGACTATATAAATATTTTCATGAGCACTGTCTCACACCTTCTAGACAGCTACCTCTCTAGGTCTTCCCTTCAAACGCTCAAGCCATCTTAACCTATTCTCTTTCAGCTTATAACTTATTTGAGCAACACCTAACCACTCTTGCATATGTTCATTCCTTATAATTCCCAGTCTTCCCATATATCCATCACAATATTCACATCTCAACAACACTAATTCTATGCATATGTCACCTTTTTGTTATCAACATTCTAAGGCAATTTAAGAGACGCGTTAAAAATAAAGTTTTGACTAACGTCTTCAACGCTTTGAAATTTCTCTTTAGTGGTTTATAACAAAGAGGTGATTTGGTGAAGACTAACATAAAGGAACCATACGTCATAGTTATATACCAGTATCTTCAAATTTGCTTCATGTTGGCTGTCTAAATCCAACTAGAAATCAAACTATCATTGTTGTAGCTTCTTTGTGGTAACAGTATCTTGATTCTCTTATGTTTCTCTTGTTTTTATCATAATTTTGAATTACTCATGCATTTTTTTTCATTTTGTAATGCATGTATCTCTGTGCAGGGATAAGGTCAACATGCCAAGTGCCAACAATTAGATACTTGCATTTCCTTTTGTATGAATTTAACCTCCAATATTTTCACATCTTTAGATAAATCTCAAATTTCAGCATAAAGGATATATCTAAACTTTAGATATCACTGCATTTCCATTTAATCTTTAACTCTTAGACTGAACCAGCTATCATTTTAACAATGGGATCAAGTCAAACCAATAACCAGTTCCAAGGCCAATCTACTTTCTAAAGCAATGTTCTTTACCTTTGTAGGCCTAAAACTGAGTAGTGATGTGATAGCAGAAAACTTCCACTTTCTCTTGGAGTTGCTTTGTATTTTGTTTTTTTGTCTTTGAAGGAAGTATCAGCCTTCCAATACCAATCATCCCGCTGGAAATTCTGATTATATGTACCTGGATCATTTTCTCTCCAGCTTTCATAGCTCTTTTTATATTTATTTCTTCCTCTGTTGAACACACTCTGCATACGCCTTATACGCTCCTACATAACACAAAATAACAAAGTCAACATACAACAGTCTTACAAAAATGTTATGGGAAGTGTCAAAACAGTTGCTATTGATGAAGATGAGAGTAAAATTTTTGCGATGAAGAAATGAAATTATTATATAATAAGAGCAAGAAGTGCAATTGAAATCACCATATTGCAAGCAATTCAAAGGTAGAAAGCAAGACGACTGAATAAAGAACAATTAGTAGAGAAAAGCTACTTTATGTCCTCGTTTTTTGGAAAACAGAATAAATATATGAATCAGTTCTGAAACTGAACCTCAGGTACCCAACATATCTTCTTCACGGATGGAATTAAAATGATAAAAACATTACTTAACAAAAACATACTTTTGCAGTCAGGTATACTTTTGTGTTTGGCTCTACAGGCGTGGGCGAAGAAGAATTGGAAGACTAGAAGGATTTCATTGTGGAATGTAACCCCCGCAGCTATAGCTTGGGTGATTTGGGGGGAAAGAAATCATAGAATATTTAGAAACCCTGAGAAGAGTGAGGAATATCTAGAGAAAAAAGTACTGAAATTGATATACAATTGGTTAGAGGTAGAAAATGTTATGTCTGGAATTCCCTTGGAAAAATTTCTGATGAGCAACAATTTCCCAGATTAGGAAGAGAGGGGTTTGCCTTATAAGTTTTTTTTCTTCTTCAACACTGTAGGCTTGGTACACTATTGCTGCGCTCCCCCCGGATAATAGCAAGAGAGTTTTTTCTTTCTCATATATTTATATATATCCTCTTGATTACAGATAAAAAAAAAAATCATGTGTGTATAATTAAGGGATGGATTTTCATCATACATACTCCACCTTACCATCTCCATGGTGCAAGGGTGTTTCTATGTAGCAAAACATGTTTCTTTTTTTGGAATACCAAATATTGCAAACCCAGCAGATACAAACAGAGCAGGAACTACGAAATTGATCAAATAGTTATGTAACTTGCAAGTAAAACACATCTTCTGTAAATGAAATGTTCTAGCTTAATATTTTGCTACATGTACTAGATTATTTTTGCTGTATGCAAATGTATAGAGAGTGGTCCAGGCTTCAAAAAATTCATAGAAACTTAGTGAAGTTAAGTTGTAAAGACATTTGCATATAATACTTAAAATTCAGCACAAAAGCAAATTATAGACACTAAAGACTAAAGATACACTGTATAAAAAAAAATGTTCTGTGATGCATCCATGTGATATTGATATCAACAAGAAAATCTATCAATTATTCTTAACACCCAGAAGACCTTAAATACAGAAAAAAGAATAATTAACAATTAAAAATAAGCAGTCAAAATACAGCAAGCAAATTACAATGATATAATGTCAAAAATTTGGTTACAAGTACTTAAGTCAAATTCAGTAAAGTTTACATCAATACATATGCATGCATTTCATCTAGTTTTATTGTAAGTCCACGAGTTATAGAATACAAAACAATGGTAAGAGATGGAAATAAGAGATTCCTTAGACCTATTGACTCCATTACTTTGGATAATTGATTGATAGATAGGTATATTGCACAGAGAATTAAAGCTGGATTTCTTAAATGAAGTGGCAATTTAGAATGTTATGTGATTGACACGTTCTCCCAAGCTAAAAGGAAAATATTACAAAATAGCTATTAGGTATGAGATTATTAACTAAGCAGAACGTTGAGCTAGAAAGAAATAACAAGGTGTATATGATGAGCATTACTGAGATGAGGTTGTTGACATGGATGTATCTAAAAAATATGTAAGGTAAGAAATGAAGATCTTTGAGGCTGCACAGGTACTGACTCAATGGGTAAAGAAGAAAGTAGAAGATGGTTTGCGCTTGTAAAGCAAAGACCAAAAGAGGCAGTTGTGAAAAATTAAGAGGGGGTCAACATTGAAGGGTCTAAGAGGATTAAAGACCAAAAACCCAGGAGGAGCCAATCTGGAAGGATTTCACAAGATCGGATGAAATATATGATTTTTTGATAGATTGGAATGGAAGAATAGCTTTCATTTTGTTGAACTTAGATAGTAGAATAAGGACTTTCGTTGTTGTTTTTTGTTCTATGCTACAAAAGATATTAAAAGATCCATATCATGTTTTAGTTTTTGAAGTTATTACTATGATGCAAACAATATCATTGAAACTGAACAGGTTGCCAGTTATACTAGTTTACCTATTTTTCCACTAGGTCATCCAGATTGGTAGTGAACATTGCTTGGAGGGTGACTTAGCATAGTATAAGGGCAAAATCCTCACTCAACTGTTCAAATTTCTGCTCCTCTCCAGATTTTCTAAACATTTTTTGAGCTTCCTGTTTTCTCAATGCCTCAAAATTGCCTTAAAAAATTTATATGCTAATCGGAGTGAAAAAGTAAAATTTAAATTTAAATTTTTTCCTTATAGTAAAGTATTGATCCCAGCTACATCAAACTCACTTCTGATGATAGTCTAATTATTTCATGTTTAATAGATAACAATTTTATTGATGAGAATTCAAGTACTATAAAGTGTCAACATAAGGCAAAAGGTTCTTTCAGTCTGCTTCAACAGATTTAGTTACTATGTGAGACATCGGTTTCTCTACCCATGTGGATGCATCAGGTGGCTAATGTGGATGCATCAGGTGGCTAATCAAAATCATCCACATGTTAGTGGACCCTTTTAATGGACCACATAAATAACATTTAGACCATCTGGGACCTATTGGCACATGTACAAGATTTTGTCCATTGTAAAAGTGATCATTAAAAGTTTTTTAATATTTTTGAGAAAACATTAGACTTTGGGGGATGCCTTTAGCCATATGACAAAGGTATTGGGGGATGAAACTTAGAGTGTCAAATGACTTCATGTTAAGTATAAATGGATGAGTGTAAAATCTGCATGGAACCATCGTTTTAACTGAGGTACAGTCTCACCAGTTAACCAGGCCTCCAAAAACATTATCAAGATTTTCCTATATTGCATAAGCTGAATGATGGTGAATTTTCAAAAACTTGAAAGAGGCCCAATAATACCATTCTTTAACTAATTAATGAAGCTTCATCAAGAAGAAAATAAACAACACAATAATAAGATATCTTATACCAAATAGTAACCCAAACCCTGTTTCTCCATCCCAAACTGTCAAAAACCATATTTTAGTAGAAGAGACAACAAGAAGCAGCTTTGGCAAGCCCTAATTAGAGTCACCATATACTAAAACCTGCTCCTGAACTAGATAAGGAGGGGCAAGACAGGTACAGACAATCTTGTTTTTACATATAACAAGAATAGAATTTTAACCAAAATTTTAGTATATTTAGTTATAAGGAAAGTTTATCTTATGCCAAATATTTATGATAACCTATGCTTGAATGGCAATAGGCATTTCAGGATTGGGTTAGGTCAAACCCAAACCACATTTTCAGGCTACATCATTAGCAGTAGGGCCGTTTAATCATTTGACCTATCCCTATTTATTACCACCAACAGCAGGATTACATGAATTTAGAGTTGTACGAATTTACATCAAACATATACAGATGTTACTACCTATTATCTTCAGTACATTGATCGTTATTCCATGTCATTCAATTAAAATTTTCAAAATGAAATATATTTGAAAATTTCTTAATAATAAACAAAAAAGGAAAAAAAAAGGCAAAACCCTTGCCGTACTGTTGCGGGCGCGCGGGGGGCGTGGTTAGGGAGAAACCCAATGTTCCATCGTACAGTCAAGGACCAAATGCTTTAACCACTATTTTTTAATTACTATTTTAAACTTTGGGTGAAATAAATGTCAGCAGTAGCTTATTTTCATCATTTGCCTAATTCAAGGACATTGGATTTATGTTAGAAAGCTGAAAGATGTGCATTTTTGGAAGAAAGGAAACAAAGCAAACGAGATTCGGAGAAACTAATAAGATAAATTTTTCTTTGCCACTTTCAGCAAGTTAAATGCATGAATTTATGGTAGGATGCCACGCAAGATAACTACTGAATAATGTGCAGTGATTATTTGGAAAAAAAATTCTTTTGCGCTTTCAGCAAGTAAACAGAGAACTAAATGAAGGTTGTAAAACGTTGCACAACATCATACCTCAATGATATGTAGAGACTACTGAGTGAGAATGATATTTTGCACTTTAAGCAAATAGACTTAAATATACCAGTCCATTGTAGAATATTGCACAAAATTTATTCATTATAAAAGTAATTGAGGAAGTAACTAGAGTTTGGTGTTCTAATTTGCACAAGATTTTAGCTTCAAACAAATAAAACAGAAACTTTTCAACAACTAAATCAGAAACGAAGATTGTTGTTACCACTCTCTCCATTTCGTCTTCATACTCCTCTTGCATTCGACGATTATATCTTTTCCAGGCTTCCTCCCTAAAACTTGACCGGTATGAACTCCCCCTTTCCTGTAACCTGTTCAGCTTTTGTGGAGTAATTATGAATTGGATCAGCTAAGGTATTCAATTTCATACCTATATTGTTTATATTATGAAAAAATCAGGTCAATTATACAATAATTTAATGAAAGCTATATCTATTATCCATAAAAAAAAGACAATGGCAATTGGTTATTAGGCCAGTAGACACAATCCCTCGGTCAATGCTTCAAGAGATTTTTTGAAGGGTTTCATTGACTCAAAATACTAAACCTTTACTAAATAAAGTAAAGTTAGCTCATACTAACTTTATGTGCATAAAATAGATGAATCAATTCAGTTTTGGAGCAGCATGGCTTATTTGGAATCATGAATCATGATAATTGTTTCAGGAGATAGAAAGAACCCCTGATTGGTTTCCTATTCTCATTTTTGCATCATACACATAAGAAAGTAGGTCTCTCAAACTCGAAAATGAAGGGCAATTCAAGGGCATATCCAAACTTAAATTAATATAACAAAGTAAGAGTATAAAACTATCCTGATTTTTAATTACTTACTAGTCAGTTACCAAGTGAAATATACTTGTTTGTGACACGGCAGAATTCAATATAATACTGCCAAAATACAGTCTCCAGAAAGTTGTAGAAAGGTCCTCTTGTTTTAACACTCAGAAGTATTCCATAACTTAAATTACAAATTTAAAAAATATATATTATGATAAATTCAACAAAAATGTACAAGCCAATGGCAGATAACTCATGTGGAGGAGTTCATCTATTTTATGCATGTAAAGTTAGTATGAGCTAAGCTGGAGCCCTATTATAAAAGCAACTAATTTTACATTGCAGGGATGCAGTTTATTTGGCGCTATTTGTGCTAAAAGGAACACAATAATTTTTTAGATTGAAAAGCATAGGGTGGAACTTCATGTTGAGAAGTACCAACTTGGTTCCTTTTCACAGGCCATCTATTCTTCTTGCAAGATGCATTTTATTTGGCGCTACTTGTGCTAAAAGAAACATAATAATTTTTAGATCAAAGTGCATAGGGTGGACTTCATGTTGAGAAGTACCAACTTGGTTCATTTTTCACAGGCCATCTATTCTTCTTGAATCAAAGGGACTGTCATACAATTAGTAGGAGGGGATTTAGGAATGGCCAAATAGTCCATGACAAGCTAGATTCCTTTTTGCTGCCCCCTCTATATACTCTTTTGTCAAGATAAAGCCTTTGTTATTAAATCTGTTATATTTTTCTTACATGTACACACACAAAAAAGTATAACACAATAACCTTTTCCGCCCCAAGAAAGAAAAAAAAAAAGTTTGTGACAACTAATGTGCACCGCTCAATTTCAACTTTATTCTAGATAGCATCAGAAAAGTAAAGTATACACCATTGCAGGGACGAAACACTATACATCCAAGGAAGAGCCACTATACACCAGTAACAGCCTTTAAGAATCTATCTATATGTTGATATGATCTAGAAGGTTCTTGAAGTCTTTATAAATCTTATGAATTTCAGAAACACTATTAAGTCAGCAATCAGCAGCATATATTTTTTTCTTTAAGAAAGGGAGAAAAACCTTTACTAAATAAAGAAAACAGAAAAAAGCTGGTTTTGCCCAGACTAAAAAACCCAACTAAACATTATAACATGGGGACATACGTATTAAAGAGTTAAATCAATGGTAAAACCCATGCACGTCTTAACCCAATGCAATATAAATCCCAATACTAATTTTCTATTAAGATTAAAGGGTGGGTCTTCCATGGAGACCATAAAACAAGAATCAGCACGCCACCAGATGTCTGCAGTTGTACGACTCTACAATGTATCCAAAACTCATTAACTAGACCCTAAAATATATCGAATACTCATTACTCACACCCTATAACTGTACTTTTGCTTTAAAAATTCAGTTTTGGCCCGAAATAATTAAGGACAGTTCCCTTACCTTGACCTCCAAACTCAATTATATCAGAATCAATTACAGACCAATAGTGTCAGAAAATAACATAATCACACAAGCAAGTACAATTGAGAATGAGGATCGAGCAATCCAAGAGTTCCAGTTCCAACACCAATAGAAGTAAAAGAAGAGAAAGAAGTTGTTTTTTTAATCATAATGAAATCCTAAATTTTGAGCTTGTGGAAGGAAGATTGAAAGTTTGAAGCAAATATAGCTATGCTAGAGCCATTGAAATAATATTTTAGCTCAGTGAAAAAAAAGACATTGCATCAGGATACTCACAAAAGTATATAGGAAGTAAAATGTCAAAAAAATTTAAGGCTTCTACCAGCTACATTTATACTGCTTGGATGATGAAATCAATTAGGAATTTGGAATAAATAACTATGGAAACAGAAAAAATGAGTACCTGAGTGTAGAACCAGTCAGTTGTTCTCCGCAATTTCCCTGCCTGCCAGGTCATTAAAAAATCCAATAAAGCATATACAAGCAATGATTCCAAATTCACACTTACAGAATAATTTAACTGTTTGCATAATGTCTATATCTGCAACATATGAACAGTGGGATTGCAATCTATATTTCAGTTTCTTACTGTCAAATTTTCATTCTTGACTAGCAAATCTAAGAAATAATGAGCATTGTTTGTTTAAAGTAATTTAGGACTTTTTAGTTCCATGATGGTTTCTATTTCTCAATCCTCATGTGGAAGCAAGTCCTCAAATCCATGTTGATCAATCCAAAAAGCACTCGTCAAAATCAAGTTGAACAATATATCTCTATCTCAAAATTTGGCTATGGTTTCATGTTGCTAAAAATAAGTGATATTTGCTGCATTTTCAATTTATCAATTTGCATTTATTAATTGAAAAAGTAGTAAAAACCAATTAAAGAAGCAACATCAAACATGACCTAACTGTGAGTTCTCATGAACTTTCCTGGCCACTCTTGCAGCTTATCTATGCTGTTGGAAAGTGATGGTGACAAGGAGAAAGCCCCAAAGATTGTTGAATCTGTTGCCCTTGCAATTTATGGGCACAATGAAAAGACAATAACAGAAGGATGTTTGACAGAATAGAGCAGTCAGAAAAGTTTTTGTAGGCATTTTTTTCAGGATGTTAACTCAGCAATTGACATTGTCAACAAAATTTAAGGATTTGAATTCCCTATCGGCCATCTTGAATAAAGAGACTGTTGATTTTGTAGAGTTTTGTTCTTGTTCAGATTGCCTGCATAACTCTATAAGATACCTTTTTATACCTTCATATACATGAGGCCTGTCCTTTTTCTATAATTTAGGAATTCAAAAAATTTTGTTTGTGTTTCAATGCCTTCTCATTTTGGAAATTTCCAGTCCCAGGCCTCGATTAAGGATGAGGGTTGCATCAAATTTACAGGGTTATGACAGTAATAACAAAAAATAACAGAATGCCTCATCCCAACTAGTTGGAGAGTTTCAATCGACTATAAACTTAAAATCTTGCATTGACAACTTAAATTGGGCTTTGACACCAAATAGCATGTTTGAAAGTGGTTAAGAGACACAAACATGAACGCTTTAAAACATAATAGTCCATGAAAACATGGCACCTATGTGGGATTATGGAATCTGTATAAATTAAACACGCTTCCACTATTCTATAACATTAAGGTACCAATATGCCCTTCCGATCCTTCCATTCGAGTGATTTAGCTCGAATTGAGCACACAATAAACGCAGCGAAACCCATAAAGGCACTTTGTGGTTAATGAAGGAAAAAAACATCTACGATAAGGAAATTCAATCGAGCGCAAGCAAAATGAGTGAATACAGATAGGAAATTGATTCAGAATTCGGATGTAAGAACATCAACAACTCGGAGAACATGAAAGAAATCAAAAACGATATATCACACACACAAACAAGAAGAAGGAGAGAAACTTATTAGGGAAGCAGAAAAAGGAGAGAAACGGATTCAAACGTCGTAGACTTACGGCGAAAGTGGTCGCAGTGGCGCCCATCAAACCGAACAACAGAATCCCCCAAAGATTCGCTCCCGCTTCCTTGTCTTGATAGGATCTGTTGGTCGGTGGCCACGGCCTCTCATCGCTTCTATTCTTTTCGCCTTCGGAGACCATCTTCACTCATACCGAATTCGAAAACTTTGTAGACCGATAACACCATAATTTTCGCTCCTTTTCTTCTTGCTTTAGTTCCTTCTCTCGACCGCCAACGAAGGCCGGAGTTGTCATGGAATTGATTTTGAGATCTGAACGGATCGATACATTCGTGTGGTCGGCAGAATGCGGCACGAGAGCGCGACTCAATGTGCACTCGCAAAGAAGTAAGCACACGCGTGTACCGTTACCGGCATATCACTCGGCAACACCGCACGTGCTACTGCGACTCCAAGCGAGAGTCCAATGACCCAACAATCCACGAGTCGCTCCCACCCTTACTGGACCGGGTTCTGGTCCGCTTTTTTCTTTTTCTTTTAAATGTCTTTCTCAAATCAATAAATTAATTAGTATTCATCCTCAAACATCCACTTAAACACCCTCTCCACTATAACTTTGATCTGTCTAACAGGCCAATCTGGAGAGGAAGGTCCTATATCAGATCTCCCAGAACCTCGGTCTAAATTGAACACATCAGCCAACACTGGGATGTCACCTAATTAGGAAGTAAAATTTGTCTCGTCCAATAAGCTTGAAAGTATTTCTTTTCCTTTTTTTCTGTATACAGCAGTGTGTAACACTAACACTACTTACAGAGAAAAACATACCATGAAAATTTCCACCCAAAAGGCAAGAGCCAGAGCCTTCATTTTCTGCTTAGCCATCAATCTATTTTCAAGTCTATGCCCCATAGCCACATCATTATTTACAAAAAAATTTTACAAAGTTGTAGTTAAATCTCCCATATAATCTGGAACTAAATTCCAAAGAAACTTTCCCCTCAATTGCTGTTGTGAATAGTATGTATATCATCTAGTAAACTTCGATTCAGAGCTTTATTTATGTCTCCTCATGATGATCCGTTTCGTCATAGATCTCCTCCTATGTTTCAAAAACCAACATTGTAACACAAAAGCATGCATTAAACTCACTAAGAAACAATACACACACACAACAAAAACACATGCATACATATGGACATATATAACCAGAATTTATATATACACGAATAAATACACATATACACCTGTAAGAGCTCTTCAATAACATCTTCCATTGTTATAATGCCAACAGCTTCTTCTTCTGTGAGTTTTGGAAGTGGGCTGTCATCAAACTTCAGAACATCGGAGTTGGTATCCCTCAAACTCCTGCTCCTTGGTGTACCGCTATTTGGAATATAGTCACAGCATGGAAAAGTCTTCCATATAGGGAACTTTCTTTTTAACTTTTTGTCTTGGTAATGCTTTTCGCCATTAATCTCCAACCTCACATCTCTTGCTGAATCTATCTTGTAACAACGAGAAGAATCAAGTTCACAGAAGAAGTACCTCATTATGAATGGAGTACACATTACATCACCAGGAGGAAGGAAAGAAAATGGTGGGTACTAAGAAGGAATTCCATAAACAGTAAAAATGTCAGGTAAATATTACCATCAAATGGGCTCTTTCTGGCTGGCTGATCAACTGTCTTTCCATGCTGTGTTATAACAACAGCCATGTGGCTGTGACCTTTTTGAAACTCATTCAAGATATCATACAAAGGCATATTCTCTGGGACCCTAGCACATAAACGCAAGAATAAATGTCAGATAATTTAATTTTCTCACGCACATTAATTGCTTAATCAGAAAAAAAGATGATCATGAAAGGAGATGGCATAAAAAAAAGTTATAGCAGTTCCCAATAGCTTCCCACCTGTCATTCCATCCAAATAAACTGGATTAGAAACTAGCAAGTGATCATCACTAACACTACCAAAACACAGTCATATAAAATAAACCCTCCCTCATCCCTTAAAAAGGGACTTTTGTCAGTCTAAAGGAGATGACATAGACAGCATATAGCACTTTTCCCGTTCCAAATAAGCTTTTTGTTAGGCTTCCCACTTTCACAGCAATGATCAAGCCTTTCCTAATCTGTCTTCTGCCTAAACCCTTTTGTTAGCATAAAAAATTCCTCCCTCCTCACGTGCAGATTAAACTACACAAATGGGGTTTAAAAATGGCAGACAACCAAGTTGAATAGTAGTTATGATAACACCATTGAGATGGATTTTGATGTGCAAATGGTAACCAGATTCGATACTGTTAAATCCCTATGTGGTGTATAATAGAAACAAATCCATTGTAAAGCTTTTCCATTTTAATTAAATTTAAATGTCTGAGATATCTAGAGATATACAAGTCTGAAGAGGGCACCGCCTGCTCTGGTTGTAAAGACCGTGCTGGTAATAGCACAGGCCATGTGTTCCATTCCCACCCTCATCAAGTGTGCGCGAGTCCCGGCTATGTGCCGGTTCCCCTATCCCCTAACCCGATTCATACAAAAAAAAGTCTGAAATCTAGGTTTTTTTTTTTTTTTTTTTTTCTGAAAAGTAAAAGAACAAAATTACAGAGATGAATCTGAGTGAGAGATGCAGTGCTAAATGCAGACCTCTATCCTTCTGGGACAAAAACACTGAAAACTTAACCTTAAAAGTAGGTGTACTATCAGCATGGACAGATTCTAATTCGCAAATGTATGTGAATATCCTTATAAAATTTAATTAAATTTAAATGTCTTTCCCTTTGTAAAGCTTTTCCCTTTTAATTAAATTTAAATGTCTGAGATATCTAGAGATATACAAGTCTGATGAAGGCACCACCTGCTCTGGTTGTGAAGATAGTGCTGGTAATTGCATAGGTCATGGGTTCCATTCCCACCCTCATCAAATGTGCGTGAGTCCCGGCTATGTGCCGGTTCCCCTATCCCCCAACCCGATTCATACCAAAAAGAAAAAAAAAAAAAGGTCCGAAATCTAGGTTTTTATTTTTTGCCTTTCTGATAAGTAAAAGAACAGAATCACAGAGATGAATCTGATTGAGAGATGCAGTGCTAAATGCAGAACTCTATCCTGGGACAAAAACACTGAAAACTTAACCTTAAAAGTAGGTGGACTATCAGCATGGACAGCTTCTAATTCGCAAATGTACGTGAATATCCTTATAACAAAATTAAAATAGAAGCAATAACAAGCTCTAATGGCAGAATCTTGAAGGAATCAGGCCATTGATGCATGTGACAGAAATTTCAGCATAGTCTATAACACAAATATACTTCTTCCTAGAAGAAACTACTAAAACAACTAATAGCACAGAAGGTCTGCTCCCTTAATAACCACTGTAGCACATGCCCAAAGAATGGATGGCTCTTTTTATTCTTTTTTCTTTTCACTCCCCATAGGAGAAACACAATGTTAACCTGAATCATCCCCACCTCAGCCTCTTAAGAGGGCATGTCCTACTAACATATCAAGGAATGACTCAAAATATAGGTTGACACATCATCATCAGATCTCTTAACCACCAAGATATTTCCTCAATTTATAGCATATAAGCATATTGAATCTATCCTTTCTTTTTTAATCAGGTATTGGCCCTTCCAAAAACAATGCAAATCAGCCTTTATCAGCCAATCAGCAAGCAACAAGCACTGCTTCCTCTAAACCATGACAATATACCTTGGAATCCTGCGAATAGTGATATTCTTCACAGGAGTCTCTTCTGCTGGATGGATACCTAATAGGTTCTTTACCTAAAAAAAAAAGAAGTTAAGAGAACCATTAAGGCTAAAGAAGGAAAAAAAAAAAAAAAGGGAAAACTAAAGGACTAAAAAAAATTGAAAAAAAGATAGAAGACAAGTACAGGAAAAAGAAAAAAATGAAAGATCCTTACAGTAGATAATCTGAAGAAGAGGGGCTGGCACCTTCCCAACAGATGCGTTATGTGCAAATGTAGTGAAGAAAAAGTGGATCATCTTTTATTACATTGTTCAATAGCAAGCAAGGTATGGACTGGTATCTTGAGAAAGTTCAACTTGTGGTGGGCTCAACCGGAAAAACTTAACTTTGCTATTGAGGCTTGGGGATGGAAGAAGGGGAAGGATGTGTTATCTAAACTTTGGAAAATGGTTCCTGCAGCTGTATGTTGGGCCATTTGGGGGGAGCAAAACCAAAGAATTTTTAGAAGTAAGGAGTTGAGTCCAGAGAGAGCAGAGGCAAAGGTGTTAGAGTTACTGTTTTGTTGGTCTTCTCAACTTTCATGTTTCTCTGTTGTGCAGTTGAAAAGTTTCTTATCTTGTGAGTCATTTGTGGATGTCTGTGGGATGTAACATGTGTGTTTGGTTTCTGTGGGGAGGTTTGTACAGGTGATCTGGGCAGTACACTATTTGTGTACCATGTAATCATCTAATTATTCATATCTAATATATATCATAATCCTTTTTTCCAATAAAAAAAAGAAAAGAAAAAAGAAAGAAAAAAAATGAACAGTTAACAGGGGTGGTGCTCCATATAGGTTAGGGTGGGCAGCAGCCCACCCTAAAATTACAAAAACCTATTGTAATTGCTTATAAATACATAGTTTGCCCCCTCTAGAATTTTTACTTTGCCCCCCTAAAATTACAAAAACCTATTGTAATTGCTTATAAATACATAGTTTGCCCCCTCTAGAATTTTTACTTTGCCCACAATTTTTTTAATTTCAACCACTTGTTTTCCATTCTTTGTTGTACTGCCCACCTTGAATGAAAATCCTGGCTCTGCCACTGACAGTTCAGCCAACAAAACTAAATAAATTGATAAAAAAAAAAAAAACACTGGTAAATCCATATTTGGTTCCATCAAACAGGTCCAGTTAAAACTGAGATTCAGGTGAGGTATTACTGACTCCAATTTACAGTTCACATCTTGAACCAGATTACTTAAAATACAGTTTGACCATTCCCCAACCTATGTCATACCGAGACATAGGTCTTAATACCAACAACACTAATTTACAGGTCAATCTTAAAACAGATTACTTAAAATAAACTTGATCATTCTCCATCTCTGATATAACATGTTTATCGAAAGGCAGATGATTGTCAGTTCCACTGGATCACTTGTACTTCCTCATGGAATTAATTTTTCAGGCGGCAAAGAAACAATCCACATCTAATGTTTTTCTTGTAAAGAACTCTAAAAGTATTGAAATCTTTATAGCTCTATAAATTCACAAATCTGACCTGTATTAATGGAACTTGTAGAATGGCCGCTATATATTTACAATCCAAGATGTATTAATAGGGCTTTTGTAGGTTGAACGATTGTCCACGTGGCTTATTCATAGCATCCAGTCATGTTTCAGTCTCAATTGGCTGCTTTAAAGAATTCATGCATCAAATGACTTCTCACGTACATTTAGAGGGCAATATAAATTGCTATAGAAATATCAACTTCCAGTTTGATCATTCTTAGTCTTACTTATTTTATTTTTTGTTTTTTTTTATTCCTTTCATCCTGTTTGGAACAAGAATAGCAACAAAAATGAGAAACCACAATTTCGTCAGGAATGTCAAAAATTAGCCCAAGAAAAATGCTCAGGGAGCATTGAATATTGTGATCCTTGAAATACACTATAATGCTAATACTAAGCATACAGAAATTTGTGCAATTGAGAAGTGAATGACATAGAACATGCAAAAACTGCCACAAAAACAAAGTGAGCATCACAAACTGAGGAAACAGAAAAGGAACAATGGGAATTTTATTAAAGCTCTGTTATGTATGGTTCCTAAGTTTTGAAATGTTTCTTAAAAAAAGTTGTCTAGTAAAATGCTCCAGCCCTAAAAACCAAGTAAGACATCGATTTGACAACTAGAAGCTTGTTTGGCTAACACTCTTGTCCACATGTACCTCTGGTGAACCCAACTTGGACTTGAAAATTAGAAGTACAATAAAATTTGACACATTGCAATAAGGAAATTCCTAAATCTAATGTCTTTCTGAATTCTGATACAGAAACAAGAAAATATTAAAGATATCAATCACTATGTTATGTGCGGCACTTTAATAAGTACTAGGGGGACTGATGTAGGTCGAAATATTGTCTAAGAGGTCTTTATGGAGCATTCCTTGTTAAAATAATTGGCTACAAGCAATGTCTCACCATGCAAGTAAACATAGTCATGTAAACCAAAATACCTTTCGCCATAGCTTTTTGGAGGGCAACTACAAAATGGTTATCATAAAAAAATGAGGAGCATGCTACCCCTGCCTTCTGTGCTACATATATCATTCTAAACTCACAAAATTGAGCAATCCAATCATAAACACAAGGCATTCTAAAAGCCACCGTGATGCCACCAATAACCAAATTCCACCTGCCTTCACGTAACCATTCTTTCACAGAACTGTTTTTCCTAAATAACTTATGAAAGGCAATTTATTTTTATAAGGATGCAGAGAATTACAGGTGCTCACCACAAATAAGGGATGGGTGGAACTGGACTAGATTACAAGGAAACCACTATAATTCTGTCAACAGTCCAATGCTACCATAGACTAAGCCTGCACAATGTCTCCCTTCCCTATACCATTAAACTCTGTATTTGAAGTTACCCATGAAGTCGCTGAGGCTATAATGTTTTCAATGCAGCAGAAACTCAAGTGGGTTAGCCTTCAAGTATATGTCTGTTTCTTGCTGTCCATATCATCCACAATACTTCAAAGAATTATAAAACTCCTTTTATAGTTGGTATAAGTTTACACTAACCGTAACCCACATGAAATAACTTTGGCCCTATGTTAGCCAAATGAACCAGGGAATCTGCCTGGATAGAGTATCTACAATTTATTTTAATTAATTTCGGAATGTGACTGATTGAATCAGTTCAAAACTGATAAAATTTCAGATGAGGAGGCATTTATAGAGCATACTAAAACTGTTGCATGCATTTCGTAAAAATGAGAAGCCTAAAGAAGAACTTTATATATTAATGAACAAAAAGTCAGTCAAAATCATTGTTTAATCTAATAAAAAAGGAAGAAAATAAAAAGATATATGTAAGTAACAAACATCCACAGGAAAAGTTTTATCTACATCTCGTAAAAAATTATAGATATATTAATGAAAGGTACCAGAATAAGTCCAATTATGTTTATAGGTTGCTCATAATAAACCGGCAATCTGCTATGCCCTTTCTCCAAAATTAACTTCTTCAAATCCCTGAGCAACAACAAGAATAGACAATGCATCTCGTCAGAAAAGGGCTCATAACATAGTAAATTAGTTATAATCTTCATAAAGCAAATCACACCCGTCAAGCTTAGAATTAATATCAACTGCAAAAGTTTCGGATATAGGAGTCATTGCATCCCTAGCTGTCTTCCCAGTGAGTTCAAGTGCACCTGCTATGATTGTTGTCTCATCATGTGACAGTTCACCACCTTTGCCAGCCTTTTTGCATGTCAATAGGATAATTATTAAGTTAACAACATAAAAAAGAGACACAATTTCCAGGGAAGGGAATTCAATAATAGAACCACACTGACAGCTGAAAAAGGATAAATGGAGAAATTCACACATGTTAGTGTAAAAAATTCAATGGCATAAGAAGAATAATCAATGATCAAATAAAAACTAAGCAGCATATGGTAAGAACTGTTCAAACAGCTGCAGCTTGGTGTCAGCAGCTGAAATACTTGTATATGTTCTTAAATCTGAATCTTGAACATATATATATAAAAAAAAAAGGAGGAAAAAACTAACTCTTAGATCCTAAATTTAAAATTCTATAAGATACACACCTCATTACCATGCAAATTAACGAGCGTTTTCAGCTCAGCTCTACAGAATAGAGCTACATGCCCATCCCCCAGCAAAAAATCCAGGAGCTGGAAATTCAGATAAGTCGTGAAGAAACTGCTGCATTTATAAATGAAAGTACAGAAACTGAATAACAAAAATGCTGAAACAAACATCACCTTGCTTACTGGGTATGCGACAGGATAACAGATCCATACAAGAATTTGGACAGCCGGAGCCACTGCTGCACCAATTGCCAAACCATGTCGCGAACAAACGGATTGTGGTATAATCTGTTTGTAAAATTGCATTACAATTAGCAAATTCCAAAACACCTTAGTAGGGTTAATAATTTCTCGGGACATTTTCAATTACTCAGAAACATGGAAAATAGCTAGAATAGGAAATAATATTTATGTTCAGAACAAGCAGAGATCAGCTTTGTCTACTATTGAATAAAGACCAGGTATGCAGAACAAAGACTCGGCATTTGAAGAGTACCACTTACTAGAGCTACTGGGTAAAAATCAAATCAGAGTTGGTGTGTGTGTGTGTGCAAAAAGCATGAGATGGGTGCCACTGAAAACATTCCAAGTTCTTGTTGGTCCTGATCACCACATTTCTTTACAAATACAAACTATATCCAAGATGGGTATCTCACCTCACCAAATAAAAGTAATAAGGTCACTGAAATCAGGACAGCATCCACTTCCCTAACCAGGGAATGAAGAAAAATAGGAAGTGCCTGAAAAAAGGAATCTTAGATATATTGCAGTTATAAGAATATTTACCTAATACACACTTCCAAAATGACTTGTCAAAGCATATGGTGAAGGTCTTACCTCCATAGCAGCAGCATTACATATAAGTAGGGTGCAAAGTAACAGATGCTGCCTTTTGACAACTGGCAATATCTTTGCTGCATTGACAAAGTACCAATTGTCATAATTGCATTACTCAACCGTACTATAAAAACCGAGTAAAGCAGTAGCATAAAGATAAAACTGCTGTTTGTAAAGAAACACAAAAAAAAAAAACACAAAGAAGATATTCATATATTCATTCTTTTGCTCATTACACATACTTAACATTATCTTGTGCTTAACGTTGACTCCTGTGCTTTATCTAAAACTCCTTATTAAAATAACAATTAATATCATTAAACATAACTTCTGTCTAATGGTTGATATCGATATCTGTCATAAGTTTAATCTGAGCTCTACAAAGTCCTTCTGGGTCAATGCGTAAAGTAATGCAAGCCAACAAATATAGAAACTTGTTCAGATTATGGCTCCATTTGGATTTGCTTTCAGTACATTGCTGTCAAAGGTAAACAAGTAAAAAGCAAAAGGATATTTTTCATAAGGTTATGAAGAAAAAAAAACCCTGTTATTTTGCTTTTAATAAGCAGCAATAATTTGTTACTTTTCCTAAAAAGCTATTAAAATTGATTTTTTTCTTTAATTTAGAAGAAAAAAAAATACTTCGCAAAATATTAACCAGACATTGCTTATGCTTATAAAAAGCGGGTACCAAATGAATTGATGGAGATAGTGGCTTATATTCTGGGTCCAAGGGGGCCTGTGGGCAGAGCGTTGGTATATATATCACATTGTAAGTTTGTAACCCTGATTAAAGTATTTTAGTGGAATTTTCGCCATACACAATGGACGGAGGCACATCGCTGAACCACTTTAAAATCTTGTGTTCTTCTTCTTCAACTTTTTTCTTATTGATTTTATTACTGTTCACGTAGTACAATTCACAACATGAAGCCTATGTACCAAAACTACCAAAAGAGAAAAAGCTGATCCAAAATGGGGATTCATTCCAGTGACATCAGGTTTTCCAAAGCATGTACTGCTGAATTTAGTTGCACAACGATAAAGGCAAACCACAAAAAGATTTAATTGACAACATATAACCCTTTTCTATGGTTAATACTGTCACAGGCCTTTCTACAGATGATCTTGTTTCTGTAGATAAAAGATCAAATTGGAAGGAGGTTTTCAAAATTTCATTTCAAAAATTCAAAAATGATTCAAAGATGAAGGTCAGCCCCACCATTGTAGCACCTTATTCATTTGTTTAACTTCAGAATACACGTTACAGGATCAATCCCATAACAATAATGGTTTGATAATTTCCCAAATTCCAGTAACAATTACTTGTTCAAGTCAAAATTCAAAGGACCAGTTGATCAACGTCTAATTGCATTTCTTGATGAGCATAATTGCACAAAATCTTCAAAGCTTCCAATCAGACAAACCAATGATACGTTCATTTCAAAGACGGATTTGAAACAACCGAAAATTTTTACGTGTGGCAACTTACCCAGGTAGATACATGCCTAAAAGGATCTTCAGAACAACTCAAAGCGACGGCAACAAAAGAAAAATCAACAAGTAAAAAGCATATCAAATATAGAAAAGGAAAAGAAAAAACCGATTCAACGACAACTACCAACAAAACATTCAAATTTGAATCAATAAACTATGCAGATAAAATAAAATATTGGGAAAGATTGACGCCAGGAGTTACAAATAAATAAAGGAACAAAGCAGTAAAGTATGATCAATCAACAACGTATTACAAATGACAAAGGGAACGGGAGATAAACCGAGCAGCCCAGAGAGAGAGAGAGAGCGAGAGGGAGCGGGAGAGAGAGGGATTCAGGAAGACAGTAAAACGGAGAAATACAAGCCATTGGGATGAGCAATGGTACCCGCATTTTTTCGATCGTTGGGGCTTCCAGATTTGGCAAGGACTTCAAGATCGACTAGACTCATCGACATGAGCCCCAACGTAAGTCCGGACATCAACCCAGCGACCATGACCAATAAAGTAACTATAGCTAAGCGAATGAAGAACCGTTCTCCGCAACATCGGTATATTATTTCCTCCATACGGTTCCTTCCTTCTCCTCTTCCTCCTCCAAACCCTATCTTCACTCAAAAGAATAAAAGCCATATAGCTCTTCGGCCAAACCATTGTAATACCTTCTTCGGCAAGCACAAAAGACAAATCAGATTCGACTCTTCGGCTCTTTCATGGTAATGCCTCGAAATTCTCCCCTTCATTTTTAACAAAACAGAAACAGATGCGCTTCATCCGTGCGAGAGTGAATAAAGTATCGAAGATTCGGTGACGGAGGAGTGCTTTTGAGAGAGAAAAGCAACGGTTATGTGCCAATTTTCAATTGGGATTGCCGCTCCAGACGAAATTAGATTTCAATGATACCTTTTGAAAACAATCTAGATTCAGTCGTCTAATTTTTGTTAATTAAAAAGTAATGATACTTTTTAAAACAATTAACAATCAGTGCCATTTTAGATTTTACTGTAAACAAACAAATCTTTTACAAGATTTTTTAAGGGTAATTATTTGTGAACTGGAAAACAATACTTGTTTTTAATTATCTCTTTCTTTCCCGCCTACTTCAATGACAAAAACAGATCAACTTGGAATTGAAGTGGCAGACTCTCCCGTTCCCCCTTCTTCCGGAATAGGAAATATCAGATCTAGATGGAAGACCCTGGCTGCAGATTTTTCATTCCTTGTTTTCAGGTACTATTATATCAGTTAATGCATTGCAAATTCTGGACTTGGGTGCCATGTCAGTTATCAGATTTGTGCGAGGAAGCGGAACAGTTACGCCCAGGTTTTCATCTCTCATAGGTCTCTTATTTTTCCTTTTTCATGTTTAAAATTTGGGCATCGTTCTGCTCTCACCTCTCTGAATTAAGACGTGTATCTTATTTGATGAGAAGCTTTCGAACTTTTGACTCCGATCAAGCACTGCAATGGATTTGTTGCACGTAGTGATAACATCAGCTTGTTTTGTTTTCCAAGCATAAGAAGTTTAATATTTTTTAGTTCTAATTTCATTGGGAAATTAGCAAGAATTTGGATAGGAAACAGGTATCTGTTACGTCAGTTTCTCTCAATTCCATGTTGTAACAGCAAAAAAAGCTTTGTTCAATTCCCCTTTTACATTACAATGATTTATATGAAACTAGCCATGCCTTTGCATTATCATCGTTATTATTTGCTTTTTTTTATCCTTTTGGATACATTTAATTGACAGGCATCCCTTCCTGGACACCATGCCCTCACACTCGTTCACATACTTGTGCAGATACAGCACTTACCTATATGCCTTGGGAAGTGACAATTACTTATCTGCTGTTATTTCTGTTCCAGAATGGCAAGACCAACATATTTTCTACATCCTTGTATATGTATCCTTGATGCCCTTCTTCCATGCATAGAAGATTCGTTCAAGTTGGACCATTAAAGGCACCTTCCACCTACCAGTAATCCCCACAAGAGCACCTACCTTCCTTGAAGCAATGAAACCTGTGTGCATCCCTAACAGTAATCTCCCTACTTACAATAGAAGAAATGAATTTGATTGCATTGTGACAATCACCACATATTCTAAGGTTCTTCACCACTAGTATAGGCATCCCATAAGGGGTGGTTATCAATCCAAAAGCAACTGCAAGCTTCTCACTGTGATGCCCTAACATCATCTCCTTCTCCCCTTCCCCTGAACCGTCATCCTTAACTAAAGCCCATCTCACATCAGGAACATACCCAGCTTGCCTCATCTTCTTCAACATCTCATCTAAGAACCTGTATATCTCCCTTATCATGGGGTGTGAACTATCCCCTGCAACAAATATGTGGATCCTCCTGTTCACCTCAATCCAACTACAACCAGGTTTCTTCTTCACTCCTCTATCTCTCATCAGTCTTCTAACTTCAGCTACTTCTTCCCATCTGCCCGCACTGGCATAAATGTTAGCGAGCATGACATATGGAGACGCATTGGTAGGCTCTCGCTGAAGGAATTGGTTGGCTGCCTTAGCTGCAAGCTCTGTGTTGCCATGTGTTCTACACGCACCGAGTATTGCTGCCCAACCAATCGAACCTGGGTCAAAAGGCATTGTCTCAATCAATTTTTCTGCTTCATTCAATTTTCCTGCTCGGCCTAAGAGGTCAATCATGCATGAGTAATGTTCCACTAGCCGTTCAATCCCAAATTTCTCATTCATCTGATTGAAATAATTCCAACCTTCCTCAACCTTTCCTGTGTGTGCACACGCTGAGAGGACAGAGATAAAGGTGATGCTTGTAGGCTCAATTTCCAAATTGAGCATTTGTTGGAACAGATGTAATGATTCACCTCCAAGCCCATGTTGTGCATAACCTGCAATCATGGAATTGAACGAGACTGTATTGTGCTCGGGCATCCTGTCAAATAGCAGTCTTGCATCTCGTAGATTCCCGCATTTGGAGTACATTGCTATCAGGGCATTATTTACGGAGATACGATTTGTGGGGATATCGGATTTAAGTGCCAACGAGTGCATCTGTTTCCCTTGAGAAGGAGAGGAAAGATTAGAGCATGCGCTGATTACACAGACAAAGCTGCAATCATCCGGGCGGTGACCGAGACGTTGCATTGTCCGGAAAGAATCAAGAGCATCTTCCGAGAATTGCTCATTTTGAGCATACGCAGATATCATGGTGTTCCAAAGAACCAAATCCGGTTCAGCAATATCTTCAAATACTTTTGAAGCATCCGAAATCCCACCTACGCATTTTGAATATAGATCAATCAAACCACTCCCAACGTGGGAATTCTCATCAAACCCGGTTTTAATCATCTGGGAATGAAATTGAAGTCCGCCCCAGAGATCTTCCAAGCAGGTAAAGGCAGTTAAAACGCTTGCCAATGTGAACATGTCAACATTCAAACCCCTGTGAACCATTTCCTGAAACAACGCCAGCGCTTTTGATCCTTCCCTATGCTGCCCATATGCAACGATCATAGCATTCCAAGAGACCTCATCTTTAATCACACCCATTTCATCGAAAACACGTTTGGCCTCAGCTAAAAATCCGTTCTTGCTGTAGTAAGTAACGAGGGAATTGTTGACAGAAACATAAGAAACTAACCCACCCGAAATCGCCACGGAATGGATCTGATTTATCAAAGCAACATCATCACAGCAAGCTGTGATAGCAGCGGAAAAAGTGAATCCGTCCATCTCGAGATCCATCTCACGCATTCTGGAGAAGAGGTCGAGAGCCAATACGGTTTCGCCACAGTCGGCGTAGGCAGAGATGAGGGTGTTGTAAGAGACACAATCCGGTTGCGGAATTTGATCGAACAACTGGTGGGCAACATGAAGTTGCGATTCTTTGGCATACGCGCTGATGATAGCGTTGAAAGAGAATACATTCGGGAAAGGAGTGTGGTCGAAGGCTTTGCGAGCGGCAGAGAGACGACCGCATTTGGAGTAAAGGATGACAAAATGGTTGGAAAGGTAGGTTGAAGGAGGGATAAGGGACTTTATGTAGAGTGTTTGAAGTGATTTGCCTGTTGAGAGATCTCTCTCGGCAATGCAAGTTTTTAATACATGGCCAAAGCGTTGGAGGTTCCAAAAGTTTTGGTTCATCTAAGTGCCAAGGCAGAGATGGCATTAGCCAATAGCCACACGTTGTGTCCTCTTCCCTTTTAACAGCCCAATCTGATGAGTTATCAGATTAATAAAGCAGCTAGAAATAAAATAAACCACCAAGTCATGGGGTTTCTCATACTTAACTACAGTCTTCTAAGTCAGAAAACCAAAGATGAAGATCAAGAAGCATAATAAAACTTATAAAAGTACTAAAGACGAACGCCTATCCTATCAACGACCTACCCCATTTTCGGGCTGAGAAAAGCTTTAAATGGCCTTCATGATCCGGCAAATTCGGCAGCTCGTAGGGACAGAAGAATTCCAGCCTACTTTTGTCTTCTCCAAAGTCATACAGCTTCTGAGCTTCGCAAGTCTGCAGATGATACGAGTATACTCTTCTGCCTAACCTTACAAACATTACTCGAGAATCTCTTCGATCAAAGGCAAAAATAACGCTGAAGAGATCACTACAGTCTTGACGACTGACCCCCATTGGCAGGTATCGCACATCTATCCAATATCTTGGATGCCAATCCACTTGTTTGTAGTCATCAAGAGCCCATATACACAACGCATACGCGGTTTTCCTTGAAACATAGAGAAGCTGCCCTTCTGTTTCCCCTAACAACCTTCCTTCCTCTTCAGGGATCCTTATCAGTGAGAATTGCTCTCCGCGTACATTGTAGGCTACAATGCCTAAAGGTAAACACAACCAATGGAGAGATCCATTGCACATGGTTCCCACCCCACTTAATTCTTCCTGCCACTGGTTCAAGAAACTCCCGTCATGCTTCACTGATTTCCATCTCACTGTCTCGGATGAAAAGGTGGAAACTACCAAAACCTGTTTTCCCGAACGCAGCACTCGTATCACCTTGAACCATGGAGTTCTGCCAGATGTGTCGAAGGCGAAACCATGGACAAGAAAGAACCGCGGCTCGTCGGCTAGAGTGGGCGGTGGAGGGAGTCGGACGTTTTTCTGTGTAAGAGGGCTGGACACAATGTAGCCGCTTTTTCCCGCATTGGGAGGTGAAGTTTTGTATATGTGACTCAGGAAAAGGCCATTGCAGGAGCTCAGATGGGTAACGCTATGACCATTGGGTGTGAAGATTTTTCTTATCAAACTCTGCTCAACAGGATTCGTTCCATTCGGATTCTCAGAAACCGGGAAGTAGCTTATGGATTCAGAGCCATAGTTGCAATGGTAGAAAGCGAGCAGAGACTTGTACTTCAGTCGGAAATTGCGAACGAAGCAAGGATCAGAGATCAAATACCGCCACCATTTGCACACAAACTGACATGTTTCAAGTGATCTCAGGGGGAGCAAGAGGAAGATTTTCCAGAGTATGTCAGGGCTGAGCCTCTTCTCCTCGCCGTTTGGACGGTTTTCTTCTCTGTTTTCCATGAAGAAGATGAACTTCAATCTCTTCGTGAGATTCTGTTGCCTTTTGCCGATCCGGTATTCTGCGAATTACCAACTTAAATTGTCATGCCAATTTAGAAACCGTGAATGATATTAACCGTCAGATAATTAATTTAAAAAAAAACTAAAATCGACCATCTTTTAAAAAAAAATACAAAAATGGGCCATCTAGGTCCTATCAGTTCAATCTTGGCCGTATGATATAATCATGTTATGCACCGATCAATGAGACGAACGGTTTGATCTGGTTGGCGAGGGTTTCGTCTTCTTCGTTCTCTTGCAACCGGCTTCGCGCAAGTGGGGAGGAGGTTTAGCCCTATGCCGTCTAGAGATCAGCAAGCGAAGAAGAGCCAAAGCCCCTTCTCCTGCTATTCATACTTTGTCGTCCTTTCTGTTCTTTGTTTTGCTTCGCTATTCCTCGTTTTCTCTGCATTAAGAGATTCCACCAAGAGATCTGTTTCGTTTGAAGGTAATCGAAGCATTGAGTTTAAGAAGATAGAAAAATCGGAGACGAAGAGGAGGTCAGGTGGGTTGTGTGATTACTCGGATGGAATGTGGATCTATGATCCGATGGCGAGATCTGATCGCTACGACAGTACCTGCAAGGAGATCTTCAAGGGATGGAATTGCCTTTTGAATAATAAGTCGAATGCTCGCGATATCGTCAAATGGCATTGGCAGCCGAAGGGTTGTGATCTTCAGCCGTTCGATCCTCTGCGGTTTCTCGAGCGCTTCAGAGACACCAATATTGGTAATTTCGACATATTATCGTTCTCTTTTCGTGATTAAATGTTAAATGATAGCTGAAATTGTTTACCTGAAACTGGAAAAAAAGGAAAAGAATTAGGGTGCTGAGTGTTGCTTGTTCAGAAAATATCTGGAAACCTAAAAAAATGGCACCAATTTCTTACCTCAAAAGACGATTATCGAAGCTATTGACTTGAAACTGGAGAAAGAAAGGATTAGGCTACTGAGTGTTGCTTGTATTCATAAATCCTTGGAATTTTAAAAAAATTTGTAAATTTCTTACCAAAAATGGCTGATCTGTGGAGGAAACTCATAATATGACCTTCATCTGTATTTACGAGTTGGTGCCTTGCATTGATCTGAAACTGGAGAAAGAAAGGATTAGGCAACTGAGTTGTATTCATAAATCCTTGGAAATTTAGACAAATTTGTAAATTTCTTACCTAAGAATGACTGATCTATGGAGGAAGCTCATGATATTACCTTCATCGGTATTTATGAATCGGTGCCTTGTAGATTCCTCGTGATAGCCATCCACCTGTAAAGATTTGGTCCATTTGGAGTTACATTGTGTGAAAACTGCTCAAACTATGTGTGTGGGGCTGGCGAACTGATTGCAGGATACATGATTCACTGTATCCATGCAGGTGGAATCTGTGTGCAGAGCTGTGGGGAGGGGAGGTTTCATTTATAATTAGTCCACGTGCCATTCATGCCCATGGCCGGGATTCATTAGTGCTAGCTAAGCTGATTTTTGTTGTAAGTTGTAGGGATTCTTATCATTAATTTTCCCTATTACCTTTTTTGAATGGTTAGTTTATTATATTAATGTTAGGTAGTTAAATATCGAATTACTTTCTAAAAATTTTCATGTGAAGGTGTAACCAAAGTAGGAAGAAGTGAGTACAATTTTCTCATTGTTTGCCTATGAACATGGGCTTCATCTTCCCTAATGAGAAACTACAATTGATTCTTTAATAACTAATAGTAAAATGATATTTTATTATTCTTTGAATCCGAAATGTGTTTTTAGATTGCGTGGTCATTTGTCACTCCCGGAGGTAGTCACTAAGCAAAACCTTGAGATTTTACTGATTGCTCTTGTAGGGCTCATTGTTCCTCGCATTTTTCCTCAACAATAATATGGTGTTGAAGCAGCTTATAGTCCGTTAAGCACATAGGCCTTTAAACTGGCTTAAGGGTTAAACCTCGTAACTATAGTGACTATCCATGAGTTTCACCATACCTTTTAGTTAATTTGTGGAAATAGTTCTAGAGCATTGCCATTAGCTATTACAGTTCATGATAGGGCTTCTGTCCTGGAATGGAGTTGCTCTTTGTGGATCATTGCCAAAAATTTTGAAATTAGAAAGGGATGTTTTCTATATTTGAATTCAGATAAGAATTAAACGAGTAGGGCCCTCCTATATGTACTTTTGTGATGCTTAAATATTAAGTGTTCCTTTTTTGAAGAATGATCGTGTTGGTTTGGTCCTCTTTCATTCATGGTAGTTTATGATGCTAAGTTGTTTGTGGTCCGATGAGTTTATCATTCTTAGTTTTGTTTCCAAAGATGCATTAGCAAAGGTCTTGTATGAGCTACAATGAAACTTCCATAAGTTCCAACCTTGAGGCGAGGTTATGAAAGGATGGGTTGGATGGAATTTATCATTTGTCAATGGTAAAGGACTTGTTTCTTTATTTGTGAAAAATAAAAAGTACATTGTAGGGTTCCTTTCCATTTAGACATTGGAGTTTTCTTTGTTTTTGGTATTGGGGAAGTTATTAGTTCTTGTAGATTTTAAGACTTTTTAAATTTTGAACGGGTCACTGACTGAGTCAAACTAGGTGAAAAATGCATATGAATCTAAATGATTCTACATGAAAATGCTAAATCATAGTTGGAAAATTGTGTAAAGTGCGCACGTCAAATCTTTTTACTGGGTGTAGCAAAAAATTCTTTCTTTATTTATCTGTTTCACGGACTTTTGTTGAATACTCTATAATACTTTTACCACTTTGATCTTAACAGATTCCTATTGAGTTTTCATGATTTTACTTAGCACTTGTGCATCCTTCTTATGTATGTGCGTATGTTTGTATATATGTATATGTATGTATATGCACACACACATTATGAATGACAAAGATACCTTATGCATCCTGAGTAAAAAGGACTGTAACTTGGTATAGGTTCTGCCAAAGTATGGTTGACTGGCTACAAATTTTACCTTTGCCCTTTTTAGTGCAGGATTTGTTGGTGATTCATTAAATAGGAATATGTTTGTTTCGCTTGTGTGTATGCTTAAACGGGCATCAAGGGAAGTGAAAAAGTGGCGACCAGCAGGGGCAGATCGTGGTTTCACATTTCTCCTTTACAATCTTACTGTTGCATACCATCGAACTAATCTTTTGGCACGTTATGGTAGGTAAGCTTTCATCCGTGTTAGTTGATATTTTTCTTCTACTCATACGCCCTTATTTAAGCTTCCCTTTGTTCTTGGAGGAAATTTTTATCCCATTAGCTCAGTTTTTAATGATCAAGTATCAGTTTTTGATTGGGTTAATGATTTAGTTATTAGATTTTTTGTCATGATTTTTTTATAAACTCCATATTTTCTAGTTTCTACTTCTATTTTCTAGTTATTTGCATTTGTTCTCAAGCTACATAGTGTTGCAGTAAACTTAAATATTAGATTGATTTTTTATTTATTTTTTGTACTGCCACTTTCATACCTACCGGTCACCTATAGATTTTCTTCTCATGCTGATGTAAGTATTGAGTACAAATTATGATATGGCTTGAGTGTCAGATCTGATCAAACCCAAACATTAATTTGTAGTTACAAGACTATATGTAATTGGCATTATGTTCAATATGAATTATGTTGTGGTTAATGATGATTATCATACTCTTTTTTTCCAAGGTTCCTAATTTACTAAATATAAAAATTTTCAGATGAAATTATGTAGGCCACGCCCAAGCTTGTGTAGAAATACCTTGCACACTATTGTGGTATTTTAATTTAGTTTGACTTGAGCTTTGCCATCTTAATTGGTCCATTTCAATGTTTTTTTTTTGCAAAAAACTCACAACATTGAAATGGACCGATTAAAATACCACAATAGACCAATTAAGATGGACCAATTTTTAAAAGGAACAATTACATTGCTTAAGTGTGAGAGTTGTGAGACCCATGGGTTGGAGAGTGTGTGTGAAAGGGAAGACCCTTTGTGCACATAGGGGAGCCTATTGCACAAGGGTCATCTATAAGGAGTTGGGACGTTGGCTTAGGGAAAACTTAATGTGTGCATGCATGGTTTGTCATGTGGCCAAAATTTTGCTCCTGCTGGCTAAAAGCGTCTTTGAATCCACCTAGTTTCAGTGTACTGCTAAAATATGGTAAGAATTGGCTAAATAATCAGTATGTGCTGCTCATTTTGCAACCAAAATGGGCTAGATTCTATTTGGTTTGTTTTTTTTTTCTTTTTTTATTTGTGTTTGGGGCGGAGGCCCGCCGGGGGGGGGGGGGGGGGGGGGGGGGGGGGGGGGAGGGGGTGGGTTTGTGTGTGTGGCTTAAAAACCCCCCTATTTTGACTGGCATAGGTGAAATATCGTCTTGTGCTGGTCAAAATTCATATGATTTTGATGACATGTTATGTTTAAAAAAGGTAAGAAAAATAGAAGGGGGGAGAGAGAGGAGAAGAGAGTGAAGGAGGGCGATGTGTGAGGAGGGGGTTTATCGTCGCCCTCCTTTGCTCCTCAAGAAGGGAAAAAAGAAAAGAGAGAGAGGGAGGGAGGGAGGGAGGGGAGAGAGAGAGAGAGAGAGAAGAGAAGGAGGTGGCGATACCTTGTCGCTCGTTAGCATCGGTGTCATCACCCTCCTCTTTTTTTGTCGAGATAGAAGGGCTTTTACCCTTTGTTTAGAAAAGAAGGGCTTGTGTCGTTCTTTTATATATATATGTGTGTGTGTGTACAGATGTAAAAATTACAATAATATTTGGGTAATCTTATTATTTGCATATATTTTATTAATAATATTTCTTTATAATAATAATTTTAAAATTGAATTTTCTCATCATCAGCAAGTTCCCACCACAATGGGGTCGGCAACACTAATCTTGTCTCTCCATCCTGCTCTAATAAAATTAAATTCTCTAATTTTTATGATATTTTTATATGTTTTTACAATTTGTTTGGATTTTTTCAATTTTTAGGGATTTTTTTTTCACACAACGGTGTGAAAAATGTGGTGGCATGAGTGGCATATCAACAAAGTAGCACACCAGGCCTGCACTGAAACGGCATTGAAATCAGCATGGTGAACCTTGTGTGTGTTCAAGGCTCTAGCTAGTAGATGAGATGAGTTGTCTCTTATGGTTCTGTTATGTGCTGTTGGTGTGCACTGTTGTTATATTTCTGGTTTTGTTATGTTTTTTATTTTGTTTCCCTTGTGTCCATATTCTCATGGACTGGCTATTTTCCTTTGTCTTGTTTCTTTTTTTAATTAAATCTTTTATCGTTCATAAATAAAAAAAAAAAACCTTGTGTGTGTTCAACATGCATGTTAATGCATGGAAATTTGGTATATCAACAGTACTCAGCATTGTTTTTTTAATGACGATACTTCGTGTGAATAATCATCTCAATCAGAAATTTGTAGCTATTCATACAGGCCCCCCAATTGCTGATCACATCATTCTTTGCAATGTCTTGCTATGGTATTTTTGATGTGGTCAAAGTTCAAAGGACAAATGTCAGTTTTCCAAGTCTCTAAGCGAATGGGAAACTCATCCTATATATATATTAACAAAACAGAAAGGAGGTACGAAATCATTAGTTAGTGGTCAATTCGTGATACTTCTTCACCTTGCCCCTGTTCTTCTTTCTCTCTCTATCTCTTGCTCACTCACTAATTGTTTACAGGGCACTTGTTAATTCTGATTTTCCATGGTAATTTGATGTTATTAACACATGGATATCAAATTCGGAGCTTGAAAACAAGTTTCAGGTTAACCTTCAGCAAATATGCTGTAATAAATTGTTGTTATTCATGCAATCTGGACGGTGAATCCTAGTTGGATGATGTCTTGAGGGGTTTCTATCAGTGGGGTCTAGTTTTTGAAAAATTGAACTTCTTTCAATGCAAACTAGGAATTTCTGTCACTTTGACAATGTTGTTTGATAAGATGAATTGATGCACTTTGTCATCGGCCCAGTAGGAACTTGTTTCATGGTAATGATGATGAATATGATTGGAGACTAAAATTGAGTGGCATTGTAGTCTTATTTTATCCTTCCTTGTATTGGTTTTTCTAGTCGTGACTTCTTGGATGAGGTTTACAATGATTGTAGCAGTGACATTTGACAATAAGCTCTTAACGTTTTAACCAGTGAAAGAGGGAGAGTGAGAATGTGAAAGAGTTAGGAAGGGGGAAAGAAAGGAGATGGTGAAGATCATACAGAGACAAACTTGTAGAAGTTCTCTTTAATTGAAAAATATGAAGGCATTTCAGTCTACGAAAAATTGTGGTGGTGGATGCTAATCTTCACAAAGGTTTCTGCAAGTTAGCTTTCTCGTATCAAGTAGAAGTATACTTTTCCTGAATCTTCTTTCGTTTTTCTTAGTTATATTTATTAAAATGAATATATATCCATTCAAAAGAGATATTATATTCAGTACTTCTTCTGGGCCATTTCTGCACAATGTGCAATCATAACCCTATTTTGGCCCATCGGACGATTGTACAAATGGGTGTCTTAGCAGGCTTTTTATTACTTTATTATAAATCAAATCTGCAACAGTCAAGTGGTTGGTGTAATTGATCCGGTTCAAAAATTTGATAGGATATGTCTGGAGTATTTCATCATGATCATTCATCCGATTTGATATGGCTGGAATTGTTCACAGAGTTGTGATCAGCCTGACACAACCTGGTCTGTAACTGAATGACTTGGTTGATGCGCTATCTGTCCTGGTTTTGTTGTTATTATGCTCCAACCATGATTTTATTTCAGTTCGGTTTAGCAAGGATGTTAATTTTCTGAGTTTGGTGAAAAACTAACTTAACATGTTGCTTTCATCTCCTCAGTTCAGTGAAAAATTGAATTGACATGTTTGCCATCCCTAGCTATAGACTATGTTACATGAACACTTTACACAACCCTAGAGTACCTATGTCAACACGACACGACATAGGTGTGGGTATAGGATATGTGTTGGATCCTTTACATGTTCTCTTAGACATTGCAATCCAAGATAAAAGATAAGGATAATAGTTTTTATGAATAAAGAATATATATTCTCAAACTCAAAGATTGCAAACAATGTATCAAAAAGAAAAATATGGAAGAAAACCAAAAGTAAAAACAAACAAAGAGAGAGCTTGGCTTCTAACCTGCCTTATTAACGTTTATTTGAAGACTTTTCGGCTAAATCCCAATATTCATATCTAAATCTTAGACACTTCTCAACTGAGTCCATGTATCCTATGTTTTAGGGCGTCAAGTGGATCCAAATCCTAGATACATACCCACAACCGACACTCGTTCCTGAGTCCATGTAAAATAGGCTATAGATGACTGTGTTTTGGTTGGTTTTGATTAGTGGCACTAGATAAAGTTGTAAAATATAATAAAGAAACAAAGAAGTGCAAAAACTAATATATAATATGATTCATACCTCTTTCTAACTATCTTCCACAGCATATTATCTTCTATTCATTTCCATGAAAATTTTGAATTATTTTATGGTAGGAATTACATCATATGATGTAGTTTTTTTATCAAAGAACTAAGGTAATGAAATCACTCATTGTATGTGGTTAAGATGGAAAAAACTGTTGTCATCTGGAGCCAAGGATTGACTTTTCGATGCTGCCTGGTGCGCCGCCAGGCGGCTGAAACGAAATTTGGGCGAAATTTCGCCGGAATTCCGACGAAATGGCCCGAAACAGATTTTTTGGCGAAATAGGCAGCATGCCGATGAAACGCCTTTTTTGTTAAAAAAAGATATACTTAAACTACCAAAATGGCAGTTTTACCGAAATTGGCGGCATGCCGACGAAATGCCTGTTTTAGAAATAAAAAACATAATTAAGCTAAAATAACATAATAAACATGATTTTATACAATTTATATGCAAAAATAGATAGAATAAGTAAGTATTTTATCTAATTTATGAACAAATACAAACACATGAACATAAACAATTACAAGGCTACAACTGCAAGCACATTACATCACACTACAAAGTGTGATGTGTAAAACAAAGTCATAGGCTCATAGATTAATAATCATAAAAAGACAAATTGCAAAAAATGCAAAATACAAAGTAGAAGTCTACAAGAAAGTCAAGAGATAAGAGACAAGAGTCACAAGATTACAAAGTACAAACTACAAAGTACAAAGATCAATAAGAAGTAGAGTGTCTAGAAGGCTGGAAATGCTAATGTTGTTGCTGTTGTCATCTCTCAAGCATGTGAACATATCGCCTCCATGACGTGCGCCCTGCGTACTGACCTCTGTAACGACGCACAACCTCCTCATACTCATCTTGATTTAAATCCACAACAAAGCCCACAGGAGGACAATCATCATAATACTCCCTCATAATAAGAACACCCTCATCCTCATTCTCATCCTCCTCCTCCTCCTCCACTGCTACGACTGGTGGAGGATAATAACCATACGGATATGGGATAGCTGGGACTAGCATTGGCACTGGCACTGGGACATACCCATATCCGTATGCAGCTGGATATGGAGTTGGTGCAACTGGATAAGAGGGAAAATCAAATAACCCATAGCTGTCAGATGTCTGAAACTGCCCAGGATATGGATATGCATATCCTCCATACTGCCCACTCTGATCCCCATAACTACGTGAAGATGTGCTGCTAGATCCCTCCATGTCCATACTCATAAACGATCGAGACATCTCATCCTCCTCCTGGGTACCAATCCTCTCCTTCCCCTTACCCCGCCTCTGAAAAGTACGTGGCTCTGGATCTGACTGATCACCCTGACCGTATCGCCCTCCATGGTGGGTGTCCTTGGTGGCGTGTGTGTACGCTGCCTCCCCAGTGAAAGGACTAACCCTTGGCCCATGTGATTGTCCTCCACCTCCCTGATGATCATCTCCATCATCATCGTCGTCATTATCATCAGACCCTCCACCATCCCCATTATCTCCATCCTTGGAGTCAGACTCTCTACCCTCAACTGATTGAACTGGGACTGAGGGCGTCGCTGCTGCTATAGAAACTGAAGGGGGCACTACGCTGGTATCTCTATCAAAAGAGTCAACAGAAGGAAATCCCCTTTCCTCCTCCATAATAGCATCAACATCAATCCCCATCTCTGCTGCGGCACGAGCAACGACTGAACTTGGCCCACCATCAGGCTCGTCTAACTCCGCTGTCCTCACCCATTCTGAGAATGGGTTGTCGTCATCAATCCGGGTGCTGCATAGGATGTCCAGAGGGTCGTCAACATATGCATTACTACGCTGTCTCGATCTCCAGCTGTTTCGTTCGTAATCTCATGTTGTAGTGACAAAACACGAGCTTTTGCAGCTTCTGATAGGCCAGCCGGTTCCTTTGCTTTGTATGAATCAACGCAAAGGTGCTCCAGTTACGCTCGCAAGCAGATGAGGATGCAGTCTGAGCGAGAATCCGACACGCAAGCTTCGACAAAGTAGGAGTAGAAACTCCGTACATGGCCCACCACTTGCCTGAAACGTGTAATGATTTTCAATAAGCATAAAATAAATTTAGAAATTCTAAATGATTTACCAAAATGTAGTAAATTACATACATGGCATCATCGTACTCCGCGAGGCAATGGTAGTCGTCATTCCAAATGATTCCATTGCATCTCTAAACTTGATCAACTGCAAGAGCATGTTCAGAATTTAGTAAAAATTTTGGAAAAGATTCCAAATTACAATTGATAGAGCACTTATTTATTATTTATATAGAATTTACCTCATTGCCGAAATCTGCCTGCCCGGTAGAATTGGGATCGAGGTGGAAAAAACCATGTGCACAGTTGTCCACATATCTGGGCGCATCCCAAGGTTGTCCTTGTAGTGATATTTTGGGTTAAAGTAATGTGCTGTTATTGTGTTTGAAAAGAAAATGAGAATTAATAAACAATTTAGCATTACCAAAGAAGTATAAGTATAAAAAAAATCAACAAACCTTAATTAATATTATAAATTAATTACCTGCCAAAAGTATGGGATGATCCATCGATTTAATCCAACGATCATCAATGATCTTGTGGACCCACTGGTAGGACGACTCTGCGGCAATTTGACCTTGTGCTTTCATCACCCTCATGCTCTCATAGATCGAACCGAGGGTCGGGTATGAATCTGTATCAACGATCTGTAGCACCCTGTAAATGGGCTCCAATATATTGACAACTTCCTTCACACCATCCCAAAAGCTGCCACGAAGAACGATATTCTCTACTTCCCTCCCTTTCTCAGTGCGGCTCTAAGAGCAAGCACCCTAATCCTCACTAGTAAATAAGGTTCTCAATCCTTACTTGTGTCGGAGCATGCTATCCAAGGCAATATAATTTGTACCAAATCTAGTAATCCCTGGCCTGATTATATCTCCATGACATATTGTTCTCATCTTCGCTAGCATATAATTATGATTATAAATAAATGTAGTCAACGTCCGTGCATCTCGTAATGTCTTCATCACCCTCTACCTCTTCCCAATGGCTTCTAACATCAGGTCTATACAATGTGCAGCACAAGGGGTATTTCGCCTGTATCATTTCACCAGCCTTCTTAAAGGCACTCCCATTGTCTGTAACAATCTGTACAACGAGATGCATCCCAACCTCTCTGATCACCTCCTCTAGTAAACCAAAGATGTAATCTGAATCCTTGATTTTATCTGAGGCATCTACAGACTTAAAAAATACGGCCTTGCCTCTACAATAGACCATAAAGTTGATGATTGACAGCTTCGTAGGGCCTGTCCAACCATCACACATAATAGTAACCCCAAATCTCTCCCAGTATGGACGCAAAGATTTAATAAATGTCAGCATCTCTTTCTCTTCATCATCCAAATACACCCCCATGATCTCCTTCGGTGTAGGAGGTAGGACCCCAACCCCAGACTCCTGAATAACATCAACCATACTCTTAAAATGCGGAGAGGCAGCTGCATGTGCAGGAATATAGTTGAATATGAAGAACCGAGATATGAACTTACCCATCTTCTTTCTAACTGATCCTCCATTCCAAGAATCTTTAGCCTCTTCTGCTTCGCATCTGATGATCTATGTGTATCAGGGTCCACAGGATAATCAGGCATTCTCGTGGAATGAGAACGCCTCAAAGAAGCCGAACCACCAGCCCCAGAATGATTGCCTCTCTCAAATCCATGTCTCTACATCTCTTTCCGCTCAAACTCTGACTCCAGGGATGCACGGTGTGCTGCTCTATACAGGGCCCTCTCAGCCTCTGTGTCGATTCCGCTAGGGTAGACAAAATCATCATCATCCTCAGGTACCCGTGGAGGCTTTGCTAGTCTCCGTCTGACCTCCTGCTTTTCACACCACCCTGTAGGTGCTCAAGCATTTGCTTTCTAACTGCAGGTGGCACTCTATTACAATCCACAACGTCCTTGGAACCACCTGCCAGATGCATCTTCAGTCTGGATATACCTCCCCCCCTTGAATACGTGACCACAGTAATTACATACTGTCTTATTTTTGCCTCCCTGATAGCGGGTACCATGCTGCCATTCAATATCTACTCTACGTCCACCCGTCTCAGCATCATCACCACCACCAGATCATGATGCCATCACCCGCTAGCTAATCACCTGAAAACAGTAGGTTACCTGTCGAAGTGTCAATTCCAATTTACAAACAATTAAACAAAGTATTACTTTAGCATACCCATCTAGAAAATAATCAACTAAATAATATTCACCAAAAAATTTTAATAAAATTTTCCCATTTTTGTATTATTTTCGGATTAAATAAAAAATTAATTATTCATTTTTTACAAAAAAAAAATAAAAGTTTGCACGCCCATCTATAAATTGGGTGTCCACGCTTCACATAAATATAATCCATATTTTTACTAATTTTTTTTCATATTTTCTTAAAATTTTTTTTAATTTTTTAATGATTTTCGGATTAAATAAACAATTATTTATTCATTTTTTACAACAACAAAAAAAAAGTTTGCACGCCCATCTATAAATTGGGTGTCCACGCTTCACATGGATTATACATAAATATAATCCATATTTTTACTAATTTTTTTCATATTTTCTTAAATTTTTTTAATGATTTTCGAATTAAATAAACAATTAATTATTCATTTTTTACAAAAAAAATAAAAGTTTGCATGCCCATCTATAAATTGAGTGTCCACGCTTCACATAAATATAATCCATATTTTTACTAATTTTTTTCATATTTTTTTTAATTTTTAAATGATTTTCGGATTAAATAAATAAATAATTATTCCTTTTTTACAAAAAATAAAAGTGTGCACCCCCATCTATAAATTGGGTATCTATGCTTCATATAATATTTCATATTTTCATCCATATTTTTACTAATTTTTTTCATTTTTTCAAAATTTTTAATGATTTTCGTATTAAATAAATAAATAATTATTATTGTTATTGTAATACTATAAAACATTTTCATTATATTATTAATATGTTATTTTTAAATAAATAATTAATGATTTTCGTATTAAATAAATAATTAAATATTATTTTTAAATGATTTTTCGTGTCAAATAAATTAAAAAATACTAATTTTTGGAGAAAAAAAAAAGTAACAACACCCATCGATAGATTGGGTGTTGTTACATAACATATAAAAAAATTAGTACAATCTAAGTTAATTACAAGCATAAATAAGGGAAAAAACATGATTACCTCAATTTTAAACTCTTGAAGGCTTCAAATCACACCAAAACTGAGTGGAGATTGCAATCCCAAGCTTCAATCCTTCTCTGTCTTTGATTTGGAAGAGAATGGAACAACAAATTTGAAGAAAATCAAAACAAAATCAGATTTGGGGGTTTTTCGAAACCCGAGCACCACTAATAATGACATAAAATCCTTCAAAGTCCAGTTGGTGCACGCCTAGTTGTGGATTCATAAGCATATGGAATTGTTTTGTGTGGAAACTTTTGAATGGATGACAGAGGCCTATTTTACAGATTTTTGTAGACCCATTGAACCTGTGAAAGATCTTTTTGTACTTTCTTATATGCTGAGTTTTCCTCCTCCTGTATTTTGATGGGAATCTTGCTATTCAAAAATGTAAAAATTTGAATCCTGGATCACAGCTGATTTTTCAGCTAGCAACTTCATGATTGTTGGTACTAGAAACTTGACAGACCAAGTGTGGGTGTGGTACATGAACATTATCTGTTCTGTGTGTCGGCCTTCTTCTAGTGGGTCTGGCTAGAATTACTATTAAAAAAAGGTGGATTTCTATGTTGTTTTCCTTTAACATGAATAAGACAAGAGATGTGCTTCAATACTTTTTGTATTAAATTTAGCAGAGTTTTTCATGACAGTACTTTAGTTTTTCATTTGTTTTGCATTGGTCTCCACACCTTTGGGCTAAGTTGGATAGGTTAAATCCTTTCTTTCTGTGCTATTTCCGTTAATGAGATATTAACTGCATTATTATTATTTTTAGGTGGTTAGCCAATGGCAATGTGGGGGTTTTAGAATCCCTTGGATACAGACAAGGTTTTAGAGTGGACGTTGATGTACCAGAATCTACGTGGGCGGAGGCTCCAAGCTTTCACGACATTCTTATCTTAAATACTGGACACTGGTAGTAACAATATTCCATTTTGTCTCCTTTTAAGTTGGTAACTACTGTAATGAGTTTCAATACATCCTTTTGCTAATAGGATGTTTTAGTGATTGAGAATGGATTACTATTTACGTGAAACTAAGTGTTAAGAACATATATGTCTTGTCCTTTAACCATAGTTTTAATTTCTTGGAACTATATTTTATTTGTATCTGTTGAACTTAAGCTGCAAACTTACTATTCAGGTGGTGGGCACCTGCAAAGTTCGATCCAACTAAATCACCAATGCTCTTTTTTGAGAAGGGTTTGCCTGTGGTACCTCCTGTACATCCTGATGTTGGCTTTGACATGGTTTTAAGACACATGGTATGGTTTGCAAACTTTAATGCAAAAAATTTTTGAACTGAGGATAACATTTTGACTCTATGGGTATGAATTGATTGATAATACTGGGAAAATATGGTATGCATACGCTGAAATAACTTGTTGTTATGTTGCTTTAATGTTCCACTATCTCAGATATTTGATAAAATATAACCCGTTGTCATGTAAAAGGATTATTACTAATTTACAAATAAGTGGCTGCAATGAAATTTTTTTCCATGTATTTCCCATTTTTCGACTTCCAAGAGGCTGCGGACGAAGTATAATAATTTAGCTAAGATTGAATAGGACGTGTCAGCAGTATGGCACAATTATATTTTTGCTACAAAGAAGGGAAAGGTTCAATTCCCTCTGTGTTTCTAACTTCAGGGAACATATTCTGGAATCTAATCCCAATGTGAAGAGAGTGTATATGTTTATGATATACCATGGCTGAACCTGCAGTGGAAGGTTAGAATGACCACACTCTGACAGAAAAGAATTCCTTGTACACATGCACATTTACATTGCTTTTGGATAAAGGTTCCACAACATAAGGCCACTCATAGTGTACTAGAGAAGATGATAGTCCAATTTTATGCTAAGTCCCTTACATGGTAAGTTATCTGCAAACTCCATTTATATGACTCTGCACTAGCCCACTCAATTGCCTTAAATATCTTTAACCTACAATGTTTGCTTGACATTATCTTTGAAAAGAAAGGAAGTAACAAAGAGAAAAGGAAAAAAATTATATTGGGAGTGCTAATAAAGACAAAGGAATTTGACAGCTCAGTATTTTTGAAAATTGGGTTATGATATGTTTAAATTCATGTAATATCTTAACAAAGATAAATATGAGGTGATGAAACGTTACGAAAAGATAGCTAATACTGTTTCCTTGCGCCATGTGTGTTTGCTGTTACAACAGGTATCATTTGTAGAAAAAACAATGCGACCGGGTGCGATAAAGTTATTCCGTACGCAATCTCCAAGACATTTTGAAGGAGGTGATTGGGATCAAGGTGGCTCATGTCAACGTGAACAGCCTTTATTGCCAGATAAGGTCATTCTCAATATATGTAAAGCTCATTAAGTATTATATATAGTTGAATCTATGAGAGAAAACGGTGTGCATTATGTATTCTTGCTTGTCTCTGGCATTTCGCTCTTAGCTGCAGCACCTAATGTGCAACTTTATCTCTTTTGGGACGCAGAGCTTCTTTGAGGAATTTTAAGGTTTTCCTTTTTCCTTTTAAAATATCGAATTTAATCGTTAATTCAAATTGCAAATGTATATGGAATTAGTTTGTTCTTGGACCGTGTTGAGATTCAAATTATTTTGAAGCCTCGACCTTTCACGCGAGTCTTTGTTGTCTTTGGTCCAGTTGTACCATAGTCAAGTAAACTTTGGATGATTGAAAAAGATAATAGTATCAATTTCAAATGTGACAGTGTCATGAATGTTTTGGAACTCCCGTTTCAGGTTGAAGAGCTCTTTTCACTGGGGAACAATGGAACAAATATGGAGGCACGTCTGGTGAACCAGCACCTGTTAAAGGCTCTCAAAGGTTCAAATTTCTACATCTTGGAAATCACCCACATGAGTGAATTCAGAGCAGATGCCCATCCATCCATGGCAGGTGGGAAGAAACATGATGATTGCATGCATTGGTGCCTACCAGGAGTAACAGATATTTGGAATGATTTGCTTGTAACACATTTAAACAGCATTCTGGCTCACAAGGTATTCTCTGAAGACGTGTGATCTGGACTGGACCTCAACTTAGATGCTCGTTGGTTCTTTTAATGATGTGTCTGTTTCTCCAAGGTGCCTTGGCGTTCCTTTAACAGATGAGTAACAACAGCTAAGGGTGTCTCCAAGTTTTGCACCCGGTCAGATGCTGCATTTGCATCCTGGGTTCAGATGGTGTTAGGTCCACTACCGATCAGTTCAGGAAAGGAATAGCAGCAGGCCGAGATTGCCCAGCACACTACCATGATCAAAAAAAAAAATTTTTTTTTTTTAAATTTTAAAATTAGAAAATTAAAATATTTTTTTCTGAGCTATTCTAAAATATAACTTTTCGTATACATAAGATATGAAAATTCAATATTATTGGGCTAGTCTTCCATGTTGATTTCCTTAACGGTGTTCATAAATTTTATTAGGCAAGGCCGTCCTCAAAAATATTAGGCAGTGTTTTGTGGGCCCATCCCAAGGTGACACGTCGTTACGAGAAAATCAACCTCTTTCACGGGGTGCTCCGGACGACATATGAGCTTTGATGAGGCACTGAATATGAATATCGTCAAGAGCACTTAGAAGATATTCAGGCTCCATTGTGCAAAGGGAGGAGGCTAGTCTACACTAAGATTTCCTTATAGGGTTCATGAGTTACGGGCCATGTAAATGGAAACCTATTTTTATTCGTGGGGCCCCAAAACCTACAATCTTAGGGTAATTTGGTCGTAGATGATACAACCCGAATAACAGCTCCTTACAATCTGGTCGTAGGTTAGGGGTGGGGTTTTTTGAAACCGTAAACCACCCTGACAAGGGTTTAGCCCATACCAAACATGCTTCTAACGTAATTGCGGCTGTACTTTTGTAAATGTCTTTGAATATAATATTTAAATTGATAAATATAGGATATATGTAAAAAATAATATTTTGATGGATAAAGGTCATGTTTGGGTTGGGCTAAAACCTAACCCAACCCTAAAATATATATTACCAAACCCTAAACATGAGGGATGAACTGGGGCATGATGCAACTATAAGAACTAATGGCGCCGTTGCACCATTAATGTCGGCCGCACCTATCCACGTCTCTATCAAGATGTAAGTCGTTGAGGGGTTTGTAAACCCTTCCTAAATTTGGATCAATCATTTTTTTCAAAATTTTCATCGTATTTCAAGAAATTAATTGATCCATTTGAACGTTTAGCGATGATAGTGATACCTGATACCTCCTAAAGTCAAAAGTAATTTAGATAAGGGTTTTGGTACTCCTTTACGCTCAAAGCTGTAAAGTGTAGACGTCCAGCAGGCACAGCAGTACTGAAACGTGGCTAAGTCAACAAATATAGTTTCAATTTTCAATATTGGACGCAGAACAAAGTCCCCAGCGACTAGTCCAACTAGTTTACCAAAAAAACAAAAGACTAGTCCAACTAGCTTACGTGCTCGCTTGGATTCTTCCATCTGATTTGGCCGACTGCCGTTTTATGATGAAGCAAGACAAAACCATGCCGCGTGACTGTGGTCCTTGGTGACCCATGGTCCCATACTTACAACACGTCCAAGACAAAGTTTAACCGGCCGGTGGAAAGAAATAGGCTCCAAATTTATATTTTGGGTGATAGATATGGATTGGTACTTGTGATGTCGAAACTCTTCTTTGACACGCATCATTCATGGATCAGTTAGCCGATCGATAGATATGTTTCAGTAGATTTGCCGGAAAATTGCATTCAGATTACACAAGACTGTTCCGGCTTGATCACTGAATTGAAGCTCGCTTTTGTTTGAGCATCAATAGGTGGCCATTTATTGCCATAACAAGTTTCAATTAGTGGTCGTGTATGGTTTCATAAAATTTTCCTAGGCTAGCTTGTGGCCTTTAATTTTTAATTGATCGAACCCAAAAAAAATTTTGAGAACCCATGCCTGCATGTGAAGACATTGTTTTCCTTTACTTAAAAAAAATGTAATGAGCGTAGGTGTGAGAATGCAATTTGGTCTGTGTAGAACTTCGACTTCAACTAGCTATTTCGCAAACTAAGGGATCCCCATACCAGTCTTCAAACTTTTAAATGATAACTTAAATCTTGCAAGATTTGTGCTTATTCATCTTTGAAATTTAACTGGGAATAACCTGTACATATGGCTGGGGGACTTGTCGGGATCAAATAATTATTGAAATGGTTGGAGTCACTGGAATCGACTTCCTACACCACTTACATTCGAGTCAATACTGAATAGCATTTACTTATTTTAGTTGATCTGACTCATTAATTTTCTTCTGTTGTACTGGGTATATACTTGCTTGAAGCTCAAGTTTTGGAGTGTTGAATTAGCTATTGTAGTCTTAAAGAGGGAGAGAGGACTTAGAGTTTGCTAGGTGAAAGAGCTAGGTAGGGGTGAAATTAAGAAGGATAAATGAGGGAAGAGTCTTGAAAGAGGGAGAGAGATACAGTTTTGAAGGGATCGAGGGGGACCTACGTTATTTAAGGAAAGGAGCAATCAGTCAATGTCTGTGTCTCCTATGATGTGAAGGGGCATGGACTAACGTTCGCATCATGTTAGTTGTCAGCAGAATCAACATGAACTACCTCAGTTATGCCGGCCCTCCAAGTGTGCCGATTGCCGATGTGCTTTGAAGGCATGGTGGGGGCTCTTAAACGAGGCTTTCACATGTCCTAATAACCCTTCTTCAACTACAAACCACGTGCACCTCAATTATTCTACTCTCCCTCTCTACATTCCAATATCACAGTAACCCTCAGGTCCCAAGTAATCTTGGCCTGATCGATCATCAAGAGAAATTCAGACATTGATCCACGCAGAGAGGTGGTCCAACACTTGGACCACAGGCACATCTAGGGTTAGCTGGTCTACTAGTGTAGATGGATCATCACATCTAGTTACAAGTTATGCATTGCTGTGATTAGTCAAGAACTAGACATTGACTTATTTAATAAATGCAATTAGTTTTTCAACTGACTCTTTCAAGTTCTATGATTCACCATCTTAGTTTGACTAATGTCTGTAAAGCTAAGAAAAATTAATTTCTGAGCGAATCTTGCATAATATATAATCAATGACAAATTATCTCTACAGTCAGTCCAAATCTGTGCTTGATCATATTCTCCTTAAGATAAAATCCTTCACGCGTCTTTGGAGCTAATTAAATTGTCGTGAATTCAACATCTTTCAAGAGCCTCATTGTTCGAGCCATGGCCTACCTGCTTGCGCTGTTGGAAACCGTTGCTGATTCTATGTCCTAGCATTGTCTTGCTAATTAAGTGCGATAACAGTGATAGCGTCCGGATCTTATTTGGTACTGAAGATATATTGACCAATCTAGTCGTCTTCTTGATCCCAATCTTTGAACTTTGAATTTGAATACTCAATTGCTAAGAAAAGTTTTGTAAAGATGGTCCCATATGAAGTTATACAAGAGGAAAGCTAGCTAGTTGATATGAGTATTGCTGTGTTAAGTTCTTCTCAACTGACCCCACGAATCGGCCTACGTATCCACGAAAACTGCTGCAAAGATCAACAAAGTAGCATTGTAAACCGTGCCTCGATCATTCTTCTTTATCGCGAGAGGTGACGAGGTCTGAAGATGAGAAAATGAATCCGAACCGAATCTAGTGATGGGTCTTCATAATAACCCCACCAGTTCATTCTCACCTACCTTCCTGTTTTGTTCAGCCAAACTTGTTAAATTATGGACAAACCGAAAAACCAGTCGATTGATAACGACACATCAACCCCAGTTGGAAATCAGTGAGCTAAAACAAACGGCTGCAGTTGGTTAGCAGTTGGAGTAATTAATAGTAAAAGCAAACTTGACTGTCTTCTTTTATATTCACCCCAAAGTCGTTGTCTACCATCTTCCTTTGCTCTATAGGGCTTGGAATCTGTGCTATAGTCATGTCAATTACGTCCACGTGTAGTTCATGTGAACCCAGTTGGTCTCATACGGGAAATGTTACGGGACGTAATGGCTGTTTTGATACCATTTGTTACAGGAATTGAATCATCTTCGGTTGTAGATGAATTGAATCCTTTGTTACATGCCCAAGTGTTGCTCCAAAAGCAGAGTTTGTTGGTTGAACACTTTAACATTTAGGATAGTAGCAAGAAACCCATTAATCTCAATTGTCCTAATAATGTACCATTGCAATAAATCCACTACGTTAGCTGTTAATGACTGCATTTGGTCCAGAAAGGAAGACGTTAATGTTCTAGCTTGTCTGGCGTCAATGGTTTCTTCCAGAAAGGAAGACGTTAATGTTATCGCATGATCAACACCTGCGGAGCCGGGGAGCAGCAAGACCAAAGCACAATTGTGGGTCCAAGATTTCATGGGTTTGTGGGTCTGTGGCCATTTTCTTTGAGATTTCTTGTCGGCAAGGTGTAGCAAACATTACTATTATACCAACAGACTACTATATAAATCCATATTTTTTTAATTTTTTTCCCTTTGTTTGTACCCTTCTCTGAATTTTCTCTCCTTCACTCTCTCTCTTAGTCACCCTGTATTTATTCCTTCGTTTCCAAAAAGCTTATATATAGAATATCCCCATCGCTCAAACCCAATACATAATCTCTCTTCAGCATATTCCAACCAACGCTCTTCTCATTCTTTCAGACTTTCTCCCAAGATTTCTTTCCAGTTTTTTCTCTCTCTCTTGCTTCCAGTTTTCGTTGAATCTTTTTCCTTAAGATCGACCTAGGTATCTAGATAGACGATGAAGTTGCTTTCTAGAAAAGCCACATGCAACTCACACGGGCAAGATTCTTCATATTTCTTAGGATGGCAGGAGTACGAGAAGAACCCATATGATGAGATTCGAAATACAACAGGAATTATTCAGATGGGTCTCGCGGAGAATCAGCTCTCGTTCGACCTTCTCGAATCGTGGCTTGCAAATAATCCGGACGCAGCCCAGTTCAAGAGAGACGGACAATCAATATTTAGAGAGCTTGCCCTCTTTCAAGATTATCATGGCTTATCCGCTTTCAAGAATGTAAGTTTATCCCAAAGAAGAAGACTTGAATATTTTTATTTATTTATTTTTTAAACAAGGAAGCCTAACATTGACTTGAATGCAATTTTCAGGCATTGGTAGACTTCATGGCGGAAATAAGAGGAAACAAAGTAAATTTTGATCCAAACAAGCTGGTTCTTACAGCTGGTGCAACTGCGGCTAATGAGACTCTCATGTTTTGCCTCGCAGAGGCCGGCGAAGCATTCCTTCTCCCCACCCCATATTATCCAGGGTACTTACGTTTGTTTCCATTGAAGAAATTCTTTCACCAATTCTTTCAATTACATTGCTAATTTATGTATTGCTCATACATGGGATGAACTCAACTGAACTTTTGTTTTGTTTTTCTAACAGATTTGATAGAGATCTCAAATGGAGAACCGAAGCCGAGATTGTTCCTATACATTGCTCGAGCTCGAATGGTTTTGAAATCACCGAATCCGCACTCGAAGAAGCTTACCAACAAGCACAAAAACGTAATTTGAAAGTAAAAGGGGTTTTGATCACCAACCCTTCAAATCCATTGGGCACTTCAATAAGCCGAAAAGAGCTCAATCATCTCATTAGCTTCATCACCGAGAAGGACATCCATCTAATAAGTGATGAAATCTATTCCGGGACTGTCTTCAGCGAACCAGGCTTCATAAGCATCACAGAAGCCCTAATAGACAGAAACCTTGAGAACACCAAGGTTTGGAATCAGGTTCACATCGTTTACAGTCTTTCAAAAGATCTAGGTCTCCCTGGCTTCCGAGTTGGTGCAATTTACTCCAACAATGACGCTGTTGTGGCAGCGGCAACCAAAATGTCGAGCTTTGGTCTTGTTTCTTCCCAAACTCAGTATCTACTCTCAGCCATGCTGTCTGATAAAAAATTCACAAGTAGTTACATTGCTGAGAACAAGAAGAGGCTTAGCAGACGACACGACATGCTCGTCTCAGGTCTTCAAAATGCAGGTATCAGCTGCTTGAAGAGCAACGCTGGTTTGTTCTGTTGGGTTGACATGAGACATCTTCTGAGCTCAAACACCTTCGAGGCGGAGATGGAATTATGGAAGAAAATTCTGTACAAAGTCGGCCTAAACATCTCTCCAGGAGCTTCCTGCCATTGCTCCGAACCAGGCTGGTTTCGGGTATGCTTTGCCAACATGTCCGAGAAAACTCTGGAAATCTCAATGCAGAGACTCAAGGCGTTCGTGGACTCCACCGCCGTTGAACGTGACCACCGTCAGTCGGTCAGAAACTCAAGAATAAGGTCACTATCAAAGTGGGTTTTCCGATTATCATCAAACCAGCGCGAGCCCGAACGTTAGTCCAGTGTGAACATGAGTATTCGTTTTCCAACGTTGATTCTTTTCTAAAATTTTTGCTCTGTTACTTTTAAATGTAGAAAGAGCACTCAGTCCCATGTGGATCCGTAGTGGCCTTATCTTTGTCTGTAAACTTTTGTTTCCCTTCGCTACATCTCGTGGATCCGGGGGAAGCAGCATGTGGAATTTCATTGTGGCAGAAGCATGGAATATAGGCTGGACATCAGCAATCATAGCAGAAGCTTTTGGCCTCCTAGAGGGATTGAAACTTGCAGCTCATCTTGGGTTAAAGGAGATCGAACTAGAGACAGATTCGGCAGCCATCAACCGATACATGAATGCAAGCACAGAAGAACCTCCATGGACGATCTCAAATATCATCACTGAAGCTAAACTCATCAAGGACAGGTTCGACTACTGCACCATTAGCCACATTTATAGAGAAGGTAACTCAGCAGCGGATCGACTAGCTAACTATGCTATTGATGATCACTCATGTTTATGGATTGAGAAAGCCCCTGTTTTCCTAAATGAGATTGTCTATAGGGACTTTATTGGTGGGTCAAATGTAAGAATTGTCAAATAATATATCAAGATGCACTTTTCATACCAAAAAAAAAAAAAAAAAAACTTTTGGTTCCCTTCACCATATCTGATGGAACTGTGAAAATTTGATAATACATAAATAATCAAATTTTAACTATCATTCTTTAGTCATCTGTAGTCATACTATCACCGACGTAGGTACAAATGTCAACCGGTTCTTCTAATTCTGAAGCAAGCAACTTGGCGTGAAGGAGTGCACCGTTTCAGTGGAAAATCTTGACGCTGTTTAAGGCGCATGAGTAGGAAGATGAAACTAAAATGAGTCAAGGCAGATCCTGCGTGTGTTGAACTTTATTATTGCCTTTTGGGTTTGTGAAAATTGAAAAGAGAGTGTCCTTCCTTCGATAAGAAGAGAAACGAGGAGGATAATTCAAACGCGTCGGCAACCACGCAAGTGCTAGAAGAAGAACAGCAGGAAGAGTGACTTGCAAGAAATCATTAAGTTAAAGAGTTCAAAGAAGGGGCTTTGAACACCAGGATTAATATCTCGTGCTTGGAGTCGTATTACAAAGATTACGCGGTTTATTCTTATCGAGATTGAGTTGACGTACAAATGGAGTGAACAGTTTTGCCGTAATTTATGTTAATCAAGTCCTAATATGACAAGTTTAAAGTCTTGCGTTCACACTTACACTCTTTCGTAGAACCAACCATTGAATGCTTGTATGCATCCGCATAATTTGAGACCTTTGATATACATGGTTACACCTTCAACCATAAACTTAAGCTTTTAAGTGCAACAGTTGTTTAACATATTATTAGAGGAGAAAGTTTATTAAGTTGCCATAGCATTTTTTTTGTCCATGGTGTATGTGCCCTGTATTTGTACTCCCCATATATGTTCTCGAGTGAAGTCACATGTGTAGGAGAATATTGACATATTATATTTCGACCATTTGATGATATACATAGTTACACTATTTCTTATTTGCCTAACCTTTTAGGTGCAACGGTTGTTTAATTTTGGTATTATTTACATAATTTGCTATTATCTGATATTTTCATAATTACACCCCCAACATGGTCATACTTTATATATAGTAAAAAAATCATGGTTGTGGTTCATTATAGTGGTAAACATAGTTTTAATTTGATTGAAATCCCAGAAATGTATAAGTATCACGACTCAATCTAGCTAGGTATTGTTTGCTTTGGGTCTAAGCTCATATGGCTTTTGTCTTTAAAAGGCACCTTAATAAGTTAAATGTTCTTCCTGACTCTTATACCTAATTAGAATTTCATCCATTTATGATGTGGGATCGGGATGTGATATAGTGCCAAGTAAATTAGGAATGGAAAGTCTCATTAAATAAATGTCAAATGTGATTTAAAAAAAAAACATTTTCTTCTTCCCAAGTGGGGCTAGTCATTTATATAAGGCAACAGGGATGAAATCATTCATAAACATGAATTGACTGATTTTCGTAGAGCAAATCTCAGAAACCAAAACTGGAAAGAGGCCAAGTCCCTACATGTTGTTAGGTGTTTTAGATGTCCAGACAGTATCAACCCTCTCAAAGACACGACCTTGTGATATGTAGTATCAATGATAATAGAATTTAGCTAATTAAGATATATATTCTCGAATTTATGTCACGTAACTTGACACTGATCAATGGTTACCCTGACAAAATCACCGCAATTTAGCACAATCCGTGATAAATACATTAGAAGCTATTCCATTTGATTAGTTAAAGACGCGCCTCGACAAGTCCGGTTTCATGGTTTGCTGTGGTATGTGGGCTTCACATGATGGCATACAGGTTTTCACATGCTAATAAGGAACATAAAAACACCTGCAAATTGTGTGAGAGAGTTGGTTGTTTGGGTTTTCTCCATATCTCTTCAAAGGAGCAACCTGGTATGCCCCATGTTTGGTTGTGCTAGCTCTGATGGCAACAAACAGGGCCAGATGAACATGGCATCTTGTCTCACTCTAGAGCCGCCCTTACACAGTTCCCATACCAGGAAAATGTTACATTAATGTTATATCCCCCAGAGGGCCCCAGGGTTTCACATAAATAGACTTGTCATTTGTACTGGAATTTCTGTGAAAGAACAAAAAGTGCCTTCTACCCTTATTCTTTTTCTTTTTTTCCTTCCCGTTCATATTTTAACTTTGATGGAAAGAACATTGGCTTCTGCTCCCTCTTAGGATAAAATGTACTGTTGATTCTTATAAGGCTTCAAGAAATAATGTGTGCAAATGGGTCTTGTGCTGCCCATACTTACACCCATGCATGTAAAAGTCAATGTATATATGAGATTGTGTCCGTGATTCACAGTGGCGGAACCAGGACTCCAAATCCGGGGGGGGGGGAAAAAAAAATTTCAATTAACACTTCTCATGAAATATAGAAATTTTAATGAGTTGGGGGTGGGCAAACCAGAAATTTTAGAAGGGATTTTTATGAAATATAAAAATTTTTCAATGGGTTGGGGGGGCAAACCAGAAATTTTAGAAAGGATTCTTATGAAATATAAATTTTTTCAATGGGTTGAGGGGGCAAACCAAAAATTTTAGGGGGGGCAAAACTTAAATTTTAATTAAAAAATATAAAAAACATATACACTTTTTATTAAAAATTAAAAGTTGGGGGGGGGGGGGGGGGGGGGGGGGGGGGGGGGTGCCCCCCCTAACGTGAACGTGGTTCCGCCACTGGTGATTCATGCATGATGCGTACCTGAAAATGGCCATGCATAGATATATAGATTATTAATTAATTTTCTACCAAAAGCTTAAGCTGATAATAGGGCGAACTTTATATATTTAATTGTATTCCTAACACTCAGTATATTTTCATGCCCAGGACGTACAGAACAATTAATAGTTTTTAGAGACTCATTAAGCCTTATTGAACCCTTCGATTGGTTCTTGAAAGCTTGAAATTCATCTTAATCATGCGGTTGGCATGTAGCATGGAGATTGTGATGATCATATTTAGCCATCAAATTTTCACTTTTTGTTGTAATTTGTAAAGAATATTTCAATATCGTTACATATTTAACAAACCCAACTAAGAGTTGTACATTATGATGATGAATATTCACATCAGTGAGAGCTTTAAACTAAGTAGAAATTCAGGGTAATGATGATTATTATTACGTAAATAAGTAGAAAATTATAGTTGTTATTGTCGTTACTAGTTTAACTGTTTTATTTGATATCTAAATCTATACTATTAATAAAAAAAGAGCGGGGAATATTCCCTCTAGATTTTGGCCCCCTTTCTTTTTCTAAAATTTGCCCTCCCCAAACAAAGCAATCCCCTACTATTTTAAACTAACCACCTGGGGCTGTTTATCTAAGTGGGCCCACATTTTCTACGCACGTAGCGCGTGCAGCTCCCTAATATTTAATCAAAAGATTCACTTGAAAAATGCTTGTGACCGGTCTTTTGCAGACTACTTTTAAGATTCGATGCATTGCCTCTTGAGTCTTGTCTATCGACTCTGAACCTTGCTTCTAAATTTGGGAGACTATCCCTAAAATCCCGCTTAGAATCATGATCAAATCAAATCATAAGGTTAATTACCTCAATTTTGGAAAGTGAATGTCTCTCCTGCTCAACCTTTTCGGTGAAAATCCTCTTAAAATTAGGGGGTGCTCTCTTCCTGTACCATGAAGGCCACCATTGTTGTTTTATCTATTTTATTGATGCGACATGTCTGAACTTTAACGCCATCCTTTACAAAAATAAAAAGAGGGGAAAAAAGATTACTTAAAAGAAAAAAAAAATCAACTATAGGATCAAATTTTGGTATACGTGTAGTATACTTTGGCCCACACTAAACTACACGTAAGTACCTACGCGTATGCGTCTAAATTAACCTATCTATCTATACTATAGTTAATGTGAGAAGGCCCCTTGGAGAGTTGGCCAGGCTTATACATAAGTTCCCCAAAAAGCCTATACCGTACTTTGTTATGGTTTTATTAATATAGGGCTTCAACAATCATAACTCTGCCTCTCCTTTTAAAACCCAAATAGTTACAAAACTATTCCCCCTCTGTACATACTTGCATGTGCACCCCTTCTAGTATATATAACGAAAATAGGTCCCTTGGAAAGCGTGTCAACAACTATGCACGACTTCTCTAAAAAACCTTTACCGTCCATTGATTAATATAGGGCTAAAATAGTCAAATCTTTGTCTATTCGTTTAAAATCTAGATAGTACTTACAAAAACAGTTCCATCTTTGTATGTGCAATACTGCACATGCACCCTGCTAGTATGTTTTGAAGGGGACATGAGAGTCGTTCAAATTTTCAGAACGCAAGAATTTTTGAGGTTGGACTTGCCTTTGTGTAATAGCTAGTATAGATTTGTAGGAAGGTAGGGTTTCAGCCCACTTAAGTTGGAGGCCCATATGATATAGTGGTGATGGAAATGGGCTAGGCTTTCGATGATTTAGTTGGAGTGATAATTACGATAGAGACATGGGGCTTGGCTGTTCGCACGACAAAAGAGACATGGCCTAGGCTGTTCCGTACGTTGGATGATTTATTACAGTGACAAATCCGAAAGTGGAAACGGAAATGAAAAGGTTAAAGACTTTGCCATTACGAGCGCTCTCGCGCTTAATTAATACAAACACAGGAAAAGTTAACTATATATTCGGAAGTACGTAGTTCACTTCTCGATTTGCATGGTTGATTCTGACCGGATGAAATTGCATTAGCAGCTGTTTGGCTTCAAAAATTTTAATTTTTGCTTTCCATACTTGGGAAATTGAGTATGGATGTCAATTAAATTAACTGAACTTGGAGGATAATCCAAGCAACAATGGAGAAAGCAGACATTATGTTAGTTATGCATCGAGAAATTCAATTTGAGCATAGTTTTGACATTATGCAATGAAATGCTGGCTGCTTTGAATAAATAAGAACCTAACCTCTATTGTACAACAGAGTGTGGCTTTTTCTCTTCATTGATGTCACTGCTTACATAACCACATTTAATGAGTAGCACCTTTTAGATCAAGTCTTATTTTATTGGTTTTGCACTATTGACCTACTGCAATATTCTGGTTAATTTCTGGGAAATTGCTTCTCTGATTTTGGAGTCATTGCAGGAAACTAATGCTTGTAATCTTAAAATTAGGAACTGATAGTTTAATTCACATAACCACACTGGTATTTAGTTATTTGTTCATCTTATATCTAGCAAGATTTCTGGTGTCAGTTGAAGTTTAATTGTTAATTTGTTCGAAATCATATCATTGCATCAGTAGCAGAACTGTGTAATGCATGGATTCGATCGTTATCTACTCGGCTGTACTCAGTACTCCCATGGAGTTATGTTTCTTGCAGTTTTAGGCAAGTATATATGAGTCCTATATAATTCGATGAAGAATCTCTCCTCTTTAGGCTATGGATGCTCTTTCCTTATTATCTCCATTTCCAAGTCATTCCTACTCTCTTTTTTTCCTATTAACTACATTGCTATTTGCTATGCTTTACCCTTTATTTTTTCTTTTTCCATATGTACATACAAGTACATGAATACATATCTCATATGCGTTCATGCTATTTGATGGATGCTAGGTAGATGAAGGCTTGAGTTAATGTGTATATTTTAAGTGAAAAAAAGTGGCAGTCGATGTCCACTTGTTTATCAAAGCAAACTCTAAATTTGCTTTTCTCCTATGACCCCAAGACTGGAAACAAGAGAAAGATCATGTGATGACAGCAATTCAATTAAGATATCTTAATGCACCAATTTTAATATAAAACTAAAATTTACGTTATCTTAAAAGCTTGGAAAAATCCAACTACTTTCAACATATTGTAAACCAATTCTTCCATCAAATGGTATCCTTGACATAGCCAACAAATTGGTTAGTGAAAAGTAAGCAGCAAAATAATAATTTAATCGATCCCAAAATGTCGAATTATTGATGAAAATTCAAAATTTTTAATTGATTAAGTCAACCAAATCATGAATTAACCATCTCGCACTACGATTACAAAGTCTTAGCTAACTAGTGGCAGTATTCAATTATGAGATAGGTCCAGAAGATGGACAAGTTACACAGACCCAAGATGATCCAGATCAAACTTAGTTTCAAATGATATGATCGAGAAACTTTTTAATTTCATTTGTCATGGATAAAATTCGAGCTATATGCATATAGTTCGCATTCATTAACTGCATATCTAATATGACTCTGTAAAACTTACATGTACTGAGACAAGGCAATTTCACTGTTGATGCTGTCGCAAGGGAGGCATTCAAGGCTCATCAAAACCAGACTTTCAACAACAGTAGGGATCTTCCAAAAGATTGTTTAGGTCATTTCAGATCAGACAATAAAGGGGGTATCTATTACCTTCGTTACTAGTTGTTTCAGTTTTTTGTCATGCTTCTTTGATTGTAAGTGTGCTATTTACACAATCTTCATTCTTTGTTGTAAAAAAAAAGGGTAACTGATCAATTGTTAAATGTCTGATTTAGATATTATAAAATGGTTATAAATCTGATTGAGCTTATATGTAATGACTCCCGAGTTAAATCCGTTTAGACCTAGTTACTGATACTGCCGACATTTTTGGACATCCTGATAAAATTGAAAAGAATGAATAAATTATTTATCATTGCATCCAAGAAGGAAAGCACCAAGTTTTTGCAAGTATTTCTGGTACCATCTAGGGCACATAAAATTTCAAACCCTAGAGTTTATTTTATTTAAAAAGTGTTGTGTGAGATCTTAGAATCCCACATTAATTGCTTGGGGAAGAGAAAGTGAAGGTCCAGATATGTAGGCTTATGACTCCGTCAAGCAATAAGGCCTTTTTGGATAAAACCAATAAACAAAACCGTGAGGTTTAATGGGTCAAAGTGGATAACATCATTGCTAGCATTACATGTTGGAAATGGAGAAAATAAAAAATAAAAAAAAAGAAGATCATTTGACTTTGTGGACGATTTCAGTTTTACCATGCAATTGTTCTGGTGATTGCCACAAGAATCTTTGTTCTCTATGTAATAACTTCACTTACACAACGGCTGCTGAAAGAAATTTTGTAGACGATGTCTTAGTGGGCCATTTTTTTGTTTTTTTGATAGAGATGTCTTGGTGGGCCATGCTTTGGTAGAATTACGCCATTATTATTTAATTGTCTCCTCCACAGTTTCTTTCTTCGCTTTCAACTTAAAATTTTTTTAATCCATCCTTTATGGCACCGAAGGACCTATATATACCCTATCTGCATTCCAGGAACTTGAGATAATAAGAGTTCTGGTCTTCTTTTTCTTTTATATTAATGATATCATTAATTTTCCTGAGAATGAAATTGTATATGTAGCATGGTAAGCAATAACTCCACCGAAGACGAAGTCCAAGTTCCAACGTGTCGCTGATGGAAGGCTAAATCCACCAGGCCCCTCTCCCATCTCGGATTTGGAAACCGCTGCTTGTCCTGGTTCCTTGTTATCTGGTGATTGCTTTGGCCTTGTTGCTTTCTTCTGAGCTGGTTCGGTTTCCTACTTTCTCTTGTTTCCCCTTTGATTCTCTTCCCTTTGCCTTTCCTCCCCTCCTGCTGAGCCCCTATGAGACATGGGAAAAATCAATTCAGTGACTCCCTAATCATCACACGGGATTGGTTAAAAACACAGAGTCGCCACCATTCTGTTTAGGTGTGAATGGACACCAAAATCTCAAATAGGCATAAAAAAGCAAATTTAGGATAAAAATAACTATATTAAAAAAAACAACCAGAGATGGGTAAGGGGATTAGGTTATGAACAGGGGAAGGTGTTAGGCACCTGTGAGACATGGGGAAAAAATCAATCTAATGATTTCCTTATCATCACACGGGATTAAATAAAACAAAGAGTCGCCACCATTCAATTTAGGTGTGAATGGACACCAAAATATTAAATAAGCACAAAAGGCAAATTTTAGGGCAAAATATCCCTCCTAAAAAAAACAACCAGAGATGGGTAAGGGGATTAGGTTATGAACAGGGGAAGGTGTTAGGCACCCCTATTCATCCACACAAGGTGGTTGCCAGGCATTGTTCATGTTTTACAAATAAAAAAGGCTTGCTATAAAAATCAGGAAAAATCACAAAAAAAGAGGAAGATGTATGGTTTTTTCATATGAATAGTCTGATTGATCCAGAACTTTCAAATATGATCATACCATTCCTAGGGTTTCATGATCAAAATAAGATTGAGATAAAATCAAATAAAATCAATTTAAAGTGAAAAATCCAAAAATCTGTCTTCAAGTCAAAATTCTAGAAATCTAGAAAAATATGATTTTTATAAAATATTTCAAAATTGAACTTGAATAGTCCAGGACATAGATAAAGCCCAAATTTCACATTAAATCCGAAAATAAAAACCAAAAAGACTCACGTTGATGAAAAACACCAAAAGGGGAGAATTTAGATCGTAGGGTCTTCTCTCAATAATGAAAAACAATTTAAAAACCATCTCATGAAACCCTAGAATTTACTTTCAGGCTTTTGGATTCAGATCTACCATATTGATCATGATAAATCCAAGATCTTAGCCTAAAACCACAAAAATCACGAAAACAGTGCTGTAGGTGCAAAAGTGGCAAAAATCCAAATTTTGACAAAAATAGGGGATCTCATGCTATAAACATCATAGATTCATGTAATTCATTCAGATATATCATAAAAAGCATTAAAACATGATCAGGATATTCAAAATAGCCATATCTCACAGATTAGAGCACATGGGGGTCTACCCTACGGATCCACCTGTTCCCTTTTCCCCTAGTTCTCTCTTCACGTTTTACGGCTAGAGAGACTCTTGAGGTACTTAGAGATAGATTTGGTTACACAAACACAATCAAAGGCCTTATTCTATGAAAAAAAAGAAAAAAACAGATATGGGGTTCTATTCTAGGGATCCACCTGTTCCCCTTTCCCCTAGTTCTCTATTCACGTTTTATGGCTAGAGAGACCCTTGAGGTACTTGGAGACAAGTTTAGGGATACAAAAACAGATATGGCCTTATTCTACTGCAATAGAGATGATCCTATTACTTCTAGAATTGAAGACAGAAAATAAAAAGGGATAGGGGACTTACCTGGATTGAGCAGGCAGAGCAGCAGGGATTCCTTTCCTTCTCTTGGAGCTTTTGATTCTTCAAAATTTCGTGGCCCTTAGCTAGAGGAGAGAGCCTCTATTTATAGACACACCCAGGGGCAAGGCTGGTCCAGAAGGATATAGCCTGATCCTCAGGATAGAGAGAAAGTTGGAGATAATGCCCATCCATAGCCAACCAAGGTAGCCTCAGCGAATAAAAGACATAATCCGCTCGTTTAAAGATATATTGGACTTCAAATAAAGCTCGGAAATCGAGAGGAGGACAAAACTTGCACGTGTCTTTAATGCCCGTAAATACACTACGGTCCAACGGGGACCGTATAGATACTACGGACGCACCTGTCCGTAGATAATTTGCGGGCGCGATGAGCCCGTGAAGGAAATACGGGCAAAGCCTGTTCATTCTATTTTTAGGCTTTTTTGACCTGTTTTAAGCTCCAATTACATGTTTTTATTATTCTCTCATTTGGCAGTGCAATTTGGGGTGTCTACAGCTGCCCCCTCTTTGCTGGTAATTGGAACCAATTACAAGCAGAGAGCAAAAAGACCCACCAATTGCACTTTCTGAGATTTTTGTATAATCAATTGCACTTTGCAAGGATTAAATGGTTGATTTTTGAAAAAAAAAGAATTGATTGTGGAAGATTTGCTAAGAAATCCCTCAGCTTAAGGGCCAAATCTTCCTCTCTCCTCTCACTGAGCACTTGTAGGCTATGAAGTGAGATTTGAGACAAAATTTTTCAACAAAAGTGGGTAAGGTGGCAATCCTTGCAACTTACAACTAATATGTATATTAATCTCTTAAAAATGTGGAGAAAATAATAAAATACGCTTTTTTGGCTTCGCCCGTATTTGGCTTACGGACATACCTGCCCGTAGAGAGTTCACGGGCAACCGGGACCGTAATGGGCTCACGGGCGTGTGATGCCCGTACTGATGTTACGGATTTTACTCTTCTTCTTAAACTCGCGACCGCAACCATTTCTCTTCTGCTCGCACCGTGCCCTAATTCTCTGCTGCCCGTGCTATTTTCTCCGGTTCTCTTCTTCTTCTCCAACAGTCCGACATCTCGCACGACTTCGCCGGCGACGTCCACCACTTCCGGCGACTGTATTGAGCACTCCGGCGACTTCCTATTTCCATCGACTGTTCTTGGATTGAGCATTGCCGTGGCTGTGATCAAGTCTTGGGAGTTCTTCCTCTTCTATCAATCGACTGTGGATATTCCTTGTTGGAGCTTCGGTAAAGTAAGAGCTTCCTATTTGATTCCTCCATTTCGACTATACCAAGTAAGTGGCCGAAACCTTTTTCTGAATAATGTATGCAACAGTAGAACCCATGAACGAAATTTTTGTTCTTGATTGCATCAACTGTTTACTTTGTCTTCCTTAACCGGATTCGATTCGAAATTTCTGTGCTCTTGAATTCTAGAATGATTAAACTTTCCATCATTGGTTTGTGCATCATTGTGACCTGCTGATTTTTCTTATAGTCGAAATGATGCTTGCATTTTTCTGACTCTTGAATGATTCATTCTTAATCTGTGATATTTACTGATTGTTGACTTTAGTTTGTCACTCAGCATGCTTTCGTCAGATTTATAATTCCTCTTTGCCATTGTTAAATTGAGCTCTTTTGTGACTTATTTTGCTCCAATTTTTCTGCCAATGCTCCATCTGAACTTAAGCCTTTGAATCCTCAAATTTTTGCTGCCTAGTTCCACACTGCATGATTCTATGCCCCGAATACACGATGCTTTGAATAAGTCTTCAAATTGCTGGGTGTATTCACTGTTGCATCATTCTGATTTTGAACATATACTGCATATGCTAATGTTTCCGTATCCTAACTTCCATATTTGAACCATGATTGATGTTCTACCTTCCTCTGATTCTTGAATGGGAATTCCTATCTTTGATTTTTGTTCTGGTTGAATTCCTGTTTTTAGGCCATATTCCTTTTTGGTGAGAACATTCCATCCCATTACTTTGGCATGAACTCACTGCCTTGATTGCCCTGAAACCAAGTAAAAATACATGATTAGATATCTTTAGAAAATATAAAGGAATAAATTAAAATCTCTACAAAATATTTCTAGAAAACTATAAACTCCTTCAGTTGATTCTTGATTTGATTAGGAGTATCTGAAGCATTTTCTTCCGTTCTCCAATTTTCCTCTTTTCCTGCACATCAATTAATCTTTGTTAAAATGAAAATTGAACAATTAAGAATTTCAACAAGAAATAATTAACATCTCCCTGATTTGAACCGTAGATGGCTCGTCTTCGATCAGCTTCTAGGGATCCTGCAGATGAGCCTTCCTCTTCGAGGGTTAGGCGAGATCCTGCTGATGTGGCCTCGTCTTCGAGGGCTGAGAGGGATTCAGATTCTGATGTCCCGGATCTTCCTTCTGGGGATTCGCGTGAGGCGACCCCAGAGGTATTCTTTAACCCTTCGGATTTTAACATTCTTTTTATAAAATCATCTCCTTGATCCTTTCTTCTTTTCAATTGTTCCTTTAGCCGGCAGTTGAGGCTTCGGGCAGAGATAGGAGCCGTAACAGGCGCAGAGCTGGAGGCAGAGATGGAGGCCATGATGAGGGCCATAGAGGAGGCCGCAGAGGGGGCCGTGGCAGAGATGAGGCCAGGACCAGGATTGAGATCCCTGAGGAGGTGGCTGCCCAGATTAGGGATACCGATCTTCTGCATGGTTTGAGGACTCATCCCTCAGCATGCGTTAGGGCGGATATCCCTTTGGAGTATCCGATGTCCCATTATAGAGGGAGCTGGGCCAGCTTTACTAGATATCCCTTTGGAGTATCCCTCAGCATGCGCCTTAAACAGCTCCTTATTCCCCCCCGACCTACCAAAACCTTCATACCCTTTGCTGAAGACAAAGCCAGAGTCGAGGAAAAATGGGGCTCTCTCCTGGTTTGTGAAGTGCCAGGCTCTCACCTTCACATCAACACCATCAGAAACTTTGCTATGAGGGTTTGGAAACCTGTTACCACATCCTCCATTACCCAAATATCCGAAACCAGGTTCCTTCTAGGGTTCCGTAATAATGCCGAGCGTGAGCAAGTGGTTGCTGCTCAACCCTGGACTATTAATGGCATTTTGATGCGGTTCAAGGAAATATCTAATGATTCTATCGCCTCCTCTGTTCTGATAGGCTCCCTTACTTTATGGATGCAGCTTCACAACATGCCGATGAAGTTTAAAGATGATAAGATCATAGATCAGATGGCCTCTAGCTTCGGCAAAGTGTGGGAACATCAATAGCACTCCTTCAATTCGTATCACAATCCCTATCAACCAACCGGTTCCTGCTGGTATGTTTTTTTAGGAGGACATTGGTAAGAAGACGTGGATAGAATTCAAATTCGAGCATCTCCCCCCATTATGTTTCTCTTGTGGTCTAATAGACCATAGCATTGTTGATTGTCCTAAACCGTTTTTTGATGAGAATATGGGAGTGGAAGATATCTCCCCATGTAGGCTTTACAGTTCGAGCATCTTTGCGACCCCCCAATGAAGATGGAATCCTCTGCAGAAAAGTAAGGGAAAGCTTCCGAGTGCTACTCAGAATGAGTCGAGAACCGGGTTCGTCTCCCACTCTCAGTCGGGTTCCCAACCACAAACGGCTCTCGTAACGTCTGTCTCCTCGAATTCCGAGCCGCTCTCCTCGAGCCCCCCCCCCCCCTCCTCTCTGAGCAGCCGAAGTCCTTTCACAATGAGCCCCAAAGCCATGACGAGCCGATCCTTGCTGAGCCTATCCTTAGTCGTGTCTGGGTCGACTTTAACCCGACCCATGTTCCTTTTAATCTGATCCCCTCATGTGTATCGCCTGATTCTATTAAAGACTTTACCAATCTAAGGCCCGCCCAAAGCCCAGCAGCTCACAAATCCCAAGTCCTTCCTCAATCCCATGTTGCTAGAGTGTCCCCTTCGATTGAAATTAACCCCTTATCCCAAGTCAACATTTTCTCCTTTGAAGCCCAACAGCTCTCAAAGCCCAAGTCCTTCCATAGACACTCCAAAAGCCCAGGTCCTCATCTTACTTTAAGCCTTATCACGGACAAGTTAACTTCTGATATAGGGCCTGCCTCTACCAAGTCGAAATCTCGCAGAAAGCCGAGGCTGGGTTCCATTCCTGATATAGCCATGGAAGAAGCAGGAAGCAACGGGTCCAATGTTCAATCTAAGAATGGGAGAGGGGCCATCAAAAAGGCGTACAGATATCCAAGAAGAAACTAAGTGTCTTGTTAGCTATCAAAGAAAGTCTCCGACAGATCTTGGCAAACGTGTGGTGCTCTTCCAGGATCCTGTCGAAGATCCTCCCCCTCCCCCATGAACATCCTTGCGTGGACTTATCGAGGGATCAGGCAACCCTCGACAAAGCACTATTTGAGATTTCTTTCTAGAAATCTCAAGCCCAACTTGATCCTTCTTTCGGAAACCATGGCTTCTGCCAAAGGTTCAAAGAGAAGAATCAAGAGCTTCGGATTTAGCAACACTATGTTTTTTGCTTCCAGAGGTCTCTCCGGAGGCTTTTGGCTTTTGTGGGATAACTCCATTTCTATTGATGTCATTTTTCAGGATTCTTGGGTCGTTCACATGATCGCCAATGGGCACTCAGACAGAGAAGTTTCCATTACCTTTGTCGATGCAAATCATACCTGTTCGATCCAGAGGTAGCAATGGAGAACTCTCAAGGAAATAGCCGAGTCACAGGACACCCCGTGGTTGCTTCTAGGGGATTTCAACATGGTCATGAATCAAAGTGAGAAACAGGGAGGCAAGAACTTTAAAGAAGATCAAGCAAACCTCTTTCGGGATCTCATTGACGATTGCCAGCTTTTAGAGCTCAACCCCAAAGGATTGAAATTTACCTGGGATAACGGTAGAGAGGGAGCGGGTAGAATCAAAGAAAGGCTTGACAGGGTTTTCTGTAACTCGGAGTGGCTCTTGAAGTTTCCTGACGCTTCAGTATCTCAAGAACCGATCCTTGGGTCCGACCATAGCCCCTCTATGATTTGATCTAATCCGTCTAAGTGGGTTAGTCAAAAACCCTTCCGGTTCAAATTTTTCTGGATGGAAGAAGAGGAATGTGTGGCAGTGATATCTAAGGCATGGAAAGCAGAAGCAGCTGAGGAGAGATGGCAATCCCTTCACGATAAGCAAGTGAACCTTGCTAAGGAACTACGGATATGGAACAAAAAAAGCATTGGCAATATTCATAACAGGGTGTCTTTCTTATTCGTTGAGCTCAAGAAAATCCAAAAATTGTTGGAATCCAACAGCAGCCAAAGGCTCAGGAATGAAGAGAGCTGCATTAGAAAGGAATATTTCCATGTTTTGAATCAACAGGAGATCATATGGGCTCAAAAGTCAAGAATTAACTGGCTAAGGTATGGTGACCAGAACACAAAGTACTTTCATGTTACCACATTGAATAGAAGGCAAAGAAACAGGAAAGTACAAGTAAAGGATGCCAACAATACCATTCACAATAACCAGGAAAGTATTGAACAGTGCTTTATTGATTATTTTACGGATATTTTCCATGAGCATGATTCTGACCTCCCCCAGGATGAGGTTGTTCTTGATCATTCCATTTCAGAGGAGGACAACTGGCATCTTCTCCGGCCGGTTACGGAGGAGGAAATTGTGAACACTATTAAAGGCATGGGCCTCAGAAAAAGCCCCGGCCTTGATGGCTATCAAGGCCTGTTTTACCTCGAGTATTGGGGAATTGTCGGAAAAAAAATGTGCTCTATCATTCAAGACTTCTTCTCTTGTGGTTTAATGGAGGAAGGTATGAACAACACATTCATTGCACTAGTCCCGAAAGTTGAGCTCCCCACCAAAACCAGTGACTTCTGGCCCATAAGCCTCTGCAACTTCTCCTACAAGATAATCTCGAGAATTATGGTCAACCGGATGCGCCCGCTAATGGACAAAATCATATCCCCTAATCAAAGTGCATTCTTGGCGAGAAGGTCCATCCACGACAATATTATCATCGCCCAAGAAATTCTACACTACATAAGAGGTAAAAAATCTTCTATCTCTGGAAGCTTTGCTTTGAAAGTAGATCTGTCTAAGGCTTATGATAGAGTTAAATGGGGTTTCATCCGTAAGGCTTTGATGGCTGCGGGGTTTGGTAACCACTGGGTGTATCTTATTATGCAATGTATATCTTCAGTCACTTACTCTATTTTGATCAATGGGAGCCCAGTGGGTTGTATCATCCCGAAAAGGGGAATCCGGCAGGGGGAACTGTAGACACCCAAAAATTGCACGATTTTTGATAAGTCTTGAAGGAGAGAAATATTTTATTGGAATTTTCAATTCTTAGCATTGGGTTTGAGATCCTTAACCCATTTGAATCCAAAGCCGCAAAGGAAAAGGCCCGAATTCAATCTTTTATGCAAAGTCAAACTTTTTCGGGTTGAATTTTGTTGACTTTTGACCCCAAAAAAATGAAATATTTTTTAAAGCAAGATTTGAAGATAATTTTTCCCGGTAATCAAGTTTTTAGCAATGTTATTGCATAAATGAATTTTTTGAGATTTTTAATCTTGATAAATACCTTTGTATCAACATGTTGAATCTTTTTACCGGACCTGAAAAACCGGAATTTAGCCTGGAACTGGAAAGTTGACTTTTTATTCACTTGGAATTTGGGTCTGGAAATATTTTTAATGGATTCAAATGGGGGGTGTTTGCTTATTTACATGTAATATCTTAAGTAAATGGAGATTAAAAAATACGAGGACATTTACTTAAACGATATTACATGTAAATAGGCCTGGCCTATGCAGCTAAGGCTCAAACCAACCAAAAATGTGCTGACCGTAGTATATGTGCGGTTTCTGAGAATTTGGTCTCAATCGCTCTGTATGTGCGGTTGCAACCATATACACAGCACGGTTGATGTTCATGCTTATCGCGTGGGCTGCCACGTGGCTTCCGGAAGCTTCAGCCATTGAGACACGTCGACAACAATCATGACAAGCATAACTGAATTGGAATCGCCCTGTAAGTGCGGTTGAGATGAATTTGCATAAAAACCGCACATATAGTGACGGTTCTGTGGAAACCGCACTGTGTATGCGGTTTTGGCTGTTTCGGGGATTTGCGAAATGGCTCGATTTCTGAGCCTTATTTATGCATATTACCTCTCTCTCAGGGACTTGAATTCCCTATTTCACCCTCCGAAACTTGCTAAATTACTCCAATTCAAGCCTTTAAGGAGAATTGGAATAATCTAGAAGGCTTTTTTGGCATACCCTTGGGACTCTTCTACCCTTGGCTTTGCCTATAAATAGAGGGGTCCTCTTCTTGCAAATGGCTGATAATTTGAAGCTTAGAAGCTCTGCAAGAAGAAGGAAAACTCTGCTGGATTGCTGCCTCAAGTATTCAAGCTACCAAAGGTAAAGCTCCATTTCATTTCTTGCTTCTCCTTTACATTTCAACTCTCAACTTCTACCTTTCTGTAGTGTAAGGCCATTTGGTGATTGTTTGCAAACCCCAAACCTCTTCCAAAGTACCTGGGAATCCTCTCTAGCCGTAAAACGTGAAGAGAGAGCCTTGGGAAAAGGAAGATGAAATAGATCCTTTAGGCTAGAACCTACCTTGAATGATTTGCATGTTATTTTTATATGCTGATTATTTGTGCTATTTGAATCTGGAGAAATCAACATTATCCATGCTCTCAATAGCAATGGATTTTAATTTTCTCCTAGATATGTGTTTTTACCAATATCACACACTTTTTCACTGTTTTGCATCAAATAGGCTAGATCTTGGATTCTCCATGCTCAATATGGAAAATCTGAGATCTCTGGCCTTAGAATGAATTTCTAGGACTGCATGAGTTGCTTTTTATGATTTCAAGTTATTTTGGTCGAATCCACTTGCACACATGCACTGGTTTCACACTTTTACTTAAGGTTTTTCAAAACAGGGCAGCATCTGTACCATGTCTTAGAATGCTCATAACTTCATCGTCCGGATGAATTTTTGAGTGATTCCAAAGACATATCATAGATGAGCATGTCTAGTTCATATCTGGAAAATTTCGTTTACTTTTATGGAGCCAATTTTTGACACCATCTGTTCAAAATCTGTAAGTCAGTTCAGCCCAGATTGCTGAACTTGCCACTTTGATGGTGCACCATTTGTTCAGTTTTAATCCGTTTTGAGTGATTTCAGTTTCTGAGTTTTCCTTGAGAAGTCTATTTTCATTTCCAACTGGTTTCAACGGATTTTGATATGATTTGTGACCTGTGTGCTTGATGGACTCAGAGCTGCTCGCTGGCATAGTCCGGAGCTAATCTGTGGTCTTCTAGGCCTGTTCAAGAGAGCACACAAACCACATCCGGATGGAGTTTGGTGTGAGGCTTATTTCTTTGGAAAGATGGCACCACATACTTCCTCCATGCCAATTTTCATGGATTTTTATTGAGCCAAACTCCACGAATAGGACTTTGAAAATGCCTACTCATCGCTTTTTCTGAGTTATAAACAGTAGATTTCAGATGTGGATTTCTCTCTCATTTTAAGTCGGATTGAGCTAAATCTTTTACTGTATACTCTACTATATACCAGTTTTCAAATGGCTTTGGTTTCAATGGATTTGGATTTAAATTGAAGAAGTTATGGTTAATCGAAGCTTTCAAGCTCTTTTAGTCTGAAATTTCCAGATTTATCTTAGCTTGTCTTTTCTTCATTTTTTACTCTGATTTCCATTCACTCATGAAGTTTTAGAAGTGATGTATCCACGGAGAGAGTTCCATGTCATTGGATTGTTCATGTGGAATAATCACATACATTGTGCTTATTGTAAGCATCTCTTTGTTTACCTTTTATTAGCAAACAATCTTTAGCATAAGCAAGCATGTGGCAACCGTCTTAGACGGATGAGTGGGGGTGCCTAACACCTTCCCCCGCTCATAAATAATTCCCCTTACCTAATCTCTGGATTTGTTTTCTTGTATTAGAGCTACTTTGGCTCTATTTGGCTTCTATGAACCATTTGGTGTCCATTCACACCTTAAGATGGATGGTGGCGACTCTTAACTTGTGAGACATGGAAATGTCATCTAGGATGACTTCCGATATCATCACGTGGGGATCAATAAAAGTTAAGAGTCGCCACCATCCATCTTAAGGTGTGAATGGACACCAAATGGGGGCCATCTTGATGGGGGGCCATCTTGATGGATTGCAGATTGCAAGTGACGTTAAGCAGTGGTGGTTCCAAAGTGTAGCGCCCCAGATCCGGTTTTGCCCTATCACGGCACAAACCCGTACCCGAGACCTACTTATGGGCCCAAAAGAACTTGATAAGCATAATTGATGTGGGCAATTACCATGTAATCATCAGAGTGCATAAGATAAAAAAGCATGGAATTTAAAATTTTCCATATAATAAAAGGGCATCTGTGTAATAACTCCAAAATACAACATTTAGGTATACAAAAGGCTACTAAGATCTCTCCATCACTGCCTCTCACATGAGCATTCATATACAAGAATGATAATTTAAAGATAACTCCCACGTCTACAAATCCAAAAAGAATAATTACATTCCCATTGATAGTTTCTAGGAACTAAATACAATAACATAAAGAGAACCCCTACTACGGATAGTAAAAGTCCTCGGGCCTGTGCTCAAGCTCACCCTCAATAGCTGCCCCAATACATGGCTCACCAAACGGATCTGAAAACAAATCCGGAAAACAAAACGCGTGAGACTTAAAGTCCCAGCAAGTAGCAAACATGCATGAATGGAAGCAGTTAATACAATTCACATAATATCATGATTGGAACAGCTTAGGCAATTTATATAACATCATGAGTAGAGGCAGTTTATGCGATTCATATTCTCAAGTCAAGCATCTAAATAATATAACCCATAAAAATTAGCTAACAAACCTGGTATGACTGATAATGTAAGTCAAACTTGTAGAGCTCACGATGTAGGACAAACCTTTATCAGCAGTTACTAGAACCAATATCACATCCCACAAACCAAGATATAGTACTAAATTCACAAACCAAGTGGAATTCCCCATCCACTACCATTTGGTCTAGGCCAAGTGAGATCTACACCGTCACTGGCATTCAACAAAGGGGCAAGTGAGATCTACAACGTCACTGCCAACCAACCACGACCAAGTGAGATCTACACCGTCACTTAAATCACATAGAAGAAACTCATCACAGCTTTACTAAATCAAATTAATATTCCCAATGCGTAAGAACTAACCAACAAGCACTTCACAGCCAAAGCCAATTCACAGTAAAACACATACCCCTTAAGGTCCACGAATTACGCATTTAAGAAGTGGGATAATCTTAGGATCCCCAATAAAGTCACCATACCAAAAATCAACGGATTCCGAGACAAAAAGTTTCGGACCTCAAAAATATTCTAAGTATGGATAAAAACGTTGACTTTTCGGTGTCGAATTTTTCTAGACAAATCTACAAGGAGTTTGGGGCTCAATTTCTGGTTGTAGTCTATTGGAGGGTATACAAATCATCTAGAATTTTCTGGGCTTCTGAATCATTCATTTGGATATCAAACTCAAAAAGTGGCCATTTTTGAAAATCGGGAAAATCAGAAATTTAGGCATGAACTGGAAAGTTGACTTTTTATTGGTTGGGAATTGGGCCCTGGGAGTATTTTTATTGGTTCCAAATGGGGGGTGAAACCTTATTTACATACAAAGACTTAAGTAAATGGAGCAATAAATACACAGGACATTTACTTAAATGTCTTTCATGTAATAAGGGTGCTATGCGAGAGACTTGGCTTGGTTGGGAAAGGGTTTGAGAGAAAAAGGCTAAACAAATCATGAAACAGGGTCCACGATTAGGTCGTGGATTAATCGCCCGGAGGCGATTAGCTCAATGTTCGGGCGTTCAGGTTAAAGGTTCGCGCGCCTAGGTTTAAAACAGGTTCAGCGCGCGCGCGGTAAGGTTTAACGTTCGCGCGCTAAGGTCGCGATTAGCCCTGGGCGATTAATCCTGTTTCGCGATTTATTTTAACAGAACCTAATTTTTGGGGGTCTTAGCTCAGGATTAATCGCCAATCTGCAGGATTAATCGCCGGCTCAACTCATAGAAATCATTCTCAACCTTTCCAACATCAAAGTAGGTGATCACAAAACATCCCAACACACTTAAAAACATCTCCTGAAACAAAGATTCATCTCACATCTACATGAACACAAATCAAACGCATGAAACCTCATTCAAGACTCAAATCTCAAACCCTAATATAAATTAAGATCAATAGAGTTGAAAGTCCATGGCAAATCAATAGAAAAATAACCAAGATCATCATACAATCAAAACCTACGAATTTTAGAAGTGAATAGCAACATGCAAGATCATTCCTTCAAATAAATCAAACCCTAGAGAGAGAATACGAATTTTGTAATTCATTTTGTTTTGAAAGGGTTTGCTACTTGTTAATGGAGAAGCAACCTTCCCTTCAAGCTTTTCTCTCCTTCTTCTTCTTCCTCTTGAAGCTTCAAGCAAGCCCCACACTTTCTCTCTTGTTCTATACGTCCAAGACAAGAGGGAGTGTTCTGAAAATACTTAAAATATAAATTATGGCATCCTTTTATATGCCCAAGTTTTGGGTCTTTCAAATCTGCCCCTAAACAAGGCTTTTGTTCAACTAAAACCCTAGGGTGTACCTAAGGCATATCAGGGGTACCTTAGTGTCATTCGAGTGGGGGTACCTTAGTATTAAGTGGGGTACCTTAGTGTTAAGTGGGGTGTTTGCCTTAGCCACTTCAAAAGGCATGCTTTAGGAATGCTTGGGAGGTGTACCTCAGTTAACATAGAAGGGTACCTCAGTTATATGAGGGGTACTCTAGTTATTTGAGGGGGTACCTTGATGTTTCAAGAGATTTACCTTAGTCATTCTAAGGAGTAAACTTTGAATAAGCTTAGGAGGGTGTACCTCAGTTATATTGAGGAGGGGTACCTTGATTAGTGAGGGGTGTACTTTAGTTATACAGGGGGTACCTTTTGGAAATATAAGGAGGTGTACCCTTGGTAACAGGAGGAGTGTACCTTAATAATCTAAAAGGGTTACTTGAGTTATAGAATGGGTGTACCTTAGCTATAAGAGGGGGTACCTTAGCTATATAAGGGGTTATACCTTAGGGAAAACAGTGGAGGGTTACCTTACTTATATAGGGGTTACTTTAGTGAAACAAAGGAGGTACTTTGGCTATATAGGGGGTGTACCCTAGGTAAAACAGTGGGGGTACCTTACTTATATGAGTGGAGTACCTCTAGGAAATTCAAGGGGTGTACCCTAAGTAATATAGAGGATGTACCTTAGGTATGTTGGAGGTACTTTAGTTATAAAAAGGGGGTACCTCTAGCTGTATAAGGGAATGTACCTTAGCTAAACAAGGGGTACTTCAAGTAAGATAGTAGGGTACCTTAGTTAAAATAAGGAGATACCTTAGACAACACAAATGAGGTACCTTAGGTATAATTAGGAGGTACTTTAGGTATTCGAATGGGGTACCTTAGGCAAAACAGTGGGGTACCTTGGCCAATATGAGTAAGGTGCCTTAGGTAATATAAGGGGGTACTTTAGGTATACATGTGAGGTACCTTAGGCAATGCAAGGGGATACCTTAGGTAAACACAGGGGTACCTATAGGCAAACACAAGGGGATACCTTAGATGAACATAGGGGTACCTTAGGCAATTAAAGTAGGGTACCTTAGGGATACAAGCGGGGTACCTTAGGTATAACTGGGGGATACTTTAAGTAACACTTGGGTATACTTTGAGTAATACATCCGGGTACTTTGGGTAATACATGGGTGTACTCTAGGTATACTTAGATGGTACCTTGCGTAGTACATGGATGTACTTTGGGTATACAATGGGAGTACCTTGGGTAATACAAGAGGTACTTTAGTGGCATTTGGGAGGGTACCTTGGGTATATTTTGGGGTACCATGGGAATACTTGGGAGGTTATTTGGGCATTCTTGGGAGATACTTAAGGTACACTTGAGAGGTACCTTGGGCAATATAAGAGGGTGCCTTAGGGATATAAATGGGGTACCTTAGGCGATGTGAGTGAGGTACCTTGGGCAATATAAGAGGGTACCTTAGGGATAATTAGGGGATACTTTAGGTATATTTGAGTGGTACCTTGGGTAACACTTGGATATACTTTAAGTATACTCGGGAGATGATTTGTGGTACACTTAACTCCAGTTTTTCCGAATTTGATTTCCAATTCACTAGATCTAATTGAAAGATATCTTAGCCAATTGTAGCTAAGATATCTTTAGGTATAATCCATACTTACCCCATCTTCATAACTGTGCGCGTGGTCGCACGGGTCGGCACGCCTCCCAAAGGGTAATTTCGGGAATGTTGGAGTCGCCACCGCCTGATGGGGTGCAGGCGGACACCTGGGTGCCTAAGTTCTTCTACTAAGGCTTGGTCTGCGGCTTGAGATTCTAAGTAGGTTCTCGGTTGAGGTCTGGGGAAGTCCGTAGACACCCCAGTCCACCCCGTCAAATGACGGGTCCCATAAGTTTCCCTGGTTTGAGTCAACTCTGGTCTCTCACTCACCCGATTCCTATTCCAGCATGTAATTTTGATTAAGTCTAGCGGGACCGCCAAAGTGGTGTGGGTCCCTTTACTTGGTTTTATCTTTCTTAGCTTAAAGTGGTGTGAGTCTGATTGGGCGGGCCCCGTTGGAAGGCCCGTGGGTTCCTTGGTGGGCTTGGTTGAGCCCACGTGTCCCTTGGTGGGCCTCGGTCTAAACCTGAGAGACCCTTTGGGCTTTGGTTCAAGTGAATTGATTTTACTTTGAAGTTCAGTTTGGTTATTTAAGTGATTTCTATGCACAAGTGGGCCGGGACTGTTTGTGCGCCCTTGAGTGGGCCCCACAGTTGTTTGCCAAGTGATTTGAGATTTATCTTGCTTAAGTTTCCAAAGTGGGCCAGGATGTGGGCTTGGGGCCCTTTACCTGGGCTTGGGCTTGAAAGCCCAAGACTTCCTGAGTTAGGGTTTTGAAACCCTAACCTTAGTTGGTTAATGGGCTTGGTGGGCCCGATAGGCCCTGCCCTTGGTCCCGGCCAAACCACGACCTAATTTAAGCATGCAGGCCCCGCATAGGGCTTGGGTGGGCCCCAAGTGGTCCGGCCCGCCCAGCTCCTTTGATTATCTTATTTAAGCACGATTCAATGGTTCGGGCTGGGTGGGCCCCGTTGGAGGGCCCACTGGAAATCAAGTCAGACCGGGTGGTCTGGGTCCCAGGTTGGGTTCCCGGGTGACCCGGAAACCCTATTGGCATATTTGGTTCGGTTTGAGAATGTCACCCCACAGTCAAAAATCATGAAATACACAAAATACACTGGGTCCAAGGGGTATTTTCGGAATTCAAAAAATATAGGCCATTCGGCCTTAAAAGGGTAGGCGCCGACCTCCGGGTGCTAGGCGCGAGGTCAGCGCGAGGTGGGCGGACCGAAAACAGCGAAAAAACACCCAAAAACGAGGTGGGCGCACCCAAAATGAGGTGGGCGCACCCAAAATGAGGTGGGCGCGAGGTGAGCGCGAGGTGAGCACGAGGTGAGCGCGAGGTGAGCGCATCCAAATTTAGGTGAGCGCGAGGTGAGCACGAGGTGAGCGCGAGATGAGCGCATCCAAATTTAGGTGGGCGCGAGGTGAGCGCGAGGTGAGCACGAGGTGAGCACGAGGTGAGCACGAGGTGAGCGCGAGATGAGCGCACCCAAATTTAGGTGGGCACGAGGTGAGCGCGAGGTGAGCACGAGGTGAGCACGAGGTGAGCGCGAGGTGAGCGCGAGATGAGCGCATCCAAATTTAGGTGGGCACGAGGTGAGCACGAGATGAGCGCGAGGTGAGCGCGAGGTGAGCGGACCCAAGCTAGGTGGGCACGAGGTGAGCACGAGATGAGCGCGAGGTGAGCGCGAGGTGAGCGGACCCAAGCTAGGTGAGCGCGAGCTCAACGCGAGGTGAGCGTGAGCTCAGCGCAGACCCTGACTCTCTGTTTTTTCTCTCCAAACTCCATTTCCGACTGGTTTTAAGCTCTGTAACTGGTTTCTGGGGATCCTTAGAACCCCAGCAGACCTTTAACATACTTGGAAATTAATCTAACCTAAGTTGTGAGGATCAAACCTCTTTGCAAACCTACAAATCCGAACACCCAAACATTACAGAACATGCATAAAACTTTGAAAACAAAACACTAACTAACAAAACACGATTAAGGAAGAAGGGAAAGGGGGGTTTTATCGGGATACAAGAGAGGTGCGATCACAAGGAACATGCTCCCTTCGAATTCGAATCAAACAAACAATGACAAACAAGATATCAGAGATTCATGGGAAGCCTGATTTATATATATATCTTGAACAAAAGAAAATGGAGAGCTCACCTTGGTTCCAGGTCTTTGTAGGGTAGGCCGGAGGGTTCCTTGGAGCCAACGAGCTGCAGCCGGAGCCTCCTTCTCACACCAAGAGCAAGATTACCTTCGAGTGCCGAGGGACAACAGAACGTCCAACCCCCAAGAAAATGCCGAACTCCAACAACCCGAACCAACAAAAAAATGCAGAACCCCAAAAAAATGCAGAACCCCCGCAAATGAAGGCTGCTGGAGCTTTTATAGAAGGAAAAATGGGCATCCGCCCACTTTGGCGCCCAGCTCGCGCCGAGCTCCTGTCGCTCGGCGCGAGCGACAAAATCATTAAAACATTAAATGCCGCCGCGGGTTTGTTTAAAAAATCCGAAAATTAAGATATAGTCCCTGGGATATTTTGGTTTAATATTATTTTATTCAGATATTTTCAAATATTTTCAGATTGGTCCCTGGGATATTTTGAATGTTTAGATATTTACGGATTTGATCCCCGAGATATTTTCCTGCGCAACTCGCCACGTGTGCAGCTTTTTGCCACGTGCGCAGTTTGCTGGTTTTGCTGCTCGGGAATTTCGTCAGCTCATATCTTCTTCATCCGGGCTCCGATTTGGGCAAACTCAGTTGCGTTAGAATCGTATCGGAGCCCTCTATCCAATGGCATGGGGGTAAGCACCTGGATCGGATTTCACCAGAAAGTCAACTTTTGGCTCCGCCTAAGTTTGACTGCCCGCAGAACCTTCATCTGGACTCCGATTCCTGCAAACTCAGTTGCGCTGGAATCGTGTCGAGATCCTCTATCCAATGATATAAAGCAAGGCCTCTGGATCGGATTTTAGCAGAAAGTCAACTTTTGGCTTCGCCCAAGTTTGACCGCCCGCAAAACCTTCATCCGGACTCCGATTCCTGCAAACTCAGTTGCTCTGGAATCGTGTCGAGATCCTCTATCCAATGATATAAAGCAAGGCCTCTGGATCGGATTTTAGCAGAAAGTCAACTTTTGGCTTTGCCCAAGTTTGACCGCTGTGCGCACCCGATTTCGGTCGCACGGCGAGGCGCACGCAAAACGACGCTTGCCTCGGGATTTGTTTGGAGTCGCCACTGCCTGATGGGGTGCAGGCAGACACCTGGGTGCCTAAGTTCTTCTACTAAGGCTTTTGGTCTGCGGCTTTGAGATTCTAAGTATGGTTCTCGGTTGCGGTCTGGGGAAGTCCGTAGACACCCCAGTCCACCCCGTCAAGTGACGGGTCCCATAAGTTTCCCTGGTTTTGAGTCAACTCAGTTGGTCTCTCACTCACCCGATTTCTATTCCAGCATGTGATTTGATTAAGTCTAACGGGACTTCCCAAAGTGGTGTGGGTCCCTTTACTTGATTTTATCTTTTTAATTTAAAGTGATGTGAGCCTGATTGGGCGGGCCCCATTGGAAGGCCCGCGGATTCCTTGGTGGGCTTGGTTGAGCCCACATGTCCCTTGTGGGCCTCAGTCTAGCCTGAGAGGCCCTTTGGGCTTCGGTTCAAGTGAATTGATTTTATTTAAATTCCAGTATGATTATTTAAATGATTTCTATGCACGAGTGGGCCGGGACTGTTTGTGGGCCCTTGAGTGGGCCTCACCCTGGTTGCCAAATGATTTAATTTATCTTTTATTAAAATTCACCAAAGTGGGCCAGGTATTGGGCTTGGGGCCCTTTACCTGGGCTTGGGCTTTGAAAAACCCAAGACTTCTTGAATTAGGGTTTTGACACCCTAACCTTGGTTTAATGGGCTTAGTGGGCCCGACAGGCCCTGCCCGTGGTCTCGGCCAAACCACAATCTATTTTAAGCATGCAGGGCCCAATTAGGGCTTGGGTGGGCCTCCAATGGTTTGGCCCACTCAAATCTCTCATTTTATCTTATTTAAGCATGATTGGGTTTATCGGGGTTGGTGGGCCCCGTTGGAAGGCCCACCTGGAATCAGTTTGGACCGGGTCGGTCCATGGCCCATTTTGGGTTTCCGGGTGGCCCGGAAACCCTTCTGATTCATTCGAATTTGATCTAACAATCCAAAATATTGCACAAAATCAGCAAGATGGCAAAAAAAGAGTTCTGGCAGTGTAGCCGGCCTGAGATACCGGTTACACACAGGGTTCTGTGTATCCGGTATCTATATCCGGCTACACGTGGGCTTCTGTTGATCCGGCCTGAGTTGCCGGATCACCTTGCAGAAGCCATTTTCTGGATTTTCGCACTGGGGTTGGGTTTTCATGCTTCTTGGGATGTTCTATGGGTGGTGTGGGCTCCTGTGTGAGCCCACAGTGGTCTATGTGAGAGGAAAACCTCCTCTCGGTCACTTTTCGGGGAGCTTTGAGATCAATACCAAGGAAGATGGATGAGGCTCCAACTCTCCCTCCCCTTTTGATAAAATACGGCCGAGAATCACATACTAAATCACCAACCAAACAAGGGAAAACTACAGCGAAGAAAGGATGAGAAGGGGGGGTTTAAACATGGGATACATTAGATTACCAAGTATGGGGAAACATGCTTCCTCTTAAAACTGATGCACACATGCAAAACAGTGGCCTTAGTGGCCGAAAATCCTTAGAGGAATCTTTCCTCCTCCCCTTTAAAACCAACTATGTACCTCTCCCTTACTCGGAGGTCTTCATGGGGTGAGATGAGAGCACATGTATACTTAAAACATAAAGGAAATGATCTCATGCAAAAGGAAGAAGACAAACCCCAAGAGCTTTGTGAAAAGCTCCCATTTTCATATATGTTAAATGAAGGTTAGTGAGGAACCATACCTTAGGGTTAAAACCCTGGATTGAGATGTGTGGAGCCTCCTTAGAGCATAGGAAGCAGTTGGAGCAGCACCTCCTCCCACCGACAGCAGCCTCTTCTCCTTCTTCAACTTCTTGAGTGAGGGAAGGAAGGGAATGGGGAAGGGTAGTAAGGCCAAACAAAGAGGTTCTTGGGTTTAGGGTGCAAGGAGGGGTTAAAGTGAGGGATTTCGGACCAGGTGCAGTGGGGGAGAAGAGGTGGAAACAGCCAAAGTAAAGCCAACCCCCGAAATGAGCTGCTGTTTGCTATTTATAAGCAAACTTAATGTATCCGGACTTCAAGTCCGGATACACTAAGGCTCCTTTGTATCCGGACTTGAAGTCCGGATACACTAAGGCTCCTTTGTATCCTGTCTTCAAGTCCGGATACAAACACAATCATTCGAAAATTAAATGCCGCCGCGAATCTGTCGGCCAAGTGGCGCGAATGTCGCGCGGAAATCTTCTTGGATCCGGCCTTCAAGTCCGGATATACACAAGGGTATGTGTATCCGGTATATTTGACCGGATACAAATCAAAAAATTACGGATTTGCCCTTCGACTTGACCGATTCGACCGATTTGACACTTTTGGATATCTACGGATTGCCCCCTGCGAATTTTGGTTTAGTCCCTGAGATATTTGATGATTTTTGGATATTTGAGATTTAGTCCCTGAGATATTTTGCTGCATTGGCTGCCACGTGGGCAGTTCCTACGCCACGTGTGCAGTTTCTGGTTTTGCTGCCCGGAAACTTCGACAGCTCATATCTCCTTCATCTGAACTCCGATTTGAGCAAACTCAATTGCGTTGAACTCGTATCGGAGCCCTTTATTTAATGACATAGGGCTAAGCACTTGGCACGGGGTTCGAGGAAAAGTCAACTTTTGGCCTTCCCTCAAGTTTGACCGCCCACAGAACCTTCATCCAGACTCTGATTCCAGCAAACTCAGTTGCGTTGGACTCGTGTCAGGATTCCCTATCCAATGGTATAGGGCAAGGTAGTCAAATTTCACTTGATCAAAAAGTCAACTTCTTGTCCCCTTGGGGTTTGACTTTCTGCCAGGGTTTTTATTTTCAGCACTTCCAAGGGTGCAAAAATAAGGTGCTTACAGCAGTCCCTCTTTGCCGGAGTCACCTTGGGGATGAGCGGCAAAGAAAAAGAAGAACCTTGTTTTTGCGCCTTGCACTTCTGTCATCATGATTGACGAGCTTAAATCCTTTTGATTTTCAAAGTGGTGGAAACACGAAATGATTTCCACCAAGATTTCGAAGTTTGCTCACCCACTTCGGGCTTCTTGGAGCAACTTTTAATTTTGATTTAGATTAAAAAGGATGGGGTTGGACTTAAGCTCATCAACCCATTTTGACGTTGATACAAGGCACTCAACAGTTTTCTCTTTCCCTTGTTTGTTCCATTAAAGCTTGTAGGTGTTTTCAGACTTCTGACTTGGGATTTGGGACATGATTTCTGATTTCAGCTTTTAGGGTTTGGATTAGGGATTGGAAGGAACGAAGAAGGAGGAGATGCTCTTGGCGAGGAGGTGCTCTCAGCGCTGCTCGGTGGCTCAAGGGAGCTCACACACCTGTCTTATTCTATTTACAAAAGTGGGAAATGAAAAATTTACAAGTGAAGCCAACTTGCCCAAAAAGTTCTTCATTCTGCTCTTCTTTCTTCTGCCACTTCTTTCTTTTGGCAGGGCCATCTGTCTGATTTTGATCAGACTTTTCTTTACGAGGTTCTTTTTTCCAGAGATTTTGACTTCTGCTCCTGTTCTCGCAGGGAGGAGGCCATCATTTAGGCCAATGTTGGTACTTCTTCAGAAGCGACTACCCCAATTGGGGCTTGTGGAAGCCTTCTTGGACTTTTCATTCTTGTGCAAAACTAGCCTCTTCAAACCGGGCACGGTCTTGACATGCTGCTTTAGGTTTTTTGAAAGCTCTGCTGGGAAAGGAAAGGAAGTCTTTGCCGTTTTCTTGTCAGTATATTACTACCTTGGCTTCATTCTGTCTTGGCCTTTCTCCTGCTCTCGACTTCAAGGTGCTTCTGGACCTCTTTCTGATTCTTTTTCCTCACCTGGGTCTGCAAAATTCTCGTAGAGCAGTGAGGTATCTAAAGGTTAAAGTGCAGACACTTATGACTTATTGTGTGCAAGTGCCCATGACTGAGATGACACAATTTTCAAGAGTTTTTTTTTTTTTTTTTTTTTTTTTTTTTGAATATCTGTACAAGTGCTTTTAAGGGAAATGGCACGACCAATGACCATGGTAAGTTGCCTTGTCAACTCAAAGGGCTTTGGGACTGTGTGCTTGACACGGATTCCCATGAAATCCTCAACTTGTGCCGGCAGGAATTTAAAAGATGAAGGGTGTTCCACCCCTTCCCAGTTTTGGTTTTCTCTCACCTTGGCCCAATTTTCCAGGGTGGTTTCAGGATTTTGCAATTAAAGGGTTTTTTTCTTTTCTTTTCCCTTGGGTTAGTGCCAGTCCCAGTTTATGGGTTTTGGCCGACTTGCACATTATGTCCCATAGATCCGAGAGGTCTTTACATTAGGACGAAACATTGGCTTGGTTTTAAATCTGAGAAATGAAGGGATATAAGGCCCAAATTCTTATCTTTTCCTCTTCAGGTTTTACTTTGTGTCTTGCCAAAGCTCGTTCTTCTTTTTAGATTCCTTCATCATTAACTTGCATGAATTCCATCATCACATTTTCTACAATCAGAAAGGACTTTTGACTAGGACAAAACGAAGGCTGAGGTTTTGGTTCATGAAAGAAAGGGAATACAGCTCAAAGTTTCTTTGTAAATGGGTCGAGTCATGTTCTACCCTTTTCTTGATCGCTTGGGTTTTGCCAATACCTTTTTGCTTTCCTTCATTTTTCTTTGTGAGGTCTTTTGTGACCTTCGTTTTTTCCTCTGGCACTTTTGCCTTTCCTTTCCTTTGCTCTGGGATTATCTTAGGTTCTTGCTTTGATTAGCACATCCCAGTGTATTTTTTTTTTTTTGCTTTCTTCTTCTCTTCTTTGTTTCTGCTCATTTATGTCTTCTCCTCTTTACCCAGCCCCAGATTTAGGGCTCATGACTCAATGGGTTGGAAGAAAGAAAATTAGGCTCAAATGGTTTAACTAGAGATATGACTTTGAAAACTGGGGAAATAAAGCAAGGATGGCCTCTCATCCTTTTGTAGAAGTTGTGACGACTTGTAATGCTCATGCAAACTTATTCAAGAATCTATTTATCCTTATCATTTCCTTTTGTAGCTTTGCCCCAGTGTGGGGTGGCTAGACACAACGCGGGTATTCGAATAACACGTTCAAGCCCAAAGTGTTTTGACTAGCGGATCTAAAAATTCAAGGATGCATGAAGGATGGCCTCTCATCCTTCCTTAGAGACATGATGTTAAAGCCGGCCTTGGCCCTTAACTGGTTCTTGCACTTTCTCTTTCTTTCTTTTCTCTCAAGGATCGCCCTGCCCTATTGCAAAGGTAGGTTTTTTAGGAAGAAAACTATGGTCTGGATCAGCAAATGATTGCCTTTGGCTCATGCAAGGTTCTCATGGGACAGTGTACTGCCCCCAGCTGAAGACACCTTTGAGCAACTCGGCATTCTTTCCATGATCATGGTCATTGCCAAAAAGGGTGTGGTCTCAGAGCAGTGTCATCACCGACCACTCACTTGTATTTTTTTCAAAAAAGTTTTTCTTTTCTTTTTGTGTTTTTCAAAAGGTTTTTTACAAAGCTTGCATGAAAGTAAAAAGCATTTAAAATATTTACAAAACGACCACTCCTACCAGGGATGTATGGTGCAAAAAGTAGAGTTCAACTTATCCTGGTCACGACGGACTGAAGATTTTGGATTTTGGGATTGCTCTCTGCCTTGCAGCCTTACCAACTTGTTCAGTTAGTGCCACTTGACGACGCTTGATTGTGGTTAGGGAGAGGATCCGTCTGGATCCTTGTTGCAGGAGTTGTCACTGGGGGATCGACCGAGATACGCTTGTTGTCAATCAAATCCTGGACATCGTGCTTCAGTTCCCAGCAACGGTTGGTGTGATGTCCGGGGGCTCCCATGTGGTAGTCGCAGTACTCATTGGGGTTGTAGGAGCGACTGTTCGCCGGTTGCTGAGTTGGCTGCTTCTTCTGTAGGTACCCTTTTTGCAATAGGGTTGGCAGCAATTCTGACAAGGGGTAAGGTAAGGGTGCGAACACCCGATTCAACCGTGCTTGGAATTCCTCCTTGGTCCACCTCGGCCGACCTGCGGATTGCACCCCCTGGCCACTATTCTGATTCTCTCTTCTATCGGGTGCCGAGAAGTGGAAGGGCCTATTCTGCTGGACGTAGTTAACAGCCTCGTCCTCTCTCTTTCTATCTGCGCCTCTTCCAGCGACAGGGTTCCTTCTCTGTTCGGTTGCAAAGCCAGCCACTCTGCCAGACTTCACCCCATCTTCTATTCTGTCTGCGACAATGACCAGGTCAGCGAAACTTGCAGCAAACTGCCCCAGCAGCAGAGTGTAGTACGGCTGCCCTAGCGTCGAGATGAACAACGTCACCATCTCTTTTTCCAACATGGGTGGCTGCACCATACCGGCCATTTCTCGCCATCTTTTCGCATATTCACGCATGGACTCAGTGCTCTTCTTTGTCATTTTCTGCAATTCCATTCGAGTGGGCAAGACCTCCGTGTTGAACTTAAAGTGTTCTAGGAACGTGCTTGCCAGGTCATCCCAAGTCCTGATCATGTTTCTGTCCAGGTTGGCGAACCATTTCTGTGCTGAGCCTATCAATGAACGCTGGAAGAATTGGATCATAATTCTCTCATCATAGGCGTACTGGCACATATCCCCGTAGTATGCCCTTAGGTGTGACAGTGGACAACCACTTCCATCGAATTTTACGAAGTCTGGGCACCTAAACTTTGGCGGAAGTTGCAGATTAGGGAAGAATCCTAGTCTGTCCAATGAGGCTTCCTTGGGCACAGGACCTTGGTTCATAATCCGCACCTGTTCTTTTAGCATTTGCACATCTGCTTGCACCTGGACTGAGATACCTGGTGCTTCCCGTGCTCGGTACCACTCTTCTTCGTCGTGCCCCATTCCTTGTGGCATTACTTGCTGCGGTGGTACGGCTAGGGGTGCCGGAATTTGTAAGGGCTGCTCTGGTTGGCCTGGCAAGCGATGTGGGATCCGTGGTTCTGGTGGCTGTAAGTTCAACTGTGGGAGAACGGGTGGTGGCTGCTCTAGCTGTGGCTGTTGTACCGGAGGTGCCGGCTGCTGTGGCGGAGGTACCACTGGTGGTGGCTGCACAAGCTGCTGCGGCGCTTGCATTCTCTCCATTTGCTGCATCATGGCAGTCATCATGGTGGTCATGTTGGCCATCTGCTGATTAAGACCAGCGATCACGGGGTGGCCTTCCAAGTCCTCTTGCCCATGAGGCGGGAGAGGTGGCGCTTGCTCAATTTCTTCAGCAGGATCCATCTGTAATCTTCTTCTTGAACGTAGGAGGTATGGACTGCGAAACGCAATCTTGGTACCTTGGTAAAAATAGACAAGTCAGTATGAATAATGCACATTATAACGAAATACAATGCATGTCTGTGCAGATTGACTGTGATGATTTTATTCTCATTTTTTTAACTGCCACTTCAGAGGTACAGGAAGAGTCCCTGTCTTGATTCTAGGACTGCTAGAATTGATTTTTTGCAAATTTTGGAAACATGTCCATGGGACAGTCCCTGTATTTGATCTCTAGGAACTTCAAGAGTTGATTCCTACGGGGTAAGTGATTCCTACCGAATTTGGCGGAATGCGAAATGATTTCCAAAGCTGCAGGAGTACGAAATGACTCCTACTAAGATTTGGGGAAGCGCGAAATGGCTTTGATTTGGATTTTTGAAACGCAAAATGATTTCAGAGTAGTGGAAGCTTGAATTAGCTTTGGAGTTGAAACACGAAGTGGTTTCGGATTTAGAAACACGAAGCGGTTTCAGATCGGCGGGAAGCACGAAATGGCTCCAGATTAGGGTTTTGGAAACACGAAGTGGTTTCGGATTTGGAAACACGAAGTGGTTTCGGATTTGGAAACACGAAGTGGTTTCAGGAGCAGCAGAAACACGAAATGGTTTCAACTAAGATTTTGGGAAACACGAAGTGGTTTCGGATTTGGAAACACGAAGTGGTTTCGGATTTGGAAACACGAAGTGGTTTCGGATTTTGGAAACACGAAGTGGTTTCGGATTTTGAAACACGAAGTGGTTTCAGGAGCAGCAGAAACACGAAATGGTTTCGACTAAGATTTTGGGAAACACAAAGTGGTTTCGGATTTGGAAACACGAAGTGGTTTCGGATTTGGAAACACGAAGTGGTTTCGGATTTGGAAACCCGAAGTGGTTTCTGATTTTGGAAACACGAAGTGGTTCCGGATTTGGAAACATGAAGTGGTTTCAGGAGCAGCAGAAACGCGAAATGGTTTCGGTTCTTGGAAACACGAAGTGGTTTCGGATTTTGGAAGCACGAAGTGGTTTCAATTTTGGTGGAAGCACGAAATGGCTTCAAGTTAAGGGAAGCACGAAATGGCTTCAGAGTGATGGAAGCGCGAAATGGCTTCGACTAAGATTTTGCCATTCAGAGGAGAGGGGAAGAGTCCCTGATTTTGTGGGTAATCCCGGTTTGGGGAGAAGTCCCGGTTTGGGGAGAAGTCCCGGTTTGGGGAGAAGTCCCTGTTTTCGGGGAAACACGAAATGATTTCCTAGGGCTGCAAAAGCACAAAATGGCCTTGACTGAGATTTTACATTTGGTCCTTACTTGGATTTGAAATTTCTTCCTTCTTCTTTTCATCATTTTTCTTTGTCTTTTCAATTTGGCTGATGGCCGTCAACAAGGGTTAGACTCATCCTTGATTTTTCTTGACTTGTTATTTCGGGCTAGGTCACAGCCCATTTATTTCATGATTTTTCTTATTAAGCTGAAGCTGAGTGAGGCACAGGGCATTGGAGCAAGTCCCGGTGTAGCTTTGATTTTGGAAAATTTTGCATTCTTTCCCTTGGAAATGATTTAATCAGAGTGTTTGTACAAATGATTTTGAAGTGTGTGCACTTGATGCATGAAGATGCTTGCACAAAATTAAAGCCAAGGCTAAGTGGTATTACCATTCAAAAATCTACATCCAAAATTGAAGATGAGAAAATTACATCAAAAGGGGCGTGTGCATAGCCCTAAAAAGGTTGGTGCCTCGCGGGGCACAACTTCTAGACATACTTGTGTATGGAAGCACATCTGAGTCCCGGTCTGCTTTTCTTTCATCTGTTCTTTCATCTGCCTTTGATTTCCATATGTCAGACCAACAAAATTTACAACTTGCCAGCAAGGGCAAAAATTACATGATATTCTCCAAAAATCTGCAAAGAGCTCATCCTTAAGGCTGTTGGGAGCCAAAAGGAAGGGTACAAGTTTGCTTCAAGGCGGATCAGCCAAATTCCTAAATCTAGGGTTTGGTATCCCTACTCTGATCTGGCCTGCTTTCATCTGATTGTTTGATCCAGCCGGCTTTCATCTGCCCAAAAGGCCGACCCGGACTCAGAGCGCTTCCAGCGGACTCAATGGGTCGAGGCCCACAGCTCGCAGGACTCCATGCATGGATCTGGGGTGGTTCCCCTGATCAAAGTTAGGTTGGTTTCCTAAATTAGGGCTAAGGCAGCCCATGGTCTAGGGTTTACTCCATTTGATGCAAAAAGCGGGGGTTGCTGCCCCTAATGGACTCTGAGTTTTATTCCAGTTTTACTCCTCTTGTATTCATCATTCACAACATGCTCACCCTCGCATGCTCAACGCGTGGTTTACTCAGAAACGTTAGGTGGGGGAGGATACCCAGCCCGAGACATAAGCCTACAAGGGTCTGGACCAGTACTGGATCCTCGCGTGCCACGGCAAGAAACCAGTGGTGCTAATGGACTCCAGAAAACTGGGGGGATGGGTTTACCCTGCTTTCCCCGGCAAGCCACGGGAGCGTAGGTGCTAATACCATCCCAAGAGTCAGTTCATAGGAATCAGAAGGGTAGGCTGCTAGATAGATCTAGGTTTTGGAGAAGAAGATGCAATATCCGCATTCACTCAATCATTCAGGGTCGGATCATTCACGCATCCTCCCTCGTGCGTGTCACCCCACGCAGTTCTATCTCATTAATGCGGGAATAAACAAACCATCCACGGTGTGGTGGGGTGCCCGTGTGTGTAGTTGGGCTGAGTGCGGTGTCTAACCGGGTGAGATTTAATTGGATTTTGTTGATAAAGGAACTTTACCGTCTCGTATAGTAAGGTGCAGAATTGGCACGCGATACGAGGTTCTGGGAGAGTCCCCAGGTAAGTGGGGGGTCACAGGGGACCGCTTAAATCCCACTTTCCTTAGGCGATTATCATGTCCTTGTGACAAGACTCCCCAGAATACGCAGTCGCGTGTATTCCACGTCTTACTAAGCGAGGTAGTAAAACCCTAAAATCGACTAAATCCCTCTTAGGTTGACTCATTCTAACCAAGGGTTCTATTGGGCTGAGAAGTCCCCAGTGGAGTCGCCAGGCTGTGCGCACCCGATTTCGGTCGCACGGCGAGGCGCACGCAAAACGACGCTTGCCTCGGGATTTGTTTGGAGTCGCCACTGCCTGATGGGGTGCAGGCAGACACCTGGGTGCCTAAGTTCTTCTACTAAGGCTTTTGGTCTGCGGCTTTGAGATTCTAAGTATGGTTCTCGGTTGCGGTCTGGGGAAGTCCGTAGACACCCCAGTCCACCCCGTCAAGTGACGGGTCCCATAAGTTTCCCTGGTTTTGAGTCAACTCAGTTGGTCTCTCACTCACCCGATTTCTATTCCAGCATGTGATTTGATTAAGTCTAACGGGACTTCCCAAAGTGGTTTGGTCCCTTTACTTGATTTTATCTTTTTAATTTAAAGTGATGTGAGCCTGATTGGGCGGGCCCCATTGGAAGGCCCGCGGATTCCTTGGTGGGCTTGGTTGAGCCCACATGTCCCTTGTGGGCCTCAGTCTAGCCTGAGAGGCCCTTTGGGCTTCGGTTCAAGTGAATTGATTTTATTTAAATTCCAGTATGATTATTTAAATGATTTCTATGCACGAGTGGGCCGGGACTGTTTGTGGGCCCTTGAGTGGGCCTCACCCTGGTTGCCAAATGATTTAATTTATCTTTTATTAAAATTCACCAAAGTGGGCCAGGTATTGGGCTTGGGGCCCTTTACCTGGGCTTGGGCTTTGAAAAACCCAAGACTTCTTGAATTAGGGTTTTGACACCCTAACCTTGGTTTAATGGGCTTAGTGGGCCCTACAGGCCCTGCCCGTGGTCTCGGCCAAACCACAATCTATTTTAAGCATGCAGGGCCCAATTAGGGCTTGGGTGGGCCTCCAATGGTTTGGCCCACTCAAATCTCTCATTTTATCTTATTTAAGCATGATTGGGTTTATCGGGGTTGGTGGGCCCCGTTGGAAGGCCCACCTGGAATCAGTTTGGACCGGGTCGGTCCATGGCCCATTTTGGGTTTCCGGGTGGCCCGGAAACCCTTCTGATTCATTCGAATTTGATCTAACAATCCAAAATATTGCACAAAATCAGCAAGATGGCAAAAAAAGAGTTCTGGCAGTGTAGCCGGCCTGAGATACCGGTTACACACAGGGTTCTGTGTATCCGGTATCTATATCCGGCTACACGTGGGCTTCTGTTGATCCGGCCTGAGTTGCCGGATCACCTTGCAGAAGCCATTTTCTGGATTTTCGCACTGGGGTTGGGTTTTCATGCTTCTTGGGATGTTCTATGGGTGGTGTGGGCTCCTGTGTGAGCCCACAGTGGTCTATGTGAGAGGAAAACCTCCTCTCGGTCACTTTTCGGGGAGCTTTGAGATCAATACCAAGGAAGATGGATGAGGCTCCAACTCTCCCTCCCCTTTTGATAAAATACGGCCGAGAATCACATACTAAATCACCAACCAAACAAGGGAAAACTACAGCGAAGAAAGGATGAGAAGGGGGGGTTTAAACATGGGATACATTAGATTACCAAGTATGGGGAAACATGCTTCCTCTTAAAACTGATGCACACATGCAAAACAGTGGCCTTAGTGGCCGAAAATCCTTAGAGGAATCTTTCCTCCTCCCCTTTAAAACTAACTATGTACCTCTCCCTTACTCGGAGGTCTTCATGGGGTGAGATGAGAGCACATGTATACTTAAAACATAAAGGAAATGATCTCATGCAAAAGGAAGAAGACAAACCCCAAGAGCTTTGTGAAAAGCTCCCATTTTCATATATGTTAAATGAAGGTTAGTGAGGAACCATACCTTAGGGTTAAAACCCTGGATTGAGATGTGTGGAGCCTCCTTAGAGCATAGGAAGCAGTTGGAGCAGCACCTCCTCCCACCGACAGCAGCCTCTTCTCCTTCTTCAACTTCTTGAGTGAGGGAAGGAAGGGAATGGGGAAGGGTAGTAAGGCCAAACAAAGAGGTTCTTGGGTTTAGGGTGCAAGGAGGGGTTAAAGTGAGGGATTTCGGACCAGGTGCAGTGGGGGAGAAGAGGTGGAAACAGCCAAAGTAAAGCCAACCCCCGAAATGAGCTGCTGTTTGCTATTTATAAGCAAACTTAATGTATCCGGACTTCAAGTCCGGATACACTAAGGCTCCTTTGTATCCGGACTTGAAGTCCGGATACACTAAGGCTCCTTTGTATCCTGTCTTCAAGTCCGGATACAAACACAATCATTCGAAAATTAAATGCCGCCGCGAATCTGTCGGCCAAGTGGCGCGAATGTCGCGCGGAAATCTTCTTGGATCCGGCCTTCAAGTCCGGATATACACAAGGGTATGTGTATCCGGTATATTTGACCGGATACAAATCAAAAAATTACGGATTTGCCCTTCGACTTGACCGATTCGACCGATTCGACCGATTTGACACTTTTGGATATCTACGGATTGCCCCCTGCGAATTTTGGTTTAGTCCCTGAGATATTTGATGATTTTTGGATATTTGAGATTTAGTCCCTGAGATATTTTGCTGCATTGGCTGCCACGTGGGCAGTTCCTGCGCCACGTGTGCAGTTTCTGGTTTTGCTGCCCGGAAACTTCGACAGCTCATATCTCCTTCATCTGAACTCCGATTTGAGCAAACTCAATTGCGTTGAACTCGTATCGGAGCCCTTTATTTAATGACATAGGGCTAAGCACTTGGCACGGGGTTCGAGGAAAAGTCAACTTTTGGCCTTCCCTCAAGTTTGACCGCCCACAGAACCTTCATCCAGACTCTGATTCCAGCAAACTCAGTTGCGTTGGACTCGTGTCAGGATTCCCTATCCAATGGTATAGGGCAAGGTAGTCAAATTTCACTTGATCAAAAAGTCAACTTCTTGTCCCCTTGGGGTTTGACTTTCTGCCAGGGTTTTTATTTTCAGCACTTCCAAGGGTGCAAAAATAAGGTGCTTACAACCGCCCGCAAAACCGTCATCCGGACTCCGATTCCTGCAAACTTAGTTGCGTCGGAATCGTGTCGAGATTCTCTATCCAATGATATAAAGCAAGGTGGCCAAATATCACTTAATAAAAAAGTCAACTTTTTGTCCCTCCGGGGTTTGACTTTCTGCCAGGGTTTTGAGCTGTTTTGCTGTCTTTTAGCACATTTTTTTTGTTTTCTTATTTTCTTTTCTTTTCCTCCTTTTTTTTTTTTTTTTGGTTTGATCAAAATTTGGGTGCTTACAGCTGCCCCCCTTTGTCGGAGTCACTTGTTGATGAACGACAAAGGTTGAAAGAAACCCAAATTTTGCATTCCTCACCTCCTTCTGAGAGAGCCTGGGATTTAATTTTTGGTTGGTGGGACAAAGCACATTAACGCGAGCTGGTCATGCGTGTGGTACCTTTCCCGGTTCTGGTTCTTAGAAATAGGTGGTGATTAGCACCTTTTCTAGATTCTGGTTCTGGGGAAAAGGTGGTGATTAGCACGTTTCCGGGTTTGGGTTCTTTGGAATAGGTGGTGATTAGCACCTTTCCGGTTTTGGGTTTTCTGGATGATTCAGCTTCTCAGATTTCAGTGAGGATGCAATTTTCAGATTTCAGTGAGGATGTAAACATTTTTTCTTTTTTCTTTTTTTTCTTCTTTTTTTTTCTTTTTTTTTTTTTCAAGCTTTGGGGAGTTGGAGGTGGGCTAAGGAACGGAAGGAGGAAGGAAGGAGGAGGTGCTCTTGGTGAGGAGGTGCTCCTGGCGCTGTCCGGTGCCTCAAGGGGACTCACCCACCTGTCCTACTCTACTTACAAAAGTGGGAAATCAAAAATTACATGAGGGGCCAATTTGCCCATTTGTCTTCAGAATACACCTTCTCTTCTTGATCGTGAGCTTGCTTGACCTTTGGACGGTTCTCCGCTGGGGATCTGGGGATTCTTTATTTGGGAAAGAACCCGCAGGGGACAAGTGAGCTTTCTTCAAACCCCATCTTGGTGTGCGTTGGATTACCGCCTGGCTTTCCTCCGCTTTGCTTTTCTTGTCTTCTTTCTTTTCTTTCCTTTCCTTCCAACTTGAGGATGCTTCTTGATATCATCTGGCTTTTCCTGCCTTGCCTGGGCCTGCAAAATTCTCACAAGGTAGTGAGGTATCTGAAGTTCCCACTGTGAGCACTTGTGGCTTACTTGATTTTATTGTGTGTGCGAGTAAACATGACTGAAATGAGATATTTTTCAAAAGTTTTTTTGTTTTTTTTTTTGTTTTTTTTTTGTTTTTTTTTGCACAAGTGCTTCAAAAGGAATGGCCAGGACCAGTGACCATGGTGATTTGCCTTGTTAGCTTAAAGTGTTTTGGGACGGTGTGTTCGACACGCATTCCCATGAGATTCTTGACTTGTGCCATCAGAGGCTCTCAGTGGTTCTGTAAAAGTTTAGAAGGTGGGGAATGTCTCAAGGAGTGTTTTCCCTTTCCCAGTTTTGGTTGCTCTCACCTTGACCCAATCATTTAGGGTGGTTTCAGGATCTTGCTATTGAGGGTTTTCCCTTTGTCTTTTCCCTTGGGTTAGTGCTTGCCCCAGCTTTAGGGACTTTGGTTGACTTTTGTGCATCATGTCTCATAGATCAGAGAGGTCTTCACATTAGGACGAAACATAGGCTTGGTTTTAAATTTGAGAAATGAAGGGATATAAGGCTCAAATTCTTTTCTTTTCATTTTCAGGTTTTACTTTGTGTCTCGCCAAAGCTCATTTTTCTTTTTAGATTCCTTCATTATAGATCTGCATGAATTCGACTGTCACATCCTCTGCAATCAGAGAGGACTTTCTGATGGGACGAAACGTAGGCTGAGGTTTTTGGTTTATGAAAGGAAGGGAATATGGCTCAAAGTCTTTTGCAAATGGGTCGAGTCATGTCCTACCCTTTTCTTGACTGCTTGGGCTTTGCCAATACCTTTTCACTTTCTTTCATTTTTTTCTTCTGGAGGCCTTTTGTGACTTTCACTTTTTCCTCTAGCATTTTTGCTTTTCCTTTTCTTTGCTCTGGGGTCATCTTAGCTTTTTTACTTTGACTAGCATGCCCCGGTTTATTTTCTGCTTTCTCTTCTTTTTCCTTTGTTCTTGCTCATCCATGTCTCTTTTCTTCTTTATCAAGCGCCATATTTAGGGCTCATGACTCAGTGGGTTAGAAGAAAGAAAGTTAGGCTCAAAATGGTTTGACTAGAGATATGACTTTGAAATTGGGAAAATAAAGCAAAGATGGCCTTTCATCCTTTTGCAGAAGTTGTGACAACTTGGTTGAAATATTCATGCAAATTTATTCAAAAATCTATTCATCCGTTTTATTTTCTTTCTTAGCTTTTCCCCGGTGTGGGGTGGCTAGACACAACACGGGTATTTGAATAATACGATCAAGCCCAAAGTGTTTTGACTAGTGATTCTTAAGATTCAGGATTCATGAAGGACGGCCTCTCATCCTTTCTTAAAGACGTGATGTTAAAGTCGGCCTAAGCCCTTAGCTGGTTCTAGCACTTTCACTTCTCTTTCTTTTTCCTTCCCTTTCTCTCAAGGACCATTTTGCCCCGGTGTAAAGATAGGTTTGGGAGGAAAATCAAGGCATGGATCAGGAAAGATTGCCTTTGGCTCAATCAAGGTTCTCATGGGAGCAGTATATTGCACCCGGCTGAAGACACCTTTGAGCAACTCAACATTTTTCCATGATCATGGTGGTGCCAAAAGTGCGATCTCAGAATGATGTCATCATCGACCTGAGCACTTGCCATTTTTTTCAAAAAGTATTTTCTTCTGTGTCTTTTTTCCAAAAGGTTTTTTACAAAAGTTTGCATGAAAGCGAAAGCATGTAAAAAATATGTACAGAATGACCCATCACCAGGAACGGTTGATGTAAAAAGTAAATTCAAACTTAGCCTGGGAACGGCGGACTCGGCGTGGGGTCGCGTCCGGTGCAGATTTTGGATTCTTGGGAGTTTGTTGCGCCCCGCAACTCACTTCTCAGCTGTGCCACTGGAGGATGCCCCCTTACTGTGATCCGGGAGAGGGTTCACATATACGGCGGCCGGTGGTGTTTTGGCAGGAGCAGGAGGGTCCACTGTGATTCTTCTGGCATCAATCAGATCTTGGATTGCATGCCGAAGGGCCCAACACTGATTAGTGGCATGCCCCGGTGACCCCATGTGATATTCACAGATTGCCTTGGGGTCATAGTTCCTGTTCAACGCCGCATTCGGGTTGGGAGTTATCAACCTTACATAGCCTCCCTTCATCAATGTAGGAAGGAGCTCTGCCAGCGTATATGGGAGAGGTGTAAATACCCTCTGTCTCCGATCTTCCCTTCGTGCACCCTGTGGCGGTGCCGACCCGGTAGGCCCTGTGCCATGTGGATGTGACCCTCCTTGCAGGTGGAGTGGTTGTTGCCCATGTGCGGAGTCAACACTTGCCACGTCTCTCTGGCCTTCAGGCTTCTTGCCTCCATTCATTGGCCTTCTTGTCATTGCCCCAGGTGAGCCTGCATCTATCAATCCTGCCTTGATGCCACCCTCAACCCTGTCGGCGATTTGGACCAAGGCACTAAAGCTTGTTGCCTGTTGGCCAATCATGTGAGAGTAGTATGGTTGCCCCAGGGTTGAGATGAACAGGCTGGCCATCTCTTCCTCTGTCAGTGGTGGGCGCACCATCATTGCATGTTCGCGCCATCTTCGAGCATAATCCCGGATTATCTCGCCTGCTTTCTTGCTCATCCTCATTAATTCCATCCTTGTTGGTACAACCTCAGAGTTAAACCTGAACTGCTCAGTGAAGATGTGTGCCAGGTCTGACCAAGTTCGGATCTGTGCAGGGCTCAGGGTGGAAAACCAACGATGTGCTTGCCCAGTCAAGGATCTCTGGAATAGCTGTATCATCAACTGCTCATCCCTGTTGTACCCCATCATGGCTCCACAGTATGATCTCAGGTGTGCAGTGGGGCAGCCAGTCCCGTCGAATTTCTCAAAGTCAGGACACCTAAACTTTGCCGGGAGTCGCATGTCAGGGAAGAAACAGAAATTGTCAACTGTCATCCTACCTGGCATTGCCCCTCTTTTCATCTCTTGCCATTCCGCCCTGAGGTCTTTGATCGTGGCACTAAGTTCAGGCGAGATGCCCCTTACCTCGACCCTCTGTCTATGCCATTCCTCCTCTTCTTCCTGGTTTATCTCCGGGATGTGCGGGAGATGTAATGCTTCTTCAGGAGGTGGCTGATGCAGCTGTTGGCCTTGTGGCACCGGCGGAGGTGGAACTTGTGGAGGGAAAGCCTGTGGAGGCATGGGATGGACAGGTACCGGCGGGGCATGTGGTGGTCCTGGCGGCGCCTGCGGCAATGCTTGTGGTTCTCCTTGAGGTTGCAGGATAACTGGTTGCGGCATCTGCCTGACCAAACTCTGGAGCAGCTGGGTGATTTGCCCCATCTGCTGCGTTAGGTGGATAATCACAGGCTCATCCTCAATCTGGCGCTGAGGCAGAGGCAGAGGCTGTTGCGGTGCTGGAGGTTGTGGTACTAGTGGCTGAGGTACAGGTGGCTCTTCTGGGTTCATCCTTGCACGGGATCTTAGCAGATACGGGCTCCGATTGGCAATGGTTGCACCGCTTTCAACCTTGGGGTTACAAAAATAAAAACAAAAGGAAGGACAAACAAGCAACATGTTAGTTTCTTCCGAAAATGGTCTGCTCCTGTGCGAGGGCAGCCGTGGTTTAGAGTGCCGTGGGTGGCAGAAAAGTGGTGCTCTTTTTTTTTTTTTTTTTTTTAAGAGATAAATTCTGCTTTGTGCTGGTGCTGTGAGTGGTGACAAGGAATCTTTGTACTGCAGACAGCGCTGCGACCGTGTGTGACAAACGCCGTATGTGGCTATGCATGAAAATGAAACGTCTTGAAAGCTGTGCTATGCCAAGGATTGGCAAGGGTGGACGCCGTATATGGCTATACACGAAAAAGAAATATCTTGAAAGCTGTGCTATCCCGTATGTGGGAAGGGTAGCCTAAGGGGAGATGCCGTATATGGCTATATATGAAAAAGAAACATCTTAAAAGCTGTGATATCCCGTATGTGGGAAGGGTAGCCCAAAGGTGGATGCCGTATATGGCTATACATGAAAAAGAAATATCTTGAAAGCTGTGGATGCCGTATATGGCTATACATGAAAAAGAAACATTTTGAAAGCTGTGCTATCCCGTATATGGGAAGGGTAGCCCAAGGGTGGATGCCGTATATGGCTATACATGAAAAAGAAATATTTTGAAAGCTGTGCTATCCCGTATATGGGAAGGGTAGCCCAAGGGTGGATGCCGTATATGGCTATACATGAAAAAGAAATATTTTGAAAGCTGTGCTATCCCGTATATGGGAAGGGTAGCCCAAGGGTGGATGCCGTATATGGCCTTCTTGAAAGCTGTGCTATCCCGTATATGGGAAGGGTAGCCCAAGGGTGGATGCCGTATATGGCCTTCTTGAAAGCTGTGCTATCCCGTATATGGGAAGGGTAGCCCAAGGGTGGATGCCGTATATGGCATTCTTGAAAGCTGTGCTATCCCGTATGTGGGAAGGGTAGCCCAAGGGTGGATGCCGTATATGGCCTTCTTGAAAGCTGTGCTATCCCGGGTATGAGAAGGGTAGCCGAAGCCGTGCTATCTCAAACGCGAGAAGGGTAGCCCAAGGGTGAGGGTGCTGTGCTATCTTGCATATGAGAAGGGTAGCCTGAGCTGTGCTATCCCATATACAAGAAGGGTAGCTGGAAGGTGAAAGTGCTGTGCTATCTTGCGTATGAGAAGGGTAGCCTGAGCTGTGCTATCCCATACACAAGAAGGGTAGCTGGAAGGTAAGAGTGCTGTGCTATCTTGCACATGAGAAGGGTAGCCTGAGCTGTGCTATCTCACGTACAAGAAGGGTAGCTGAAAGGTATGAGAGCTGTGCTATCTTGCACATGAGAAGGGTGGCCTGAGCTGTGCTATCTCACGTACAAGAAGGGTAGCTGTGCTTTGGAAATTTTTAACAGGGACTCTTGGTTTTGGTGCCGCAAATGGCAAAGTGATTTTTTTTTTTTTTTTTGAAGACCTTTTATTGGTTCGGTGCCGTAGACGGCAAATGGATTTTTTTTTTTTTTTTTTTGAAAATTTTAGGAATGTGCCGTTTTTGGCACGATGATTCTTGGAAAATTTTAGGAATTTTAGGATTCTGAGAGATTGGCTTAAAACATTCTTTGGAAATCTTTTTTTTTTTTTTTGTTTTTTGTTTTGAGGTTTTGCTGTTTTGACGGTAAAACCCGAAATCGTGCCGAGATTGGCAAATTTTGAAATTATTGCTATGAGGAAGCAAAATGGGGGGCATTGGGATTGGTTCCAAATGTCATGCCATGGATGGCATTGCCCCTGTTGAAAAGGAATGTATGCCAAAAAAGGCAATTCGATGTTTCTCCAGGGTGATGGCCCAATATAACCATGGAAAATGGTTTATCCTGAGTCACGGGAGATCTTCACAAATGTTCGTCATGAAAGACGATTTTGATGTAGGCCCAGAGGCCACTTAAAGCTGTTTTTTTTTTTTGAAAAACAATGTGCACCTCGGAAGGCGGCTTGATGTACGCCCGGAGGCGGTTCGATGTATGCCATGAGGCACTTTGATGTACGCCCGGAGGCGATTAAATTTTGAAAATTCTTTTTGTGCAATTTTTCAGAGCAGTTTTGACCAAAAGTGTTGGCATGGTTTTGATTTTGAAATTGGTGCAACTTGATGTGCAAATGATTTATGCATGCGCAGGACGGTAAGGGCAAGTATTGCAAGGCTTACCATAGTATTAAACGGAAATACACAAACAAAATTAAAATGTGTGTGCAGTCCTAGAAGGGGTTGGTGCCAACGAAGGCACGACTCCTAGACATACTTGTGTAAGGAAGCACATCCAAGTCCAAATCAGTCTTTTCATCTGTTCTGAAGAATCTCTGCTGTCTGATTGAAGAGCTGCTTACAACTTGCCAGCTAGGGCGAAATCACTTAAAGCCTAAAAAGCTGGAAAAGTGTTCGATCCCAGGGTTGTTGGGAACCCTAGGACAAGGTACAATTGATTGTGAAAGGGTAGGCTGAAAAGTCCTAGATCTAGGGTTTCACTGCCCCTGTTCTGATCTGGCCTGCTTTCGTCTGCTCTTTCTGATTTGGCCGGCTTTCGTCTGCTAAAAAAGACTGATCCGGACTCAGGGTGCTTCCCGCGGACTCAATGGGTCAGGGCCCACGGCACACAGGACTCAATGCATGGATCTGGGGTGGTTCCCCTGATCAAAGTTTGGTAGGTTTCCTAAATTAGGGCTGAGGTAGCCCATGATCTAGTGTTTACTCAGTTGGATGCAAAAAGCGGGGGTTGCTGCCCCTGATGGACTCTTGGATTTTAAGTTGATTTTACTCCTTTTGTATTCATCATTCATATCACCCTCGCAATATCAAGCGCGGTTTGTTCAGAAACGTTAGGTGGGAGAGGATACCCAGCCCGAGACATAAGCCTACAAGGGTCTGGACCAGTACTGGATCCTCGCGTGCCACGGCAAGAAACCTGTGGTGCTAATGGACTCCAGAAAACTTGGGGGATGGGTTTACCCTGCTTTCCCCGGCAAGCCACGGGAGCGTAGGTGCTAATACCATCCCAAGAGTCAGTTCATAGGAATCAGAAGGGTAGGCTGCTAGAGAGGTCTAAGTCTTGGAAAAGAAGATGCAGTATCCGCTCTCATTCATTCAGGGTCGGATCATCCACGCATCCTCCCTCGTGCGTGTCACCCCACGCATTTTATCACAAAACTGGAAAATAAATCCATCCACGGTGTGGTGGTGTGCCCGTATGTGCATTTGGGCCGAGTGCGGTGTCTAACCGGGTGAGATTTGACTGGATTTTGTTGATAAAGGAATTTTTACCGTCTCGTATAGTAAGGTGCAGAATTGGCACGCAATACGAGGTTCCGGGAGAGTCCCCAGGTAAGTGGGGGGTCACAGGGGACCGCTTAAATCCCACTTTCCTTAGGCGATTATCATGTCCTTATGACAGGACTCCCCAGAATACGCAATTGCGTGTATTCCACGTCTTACTAAGCGAGGTAGTAAAACCCTAAAATCGACTAAATCCCTCTCAGGTTGACTCATTCTAACCAAGGGTCCTATTGGGCTGAGAGGTCCCCAGCAGAGTCGCCAAGCTGTGCGCGTGGTCGCACGGGTCGGCACGCCTCCCAAAGGGTAATTTCGGGAATGTTGGAGTCGCCACCGCCTGATGGGGTGCAGGCGGACACCTGGGTGCCTAAGTTCTTCTACTAAGGCTTGGTCTGCGGCTTGAGATTCTAAGTAGGTTCTCGGTTGAGGTCTGGGGAAGTCCGTAGACACCCCAGTCCACCCCGTCAAATGACGGGTCCCATAAGTTTCCCTGGTTTGAGTCAACTCTGGTCTCTCACTCACCCGATTCCTATTCCAGCATGTAATTTTGATTAAGTCTAGCGGGACCGCCAAAGTGGTGTGGGTCCCTTTACTTGGTTTTATCTTTCTTAGCTTAAAGTGGTGTGAGTCTGATTGGGCGGGCCCCGTTGGAAGGCCCGTGGGTTCCTTGGTGGGCTTGGTTGAGCCCACGTGTCCCTTGGTGGGCCTCGGTCTAAACCTGAGAGACCCTTTGGGCTTTGGTTCAAGTGAATTGATTTTACTTTGAAGTTCAGTTTGGTTATTTAAGTGATTTCTATGCACAAGTGGGCCGGGACTGTTTGTGCGCCCTTGAGTGGGCCCCACAGTTGTTTGCCAAGTGATTTGAGATTTATCTTGCTTAAGTTTCCAAAGTGGGCCAGGATGTGGGCTTGGGGCCCTTTACCTGGGCTTGGGCTTGAAAGCCCAAGACTTCCTGAGTTAGGGTTTTGAAACCCTAACCTTAGTTGGTTAATGGGCTTGGTGGGCCCGATAGGCCCTGCCCTTGGTCCCGGCCAAACCACGACCTAATTTAAGCATGCAGGCCCCGCATAGGGCTTGGGTGGGCCCCAAGTGGTCCGGCCCGCCCAGCTCCTTTGATTATCTTATTTAAGCACGATTCAATGGTTCGGGCTGGGTGGGCCCCGTTGGAGGGCCCACTGGAAATCAAGTCAGACCGGGTGGTCTGGGTCCCAGGTTGGGTTCCCGGGTGACCCGGAAACCCTATTGGCATATTTGGTTCGGTTTGAGAATGTCACCCCACAGTCAAAAATCATGAAATACACAAAATACACTGGGTCCAAGGGGTATTTTCGGAATTCAAAAAATATAGGCCATTCGGCCTTAAAAGGGTAGGCGCCGACCTCCGGGTGCTAGGCGCGAGGTCAGCGCGAGGTGGGCGGACCGAAAACAGCGAAAAAACACCCAAAAACGAGGTGGGCGCACCCAAAATGAGGTGGGCGCGAGGTGAGCGCGAGGTGAGCACGAGGTGAGCGCGAGGTGAGCGCATCCAAATTTAGGTGAGCGCGAGGTGAGCACGAGGTGAGCACGAGGTGAGCGCGAGATGAGCGCATCCAAATTTAGGTGGGCGCGAGGTGAGCGCGAGGTGAGCACGAGGTGAGCACGAGGTGAGCACGAGGTGAGCGCGAGGTGAGCGCGAGATGAGCGCACCCAAATTTAGGTGGGCACGAGGTGAGCGCGAGGTGAGCACGAGGTGAGCGCGAGGTGAGCGCGAGATGAGCGCATCCAAATTTAGGTGGGCACGAGGTGAGCACGAGATGAGCGCGAGGTGAGCGCGAGGTGAGCGGACCCAAGCTAGGTGGGCACGAGGTGAGCACGAGATGAGCGCGAGGTGAGCGCGAGGTGAGCGGACCCAAGCTAGGTGAGCGCGAGCTCAGCGCGAGGTGAGCGTGAGCTCAGCGCAGACCCTGACTCTCTGTTTTTTCTCTCCAAACTCCATTTCCGACTGGTTTTAAGCTCTGTAACTGGTTTCTGGGGATCCTTAGAACCCCAGCAGACCTTTAACATACTTGGAAATTAATCTAACCTAAGTTGTGAGGATCAAACCTCTTTGCAAACCTACAAATCCGAACACCCAAACATTACAGAACATGCATAAAACTTTGAAAACAAAACACTAACTAACAAAACACGATTAAGGAAGAAGGGAAAGGGGGGTTTTATCGGGATACAAGAGAGGTGCGATCACAAGGAACATGCTCCCTTCGAATTCGAATCAAACAAACAATGACAAACAAGATATCAGAGATTCATGGGAAGCCTGATTTATATATATATCTTGAACAAAAGAAAATGGAGAGCTCACCTTGGTTCCAGGTCTTTGTAGGGTAGGCCGGAGGGTTCCTTGGAGCCAACGAGCTGCAGCCGGAGCCTCCTTCTCACACCAAGAGCAAGATTACCTTCGAGTGCCGAGGGACAACAGAACGTCCAACCCCCAAGAAAATGCCGAACTCCAACAACCCGAACCAACAAAAAAATGCAGAACCCCAAAAAAATGCAGAACCCCCGCAAATGAAGGCTGCTGGAGCTTTTATAGAAGGAAAAATGGGCATCCGCCCACTTTGGCGCCCAGCTCGCGCCGAGCTCCTGTCGCTCGGCGCGAGCGACAAAATCATTAAAACATTAAATGCCGCCGCGGGTTTGTTTAAAAAATCCGAAAATTAAGATATAGTCCCTGGGATATTTTGGTTTAATATTATTTTATTCAGATATTTTCAAATATTTTCAGATTGGTCCCTGGGATATTTTGAATGTTTAGATATTTACGGATTTGATCCCCGAGATATTTTCCTGCGCAACTCGCCACGTGTGCAGCTTTTTGCCACGTGCGCAGTTTGCTGGTTTTGCTGCTCGGGAATTTCGTCAGCTCATATCTTCTTCATCCGGGCTCCGATTTGGGCAAACTCAGTTGCGTTAGAATCGTATCGGAGCCCTCTATCCAATGGCATGGGGGTAAGCACCTGGATCGGATTTCACCAGAAAGTCAACTTTTGGCTCCGCCTAAGTTTGACTGCCCGCAGAACCTTCATCTGGACTCCGATTCCTGCAAACTCAGTTGCGCTGGAATCGTGTCGAGATCCTCTATCCAATGATATAAAGCAAGGCCTCTGGATCGGATTTTAGCAGAAAGTCAACTTTTGGCTTCGCCCAAGTTTGACCGCCCGCAAAACCTTCATCCGGACTCCGATTCCTGCAAACTCAGTTGCTCTGGAATCGTGTCGAGATCCTCTATCCAATGATATAAAGCAAGGCCTCTGGATCGGATTTTAGCAGAAAGTCAACTTTTGGCTTTGCCCAAGTTTGACCGCCCGCAAAACCGTCATCCGGACTCCGATTCCTGCAAACTTAGTTGCGTCGGAATCGTGTCGAGATTCTCTATCCAATGATATAAAGCAAGGTGGCCAAATATCACTTAATAAAAAAGTCAACTTTTTGTCCCTCCGGGGTTTGACTTTCTGCCAGGGTTTTGAGCTGTTTTGCTGTCTTTTAGCACATTTTTTTTGTTTTCTTATTTTCTTTTCTTTTCCTCCTTTTTTTTTTTTTTTTTGGTTTGATCAAAATTTGGGTGCTTACAATAACACAATGTCTTAATTAGTCTAATAATCACACTTTAGATAATTAAGTTTAATAATTAAGGTATAATCCGGGACGGGGTTTTACACAAAGGCTCAATGACAACACATCATCACCTTCCCAAGGAGCATTTTGGGCTAATTTATGCTGGATAATATGGCTCACTCGAAACCAGGTATTATTTGAAGGATCAACAGTTAATATAAATCTGACATTGGGCAAATTGCTGGCTATGCAGGAGGAGTCTGAGAACACGTTAAAGAAGGTTAAATGCAACCAAGGCAGGGAGGACATCTTCATCCGATGGACAAGACCTGTAGGAGAAAATGTCAAGTTAAATGTGGATGGAGCCGCCCGTAGAAGCGATGGACGTGCAGCTTGTGGGGTCGTGTGCAGGGATGCTGACGGGAGATTCATTGTTGCCATAGCCCATGAGCTTGGAAAATCATCAGCTCTAGTGGTAGAGGCAACAGCCATTCTTGAAGGAATCAAATTGGCGGTTGCTCGGAAGGAGAAGAAAATTGAGATCGAAAGTGACTCCGAACGTATTGTCAACTTTATGAATGGGGAGACTAATCGAATCCCGTGGACGATTGCAAATATCATTGCTGAAGCAAAATACCTCCGCAGCAGATTTCAAGGATTCAAGGTTACACGCATATACAGAGAAGCCAATAGAGCAGCTGATGCTCTTGCAAACTTTGCCTTGGACAGTTTTTCGTGTTTTTGGTCTTATTCCCCACCTTCATTCCTGGAACCTATCCTCTGCCTTGATTTCTTGGGCGCAACTTCTATAAGAACTATCCACTTGAGAGAGTAATACTATGGTTTCATCTTTCCCACCAAAAAAAAAAAAAAAGCAATAACTCCACCAAAAAAAAGCATGGTGTGCGCACTTAAAACCTGGATCCTAGATCGCACACCGGGCGTACCTTCAGTGCGTGCCTCTGGACTTTTCGGAGTCGCCACTGCCTGAGAGTGCAGGCAGACACGGTTTTGCCCTATCCGGGTCTAAGTCTGGTCTGCAGCTTATTAGAGATCTAGCTAAGTCCTCGGTTACGTCCGGGGAAGTCCTAAAGACACCCCGGTCCGCCCCGTCGGTCTGACGGGTCCCTCGGGTCTCCCTGGTTTTTGAGTCAATCTCACCCTTCCTAGATCAGCATGCTATTTATTGGGTCTGGCGGGGCCCTCTGAAGGTGTGGGTCCCTTTTATTTTAATTTTATCTTTTTATTTAGTGAAGTGGGTTGGATCCGGATCCCGTTGGAAGACCCGTGGGCTGCCAAGATTGGGCCTGGGGCCCAGTTGGGTTATTGAGTAACCCATTTGGTTATTTATTAAATTAAACCATTTACACATGCAATGGGCTTAGTGGGCTTGGATTTGGCCCATTAGCCAAGGGTCAAAGGGCCTGGGCCTGTTTATTGAAAACAGGCCTGGTTTGGGCCGGTCTAAGGTGGACCACTCATGTGGGCCAAAAGAGGGTCTTGGTGGGCCCACGGTCCAAAGATGGGCTTAAGATAGCCCAAATTGTTTAAGGGACTGCTTAAGATAGCCCAAATTGTTTAAGGGACTGGTTCAGGTCGGTTCGGGTCGGAATAGATCCAACCGGGCCGAAAAATTACATTTTTTATGTTACTTTTTACATTAGCTCGTATTTTCTATACGGTCCCCACTTGCCTGTGAACTAAATCCGGTTAGGCTTGCCCATGAAGCAAACACGGTCCCAACTGGATCGTTCTGAGTTTACTAGCGCAGCCAGTTTTGCATTTTTGCAGCCGATTCTTTTCAGGATTTGTTCCGTGGCCTTCTTAAGTGCTCCAGAGACCTCTGTTGAGCTTCCAGCATTTCCGGTATGCCACCTTTGTTTCATTTGGCTTATAAAGCCACTTTTCTTTTCTTCTTGTTCTTCCTGGAAAGGAAGGTCTTCTTCTAATCATCCATGGTCATTTTTAGAAGGAGGAGTGAGGGAAGATTACAGGGGATGATCTATAGATTACAGATTCTTTTTGTATTTCCAAAACAAAGCCAAAATGGATGTATGGCATCTTCATGTTGCCTCATGTACTCACTTCTCTCTTTTTTTTTTATTTTGAAACTCTCATTGGCATGGAGGTATCCCAACAACCATAAATCAACTGATTAGTAGATAATGTAGTAAAAGAAAAATACCAAATGCTTCAAATAAGGAAATTGATGAATATATTAATAGGAAACATTACCAAACTAGCAATTCTTTGCTTTTGTTGATGCTAGGATCCTTCGAGGATTTCGGCAGCGCTTCCGCACTTCAAGGAATTTCATGGGTTGATTTTGAAAGGGTTTTTGCTGGGTTCCTTTATTAACTAGGTGAGAAGAAGGGGTTTAGGCATGGTTTAGGCAAGGTGAGGGGTATTTTGGGGATTAAATGGGGTTAGGTGTTGGGGTGATGGTGATTGGGCAGAGCTAGGCCGCAGTTAACTGCAAAGAGGGAGAGGGGTTCGGCCTGAGGGGAAGGCTTGTTGAAATGGGGGGGAGGCCTCTCTATTTATAGGCAAAAAGGGGGCGTGCCCGTATTTGAAGTATTGGCGTGCCTTGCCCGTACTTCAAGTACGGGCGTGCCTTACCCGTAATTCAAATACGGGCGAAAAACGCACATTTGCAAATCTCGCGAATCCGCCGTACGGGACGCGTGTCCCGCCGTACAGCGACGCGTGTCTTCTTCCAGAATCTTGCCCGTATTTCAAATACGGGCATGCCCTGCCCGTAATGCAAATACGGTCCAGCACGTTTTTTAAATGTTTGGATTTCAAACCTTTATTCAATTTGGTTTTTGCAAGATTTTTATTCGATTTTTCCGATTATTTTATTAAAAAGCGAGATTCTCTTTATTAAAATATTATTAAACACTTTTATTTTATTTATTGTATTGGTTTATTCCATTTTTTACTGCCTTTTTGCCACATTGGCAGTTTTTCTGAAACTTCAACTGCTCATAACTTCTTCATCCGGTGTCCGATTTCAGCAAACTTAGTGTCGTTGGAACCGGCTCGGAACCACCTATCCATTAGGATCAAGTTTGGCAGCTGAATTGGACTTTTTGCTCCCCCAAAAGTTTGACCAGCTCATATCTTTCTCATCTGGACTCCGATTCCAGCAAATTCAGTTGCGTTGGAACCGTGTCGAAATGCTCTTTTCAATGAGATGAAGTTTGATGGCCAAATTTACTTGAATCAAAAGTCAATTTTTTGACCCCCTCAGGGTTTGACTTTTCATTTTTCTTTATTTTGGGGGTGCAAAAATCAGGTGTCTACACATGGTAAGCAATAACCAACCAAAAGTTAAATATAGCTGTAAATAGAACAATAATCAACCAAAAGTTAAGTACAGTCGTGTTGGTCTTAAATTGGTCTGGGTTCGACACGTGGTTATGGGGATGATGTGTCTTTGTGCGGGCGTGACAGTATCTATCGATACAATGATTCGGGTCGATCGGATTCTGACCCCGGGCACCTGTTCCGGATCTAAACCGACGTCGGTCTAGCCATACTGCAAGTCAGCTGTAATAAAACTGATCAGACGAGAGAATGAAGACAAGGGGTTCGGTCTTTGTTTGGATTTTTATTCAAGTTTGAAAACAGTAGTAGGTGATAAAAAAAGTACTTTATTTAGATATCGGTCGCCAAAAACGTAACCGTTGATTACAACAAATCCTCAAGTAACTCAAAAAGAAATGAAACAAAAGAAAATCAACTGGGTTGACAGTATTGGCCTTCCCTGACCTTATAGCCGTAATCGGAGTATAAGGAAAGGAAGTAAGGGGCGTCTGTTAACAAAATTAATCCGGGGGTTCACCCAGAAATACTACTTAGCCAATGTTCCGACAATCATCTGGCTTGACCAAAGATGGTTTTGGGATCGACTGCTTGTAACCCTATAGTCGTAATTGGAGTACAGGACTAGGAGTCAGGGGCGGCCGCAACCTCCTTGCCGGCGGCAGAGTCTTTACTTCAATCGGAGTAAATATAACTTGAAGTGTCACTACGACAGGAAGCATTGAGAGGAGTCCTAAATTATCCTTTCTTGCTATAGTTTGGGTGTAGGAAACTGGATAGAGATCGGATGATCAAATTATAGTCATAATAATCGGTTGTAATTGAATGGAGGTCGTCCTTGAGCTTTTCGAGATTGTGCCTTTTATAGCTGGATTCTAACAATTGCTACCGACTCATGTTTGCACGAACTCTATGTCTGTTCTGAGAGTTATCCATCTGTTTCCTCTTGTCTGTGTGAGATAACCTCTTGCCATGATCTTTAACAAATAACTTCCTCATCCATCGTTGCCTATCCACATGGTCTCGACAGTCAATTCTGTATTGACGATGACATCATCCCTTAAACGTAAGAGAACAGTTTTCCCATTATATGTGCTCACGTGGCTTCAGTCGTGTGTTTAGCCCATGTAGATGTTGACGTGGCTTCTCCGGTGAGGTTAGTTCGCGTAGGTGCCACGTGGCTTTCTTTCATTTGCCGGGCTATGGCGGGTGTAAACAAGTCGTAAATAGAACTTCATATAATGCAAGTTTGAGACATCTCAAGACACAAATCTCCCACTCAAACCTTGTGCAATATTTATTTATTTACTTGATAATAATGTACAGATGGAAAATATCAACAACAGAAACACAGATTCTGATGAGTTTCTTTGATGTCTACGGTATGTAATTTGTGTTGGGATTTATGCCCTAGTATCACCGTAAGTATGGATATGTAAATCCAACTTACACTATACCACATCCACCAAAAAAAACGGTAAGAGTAAACAAGACAAAATATACGTAGTTCGTCAAAAACCTACCTATGTCAACGGAGAAAATAACCTCTCTGAATTTAAACCCAAACCCATAAACTTTGTACACCCTATTCTCAAACCCCAAGAACTTACATATTTCGCTCTTTACTTCAGAATAATACCCATACAAGAAAACAAAACCTCTCTGAATTTAAACCCAAACTTAGAACCCTTGTACACCTTATTCTCAAACTCTAAGAGCCTACACATTTTCTCTCCCCTTTTGTCTCTCTCTCTAGTAGTCTCTCTACCTTTCAAGAAATCCCCACACTCTTATTTATAACCACATGTTCAAGCGACTTTATATAAAAACCTTCTAATTTTACTATACAAGATAGAAACCTTCTAACTTTACCCAAGAAAGTTTCCAAAACATCAAATATAGCAACCTTCTAATTTCATGTCCAAGAAAGTTTCTAAAATCACTGCTCTACCAAAGGAGCAACCCTAACAATTTGTACACAAAATGCCCGCCGATATCACGAATAATTAACGATTTCTTATCCTTTCTACAGGCGTGCTAAGCCTGTCAATCAACTAAAACCATTAATAATCCTATCGCAACCTTTGTTGAGGATGTTAGATAGTAATGGTTAAGTGTCGTGCATTAATATTTAAATCTTAAAACTTTTGTTTAGAGATAAAGAGCAACAAGATCTGGAACTCATCTGATGAAGAATATAATTTTTAAATACAGCAAACGACTCCTGTATATGAGAGTGAGGAATTCTTTCAACCATTATTTAATTCTACTTTTATAGCCTGGATTAAACCCAGAAATTGTTGCTCTATCGTCAACCTAATTGACTGAGCCTTTTATTTGTGGAACTTCAAAAACACGGGAATGTTCAATTTGATCAATTACTGGAGGATTTCAGAAGCTATAAGGAAAGGATAATGAATGAGGTCTTCTTAAGTTACATCAAATTAATCTTAATTTAAGGGATACAAATAGTAGTCTAAGTAACCATATGTATGATTATCCCTGTCACAAAAAATCTGTGCCCTTCAGAAGGGAAAAATATCCTTAAGCCTGCAATGAACAAAAGGAATATCTGGATCCTCCACATGCATGCACCAAGGAAAATTGTAATCTAATTTAGTTTGATTAGAGGTGGTTTTTGACAAATCGAGCATACACGAGTACTTTGACTTCAGACATGAAAGTTTTCTTCATCCAGGTCTGGATTCCACATATGCAAGTATGCAACCAAGGGGGCGTTTGGTGGGCATTATAGAATCTGGATTCTAGTAGAATCCGATTCCATAATCCAAAAGGTGTGTTTGGTTGGGATTTTAAGGCCGGATTCTACTATCCGGTTGTATAATCAAGCCCATAATCAGTATCTCCTTTTTTGGTGATTATAGGGATTATGGACATTAGTGCTTATATTTCCAAAACCTGTGATTCTAGAGATTATGTATGACATATTATATAAAACATATTATAATAAATAATAACATTATAAGTATTATAATATAATATATTCTGTTATATGATATATAATTGATAATACAATATTAAATTATATTACATGTAATATAAATATTATTAATATAAATATCATTATTATAATAATATTATACATTATTATATTATATATAATAAATTATAAATTTCAATATAATGTACATTATAAATAATAATAATTATTATAATATATTATTTTAATAATAACAAATTGTAATATAACTTATATTACATTATAATAATATTATATTATTATTATAATAATATTATTATATCATAAAATATAATAATATAACAATATAATATATTATAATATCATAATAAATTTAATATATTGTAATAAATTTAATATTATAATAAATAAATTATATTTAAGATAATAATATTTTATAAATTATAATATAACTTATATTAGAATTTATTTTATAATAAACATTAATTATACTATAGTATTATTATAATAATATTATATATTATAATATCATATTATTATATAATAATCTGAAACATATTAATATATTATATATTTTAAACAAATTGATATATTAATATTAATAATATATATAAATTTATATATTATATAAAAATATACATGTCACGTAATAATATATATGTAAATACGACTTTAATTTTTTTTTTTATATATTATATTATTTTTATGTAATTTTTAATAAAAAAAACTCCAAATTTAATATCAATAATCGGTGGCAACCAAACAAGATTCCAAATTCTAATTTAAAAATCTGAGTTCACAATCCAACTCATCCAAATAGGATTTTGGTTTTCTAAAATCGAGGAAATATAATCTGGGTTATAGAATCTGGGGTTAGAATCCTAATCCAGATTCTACAATGCCCACCAAACGCCACCCAAGTCTTTTAATGATGGGCAATGCATAAAATCATTTACTCCTTTTCTCTATCTCCATCTTTCTTCTCTCTGTTAGAAATTCTCTTTTTTTTCTCTCTTCTTTTCTGTGAGTATACTAAATAATTTGATCTACTCTTATGAAATAGGGGTTATGATCATCTTATAGTGGAAGATCAGAAAGAGGGGACCTGAAGTGCAATTGGGTTGTGAACATAAATGCTGCTGCTTGATGGTGTTGGTCCAAGTCTTAGAATCTCGATCATATAGATGTTATGTAAACTTAATAAAATTATTGTAATCGTCAGTCTGATGAGTCTCGAGAGTATATCTGGTCATCTTACTACCTCTAGAAATTTGGAATGTGAGAATCCAATGTCTATGTATTGGGAATCTTTGTCCTCCAAAAAAGGTGATAGCAAGACAAGAAGGCCATACAAAAAGCTGAAGGATTTGAAGGCTAGAACCAAAAGCAATAATATTGCTAAAATGCAAAGATACCGAGTGCCAACTAGGGCTGTCAATGGGTCGGATATATATCCGAATCCGATCCGAAAATCCCGAATCCGATCCGAAAATATTGATCCGTGGTTCAAATACGGATATCGGATTTCGGATCCGACCGAATTCGGATCCGAATCCAAATCTGTCCATATCCGATCCGAAAAAGATCCGAACCGAAATCAACATATACTTTTCATTACATCATTGGTAAACTTTGTACAAACCATGGTTGAACTATCCTTATTCATATCTTACTTTAATATTTATATGGCTCATTAGTTTTGATAATTAAAATTTGCTTTAATAGTTAAACTTGACTTTTGAATTTTAAGTTCAAAATCGGATCTAATTCGGATTTCGGTTATTTATTCGGTCGAATTTCGAATTCGGATACAGTATATAAATTCGGTTTCGAATTTGGATTCACATATAAAAGATCCGTCGGATTTCGGATCGAATTCGGATTCGGATCATGACAGATCCGTACCGTATTCGACCCGTTGCCAGCCCTAGTGCCAATACTTTGATTTATAGCGGCAAAAAAAATAAAAAACGACATCCAAGAACTTTCAGGTGTCTCATCCAATCGATACGTAATAAGTAGTCCACTTAACATTGCCCACAAACAAAACATTGCACGACTCATGTCGGCAGATGCTCCAGTTTGCCTTCTCATTGGAACCTAATGGTGTGCTTACAGCTCTCATTCTCGTTGCAGACACGGGGACAGCACTACTGGAATGCAGAAGCTGGATACCGTACTTGCTAGAGACGAGCAACTTGTAGCCAAAACGTCAAACCAACTTTCACGTACTTTATTGCCTTTTCATGTTGTTCCGAGGAACTCTCTGACGGATGTTATTGACCGTTTTTGATAAAGAAATCGGCATGTAGCTTCTACGATAAAAGTAGGGTATATACCCTAAAAAGTTCTTGATGTCACTGGTTCTGTCCAGACTAGTCAGTAGAAGGGAACTACACAACAAAGACACCCGCTCAAATTGTTGGGACACGTAATTAATCTCAGTTTTGCAATTTAAGTTGCCATGGCTATGCTGTCAATCCTCTATACCATCTCTCTTTCTCTTTCTTTTTCTTTTTCTTTTTTGGCTCCAAAAATGGTGGGGTTTTTTAGGCATCTTTTATCCATCTTATTTCAAGATAAAGCATAAGATATATAGTCCAAAAAATCAGTAAGAGCAATCCCTTAATCAGATAAATCATTGTAAACTAAATAGTATATATATATATAATCGTCGCAAAAATTAACAAATATGCAGACACTAGTCAAAATGAAATGTGAAAACACTTTACTAGAATGAAAGTGGGAGCCCAAAACCAACATCCCCGAACGCGTTTATTATGTTTTTGAGGAGAATGCAACACATATTTTCCTACTGGTGGTGCAAATTAATTTACACCAACAATGTACAGTACAGTCATACTGACCCGAGTAGCCTCAGGCCACCATCCTGGAAAGCACATTCTGGTGTCATCTCTTGTTGGAAAACCTCGTAGCTGGAAGCGATGGAAGGATATGGCAGAGAGCTGTTGTCATCCAAACTGGAGCTTTCTGCTGAATTGGTCCCAGCAGTGCTACCATTGACCATGTCCACCCCAAAGAAACACTCGATTCCATCAAGATCTTGTGGGTTTCTGTAGACCATTTCATCAACCTCGAAAAGGAAGCTGTTAAGTCCTTGCATCATGTGCATGCCAGCGCCATCCATGTCGTATTGGGGGCTTAGAAATTGGGAAAAATTGCGGTTTAAGGAATTCATGGACGAGGGATGAGAAGATAACATACTGGTGTCCTCATAGAATTGTTGTTGGGTAGAGGAAATATCAACTGGGAATCGAAGATTAGCACTATCATTGATTTCTAGTCGATGATAATCGGAAAATCTTCCTCCAAATTTGATCGGCATTTTCCTGATTGATTCCATGTCACTAACACGAGGACCTTGGTTCGGATAAGGCACAGGTGGCACTGGCCTGTATAAAATTTGGTTTTCACTATTAGCAACCATGAAATTTTGATTCCCTTTCTTCGTCTCTTGCTTTAGGTAGCCAACTCTATTGGCCTGTTGTTCCTTGCTATGCTTCCCGAAGAGCTTCTTCTTAAGCTTAGTATTCCAGTAGTTCTTTATGTCATTGTCTGTTCGTCCTGGTAATTGTGCGGCAATTATAGACCACCTGTTGCGTGTAAACAGATAATCATGTGTAACAATTCAAAGCCCCAAAACAATCGTATGATTTGAGTAATCAAATCAAACATAAAAAGAAACCAATTTATATAGCGCAATTCATGGTTCATTACCTGCTTCCAATACTGATATAAAGGCTGCAAATTATGTTGTCCTCTTCCTCGGAAAATCCACCATGCTTAATGTTTGGACGGAGGTAGTTCAACCATCTAAGGCGGCAGCTCTTTCCACATCTCTTGAGACCTGAACCAACAACAGACCATCCATAACTTATAAAGTTTGTTTTTTTTGCTTAAGCTCAATTATTGGATGTTATTAATTAGCACAGACAAGTAAGTCAATAGAAGGAGTTTTGCGTTTATTACCAATCTTCTGCGGCAAGGCGATCCAGTTGCCGCCGGTGCCGCGCTGGTCGATGTAAGCCTTGAGCTTGGCATCTTCTTCGGGTGACCAGGGACCTTTCTTGACGTTGGCTTTGTCACAGCAAGGGGCTCTCCCCATGTTTTCTTTGTTGTGTGGTCAGGTTAAGCTTCTATTTTCTCTAAGTGATCTCGATCTGATACGTATATGAGAGAGAGAGAGAGAGAGAGAGAGAGAGTATAATTTTATAACCGGGGGGGAGGAGAGACAAGGTTCCCGGAAGGCACACGAGTCACGACAGCTGAAGGGGTATAGCATAAAGTTGAGCCTTCTTTACGTAAATACAAACGAAAGAATTAGTGCTGCCAGAGCAGAAGATAAGGGTTTTCCTCCATGTCTTCTTAGCTCAGAATCTGTAAAATTATATCTCCGAGAACTAACCCCATTAAGAGCAATTTAGAATCAATCAAGGATCCTGACAAAGTATTTGGGTTCTTACTGAGATTCTTTAAGTGGGTCCTTTCCTCAGCGGTTGATCCGATCCACTGACCACCTTCTACATAGCTATTACTTATGCGCCTTAGCCGTTTTAATTTATCTAACTATATCCAAGAGATAATTCTTATAAATAAAATTAAAAGTTAATGTTAATTTCATCCATTTTAGTACAAGAGATCTATATGATAAGAAACTTATAGGGGGGGATCTCCCATTCATCCAATAATTCTGGTGACATGTTACGAAGCCTAAGGTTCTTTGAACAGTACTATAAAAACTTAGTACTGAGAGGTGATGTCGTAGATAAAAGAGTTACAGCACATAAAAATAACGGGGAATAATAAGAAGAATTATTTCTTTTCTGGTTGGTGACCAAATGGCCAGACAAAGTAAGAGCCATCGGAAATAATGAAATTACTTGCTTATCTGGTGTTGATCTTTCCAGATTGTTTAAGTACATTATTAGTTATGTTTCAACATTGAAATAGCCAAGAAGTTCCAAAACAAAAAGAAAAGATCAGAATACAGACGACCTCCGCTAATAATGGTGGGAGACACAATTTATTAATTGAGGGAGTTCTATGATACAGAGAAGGCAAGACATAAAATGGATGTGATTTTTGCCACGTGGTCTATAAAGGGGTGAGCCCTCTATTCTGACCATGAATTGCATCAGAAATCTACTGGTCTTATCATGCATTTGGATTATTTTGATCCATCAAACCTGCCCCCTAATCAAATGACCAAAGGTTCGTAAAATAGCCAACATTCTTCTGCAGCGCAAATAGGCGACGGTCGCCGACGCTGACACTTCCCTTGAGACGAAGCGGTAAAAGTCAAGATGGCTCTTTGATTTTCTGAGGGTGTGCTCTTGTTTTTCACTACTTTTACGCATTTTTTTATGCTATAAAGCTAACTTGTATAATGCAAAAAATATCAACAAAGCGTTTTCAACACGGAAAGCAGGGGTCTTCTTGGTAGGGTAGGCCAAACCCTCAGTGGGTAATGAATCTTGCACTCTCTCTCATCCATATTTTCAAAGCTCTCTTTTTCTCTCTCATCCATTTTTTCCAAACTTGGACCTACATGTCAGAAGAACTTTTTTATTTTTAATTTTAATTTTTGTTTGACGATATCCTTCTCTAGAGTTCATCGTCTCAAGGTTCTTCTTGTTTGACAGTTCCTAACTTCCTATATAAGTTGGATGAAAAGAAAGGACCTTGGTTCATTTCATGACGTGTTTTTTCTAAAATTTATCACAGTTAGAAATATATTACTTCTGATAATGACAATAGACAATACTACCCAAAAAAAAAAATTTGACAATAGACAACCTCGAGGCAATGTACCGGATTAAAAGCCTAGAATAGGAAGGTGTCTCTTGCTGATCAGCAGGAAGACAACGATGAGTGAACAGTGCCATGTCTTATTACAATGAACCGAATACTCAAGGTTAGCTTAGTTCCTTAGTGGTCACCTCCGAAAGCTCCGCGATGTCTTATTCAATCAATGTATAATTGAAGTTAGGCAGATATTTATTAATTGCAAGACGCGTTCTCAATTTGAATTGGTAACTTCGAATTTTTCATGACTGAAACAGTGTAGCTTCAGAAGAGCTGTTCAATTGGGTTAATGCAGATTTAGTGGTGTGACTAGGGTTGAAATCGTCTCTTGCCGCAGTTAGATGCTTCCACGTGGAGCAGCTCAAGGCTCTTTGTTTTTCACATTTCTCAATGTGATGTCTTTTCATATTGAGAAAATAAGAGCTCTCAGATGCTCCACGTGCAAGCATCTCACGACAGCAGCATCCTTGTGCAGCATGCGATTTCATCCTGTGTGACCGGGACTTTTACTATCTCTTCAGTTTCGGCTGTCAGAAAAACAAAATTAGCACACAGAAAATTGGAGAACTTGGAGCCCATTCTGCTTGTCTGATGAAGCAAACCAGCCAGGCTGTTTCCTTCATATTGTTGAGACGTGGAAGTATTCTTTATAACGAGCAAATAAAAGAAATTTTCAAGAGTCAAAGGAGGGGAATAAAAGATTAGTGAGGTATACCAGATGAAAGGAACTGCTTGTCAGCTGCCAAGCTGACGTCTTTGTAACGAAGGTTCAAATGCATCCGACGACCATTTCAAATGCTTCGCCGCTCAGTCCCGACATACAGAATACGTCCAAAGTACCACAAACGTCCATAATGGTAAAACTTTACTGCTGTCACGCAACCCTAGCTTTGTCCACGAAGCAACGTTACAATGACCGTTACTGTCCTAATCCGGGTTTTTTTTAAATCAAGTTAAATCCAAGTAAAAATTTGAAATTAAGGTCTAAATTAACCTCTTCAATTAGACCCAAATTGACCATTCCCGCCCGCATAAAGTTTGTCTTTTGACATTTAAGTACCCCTTTAAATATTATTTTTTATGAGTGGACAATGATGCCATGATTTACTATTTTCCCCCACTTGAGTAAATTTTCTAGCCCTACCCCTGATAGAATATGAATTCAGATTTGATTTATAGAAGTAAAGCTCGCCGGATTCAACAGCCAATATAATAAGCTCAAATCACATTACAAACAAGACCATTTCGCAAAAGAAAATGCATTTACACCAAAACATAATCAGCTTCTGGGAAAAGTTCACCCGCACCACACTACATAAAAACAGACACGGAACTCCCAAGTTGCATGGACTCGCCACATCTTTTCTATGAATATCAATACAACCATCCATCTCAAATGACATTTTATACAAGTTAAAACTCAAACCCCAAAAGGAAAAAAAAAAAAAGGTATAAAGCCTTTACAGATGTCAGCATGTGTCAGAGAACTGAATCAATTATATTCTGCATTGAAGTGACAGATATTCAGCTGCCCACAAGGTTATCAGTGGGCGTGGGTATTCTGTCACACAAACGGAAAAAAGGCTCGGCTAGTAGTTGAATTGGAACAGGCTTTCAAATACTTCACAAATTGACCAACAGAAAGGTCAGCAAAAGGTCATACTAAATTGCAAGCAGAGTAACAAAAAAATTACTCTGATCGATTCATGACCATCGCTAGCTTGTCCGTTCTCTTAGGTTTCTCCTGATAGTTGTGCTTCTGACCATGATTCTCCAACATAAATGTGTCTTGACGCTGGCAAAGAAAACACAAGCAAAAGGGATCAAGGTGTTGAAGGGTGAGGGCAATATAATAAGGAAGAAGCCAATATACCAGACTTCAAGTCTTGAAATACTGGTAATTTTTAAAGGACCCATTTCTCATATTGATCAAATTGGGGTAGTATTGGCCATGAAAAAAAAAAAAAGGACTAATCCTCTGCTGTCTCTTTGGATGTATAATCCAAGGCATATCATACCAGTGAGAGATTTCATTCACTTGCCTTTTTTCTTCTCTCTCCACTTTATTTTATCCTAGGCCTTTCTTTCCATTTTCTCCCCACTCAAGCTAGAGGGAAGTGAAAATCTTAAACAGAACAGAAATTTACCTCCCCAACCTTTACACTACTGGATTCAGCGCAAGAGATTTGGTATTGGCAAGTATCCTAGTGATATACACACAAACTTGGAACTGATTTCTCTCTAATTTCATGTGTAACAGCAGCATTCTGGTGAGCTAAGTGACAAGGAGTTTTTTGAGGACTTGGATAATGCTGCCTATTAAGGACAGCATCACATAGACAATCTCCAAGAAATCTAGGTTGCCTATGGAACAAAGCAACAACCAAGATATGATTTTCTTGCCAGGCAATTGCCTAACCTAATTAATAAATCAAATTCGTAATTATTATCTTAATTATTAAACTTATAAGTTATAGTATAAGATAAAAACAATGAACCTATTTGTAGATATAAAAGATAATTAAGGATTCATTCAATTAGACAAAGAGAGAGTAGGCACTTGGCATATCAGGTAAAGCCCTCTCTTTCTCTCTGCCCCTTCCTCATCTTAATTCATGACTCAAATATCAATTACTATTGCCGGGAGTTCTGGGATATTTATATATGTTAACATATATGTGTTTCTTTCCATAATCAACAATAACAATTAATTGTTTTCTACTTTCTTTGTTGCTTTTAACAAAAACTACGTAACCTCCCCTCTCTCTCTCTCTCTCACATCCAGCTCCAAAGTTTATTCATTATGATTTTTTATTTTCCTTTTCATATTTTTTACATGTACCAAAACCTTCTAAATTGCTTCCCTAATTTGGTTCTCTTATTTTTGCTTTTACTATAATAAAGTTTTTATTTTGTATTCTTGTTGTTTAACCAAGTATGTTCATGTCTTTTTGTTAACATATTCATTATGACTAATTGATATTTTCTTTTAAGTTGCAAGCACTAAAATCACATGCACCCCTACAAAAAGACCTGCAAAAAATCTCACTGGTTACTACATCATTTATTAATCAAAATAAGTTTTATAGTTCCTTCACTTGATTAATAATTTAAATTCATACCGTTCAACTTTCACTTACATTTAATACATTGTTGATCATCTCATTGGACTAGAGTGATTGTCAACATTTTCATACTGACCCTTTCTTATTAAGGAGAAAAAAAGATATTGCATATTTTATTCATTTAGATATAGAGTGCTTTAGGATTCATATTTAATACCATGTAGCTTTGCCCTTGCCTAACATGCCTGCAAAGCAAAATATATGATAAAAAACTATTTACAACTCAGAAGCAAAACTGATTTCCACAGATTACAGTATAAAACACATGCATGCACACACACACCAGAATGCCAGCCCATTATGTTTAGTACTTCATTTTAGTCCATCACGTTAGAAAAGATACAGAAGTACAAGTAGAATATCACAAGATTACAAATTCAACTACAACAAGATTAATGAGCAAATAAGCTACAAAATTAATCATGTACATAACATCACCATGATAATCTTTATTTCAAAACGCTAATATAGTGTGGTTTGAGAGTATCAGAAGATACCTGATCCTGTGCCTTCGAATTAAATGATGATACACCATTCTCCCCAGGCACATGATTAACATGTTCATCTGATCCTCCAGCTTTAGAATTTCCCTGTTCTAGTGCCACTAAAGAGGGATCCTGTGAAGAAACTACATTAGCTTGATAGGCAGAGTTGTTGTTCTCTTTATTTTCAATCATAACTTCAGGGACTAATTGACTTTTATCTATAAAGCCACTGGTCTCTTCAGCATCATCAGGAGAGCAGTCTACTGGTATCAATTCATGATCAACTTTTGGGGCAAGCGGTTGTATGATTTCTGTTGAAACCACACTAACAGGAAAAAAATGCACCCGGAAAGGAGAAAAAACGAAAATAAGAAAGCATAAGATTCAATAAATAAGTAAAAACCAAATTCACAAACAGGATTTGTGGTATAGACTGAGTTGTACCAGTTAACCGCCTCTTCATAGGGCATTTCAGATAGGTCTTTGTGTTGCTTTCTCTTCTTATTATTCTGCCTCTTCTTCAACTGTCCATCAACATCATCATAAGGGGAAGAGCTCTTTGATCGTTTTCTTCCAAACTGAAGCCCCTGTTCAGCAACATCCTTCATAGTTTCCAGCCCTAAATTATGTGACTCCTTTACATCCACTCCAACTACAGGCACCTCAAGTATCTCTTTTGGCTCTTCAAGAGCAGATCTCAATGGTATTGTCCTGATGAATTTTCTGTTAGTTTTATTGTTCCCCACAGACAGCTGTTGCATGAATACACCAGACGTATCTTCAACACCTTCCAAGTGTCCTGAAACAACTTTCTTATCATTCTCACAGCTCGCCGGTGATTTCAGATTTGCATCTTCAGTCTTATATCTCAGTGATTTTCCACCATATTTAATAGGAAGCTTTTCAGGAGAAGGTTTAAATATCAACTCAGTACACCGTTTGATCCATGAGAAAGGGGTGGAGCTAGGAGCCGTAGTACAATCTGATGTTTGCTTCGAAAGCAACCCCACTCCATTGCCACTGCCACTGCCAACAACCTTTTTTGCTGGTTTCAAATTAAGCTCAACATCCTGAATCTTCTCTGAATGATCTATATCCACAATTATTTCTCCCCTGGGCTTCAAATCTGCTTGAAGAATCTGTGAGAAAAGGATATTTTCTGAGGCAATTTTGAAATCTTCCAAATTTTTCAAATTTTGGATCTGAACTAGAATTTCTTCTCTATCTGCATGCAATAATTCCCGCTGTTTCTTCAGCTTTTCACTTTGGATTTGAAGTTCCTGAATGGAGTTCCTTATCTCATCCCATTCCTTTTCTCTTCGTTCCCGATCCAGGTTGATCTCAATTCTCTCCTTATCAAGCCTTTTCATTTCCAGAGCAATGTGTTCAAGTTCTTTTGTAACTGTTTCCTTTAGGGAATTGATATACTGAAGTTCTTTGTTTTTCTCTCGCTCAAATGCTTCCTCCCGTTCCCTTAAATAGCTTTCTATTTCTTCTCGCCTTCTATCAACACAATTTTCCAATTCCCTAGCTTGCATATCCATGTCCAGTAAAAGATCCGTGCGCTCTTTCTGAATCTTGCTAAACCACTCTGAATGTTCATGCTCCATTTTGCTTATAAAGGCTTCTCGCTCGCGAGAAAGTGATTCAACATCTTGTTTAAACTGATCCCTCAGGGCATCCTTTTCTAATTTTAGACTAACACGTTCTTCTTTGAGAACCTTAGTGATAGCTTTTCTCTCCTCAGCAATACGTTCTTCTTCTTTCCGCAGTTCTTCTCTTTTCTCTTCAATTAACTCCCATTCAGCTTCAAACTTTGCTTTTTCTGATTTCAAATCATCAGCTTCAGCCATATTCTCCAGCTTTTGGGCCCTGATGCTATCGATTTCCTCTTTAAGTTTCTTTTCAATAACCGATAACTCATATTTTTCACTTCTCAAGTCCTCTAGCTTTTCTTGAGCTTGTTCAACTTGTTTCCTCTTGTCTTCTAGAGAATCCATAGATTTTTTAAGCTCTAACTTCATGTTATTGATATCTTCTCTTTCTTTCTGCAAGTTCAGCTTTTCCAACTCTGCCTTCTTTTCAGTGGTGTTGAGACTTTGCTCTTTCTTGTCAAGAGAATTCAATCTTTCTGTTACATCCCTCTCCTTATCCATTAATGCTGCTGACTGTACCTCAAGTTCATGTTCCCTTACCAAGATTGATTCTGCTCTTTCATTAATGTCCACCTCTCTCAACTCAAGAGCTTTCCTCTTGGCCTCCATCTCATCTTCTAACATCTTAAGTTTAACATTCAGCTCTGCCTCAAATTCAGACTTCCTTGTCTTTAGAGCAGTTTCATGTTCAGCTGTAAGTCTTTGAATCTCATCCTGCATGGTTCATCATGAAACATAGCATCAAGGTCTGGTTTTTGGAGATAATAGATGTAACAACTGAAATCTACTTGCAAATACTGGCAATAAATAATTAATATTAGATGTGAAGTAGTAACATGCAAGAGCTTTTCTTCTAGTGGAATCAATGGTTTGGATTACAAAGAGAGCACACCATTTTGAGTTTGTATCATGAAGCCATTTCAGGAATGGTTGGCCTCACCTTTTATGCCAGCAGAAGTAAGCCAGGCTTGATCTTAATGCTTGTTTAGATAAATGGGATAGGCATGGCTATAGGTTGAAGAAATCAACCTGCCAAGGCCTATCATCTTACATACTTGTGTAAGTGAGCCCGCAGAAGTAAGCCAGGCTTGATCTTAATGCTTGCTTAGATAAATGGGATAGGCATGGCTATAGGATGAAAAAAACAACCTGCCAAGGCCTATCATCTTACATACTTGTGTAATGCTTAAATATTACCACAAGATTTAACTGCTAAAAGGATTAAAATATGGATTAAAATGATTGCTTTATGTTCATGGTTGGAGCAGTATATGAATGCTATACATGGGCTAAGCTTACACTTAATTTCTTAGACCAGTCATGGGCCTTATAAGTACTTGGGCAAATTTTGCCATAAAACGTCATCATGATATTAGTTGATTTCAAGTTATCAATGCATCTTGATTCCACAGTTACACTATATCTGAAAATAAAGAGCACAAAACTCCTGTCAGACAATAGATTCCGAAATAATATGGGAGTACTAAGACTAAGTCATGCATAAAAAACTTTGTGATCTAAATTCACTGCAGAAAACCACATTCTCCTAGGTATTAAACCATCAGAATGAACGATATAAGAGAGAGAAAGCTCTACTGGAGCACCTATGAACCAGAACCACCCCCCTTCTCTCTCTCTCTCTCTTTATTTCGTTTTTGCACTACTTTCTGTCTTTCTGATTTTAGCCCTATTTTTTTTTCACTCACCTGTTTGGGCTGACCACCTCCCCTTCTATTCCTTATACTTTTCCTCATTCTGAATAATTTCAAACTTGACAATCCAATAAGAAGAGGAGAAAAGACTTAGAAGCATTTATATTCAAGACAGCACACAGCACTCACATTTTCCTTTGTAATAGACTTCTCCTGTAGAATAAGTAGCTCCTGCTCTTTCTTGTTTAGAAGTGACTCCCTTTCGATAACAGCCTGCAAGTCTCAATAAGGTGAATCAAGTAAAGAACTTCTGTACGTCCAAAAAAAGATGCTTTTACAACCAAGAACACAAACAGACGCACCGCCTCTCTCATGGATAGTGAAGCCATCTTCATGTCCAAGTTTGACTTTTCCTCTTCCAATGCTCGTAAGTCCTTTTCAACTTTTGTTTTTGAGGCTTCCAACTCCTTTTCAAGTTGATTTAATTTCTGAGACTTTCCTGAGATGTACTCTTCCCTCTCGTTTAGCAGAGCCTGTCCATCAACAAGTCTTTCTTGTCCCTGCAGTAAAACTTTCTGCCGTTCATATAGAGATTGCCTCTCAAGGATGAGCTCCTTTTCCTTAGCATCACATCTATCACAAGTGAAGAACACATCAACATATTATAGACAAAGAAGATTTCTAAGCTGCTGATATAACAAGTTAATAATGTTCTAAAATCTGTGTAATTAGGGTCATAAACCTTTAAATGATATGCCAACTTATCCAAGTCATTCACAGATATCATAAGAGTTCAGATCTTTTAAAAACAACACATGAAAGCCAGAAAGGTCCAGGTAAAACATAAATAAATAAATAAATAAATAGTATAACATGAACACATTTTAAGAATACTTTGAATCTCCCTGCCCATGCTATTTGTCTTTACATGGAGACTGACGGTTACTTTACAATTATTTTAGAATAGATCAGTTATGTTAGGTCTAAAACCTGTACCTTACCCAAGAATCCAAACCATGGCATAGGTAGGGAAACAGAAGTTTTCAGATGCACAGGCGCTGAACCTGATGAAAGCCACATTTACATAATTGAAAAGCCCAAATCGGTACTTTCCAATAATTGATTAAGTTTCTCGTGATGAGTAGGTCCTATGCAAATTGAAAACAACTAGAATATTCTGATAGCAATCGGAGAGGCAAAAGTATCACATATGAAAAAATTAGTGCCAGCAGACAACACATACTCAGATTTGAAAGATATGAGTCGCCTCCTAAGTTCATCTTCACGTGCTTCAACTTCTTGTAACTTTCTTTCAGCAGCGCGGTGAGACCGACTGGCCTCTGCCTGCAAAGATTCTGCTGCATGCAGTTTTACCTCAGCTTCTGTGAACTTCTTTTGGGCATTTTCTATCATATTCTGTGCTTCGGCCATCTTACTATCAGCTGCAACCTTTGCCTCGGCCGATTCAGCACGCAACTCATGCAAGGCCTTTTCTATCTACAGAAATGCCATCAAAGAATTATTAATTACTAATAAACAAGGTAATGATACTGCAAGAACATTTTAAAAGCAAAAGAAGCATTTAATACAACTAAAGGGGAGATAGGAAATGACTGTAAGTAACAAACAGGACTAGAGATATTATAAGAGCACCTTAAAAACAAAAGAAGCATTTACAATAACAAAAGGGAAGATGACAAATGATAAGCATACACTTGCAATACATTCTTTCTCAACTCCTAGAGCCTTTCTCAGACCCTCTTCTCGTTTCCTTGCTTCAGCTAATGCAGATGAGTGTGCAGCTTGATCATACTTGTATGTTATTTCAGCTGAATCAGCAGAAGCTTTAACTTGCTCACACTTTGATGCCCATTCTTTTCTTTCCAATATGAGAAGACCCATGTGATGCTGATACTCAAAGATCTACATAAAGTGAAAATTTTCAGATCCTAAATGTTGAAGTAAGAAAGGATGGGCGGCACCACATGCATACAGTTAATACGCTAAAGAAGCATATGAGACATACAAAGCCTAGTATTCACTAGGCTCGTATGGCAATCAATTTCAAAACACATAATCACAAACATACTTACATACACAGAGAGAGAGAGTTTTAGCGCACAAAACATAGAAACATGACATCATTATTTATGCCACACAAAAAATGAAAAATATGTTATTTTTCTTGATACTAGCCATCAGTCTTCCAGTAAGCAACTGGGGACCCCAATCACTAAGCATACTTCAGAATATGGACATAAGCAAAAAATAAATAGAAGCAAAAACCAGCACATAACCAGGGATATTGTAAAAAGAAAAAGTTGTAGTGCTGATTTTCCAATGTTTAACACCACTTAAGTTCATGTAACATAATCTGGTGGAAGATGAATAAAGTGGCATTGATATGTCAAGCCATAAACTTCAGAGAAGTGCAAATATCTGATTTTTTTCCCCTAATCTTGTATAACGTACATGGCTAGCCCTGAGAACATGGTAAGGTTCCAGTTTCAGCCATTAAAGAACTTATATTCAGAAATTTAAAAGGAAAAAAAAATAACTGCCTTAAAAATTAGTAAGAATAGTTATAAAAAAAATCAGCCTACTGACCAGAGGGATTTTTATTTAAAAGAATAAAATAAAAGAAAATAGAGGTGGGAAAAGAGATATAACCACTTTATACTATCAACAAATCATTATCGACCATTTATTTCAATAATTAAGAGTCACAGGCAGCTACTGATCACTATTGATAAGGTCTATTCTCAAAGATAACAATAAAGAATCATCTTTTTCCAGTTAATATACATGGGAATAGGGCATTACGGGAAGTCCTAGTTACTGTTGTTTGGACAACTATAGGTACCTACGCATGGGAAACAACAAAGTGCTGCCTGTTTTACAGCTTTTGCACCATAAAAAGACTGGACAAGAAATCAGCATAGAATTATCATTGCTACATGATTTAATGGACATAATAGGTTACAGAAGGCAGTATTAGTACCCATAATACTGTATCCGAAATGGGTGTGTCCTGAAATTCCCCCACTGGCTTTTGACTGATCCCAAATGCTGCTGAATTGCATTTCTCATGACATCCTAGCATTACTTTTTTTATGACACTGTCATAGTAAATGTTGAAGACGGGATTTATACAATTAAATCATTTTTCTATTTTCAAAGTCCATTTCGTTGTCTCTAATAAAATTGGAACAAAATGAAATGCAAACGCAATAAAATTATTCGTTTATGCCTCCCCACCAGACCACACGGCAGAGTAACTGCTCAGTGCAGTATCCGCTCTTGTAATTCAGAAGTCCAAATTTAATTAGGTTCTATAAGCAACAATGTTCACAATTCAATCAAAGTGTCCATAACTTATACAAAAAGAAGCCAGAAGAAACCATAAAGATAGTACAAGAATTCATAACCACATCATATCCAGAGAAAAAGCAATAAAGAAACGTAGCATCAAACGATAATATGAAAACAGATAGACTAAAATCAACAGTCAGACCTCAGCCTCAAGCTTAGCAATATAGGCAATGAGAGCCGCCTTATCCCTCCGTTTGATGGAGTCTTCGTCGAAGCCAGCTTCACGGAGACGCTTCCAGATCGCTTCATCGCTAAGAGGACTTCCACCAGTTCTTGAAAGAGGAGTAGAAACATCTAAAAACCTAGAAGCAGGAGATCCAGCTTTACCGGCGCAGAAAGCGACTGCAAGTCGATCTTGCTGTGGATTCACCATTTCTTCGAACAACAGAAACCCTAGAATTCGTTTCGCTTCTTCTCCTCTCACGGACTGGAAAAGTTGGACTCGATACTCATTTTCTCATCCGTTTCTGCACTTTATTGCCCGTGGAATCTGAAAGTGCCTTTACCTTTAAACGGGCACCGGTGTTCCGATTCGCTCGGCCTCGCAATTACGAAAACGGAAAAATAAAAATAGACGAGTTTGAATTTTGAAAATCGATTCGAATTTCTCACTTTCCAAAAACAAATAAGAGGAGAGGAGCTCAGTGGGGTTTACGAACAGAAGTGAAATAAGCACTTTTGGAATCTGGACTTCCTGACTTTTAATAATTACGGTTATTAATTAGTTTATTAAGATATTAATTGACAGTTATAATACTGGTGAGTGGTGACTCATCCATCCATCCCAGTCAATTACAGTGGACAAAATAAAATTATTTAGAAGAGGAGATAATACAAGGGAAATTAATTTTTAGTGATAGTTTTTTATAATAACTAAAATTCAGTCATCAAAGTTTTTTTTGGGTGGGGGGGGGGGGGGGGGGGGGGGGGGGAACGACTACCTTCGTTAGTAACGCAAAAACAGTACATTCTAGGCATCTGCCGGAAGCTGAAACAAAAGACACAAAGGGGGAAATTTTAACCAAGTACATGAAAATTCTTCAATCGCAAAATTTGCTAGAAGGTCTGCAACTTGATTCCCTTTTCTACAACGATGTGAAAAGATGACTATGCTGAATCTTGCACATAACTGACGAGCTTGTGATAAAACGCCATGAATCCTCCATGGATAGGTTGCATTTCGTCTGGCTAAGAGTTTAATAACAGTGAGAGAATCCTCTTCCAAAATAAGATGAGCTACATTCAAAGCAAGAGCCAACTTTATCCCTTCCAATGCACCCAATGCCTCCGCAAGTAATGCCAAATCAGCACCTACAATGGAAGCGAAACCTCCTAAAAAATTGCCATTATGGTCTCTACACCTCCAACCGCAGCTTTCTATTCCGACTGTCTCCAAGCCCCATCGAAATTCATCTTCACGAATGGATAATCAGGTCCTATCCATTGAATAAGACGTGGAGTCCTTTGCTTGACCACTGCCTTATCATGATTCCATAGAAGTTCTAAATCTTTGTTCATACCAGCAAACATACCACAAGCCATTTCCACTGACAATTTTTTTCCTTCCCATGCTGCTCCATTGCGATTTTTCCGTATTGTCCAACCAAAATTTGCAATGTTTGTGAGGAACTATAGAATATTAAAATCATTGTTAGATGGTTGCATCGTAGTTAAACATTCAAACCATTGGAAAAAAGAATTCTGTTGGCCGAGGCTTTGAGTTGTTCCACCTATGGCTTTAAACCAAACAGCCCTTGAGAAAGGGCAATTAAGCCAAAGGTGTTCTATCGACTCTATGCTTTGTTGACATAAATAGCAGCTGCTCACTCCTCCACCAATTCGGCCATTAACCAACTCCCCCGTAGGAATACTTCCATTTAGACTTTTCCACAAGAAAAGCTTGATCTTTCCAGCACACTTTAAATGCCAAATTTTTAACCATAAAGGGTTAGTGGAATCTAAATTAGCATGCATCAACATTCTATATGCAAAAGCCACGGCAAAATTACCTTGACCAGTACCTTTCCAGTGCCTAATATCATTCCTCAAAAATGTACATACCTGAGTTGCAGTAATTCTTTGAATGGTCTCAACTGTCCAAAACTTTGAAAGTAATGTCAGGTTCCAGGATGCTCCATGTGGCAGTAACAATTGATCTATTGTATTTATATCAAATTAATCAGCATTTTGTTGGACCTGAAGTGTTTGGACATCAAAGTTCTTGGTTTAAAAAGCCTTTATCAAAATCATTAAATTTTAGTGACATTTTACCATTACAAACCATTCTTCCAAGAATGCACTTATACTAATCAATTAAATGACTTGTATCTTCCAACACACTAACTTGTACAAGTCATTTGAATAAGTGACATAAGGACATTCTTGGAAGATTTGGGATGTAAAAGTAAAATATCACTAAAATTTAATTTACCAAAACTCAATTCCAACCTTTTGGAATAATTAAAATTAATCATAATTATAGAAAAGATTTAAAAAGAAATAATATTTTCTATTATAATTTTTATTTGGACAAAATTACCACTTTTTCACATATAGCACACTAAATTATTGGGGAAATTGGTTTTTAGTGCAACTTTTTCAAAATAATTCATCTTTAATCGGCCAATTCTTGAAAATTAGAAATTAGTGTTACTTTTTTAAAATATTTGAGAATCAATATCATTTTACTGTTCATGAAGACTTTCTTCCAACAATGCCCTTAAAAGACTTCGAAAACATTTTCACTTATTTCGGTACAAGTGAGGTTTGCAAGTCTTTTGAGGGTATTTTTGGAAGAAATTCTTCATTAATAGTAAAATGACACTAATTCTCAATTATTTTAAAAAAGTATCACTAATTCTCAATTTTCAAGAATTGGCCGATTGAATTTGGTTTATTTTGAAAAAGTATCACTAAAAACCAAATTTCCCCTAAATTATCATAGGGTACACTAGGGTTGTAAACGGCCGGATTCAGACCGAATCCACCAAGATCTGAATCCGATTAAATATCCAACGAATCTTTCATATTTGTTATTGAATTTGAATCCAAATATAGTTATAAAATCCGTATTTGAATCCGATTATTTGATTAAATGTTTGAATTTGAACAATTCAATTAAACAACTTTGTTTACTATAATTATACTAAATCATACTTCAAATAATTTTAAAATCTATATCTTAGGGTCACATTTAAGATGATATATATGTTATTTTTAAAAAAAAGAATATTAAACTTACTTAAGCATCCTTAGAACTCTAAAAATATTACAAACATCTATAAGAAGAGGCCTCTTGGGAATCATGCCAAACAAAATATGCAGTTTTCCAAAACATCCCTTATACACTATTGAAAAGATTTATTAATAAAAGGATAAAATGATCAAAATTGCCCTAACTTTTACAAAAACTAACAATAGACAATTAAACAGGTCATGATCCAATTAAATCGGATTATTTAATCGGAAATGGGCAGTAAACAGGTCATGATCCGACCTATTGACAGCCCTAGGGTACACCATATTATCATAATGCACACATCATACTGTGAAAATTATAATAATAAACAACTTTATCTTCTTAAATATTTTCTAAAAATGTACTATTTTACAATTATTTTAGAAACCATCACTACATTATTATTTATTTGATATTTGATGATTGAAACCTAATATTGCTTAGGAGCTAGGGTGCTACTTTGCTAAATAATCCGTTGTACGAATAAAGAACTTTTAATACTTAAGTTATGTCTAATGAAAGGATAGCAATTTTGTAGGCCATGGAAGGAAATTACATGGACTTGTTTACACAAATTTGTCATTTGAAATCAAACGGATCAAATGTGCAAATACAAATAAATTTTTATTTTTATTAAAAATAATGTGGTATAATTCTCAGTGATTCCTTTGATTCTTTTCTTCAAAAATTTTCAATATGGGGGCTATAATAGTTTGATCCTAAATTGGTCTCTTGACAAACTTCATGAAAGACAAACAAAGTGGTAGGTCTAGTGGATTCTACATGTTGATCTGTGCTGGATTTGGTGAGAAGTCTTCGGCTTGCAAGCTTGTTGAAGATCTCGGGAAATTTCGGTATTTGATATTGATCTCTGGGCTGTGGAGCATATCAGAGACGGGAGTGCTTAAATCTTCAGATCTTGAGTGCTATTTTTGAGCTTCAAGTCTTCAATGCTTCAAGGTTTCTGGAGTCTTTAGAACAACAACACTTCGATTCTTCAGAGATTTTGGTCTTTAGAATAGTAGTACTTCAGTTCTTCAGGGTTTAAGTCTTCAGAGTTGCAGGGCTTCGCTTTTTCTTCTGTAGACTTCTCATGTCTTTTAAATGGAGAGAGAACTACCCTATTTGCAGATGTGGAGATGATAGAGTTTTCTAGATCTAAAACCTTTTAGAGAATTATCATTATTTAAATTTGCAGAGATAATTCTCTATTCTTTAAGAATTATCAAGAATTATGATGATTCTTATATTTTTAAAATTATCAAAATAGATCATTTTTAGTGGGGCCTATGAGTAGCTTACGTAGCTTTTTTGTAGAGAGAAAATTCCATTTATTTTATTTAAATAATTTTATCTCTAAATGAGGTCCACACTTTTGTGAGATTTTGTCATGTGGCATTTTTTTTATTCTAAAAAATTTCCCTTCCTACAAGACTTAAACCTAGATGAGCAAAACTCAACACAAATGGGAGTATATGTAAGGAAGCTTCTATGTAATAGGGGTAATTATCAAGGATGATGCAGACAATTGATTGGGCCATTACAAATAATAGTATTGAAGTATGGGCTTTTCGATTGGGATAATGGATTTAGGAAAATCAAAGGTGAAATAGACTCTCAACTTACCCTGTCAGCCGTACATGCTTCTAGAGGATCAAGATTGGTCTCTACTAGATTATCTTTATAATGTCAAAAGAGATATTTTTGCAAACAAAAGGGGAAGGGGGGTACCAGTGTGGTCGACTGCTTGGACGTGATCATAGGGGCTTCCTTTCCGTTGCCGAATGTTCGGATTGAACCATAACTACCAAATCAACCCGCCTTAGTGGGGGAATTGGACAGTTACCATAATACCACAAGAGTTGTTTACATCCGCCGTAGTCCGGTAGTAGAATTGAGTCCTACATGACTACAAGTCTCCCTAAAATAGAGAAGTGGGGTCCATTAAGAAACCCCATTACGTAGGATTTGTTGAGAAAAAGTCCACAGGATAAGCAGCTTATAAATAGGGACCTGCAGGCAAGGGAAAAAGATCCATCGATTAATACACAACACAACTACATTTAGCTATTCCGGTTTCATCAGACCCCCCATCCGGTCTCCTCAGACCACTATACTCTCATGTTATCCTCATAGCATGAAGTAGCCTATCCTTCTGTTACTTCCTGTCGTAACAACACATGGAGATCCCCCTTACTCCTCTTGGACAAGGTTAAGAAGATACGCCTTGCTCTGATCACGACTTGGTACGATCTCGCTTACTCCTTCAACCAAGGCTAAGGGCAATCACTATATGCACCCCGGAACCAGTAATCATCAAGGCTGCCCCCGATCTCTTTTCTCTATACTCCGATCAAGGCTATAGGGAAACAGGCGGCAGGTACCGAGATATTGTAGCTATTATTTTTACTTTTTATTTATTCTCGTCACTATCTATACTTAAGTGGCCGTCACTCTACACGGCACTCAGTTTCTGCAGATTCTACATCAAACGGCCACCACCAACGTGGCCGTCGTCTATGTTGCCATAAAATTGGGGGAAGAATCTTGGAGGATAAACCCCCAATCCTCTCAACAATCGCCGGGTCAGAAGTCTTCAAATCTAGAGACAGCTAGGTCGTATCTGAACCGCAACCTATTCGGTTATGCATGCGATTGGCGCCAAAGTGAAAAGTATCCGACTCCTTGCATCGGCACAAATGCTGGCACACCTGCGCACTCACACGTCCTCGAGTCGAACTGAAAATGATGGGAACAAGAGTGCACCGTTATTTCAGGTGGAGATAATTGCCCCTATCCTTAGATAGACCCTATAGGTAGGGGATTTGATCCTGAGACCTTTGGCCTCCAAACCAATTAGACCTTTGGCCTCCAAACCAGATGGAAGTAACCCGTAGGAGAGCTTGGACAGTCAATCACAAGCACACCATAAGGAGACCCTGTATGGTAAATCTCAAGCACCAACTTCTCTCTTATCAAAAGAAATTTAAAAAAAGAAAAAGAAAAAAAGAACATACTTTTCATCTGTAATTTTCTTATGATTTCAATCTGTTTAATAATTCCTGAATGTGTTTTACAATGCTACAGCATTCGTATGCTACAGTTTTTTCTTTCCATTTTATTTTTCTGGTAAGAAAACAATAAGATAAGATCTATGCGCCAGTCGATGGTGAGGAATTCGAGCATTGTAGTTGTTGGGAATTCGGCCCACCCAGATTGGGCCTACAAACAGGGTTCAACAACTAAATAAGCGATGGATGGGTGGATGGGTTTAGTCCCTTTTTCTTCCGTGGGCCAAAATTAAGCTTCTAATTGTCCGATTTGTGCGTACATCTAATCCAAGTACAGGAGACGTTATTACTGAGTTTCATATTCTGATAACAAACTTATTGAAAGATAGAAAACAATATGAGCAAAAGAGAGGGATTCTTTGCCTGTGTTATCTTTTCCAATCCTTTTTCACAAATTTTTATATCTTTTTTCTAATTTTATTTTATTTTATTTTACCCATTTCTCTTGCTAACTCACTAGACTCATAATAAATACTCATTCCTACAATCGGTTATTTCTATTGCTAGCGCATACACGCAGAATCCTAGTCGCTGGCCTAACCCCTGTGGAGACGGTTACTAAATAGGATCCTCAAGCCTGACGAAGTACCAAGCCTGACGAACACCTGTATGTGTGTAGGCAAACTGTTTGACAACGGCCCCGTATCATCTGCAGCACAAATATCCTTCATACAGTCCTACGTTAAGACAAATTGATGTGGGGTCACAGAATATTCACTTGGTACGCCCCACATCAATGTGTCTTGTTCTAAGTCTGTTTGGTGGATCTTTATTGTAGGTGATACAGCACCTTTGAGAACATCTAAGATTTTGAGATGCAGATCCTTGCTTAGGTTAGGGTTTTGTGAGTTACCACCGTCTGTCTACAGTGTGGGTGTAAATAGGAAGATACATCATGGTGCAATCCCGGGCCCACACATTCATTTGCCTTGCTATTTACATCGGTCGTTGTAGACTATGTGTAGTCGGGTTTTGCAAGGTTCATAAACCTTTAACCGAAAAAAAAAAAGGAAAAAAAAAAAGAAAAGAGAGGGAGAAAGAGAGTAAGGTTGCGTTTGGTAACGCTTTTCAGAAGTACTTTTTTGCTTTTGAAAGCAAAAAATTGCTTTTAAAAGCAAAAGTACCATTTGGTAATACACACGAGAAGCAATTTACTAAAAGCAAAGAAGAAATTTTATTGCTTTTCACCGGAAGCAACAAAACGTTGCTTCTCAATTTTTTTTACAAAATTGCTTTATTGCTTTCAAAATCCCTTGATACTCTATTGCTTTATTCCTATATTAAAGATGATGCCTCCATACTCACTTAAGAAGCAACAACGTATTGTTATCGCTAGAGCCGGCAAAATGCCACCCTGACCCGACGGGTCAACCTGATTATAAACGGGTTAGGTTGACCTGTTTATTAATTGGGTTGGGGTTTCCCCAACCTGCCAGTAATCGGGTCAACCCGATTATGACCCGCCAACCCGACAGGTAACCTGATTAAAAAAAAAGGTGGCAAAAGTATCATGTTTTGACCTGATTAACCCCAAAACCCGACCCGAACCCGGTACAACCGAATCCAATTAACCCCCTAATCCTATTTTAATAATATTTTTTGAAAAATAATAGTAATCGGGTCAACCCGATTATGACCCGCCCGATAGGTAACCCGATTAAAAAAAAAAGATGGCAAAAGTATCATGTTTCGACCCCGATTAACCCCAAAAACCCGACCCGAACCCGGTACAACTGGATCCAATTAACCCCCCCCAACTTTATTTTAATAATATTTCTTGAAAAAAAAAAAATAATAATAATAAATAGGTTGGCGGGTTGAACCCGTTTATTGGCGGGTTGGGTTTGGGTTGGGGGTTTTCCAACCAGCCTTAATTTAGTCCAACCCGATTATGACCCGATTAACCCCAACCCGATTATTTGAATGTAATTAAATGACTATTTTATGAATCTTTTATAATATTGGACTTATATTTTTGAGTATATTTCTGAGTACAATACATAAATTGTGTACAATACTTTTATGAAAGCAAAAAGCAATTTCTATGTTACTGCAATTACCAAACATGCTTTTTTGCTTTTTAGAAGCAAAGCAAAAGTTTACCAAACGCATTTGTTTCAAGAAAAGATCATTCGAAAAGCATGAAATTGCTTTTTTGCTTTCTTGCTTTTAGAAGCAAAAAAGCAAAAGCGTTACCAAACGCAGCCTAAAAGTGCTCCACAAGAAAACTAGGGAACACAAAATGTGCCTTTTAGCCGATTTGCATCTCCTATAGTATACACTTTATACACCCCCTCATATTTATTGGGGACCTAACATTCATTTTGGGGCCCCACACATCCCATGTGAGGGGGGTGTATTACGTATATAGTTTATGGTGTGGACGATGTGCATTGCTTTTTAACATAACATCTTTGAACCGGTCACGCATGCATCAGAATTGAAAAAGAAAAATGGAAAGGGCCAAGCTTTATTTATTTATTTGTGGGCCCAGCATAAGTTTCGGAAACACATGTTGAGGCCGAATGCACTGCACCTTTTCCAGCGAAAATCTTGTAGTGCATTGCTTCTGGTCGTCTCGTCCCATGTGAAGGTCACTTTCCGGGCCTCCAAATGGAAGTGCAGTGTCTCTTTAATTTCCCCGTAACTTTTGTTTTTCTTTCCAATGAGACATGTAGAAGATGATGTTTCTGGTGTGATCGTGCATCGGACTACTTAATCTTCTTTGCGTGATTGTCGATTAGTGTTCATGTGACTTTCTATTCATTGGGCTAAGGAATATTTGGCGTATATTTTCTGCTTTTCTACTTCTTATAAGAAAACTTGAGATTTTTATATTTTCTTCTTCTGTTGTTGTCATCGTAACACTTTTATCCGGTGGATGAATTATCTGATTAATTTAAATCGTTTGTTTGACAAAGGCCCACATTAGTTAATTATGTGTTTATAATATATAAAACTCGTAAGCCTTAATAAATACATATATTTAGAATAGGGGAGTGCAGGCACCAGGTAGCAAAATATATATATATATATTTCAAAAAGAAGGACATTTTGGGTATAGAATGCTAGCCAGAAAAAAAAGAAATGGGATCATCTACGGTTGAGCACGTAAATGAGCTCAACCGTACCCCATGTTTGCTTGCCAAGTAGGCAAGCAAACACCCTCTCTCCTTTGTCTTCAGAATGAGGAAATGAAAAAATGGTTTTCACTTTTTCAAAAGGTGTTTGTTTGCCTACTTGACAAGCAAATATTGGGTATGGTTGAGCTCATCGTAGATGATCCAATTCCCAAAAAAAAATCTTTGTTTTATGATTAATATATATAATGTTATTCTAATTTTCTAATTTAAAATTAAATTCATGAAAATGAAAAGTGTGTATTTCAAGTAAGTGCTTGGGAATGGAAAAAAGATTTTTTTTTTTTTTTTTTTGGTTCAAAAACTTGGCACTTGAGTTTATATGCTCTGAGATCATTGCCGACGTCAGGGACAATGGGGGCCATGTATCACGTGAATTAGTGACTGGAAAATGGAAATGATCTCGGAGTAAATCAAGGAAACAACGAATGAGATTATAAATACGATACGACTGGTGTCCGGTTCTCTCTAAAAAGATTAAGGTCGCTCTCCTACCGTCCTACGGTCATTATAAATCAGACTACTTAATTAATGTTGTCGACTAGCGATCATGTGACTGTCCGCTCATTGGCCAGGCAGCGAATACAAATATCCCAACAGTCACGAATATATTTGTCTTATATTTGCGCTTCTATCTCCTTCGACCTTCGAGGATAACAGAAATTATCTTCTGTCTTCTCTAACCGATTTAACGTCCTCTGTCCAATCAGTGTCCAATCAGAGAGCACAGGGCACCCGTGACCCATGTGTTAATTAAACGGCCGTTGCACATAGAAATTTAAGTTTAAGTTGATAGGAGAAGGCGTAATTATATAATGGGCCCAAATATGATATTTCAACACATGCCGCCTTTGGTCACAATTAAGCCGGCCACATGCCGGTTCATAGGGGAGATGGAGGTTGTAGTGAGTAGTGACCTGAGAAATGGGTCACTTGTTGCATCACCATCTTAGGACAAATAATAAACCGTCCTCTCGTGACGTGTGCAATCTATAAACCTTCTTATGTTATTAACTTATTTAGCCCACAGTTTATGACTTACAATATATAATCGTAAATAGTAAATCTTGTGACTTCTTTTTAGGTATCAATTTATAATGCAGACCATAAACCTTCTGGCCCCTTTTTCTTTTTTTTAAAATTTGCCCTCCCCAAACAAAACAATCCTCTACTATTTTAAATTAACTATCTCGTGCTGTTTATTTAAGTTAGCCCACATTTTCTACGCACGTAGCGCGTGCAGCCCCCTAGTATAATATGAAAGGAACCAACAATGTTGTTCTATACTGTTTAACTTACTATGTACTTTGGAATATATCGAAATTATTCTGATGATTCCATCTATACTATTAATAAAGAGAAGAGGGGGGAATATTCTCTTCAGATTCTGGCCTCCCTTTTATTTTTCCAAACCTTGCCCTCTCCAAACAAAACAACCACCCATTATTTTAAACTAACTACCTTAGACTGTTTATCTAAGTGGGCCACGTTTTCTACGCGCATAGCGCATGCAGCCCCTAGTATACATATATTCGAACACACACAATTATATAGACACGTACAAGCATGCGCCGGCAGTTTTTTAATCATTAATTTTATCAAGGCATGGATGATGTGTTAACTATTGGTTGTTCTTGTGTTAATTTGGTCTTTAGCTTGAATTAGGCTTTGTGAAGTGGCAATTATATATAGAGACAGTTAATTAATCATGGGGACATTCATCAAGTGAACAGGAAAAAAATAAAAGCCGTATTCGAAAGGAAAATAGAGATTATCTAGGAGTGATTCAAGGAAATTTACAACGAATTAGATAATGCATAGAGATATATAAAGAGATTTGACTTTCAAGGGAGAGGTAAAAACTTGGAATGATTACCTGTAAGGTACATCGGTTAAGGAAACTTCCATAATCAGTTATTGATAATTTGTGGTATTCTTCAAACCCACATATTTTTGTAAATATATATTTAGAAAATTTATAACAGTTTTTCAAATATTCTAATCTATTTTTCATGTTAAGATAAAGAACAGCTACTGTTCTCAAGAGCTTTTTCATTAACATCCATCCTTGTACGTAGAATGACCTAAACGCCCATTTTGTGTCGTACGTTTGAACTGCTCTGAACTTCTTGGCCTATAAATATATGTCCAAAGGGACATCTCATTACCCAGAAAAACTCTTGTGTGCAGTTTAGAACAAGAGAGAAGAAAATGGGGTTGTTTAGGCTGGAATTAGCTCTCATGTTGCTCATAGCTTTTGCCCTGCAGGTCCATGTCTCCCAAGCGCAAAATTCCCCGCAAGACTACGTTAACGCCCACAACTTCTTTCGTTCACAGGTTGGCGTTGGGCCTCTTGTGTGGAACTACACGGTGGCGGCATATGCTGGGAAATATGCAAATAAGAGGGCTGGTGATTGCGAGCTGGAGCATTCATATGGACCCTTCGGTGAGAATATTGCGGAAGGTGGCGAACCCTTTTCCGGCAGCGATGCTGTGAAACTTTTTGCCTCGGAAAGGCCGCACTATAACCCCCAATCGAACAGCTGTGTCGGAGGTGAGTGCCTTCACTACACGCAGGTGGTTTGGCGCAACTCGGTTCATCTGGGGTGTGCAAGAGTGAAATGCAAGAACGGCAACTTCTTCATTACCTGCAACTATGACCCCCCTGGCAACTACGAGGGTGAGCGTCCCTACTAGATCGATATACATATCTAGGAGCTCTTGGCTAATTTTAAGCATCTATATTTTATCTAGATTATTCCAGAGTGTTTAATGTAGAAGAAGCTGTGGATCCTTTGTAGTCCTGTAATATGGAGCCTGTTAAGGATCCATTTGTCCTGTATCATGCAGGTTTAATTGTATGAGACGTACAGTATCATAAGTAATTAAGTAAGTGTTCCTCATCCCAGTCTAAGATTGACATATTGGCAGCAATACGACTTGCTCAGATCTCTTTCCGTCAGCCTAACTTATACATAAACGATCACTTGGATTTCGTTATATTTCATCCATGTAACGCTGCTACTGATAGTCAATGACGTTAGTATATATATATGGAGTAGAAAATTTGCGTGCAAGCTTATTAAAGAGAAGATCCAACAAGCTTCTCGACATACCTGTTGTATTGCTACAGGAAATTAATCAAACTATTTCCTCACTTGAATAACTAAATTCGATCACGTTGTGTAAGAGTGTAATCAAAGTGATTCAGACAGGAACTCGAACTAGTAGCTCCGAGAAGGGAATAACAGAAGAAGACTAGAGAATGTCTATAAACTCGGAATTGACTTCTCTCGTCGTCGAATTGGGGACGAAATTCTTTTACGTATTGCCTTCGCTTACATTTGAATTTACCGTCATGCGGCGTAATTTTAGCCGGAATTAAAGTATAAAACAATCACATGCTTCGGAGAATGTATCCCACATGTTCCGGTTTCTTTTCTGTTCTTTTTCTCTTTTTAATTCTTTTTCGTTTCTCTTCTCTTTTTGTATGAACTGGTCCCTAGCTATCCATTACAAAACCACACTTTCTTTGGTAGAATCTAAGTCACGGGACTGCACGATGTTGAATTATTATTTGATATACATTAATTATTACTTTGGTTCATTGTTTGTTAAAATAGAAGGATACTGACGGCACATAAGCTAAAAATAATTGTAGTCGAGAGCTTCTCAAAATACTATCGTCAAATAATATAAAAAGGGCTTTTTGCATCCATAACCCTACATTATATATTCTCCTGTTTTCATTATTTATATCCATATTCCTCCATTTAGCATAATCGTTGTAGTGGTATCTCTCAAGTTAAAGTCTGTTAATTTTTATTATATGTTTTTTTATTAAATGATTAAATTAACCTTCTATAAGATAAAAAAATGTTAAATAGCCAAATGATTATATGCCTACTCTAATTTTCTATGAATAATTACCAATTGAGCAATTGTGAAAGCAAGCTTAAATCGATACACTTGTTATTCAAAATCAAAAGCTAGACAAAATGGGTCAGGAGAAATTATGTGCAGATGCATTAATTATTTTGGTTAAGATATGCGATAATACAAATTTATGCAAAGTCACCACTGGTCTAGCTATAAGCACAAATTGTATATATGCTGGTATTACAATTAGAGAGATTTATTCTTTATGCTTTGCTAAGTAATCTATATTAAACAAGAAAAGGAAAAAAAATTTGGGAATAATAGCATCTACACGAATACATCAAGAGGCTAATTAAAGACATTATCGAGGCTATCCTCTATCCACTCTATGACAAACAATAAATCAAACAGACCTCTAGTGGCGTATACAATCTATAACCCTTTTTCAGGGTATCAACTCATGTAGCCCACAATTTATGACTTAGAATAGTCATAAATAGCTAATCTCTCGTGACTTCTTTAGGGCATCAACTTGTGTAACCCTGTTTCTAATAACATGAATTTCCAACCGTTCATGTCAACCACTCATGTGGAAAACCAACCAGCTGATGACTTACGTATAGTTTGTCCAATTAATATATATATATATAAAAAAGAAGAAGCAGCTAGCCATGTTGCAAAGTATCCAAGCAATGTGGCCTAATAGAATTCCCAGAATATAAAAGAACCAAGCATACGATTATAAAGACAACTAATCAGGAAGACATTGATCATGAGGTGAATAGGGAAAATCACGGCAATATTCAAAAACAAAATAGAGATTGTCCCGGAGCAAATCAAGGAAACAACGAATAAGATAATCCCTCAGAGATTTGACTTTCAAGGAAGGGGTATACCTGGAATGATTACCTGTAAGGACCGTCGGTTAAGGAAAGTTGAAAATCAGTTTGTTCTATCTCTCCATTTTAATTTTTGGTATTCTTTAAACTCGCTTACTTTTATGAACATTTGGAAAAGCTCTAACAGTCCTAAAAACATATATATACACCAAATATTCTTCTCTATTTCACGTTAATTAACATATCGAACAACTACTCTTTTCTCAATAGTTTGTCATTAACGTCTTATAGATCTAATGACCTAAACGCCCATGTTGTGTTTGCCTACACCAAAAGAAATTCGTCTGAACTTTTCTGAACTTGTTGGCCTATAAATACATCTCCAGAGGGACATCTCATTACCCAGAAAAACTCTTGTGTGCCGTTTAGAACAAGAGAGAAAATGGGGTTGTTTAGGCTAGAATTAGCTCTCATGTTGCTCATAGCTTTTGCCCTGCAGGTCCATGTCTCTCAAGCGCAAAACTCCCCACAAGATTATGTTAACGCCCACAACTTCTTTCGTTCAAAGGTTGGTGTTAGGCCAATTGTCTGGAATCGCACGGTGGCGGGGTATGCTCAGAAGTATGCAAATAAGAGGGCTCGTGATTGCAATCTGGAGCACTCTTATGGACCCTTCGGTGAGAATATTGCCGAAGGCGGCGAACCCTTTTCCGGCAGCGACGCAGTGAAGTTTTTCGCCTCGGAAAGGCCATTCTATAACCACAAATTGAACAACTGCATCGGAGGTGAATGCCTTCACTACACCCAGGTGGTTTGGCGCGACTCGGTTCATCTGGGGTGTGCAAGAGTGAAATGCAAGAACGGCAACTTATTCATTACCTGCAACTATGACCCCCCTGGCAACTATGTGGGGGAGCGTCCTTATTAGATATAGGAGCTCCTGGCTTCTTTTAAGCATCTGTTGATTGTCTTGGTTCCAGACTGTTTCATGTAGATGAAGCTGTGGATCCTTTATGCTTTGTCCTATACTATATATATGTAGGTCGACTGTTAAGGATTTATGGGGGTTCTTAAGGATATGTACTAAGCATGCTAATTAAATTATGTTTGTATGAGACAATATCGTAACAAGTGCTCCTCATTATTAATTCCTTATCTAAGATTGATGTAATTAATGGACAGAAATTTGGTCAGATATCTTGCCGTTCTAAGCTTAATTAACTAACATATACATAAACTCCCAAAAGAAACCCAATAAGCTTCTTTGTGAGGCTGGTATTCCCATTTTCAATTCTGAAAATGCTTCCACTTGCGTGATTTTGGTGTTTAGTTAGGCAGATGAATCCTTGTTTTAACCGTACGTAAAAAGAAAGATTGCCTGGAATTCATATCGTGCTAGCTCATGCGTTCAAAAACTCTTGACTGTATTAATTAATGCTAGTTTCTTCTCCTTTTATTGAACTGCTTCCATGGCCTATAGTTATCCATGAAATTACATAATCTTAGTTGCAGGCTTGCAGCAGAGCATGGATGTAGCAAATGCCCCGGCACGTTAATAAGATTAGAGAGTTCTAAAAACTAGGATCAGTCTGTTCCCAGAAGCTTTCTGAATGATTTCATCTTTAAAAAGTAAACAATTATCTATTATATTATTGACTTTAATTAGAAGAAGAATCGTACCTAATATATATTATTTTGGTTTCGCTTCTCCCTCTCTGAAGCGGACGTTTGAATTTACAGTTATGCGGCGTAATTTTAGGCAACATAAAAGTAATCACACGGACTTTTCTAAGACGTGCATCTGAAAGAATCCCACATGTTCCGGGTTTTGATTTGTATTCTTCTTCTTTTTTCAGTCACTCTCACTCTTTCTCTCACTCAATGATTCTTTGGATATAATATGTATGTATGTATTATGTATAATAGCATTGTTTTAATTTAATAATCATAAATTATATCGTCTTCAATTTCAATTACTAACATCAAGTAATATATTAATAAATTATCATGCGCAAACAGTTGGATGAAAGAGACCGTTTCATGGAGCCAAATCCAGCGTGAAAGGTGCGGATTGATGGCCGTTTTCATTAAGGGGCCACACCCCAAAATGCATCCCAGCCGGTGGTTTCATTGAACCACCGGATTTTGGTTCTAGAAGAAATGCTCACCGGATTGATGAAAGTGATCTATTAACATTGCCCCACATATTATTTTTTCGTTTATTTACTTCTCTGAATAATGAAATCATCTAACCCTATATATTATGTCATCTGAGCCTCAAAATAAATAAATGAATTATGATTGTCAAACGTCAAACCAACTTAACGTCGGACGTTAGTTCAGTTTCTTCATCAATCCAATACAAACCGGGTGGAATCAATGTAATCTGGCAAAACGCCCTATGCATGAAACCACAATAAACTGGTGTGAATCAGAATTAAGTGCCCATAAAGGGACCTCAATTGAACTAGCTAGCTTGAACCGTCTGATCCAGTGTAAAGCACTGATCCGGCCATAAAATAAAATGAACAGGAACATTTGCACGGTTCAAAAGTTTACAAGTTGGAATTCCTGAGAATGCCTCAAGAGTTGGGACGAACTTGCATGCAAGTGCCTCGTGTATTATTAATTGTGGTCTATTAGAGGAATGGTGTTGGATTTTTATCAAAAAAATCAGTTTATGGCTACGTCTCTCTAATAGGGACGCTCTCCTTCAACGTTGCCTGGGGGATCGTAGTTGCAGGTTATGAAGTAACGGTCGTTGCCGCAGCTTGCACGAGCGCAACCCAGGCGTACTGAATTTCTCCAGACGATCTGGGTATAATGCAAGCATTCCTGCCCAGGACTGCAAGAGTTGGTGCCGTAATCGTAGTACTTCTTCTCGTCGAGCCACCAATTGACGGCAGCCTCTGCGTTTGTATAGCTTCCATCACCAAAACCCCAGTAGATATTCTCTCCGTATGGACCACCAGAGTGAATAAGTTGGCAATCCTTGGATCTCTTCTGGGCATAATCCTTGGCATACTCTTCCAGGGCTTGATCCCACTTCATCGGTCCGACGCCCACTGCAGCACGAGCGGCGTTTTGGAGGTTCAGGTAGTCCTCGGGATTGTTCTGGCCTTGGACGACGCCCATGATACACAGCAATGCCATTACCGTCAAGCTTGCAGCAGGAGCCATGTTTCGAATCTATATCTTACTTCTGTCACCATTTGCATATATAGTGTTTGAGAACATCTTACCTTTCGTTGCATGTAGAGGAATTACATCCCCCTAACTGTACAAATTGACCATCGGTTGCGTTGCATGGATAACTAATGCTGGCGTTTGAAAGTTTCAATTTCCTTAAAGAGAAAAGGGGTGCTGTCAAATTTTCCTTTTTTTGATACGAATGTGCTGTCAAATTTTTAATAGTCATCTCCTAAGAGAAGATAATTAATAACGTCATTAAAAAGTTTCTAACTTTTGCGCCAAATCAGTATCTGTAACTCTCCGAGAAATCTATAGCTGCGTTTGAACACAGCCGTTCGGGAACTTAATTTCAACTTAATCTAAGATTTTTCTGTAAGTTCAAATCCTTTATTTCCAAACTAAAGCAGCCCGCCAATGCATATAACCGGAAAAAAAATGAGTAGGAAGAAAAATACCTATTGGGTTCCGTTGATTTTGCCGGATGACAAACTCGATCAAATGATTTTGGTAGTTTAATTTTTAGTATTTTCTTTTAGGTAACATCAAAATCTACTAAAAACGTTGGTAAAGTTTTAAGGATGATACGTTTTAAACTATTTCTTGCATGTGGATTTCTGAAGTGGGAGCAATAACATTAAAAATTTGGTATTGATATTCCATAAATCTGCAGCCGCAACCCAGCCTAGCTAGCTAGACATTTTTTTTATGCAGAGTAAATTTAGTTAACCCCCGTATAAGTCATTAAACCTTGTCAAATTAATTTTTAATGATACTTTTTTAAAATAATCAACATAATTAAATTTTAGTGACACTTTACCATATAACGTGTACTAAGTCATTTGATTGGTACATGGGCATTCTTCAAAGAACGGGGTTTGTAATAGGACTGCAACTCGTTGCGGTTTGGTTCGGGTTAGCTTCAACCCAGGTCCAAACCAAGGTTACTGATGGTCGGTTCAGAACCGAACTGAACCGACCTCAGAACCGAATTACCGAAACTGAAACCGAACCGATTATTTATATAAATCCCGAAACCCAACCCAAACCGAACTGAATTGCAAATACTGCGATTCATTCCTTTCAACAAGTACATGATCTCGGGCGTCAAATTGTTCTCGATGCTGTAACCAAATATTGCCGGCAATCAAGCACAAACCCTAGCTGATTCCTCATACGAAAACTCTAAACTCTCTAAGAATCTTACCTTGGCAACGAGCTTCTCAGTTCGGGTGTTGAGTAGATGGGCATTGAGTGTCGTCGGTGAATTGAGATTACGTAACCCTAATTCCATAAGATAGAGAAGCATCGGTCTCAGACAGTACTCGGTGTAAGCACCTCATTTTTGCGCTCCCAGAAAAAAACCAAAAATACAAACCCTGGACAGAAAGTCAACCCTAAGGGGTGAAAAGTTGACTTTTTTGATCAAATGAAATTGGCCACCTTGCTTTATCTCATTGGATAGAGAATCTCGACACGATTCCAACGCAACTGAGTTTGCAGGAATCGGGGTCCGGATGAAGGTTCTGCGGGCGGTCAAACTTAAGGAAAAGCCGAGAGTTGACTTTTCCTCGAATTCCGTGCCAAGTACCTTGCTTTATATCATTGGATAGAGAATCTCGACACGATTCCAACGCAACTGAGTTTGCAGGAATCGGGGTCCGGATGAAGGTTCTGCGGGCGGTCAAACTTGAGCAGAGCCAAAAGTTGACTTTCTGCTAAAATCCGATCCAGAGGCCTACCCCTAGGTCATTGGGTATAGAATCTCGACACGGTTCCAACGCAATTGAGTTTGTAGGAATCGGGGTCCGGATGAAGGTTCTGCGGGCGGTCAAACTTGAGCAGAGCCAAAAGTTGACTTTCTGCTAAAATCCGATCCAGAGGCCTACCTTTAGGTCATTGGATAGAGAATCTCGACACGGTTCCAACGCAACTGAGTTTGCAGGAATCGGGGTCCGGATGAAGGTTCTGCGAGCGGTCAAACTTGAGCAGAGCTAAAAGTTGACTTTCTGCTAAAATCCGATCCAGAGGCCTACCCCTAGGTCATGGGATGGAGGGCTCCGATACGATTCTAATGAAACTAAGTTTGCCCAGATCGGAGTCCGGATGAAGGAAATATGAGCTGACGAAATTCCCGGGCAGCAAAACCAGCAAACTGCGCACGTGGCAAAAAGCTGCACACGTGGCGAGTTGCGCAGGAAAATATCTCGGGGATCAAATCCGTAAATATCTAAACATTCAAAATATCCCAGGGACCAATCTGAAAGTATCTGAAAATATCTGAATAAAATAATATTAAACCTAAATATCCCAGGTACCATATCCTAATTTTCAGATTTTTAAGACAAACCCGCGGCGGCATTTAATGATTTAATCATTATGTCGCTCGTGCCGAGCGACAGGAGCTCGGCGCGAGCTGGGCGCCGAAGTGGGCGGATGCCCATTTCTCCTTCTATAAAAGCCACAACCCCCTTCATTGCAGGGGGTTCGGATTGTTGGAGTTCTGCATTTTTTTGGGTTCTGCATTTTTTGGGTTCGGCATTTCTTGGGGGTTGGACATTCTGTTGTCCTTCGGCACGCGAAGGTAGTCTGGGCTACCATCTTCCCCAAAGAAACCACACTCTTGGCCATTCCTTTCTTCCCCTTCTTCCTCGTCAAACCCGAAGGTAAGCTTGCTCTTGGTGTGAGAAGGAGGCTTCGGCTGCAGCTCGTTGGCTCCAAGGAACCCTCCGGCCTACTCTACAAAGACCTGGAACCAAGGTGAGCTCTCCATTTTCTTTTGTTCAATATATATATAAATCAGGCTTCCCATGCATCTCTGATATCTTGTTTGTCATTGTTTGTTTGATTCGAATTCGAAGGGAGCATGTTCCCTGTGATCGCACCTCTCTTGTATCCCGATAAAACCCCCCTTTCCCTTCTTCCTTAATCGTGTTTTGTTTTCAAAGTTTTATGCATGTTCTGTAATGTTTGGGTGTTCGGATTTGTAGGTTTGCGAAGAGGTTTGATCCTCACAACTTAGGTTAGATTAATTTCCAAGTATGTTAGAGGTCTGCTGGGGTTCTAAGGATCCCCAGAAACCAGTTACAGAGCTTAAAACCAGTCGGAAATGGAGTTTGGAGAGAAAAAACAGAGAGTCAGGGTCTGCGCTGAGCTCACGCTCACCTCGCGCTCACCTAGCTTGGGTCCGCTCACCTCGCGCTCACCTCGTGCTCACCTCGCGTTCACCTCGTGCTCACCTCGCGCTCACCTCGCGCCCACCTAAATTTGGATGCGCTCATCTCGCGCTCACCTCGTGCTCACCTAAAATTGGATGCGCTCACCTCGCGCTCACCTCGCGCCCACCTAAATTTGGATGCACTCACCTCGCGCCCACCTCATTTTGGGTGCGCCCACCTCGTTTTTGGGTGTTTTTTCGCTGTTTTCGGTCCGCCCACTTCGCGCTGACCTCGCGCCTAGCGCCCGGAGGTCGGCGCCTACCCTTTTAAGGCCGAATGGCCTATATTTTTTAAAATTCCGAAAATACCCCTTGGACCCAGTGTATGTGATTTTCGTATATTTTGTGTATTTCATGATTTTTGACTGTGGGGGTGACATTCTCAAACCGAACCAAATATGCCAATAGGGTTTCCGGGTCACCCGGGAACCCAACATGGGACCCAGACCACCCGGTCTGACTTGATTTCCAGTGGGCCCTCCAACGGGGCCCACCCAGCCCGAACCATTGAATCGTGCTTAAATAAGATAATCAAAGGAACTGGGCGGGCCGGACCACTTGAGGCCCACCCAAGCTCTATGCAGGGCATGCATGCTTAAATTAGGTCGTGGTTTGGCCGAGACCAAGGGCAGGGCCTATCGGGCCCACCAAGCCCATTAACCAACTAAGGTTAGGGTTTCAAAACCCTAACTCAGGAAGTCTTGGGCTTTCAAGCCCAAGCCCAAATCCTGACCCACTTTGGAAACTTAAGCAAGATAAATCTCAAATCATTTGGCAAACAACTGTGGGGCCCACTCAAGGGCCCACAAACATTCCCGGCCCACTTGTGCATAGAAATCACTTAAATAACCAAACTGAACTTCAAAGTAAAATCAATTCACTTGAACCAAAGCCCAAAGGGTCTCTCAGGTTTAGACCGAGGCCCACCAAGGGACACGTGGGCTCAACCAAGCCCACCAAGGAATCCGCGGGCCTTCCAACGGGGCCCGCCCAATCAGACTCACATCACTTTAAGCTAAGAAAGATAAAACCAAGTAAAGGGACCCACACCACTTTGGCAGTCCCGCTAGACTTAATCAAAATTACATGCTGGAATAGGAATCGGGTGAGTGAGAGACCAGAGTTAACTCAAACCAGGGAAACTTATGGGACCCGTCATTTGACGGAGTGGACTGGGGTGTCTACGGACTTCCCCAGACCGCAACCGAGAACCTACTTAGAATCTCAAGCCGCAGACCAAGCCTTAGTAGAAGAACTTAGGCACCCAGGTGTCCGCCTGCACCCCATCAGGCGGTGGCGACTCCAACATTCCCGAATTACCCTTTGGGAGGCGTGCCGACCCGTGCGACCATGCACACACTCGGCATCAGCAAGGAGAATTGCGGGGCAACGAAGAATTAGACTACACGACTCGTGAGATGTTGCGAGGTCAACGTCAAGGAAGTCGAATACGGGAGCGATGTCGGTGGCGCCGAGATCGGACGGGAAGAATTTGGGGCAGATAAAGGAGAGCCGATGGAAGTCAAAATCGGAGAAGCCCTTGGATTTGAGGTAATTTACGATTGAGAGAATTCGATCTAGGGTTTCTGGGGAGGAGAATTTGTTACTATAGTTTTTGTTGTTGTTGTTGCTGCTGGTATTGATGATGCCTAGGGTTTTGAGGTAACAGAGAATCTGGCGGTGAGATGTGCGGAATCCGAGTAGAAGAGGAGGCTACGTAGAAGGCCGAGATTGGAGTTCTGGGGAGTCGATGGAACGGGGTGGAGGGACGTGGAAGGAGCTGAGTAGCATTATCTTAAAGCGGTTGACAAATTGCTTCCCGAAGCTCGCGATTCCCCGGCTCTGCGAATTGAAGGCCATGCAATAAGACTAATCACAGTAAAAAGAAGGAGAAGAGTGGGAATCGCAAAGACTCGAAGAAATTAGAATCATTGTTGAACAAAAAAGAAGAAGAAGAAGAATGAGAAGAGGAGATACTAAGATAAGATTTTAACCTCTTTGTCTGTTAGAACGAAAAATCCGAAGAATCAGCTCCAGAGAATGGCGTCTTGAACACTGGCAATCCCGGTGGTGAAGAGAAGGGAGGCAGGTCGAGTTTAGGGTTTGGGAGAGGATTTAGTCATTTAAGAGGAACGGTTCGTTTGTAATATGTTAAAAAGTTGGATCCTGAATTTTAGATATATATATATATATATATATATATATATAAATATGTATTTTCGGTTCAATTCGGTTCGGTTTAGAGAAATGCATTATTTCGGTTTAACAGATCACACAACCTAGAACCGAATTGATTTAATTCGGTTTGGAGACTTTGAATCTAAAACCGAACCAGACATATAAAAAACCGAACCGAAATCGGTTTGGGTCAGTTCGGATTCGGTTTTACCCGGACCAAGTTGCAGCCCTAGTTTGTAATAGTAAAATGTAGAGCTGACAAAAATCGAATCGACCCGACGGGTCAACCCGATTATAAACGGGTTGGGTTGACCCGTTTATTAATTGGGTCGGGTGCGGGTTGGGGTTTTCCTAGAGGTGGCAACGGGTCGGGTTGGGTCGGGTTCAGGCGGGTCATAATTGGGTTGAGGTATAATCGGGTTGGGTCGGGTTGAACCCGATTAGTGGCGGGTTGGGAAAACCCCAAACCGAACCCAACCCGCCACTAATCGGGTTCAACCCGCCCAACCCGATTATTTTATTTTATTTTTTTTTAAACGAGTTTTACACTTAAAAACTAGTTTGAGATCTTCGGATTTGGCCGATTTGCCACCATTCGTCAACAAAACTTGGCCGATTTAGTGATTTACCAGTTTTACATCTTTGACGCCCATGGGCCATGGCAATTGGCCATACGGCCCATACCGATACAATCATACAAAATATCAAGTTGAACTTTGAGAAATTATTACAAGTGATTAACCTTCTACCTGTTCAACCACAGGTGATTCCACCCCCCACCCCACCCCAACAAAAACCAAAGAAAAACACTAAATCACGCTGGGGAGTGGGGATCCCATTAGGTAAAGACTACACGGCCCATGATCCACCTGTGGCGTGGGTCATTCATCCTTGTCCTTGAACTTTTCGGTTAGGCCTGCAAAAGAGGCAAATATATGGAAATCATTAACAGAGGAAAGAACCTACAAGCAAAACAGTTACTGAAAAATCAAAAGAAGCTTCTTTCATTCAATTCAAGCTAAAATGAAACCAAACCCATTACACCCCTCCAGGCCACCACCTCTCTATTCCTTTTAAGACTCTCTTAACTCTTGCACACTTTGATGAAGGAAAAAGGAAAAAAAAAGGATTGGTAGGATAATCACAGAGATCTAGTGTTCTAATGGTGCAACACTTCTGGAAATCCACCCCATTGATAATGTTGAAAAAGCCTATTGGCTTCTCTAATACCAAAAAAAATGTACAGGACCTGGCGTTTAATAATGTACATATATAACAGCCCACCCAAAAAAAAATAGCAAATAATATTCTTATTAATGAAAGCAGAGTTTGTCTTTATAATCACATTTTCACGATCATCGTATGTAGAGGAGCTGAGGCAGAAGATATAGAGATTAAAATGTAAGAACTTCTCACCTCACGTCCAAACTGGACTGGGAATTTCTCACTGTCGTTGATAGAATGCAATAGTATTATGTGAATTGAATCCCTCCATCCATCCTCAACACCTCCACCTAATTAAATATCCTTCTTCTATCCTCTTTTCTTATCTGATTTCTCTCCTTTTTATTACCTTCCAATCTGCAGATGACATTTCTTTAAAATAAAACAAATACATGAAATAATGAACGCTGGGTGTCCAAATGAAATTTCAGTCATAAAATAAAAAAGAAAGAAAGAACACAAAATTTAGTCTATTTAAGACTCATAAAACAAGAATCCCCTCCATTTAAGTTTCCAATTTTTCTAATATAGTTTCCCTTATATATGTAAGTAGATTGAAAATGGCTGCTTTTGCATATTTATATTATCCCTTCATATGTTTCTACATTATTGTAACTTCTCAATTACCAAACAATGCTATGTAATCAATGAAATTCAGGTTACCCATAATTCATAATATTTTGAATAATTGTAAAAATATAAAAGAAAAATAATATTTCTCATCAAAACTAAACAGCTAAAAAAAACAAACATGTTACAGAATTATAAGCCACAGATCTATTTTTCTAACAAACTACGATGTTTTAAAAATGTTAAACTTGATTTCGTTTTTATTTTTTATTTTTGGCTAAAATCAATGCGACATTAATAGAAGGATTTTTATAAATGAGCCTATCACAGATCTCCAGAACTCAACAGTGCCGATCAAAAAAAATTTCGGGAACAATAAAAAATTTACTTACTGAGATGAAACTCATGCCCACATTGCAGCTTCGCCCACGATCTGCCCAGAGACAACCCTCCTCCACCACAACAAACATCATCCAGGTCAGTATCTTCCGAACCCATACCTTCACCCCAGATCGTGCTTTGATCTAGAAAAAAAAAACCACTAAAATCTCTGGAAAACCTTTCGTAAAACTCAAATTTCCCACTTTTCCCCTCCGCATAGAAAATCGAGACCTGAACTTGCAACAAACAATCGTGACTTGCGCAGAATCGCAGAGAAGAACGAAGGAAAGAAAGGACACAGCAAAGAAAAAAAATCTGCAAACAATCGTTTTTACTCTTCGTTTCTCTCTCCTCCTCCTTATCGCTCGCTCTTCGACCCATCAGACAGCTGTGCTAAAATCTGCAAACAATCGTTTTTTTTAGCTGTTTATGTTACCCATAATATTTCGTGGTTCCCAACTTCCCACACTCCAGAGTCCAGACACCTAATCTGACTCGATTTATTCACCTACCTTACTCGAGAGGGAGAAAGGGGAGAAAAGATAAAAAAAAAAAAAAAAGTGACGAACAGTAGAACACGACCCCTAGATCAAGCGGCAAGAAGAACAGTAGAACACGACCCCTAGATCGAGCGGCAAGAAGAACAATAGAACACGACCCAAATAAGTCAAGAATCTCCAATCTCCATTCTACAAGTAAAAAAAAACTTACAGATAATATGAGGATCGACTTGCCGACTTGGTCACTTGAGGTTGAGGTTGAAGAGCACCGACCGGCGATTAGCCGAACTTGCCGAAGAGGAACCGAGGAGGCAAGGAAGAAGAGACTCAAGAGAGTCGACTGTCGAGAGACTTCGACTTTGAGAGGGCGAGAGGGCGAGGCAAACTCGAACTATGGAAGAAGCTGAAGAGCCGATTAGCTGAACTTGTCGTTGCCGAAGAGGAACCGACTCAACCGAGGAAGAAGAGGGCGAGAGTCGACTGTCGAGAGGTGAGCGGCTGTGGGCTGTGGCGATTTTCGGCGAAGACAAAACGAAAAGAGGAATGTCGCGAAAACCCTAAACCCTAGCTAAATGGCTTCCGCATTTCCGCTAAAACGAAATTTCCAAAAATTTTGAAAAATTTGTAATCGGGTAACCCGTCGGGTTGACGGGTTGTAATCGGGTTGACCCGATTTTGGACGGGTTGGGAAAACCTCAATCCGTACCCAACCCAATTAATAAACGGGTCAACCCAACCCGTTTATAATCGGGTTGGTCGGGTTGACCCGTCGGGTCGGTTCGCTTTTTGCCGGCTCTAGGTTTTCCCAACCCGATTATGACCCGATTTAAAAAAAAGTGGCATGAACCAACCTGATTAACCCCCAACCCGACCCAATTACCCCCCATCCTATTTTAATAATACTTTTTGAAAAAATAAAAAATAAAAATGTATATAATTGGGTTGGGGTTTTCCCAACCCGCCATTAATCAGGTCAACTCAAACCCGACCCGTTTAACCTCAACCCGATTACGACCCAACCCAACCCAACTAGTTGCCAGCTCTAGTAAAATGTTACTAAAATTTAATTATTTTGATAAAGGTTTCTTAAAAGTTAAAACCTAGAACTTTGCCAACTGAATGTTAATTATTTTCAAAAATATGACTAAAACGTAAGTTTCCCTTAAACCTTTTAGTTAAATGGCGGGCTGAAGCCCGTTTGGCACGCGGGTGGCATGGCCCGTCGAGCCGCATGCCCTATAATGGGGGCCTGGCACGGCCCGATAAGCACCCCTATAATCAACTCCACTTATTGAAAGTACGAGAGAACCCATTTAAAACCTTTCAGGGGACCTAAATCGAGGGCTCTTTTCAAGGACCCGGTTCAAGGGTTCGGATGAGTTTTTTCTTACTGTCATCAAATCAGGTTAACAGAACAGTTGTAAATTAGTTTTTGATGGTCTAAAGGGACAAAATGGTATTTTTTTGGATATATGTAAATTTGATCATTATTTGTATAAAAATATGCCCTGTTGGTCTTTCGTTCAACATTGGCTGGTCTTTCTTTCTTTTATTTTTGTTAAAGGTGACCAAATAATTTTCAAAGTTTTAACCTAATTGCGGGTGGAGATGCAGTATCTCAAAACCACCAAATACACGTGTGACTTGTGAATGATGATTAATCGAATGAAATCTTTTGTTATGTTTGCCTGAATTGGTATTATGTGTGATTGAGAGTGTTCAGTGTTTTTTCATTACCCTAAATGGAATGAAATTTTCTGCTATGTTTTAGTGAATTGTTCCCTGGTTTCGCATTTTTGTATGATTGTAAATATTTTAAGTATTGATAGTAAAATGCTCCACATGATAGTATCTCCTGACCAAAGCAGGGTGCAATTCATTAAAACATAACAGAAGATTTCATCTCGCTCTAAATGTTTCAAATGTGATCCACATGAAAATACACTGCTAATCTCGAGATGCTCCACATGGCCGGCCACATCTTATGATCACATCGGGACCAATTCATGCAAACACAGCAAAAGATTTCAACCTGATGATAATAATTCTCGGGTGACACAGCAAAACCCCAAAATCACAATCCACAGTCTTCCATCTTTTATTTCTCAAAAAAAAAAAAAAAAAAGGAGAAAACAAAAATATATACAAGGACATCTGCGATGATCAACCAAACACAGAATATATAAAACGAAAAATAGAAAGGGAACTAATGGGCGACGAAAATCATCAAAGGATTACACAGCGTGAAGAGGAGTGAGAGTCACTTTGAGTGGACTGATCGGCGTCAGGGTTGACGCCGGGCCACTCCCGACACATACAGTGTCCCCCTTGCTCGATTTGTTTATACACAGTAGCGACGTGCCTTCCACATCCACCCCATGTTGTCTTGCCACAGGATGTGCACCTCACTGCATAACACATCTCCTCGATCACCTTGCTTTCTCTTCCCTCTCCTTCCTCCTCTCCCCGGTGGAGATGCGTTGCTCCATTATATAGTGATTTAGGAGAAGTTTCCTAGAAATATATTATATTATATTATTTTTGAGTCCATTTCCCAAGGACTTTTTCTTTCCTTTAGTCCTTAGGAGGCAACCGATTTCGTCTCCGACGGTTCCTCCTACGGAACGTCCTACGTGCGTCCAGCGGGCGACACGCGTCCTCGCTCCCCTCCCTCTTATTTCGAACGGCAACGGCCTTCCGACCTCTCTTCCGTTACTTTTTTGAAGCCGTCCCGCGTCGTTCGAACCGGCTCGAACGTGATTACGAAACCTCGCCCATTTCAAAAATCCCTCCACCCATTTCACCTTCGCCATTTTCGCTCGAACGTGATTCTAAAATCCCCCAAAATTTCAAAAAGCCCTCTCCCATTTCACCTCTGCCATTTTCATCTCCTGTGCGCATTGAACTGCAGGAGGGGACAGACGACGGAGAGATGTCATCTCTCACAGAAGATGAAAATGGCAGAGGTGCGCGAACAGCTCGAAGCACGTATAGAATCCCGTTGCCTCGTTCAACATCTCCTTGCGCCTTTTCAAAACCTAGTTCCCGACCTGGTATCCTCCCTCGATCTCTCTCTCAAGGTCATCTCTGCTTTCAATGGCCGCGAATATACTCCCATCCAAGTCCCTCACTCTAACCCTAACAGCAACCCAAAAAATCCTCCGGAAAGCCTTCCATTCACACCGGAAAACCGCCCTAGACGATTCTCTGTCGAGCCTAAGACCACTCTGTCGAAGAGCAGTAACCGAAGAGCAGTAACCGGAGACCCTCACCCGATGCGGCTACAGGTCTTCGACCTGATCCCCAGAAATCGCCCATTGATGGGAGTGGAAGTCCATTATCCATTGTTCGAACAATGGTCGCTGTCTGCCTTTTGGAAAGGGTACCCTTCAAGCGATCAAAATCTGAGAAATCCTGCAAAGCATGAGGTCTTCTAAAACCCCAGTAAGTAACTTTTGATTATTTCAACTTTCTTTGAGTCATTTTTAGTCGCCCAATCTAAAACGATGAGATGGAGAAAAATATGGAAGAAATTGATAAATGGGTCTTTTGTTTTGGTTCGTATTAGGGAGATATCAAAGATAATTTGTTTCTCTTATGGAAATATAAATGGGGTTCCGTTGTCTTTTCCATTTTTACTTAGGGTTTTACTGATTGATGATTTGGAACTCTGTTTGCAGGCGGTTATCAATTATGGTGCATCTTGGTATGTCATGGCTTCTCAGACCCTCCTAATCTTTTACATTTTCTCTTGAGGAGTCAATTTAGATGAATATTAGTTCTCCTTTAATGTACTCTTTTGTAATATAGATTTGTTAGGGAGCTTATGGTGGAGAAAATGGTATAATGAACTTGCTAGTTGCATCCAAGAGATGGGGACCAATGAATCCCGGCAATATTGTCCTGTTTAGTAATCCATTTTTTCAGAAGCCTGGAGGGATAACTTGGTTTGGTGTGGAAAAAAATATAGGAACAGAAGGTGCTCGATGTGGCAACTTTGAGAGCATTAGATGGTTGATATATAAATTTTAGATTTATATGGGTATTCTAGTTAAAAGATCGTTCCTTTTTTTTTTCTAAGAAGCATTGGTGATAATAGATGCACATGGAAACAAGCTACAATGTTTATGGCTAATTTTATTAGTGCCAGGGGTATTTAACTCTTGAATCTGAATTAGGCTCTGTCTGGATGAGATTAGAAGAGTAGGTTTCTATTCAGCTAAACTTTAGTTCAGGGGACACTGTCAATCAAGATTGGTTCTGGCAATCTGGATTTATTTTGACATCGATCCAATTTTCTGTATTAGTCTCTAGAAACTATCGGGAAACTTAGTATCATCATTAACCATAACTAGGTGTAACGGATGTGTAAAATCATGGTACATGAGAGGCATGTTTCAATTTAGGACTTTAGTGGCTAATAATTATGAAAATTTTCTCACAGTTGTTTTTGGCATGGGAATTAGTGACTCCTGATCGATAAGGGACTTCCTATGTTAAAGTTGTATTCTTTATGATATACAAAAATCTTATTCTCCAATGAAAATTTTCTTTTATAGTGCTGCGATTATGAAAAATCTCATGATATATTGCTATGCTGTCCTATTATTCTAATAGGCTTTATTCTCCAATGAACTCTAAGCAATATATCATAACTCAAATGTTGCTCAAACACTGCACTCGTTACATACTCCCTGTTTCCTGGTATTGCATTCATGGTACTTTTTTTTCTTATGCCTGCATAGAAGAAATGCTAGTGAGTGGTCCATCAGAAGTAGAAATTGTAAAAATAACTAGATTTATGAAGTACAAATTTGACAGCAAGTTGCAGGACTTTGATGTTAAACACTCCAAATTTCAGTAGATTTTATATAAAATTGTGATGTTTCTTGGTTGCTCTTTGGGCTTTTATTCTTGAGGATTTTAAATTTCAGTAGATTTTAACATCATTCATCTGACCTCTATGTTTTAGGTGGTAAACGTACGCTAAAGCTTCCTCCAGAACTTGGCTATGGCATGAGAGGTGCAAGTTGTAAAGGAGGTAAGCTTTCTATGGGATATTGTGCAGACGGGTATATGGACGCCAAAAGTTGCGTGTATGATCCACGCTAGGACTTAAATAACTCTCACATACTGGTTTAAATGGTGCAGGTTCTTGTATCATTCCTCTGGACTCGGTTCTTCTGTTTGATGTGGAATTTATTGGAAAAGCGTGAGAATCCCCTCTCCTTGCATATCTGATCAAGTTATTGCTTCCACAAATCTGCTTTGGAATTGTATGACATTTTTGTAATTAAAATGAAAGAATGGATGGGTACATAGATTGTAAATGAGAAGAAACCACTTTATGACTTGTCTGGTATAGAAAGAGACCAATCCGAGAGCCAAGGATGATACCAAGGAAAAAGGAACTAAAATTTTAATCATATAATGGTATTTTCTTGGTAATGCATGCTTTGGTATACTGTAGAATAACCCCATCCTCCTCGCAACTGACCAGCTACAGCATCCAGTTATCTCTCATTGCCGATAGTCTTCTACAACCTCACTAAGAATGAGCAACAGGGGCTTATAGCTCTTGAGATCCTGCCTTATGATGATATTATCATTCTCAATTTGACTGAGAAAATTAACTCCAGCAAAAGTTGCACATACTTCTCTTCCCTCCCACAGAACCTCCTATGCCATTACAATTATGTTATGAAGGCTGACGACGATGATTTCTTTAAGATGTGCTCAGTTGGCTTTGTCTCTCAGGCCATTGCCCAGAACAGACCTGTAATATGGCCTTGTCGTCTCTTGAAATAGCCAAAACCCTTTTGTGGAATGCATGTCTTGGAAAGGCGTTAAATGGATTGGGAAATCTGGTATACCAGAAATTGACATACAGGGACCAGAGGATAAATTGGTCGGAAAATGGTTGAGGAAGGCAAATAAGGAACGAAGGTGCTCACACAAGTTTATACCAGATACCATAGTGGTTCACCGTCTCAAAAAGATGGGATCATCGGCTGCAATGTGTTAATAATTTACAACGTTACCAAGGAGCTTAAGAACACCAATCTCTACCATATCTTATCGAATCAGACTTAAAAACCTGTTATATTCATCGTTCTCATTAGCAGGTCTCAACTTGAGAATCACAGTTTTCATTTAAATTATAACTGTACTAGTTTTTATTTTTCCTACTAAGCTGTATCGATTATTTTCTATAATGCAAATTGGAGAACATATTTAAGATATTACGATCTGGACAGCCAGACCGGGAATTAGTTTTTTCCAGTTCTATCTCAGCTTCATTCTCCAGTAGAAACTCTTCCTAACAAAAGTTCTTAGAAGGGACACTTGTCTGCTTTGTTTGCATAACATATTTATTCACAGGAAGCTCTCGCAAGACCACACTCATGAACAAAATTTAACACCATTAACTACAATATCTCTACATTAATATTACAAGTAATAACTTACAACAGATTAGGAGGAATTGATGGGAATGGAAGGCTTCCAATTGTAGATACAATTTTGAACTACTTAAAATTATAGCAAGAGATAGTTCAAAAGTATATCAGATCCATTCCTTTGGGTTAATGCATGCATCTAATAATTTCCATTCTTCACTGCCCTCTTCAGGTTGCTGGTAACAGATCACAAGCAAAGGGAGAAATAAGGGTCAGAAAATTGTTCCTCATTCATAAATTTTTTTTTTCTTGTTTCACCAAGTTCACATATTTTAAAACTATAAAAGGGGGTGGGGAGAAAAATGATCAAATGGTTAAAAGCTTACATGATCATATTCCCATCTTGCAGTTAGTGGGAGAGAAACAAGAATACTCTCAATTCGGCCACCAATCTTCAGTCCAAATGTTGTACCACGATCATATACCTTCAAATTCCACAACGATAACTGGTTAAGAAAACCAAATTCAAAAATCAATAAAACTCATCTTAGTTCTTTATTCAATAATACATGCAATACCAAGTTGAACTCAACATAGCGTCCCCTCCGCAACATAGCGACCATTGTTCGAACAATGGATAATGGACTTCCACTCCCATCAATGGGCGATTTCTGGGGATCAGGTCGAAGACCTGTAGCCGCATTGGGTGAGGGTCTCCGGTTACTGCTCTTCGACAGAGTGGTCTTAGGCTCGACAGAGAATCGTCTAGGGCGGTTTTCCGGTGTGAATGGAAGGCTTTCCGGAGGATTTTTTGGGTTGCTGTTAGGGTTAGAGTGAGGGACTTGGATGGGAGTATATTCGCGGCCATTGAAAGCAGAGATGACCTTGAGAGAGAGATCGAGGGAGGATACCAGGTCGGGAACTAGGTTTTGAAAAGGCGCAAGGAGATGTTGAACGAGGCAACGGGATTCTATACGTGCTTCGAGCTGTTCGCGCACCTCTGCCATTTTCATCTTCTGTGAGAGATGACATCTCTCCGTCGTCTGTCCCCTCCTGCAGTTCAATGCGCACAGGAGATGAAAATGGCAGAGGTGAAATGGAAGAGAGGGGTTTTTGAAATTTTGGGGGATTTTAAAATCACGTTCGAGCGAAAATGGCGAAGGTGAAATGGGTGGAGGGATTTTTGAAATGGGGAAATGGCGAAGGTGAAATGGGTGGAGGGATTTTTGAAATGGGCGAGGTTTCGTAATCACGTTCGAGCCGGCTCGAACGACGCGGGACGGCTTCGAAAAAGTAACGGAAGAGAGGTCGGAAGGCCGTTGCCGTTCGAAATATAAGAGAGGGGGAGCGAGGACGCGTGTCGCACGTTGGGCGTACGTAGGACGCTCCGCAGGAGGAACCGTCGGAGACGAAATCGGTTGCTTAGGAGGTTGTTAAGATGGCGACACGCATCCCATCTACTTATTTATTCACAAAGAAAAAATTAAACGCCGTATTCAATCCTTCACCCAAGCTGTCTCCCGTCCTCTGCAAGTGCCAACGCTTACCTTCGGCTCGTCATCAAGCCAACATCTTGTCCCTTCTCTGCGTGGGTTCTTGCTTTTCTGCAAAGTACAATGACGCAGTTACCATGGATCGAGTCTTGTAGTTTGCAGAGGAGTCTCTTCTTTACATAAGTTCTTTCTTCTTTGCAGACTACCTACAATGACTGACAAAGTTACTACTACCTACAATGACTGACAAAGTTACTAAGGAGAGTCATTTTAGTTTGTAGAGCAAGAACCCGTGAAAAAGTGACGATACATATGTTGGCTTGATGAGGAGCCAAAGGGAGGTTTTTTCAGAGGACAGGAGAGAGTGAATGGAGGAAAGATTGAGGCTGAATTTTTAATTTGGGAAGTAAAAGCTAACAACCTAACGTCCACAGAAGAGTCCTAGACTAGTGTTTAAATATCATATTTGGACCATTTGATATACATAGTTACACCTGTACTAATCAGTTTAGAGTTTTAAGTGCAACGGCATTTAACAAGGGGGCACGTTGAAAAAAAGGGGATGCATGTTGCATCCTATCAACGTCTTGGACTAAAATTTTTGTAAAGTTTTATTTGCAATCAAATGTCAATTGTAGATGGTTTCAAAGCAGACGGAGTAAAAGATACCTATTCACACAATAGAAGCGCTTTCCATTTTAAAAAGATTCGATACCATCAACACTAGAGGTGTAAGTAGGGTGGGCTGGGCTAGGTTTTAACAAGTTCGGGCTTAACCTAAGGTAAAATTAGTTAGCCCAAACTTAGCTCAACCCGCCCTAAACCCAAATTGCTTGAACCCAAACCCAACCCTAAAACTATTTCTTGAGTTCGAGCTGGGTTCGGGCTGGCTCAAACTTCTCTTCCAACGTAGTACATTTCAATGTAACTAGTGGATCCCACATTCAAATGAATAGAGAACATATAAGAAGTTCAAATATATAGGATAAAATCTTGAGTCATTTGGAGATCTATCATTATCTTGACACAATTTGGAGATCAAATTACAATAAATTTCAATTAAGAGAGCAATAATGCATTCATTGGCTTTCTAATCAAATTGATACACAAAATGAAACAATGACACTACATGCTGGTAATAACTCAAAAAATTTTAACTATCAGAGGAGACCATTGTACATGAATGAATCAGAATGCTAAACAAAAAAAGAAAAAGTCTTATTCAGTATCTCTTGTAGTTTAACGTCAACTTTTTGAGTTCTCAGTTAATAACTAAAAAAATAATTTGAATTAACACCCTTTGACCTGCTAATAGCTACTTCTTGCTAGACCAGGTACTGGAGGTGGCTCTGGGGAAACTTTCGTAGAAAGCAAGGCATATCCTCCACAATTGTTGTCTACCATCTTTGTTATTTCCTAAAAGTTTATCCTTGTTTCCTTTTTTCCTTTTTTTTCTTTTCCCTGATGTAGAAAAAATCAAAACAATAAAAGAACAGGATTAATTTTTTCAAGTTGATAAAGAATCACTATTGAGTTCCCCTGAAATTTAAGAAATAATTCACAAAAAGAAATAAGAAGAAAAATAAAGATATAAATTTTCCAATTTCAGTATTATATGTCTGCCAACAAATGCAATATAAATGACCTTGATCTATTGAGGAATGCAAGAAAATTTGAATTAAAAATATTATAGAAAAATTAAATCTTAAGCTAAACATAAGATTGGCAGTTGATATGGCATTCGATAGACGATACTCTATCGAAAAGCAGCGCTTCTTTGTCGCTTTACTTTGGTCAACCGTTATAGTATTAAGAAATCCCTTCTTAATGGATGTTAGGGGATGACTGCAGAAAGTTTATGTGGTTTCTCATACCAAATAAATCCTGGAAATGGATCTAACTTTCCTGTGAAAAATAAATGTTCTAGGAAATAATCAAAGAAGAGATTCACAACACACACATGATTTCAATCTAACTCCAGTAAATGTTTTCCAGCCTTTTGACCGAGTATGATAGGTTAGATGGTTAATTAAGACAAACCAAACAAATGGTTCAACTTCGGTAAAAACTACAGATAAATTCAGTCACAGTTTTATTGTAAAGCTCCGGGCCTTAAGATGACAAACAAAAAGAAATGATCACATTCTAAGGTCAGACACTAAAAGTTGGCAAGTTGAAATTTATGCTTTTTGCTGCTGTAAGAATCATATAACTTGTATGTATGGCCAATGATCATATCTCTTCCAAAGGAAATAGTTGTATCAGAAGTATGTACGTTAATACATCTGATCAAAACCAAAAAATGAAGCAGATTAGGAAAAAGGAAATCATAATATGGTGTATTAATTGCCGATTTATATTAAGGTCTATATCATATTTCTTTTGCTCGATCAGTTTTGATTTCCAGAAATTTGGATATCTGAGTAGAGTTTTCCTAGTTCAAGCCATAAACTGAGCAGCATTCTGCGTAAAACAAACCTTCTACGAAACTCAGAGAGAAGAATTCTTAGATTCAAAGTGTTTGAGATACACTTCCAACTACTAGAACCATCAACAAAGAATGCCTCATCAATCCAGAACAGTGCCTTCGTCCAAAACCCTAAGAAGCTTTGTCCGGCTTTAGAATGTTGGTGTTATATATGCAAAAAAAGGTTCGTTGTCAGGTAAAAATTGAAATTTGGAATAGGGCGGTACATTTGGTCAAAAATAGGGGCTGACGGAAAAGTTGGGCTGACGGAAAGTTTATTTGCCCGTTAACGTAATTCGGTTGAGCCTATCATTTGAGGGGACAAAAGTTATAGGACACGTGGAAGCATCATGTCGATCCTGCATAACAGCCTGTAGATAGAGGCTATATAGTCCGCTATCCGTAAATTGAGGGCTCCTTTCAGGTAAATGGGATCCCATACAACCTTTATCTGCAAACCAAAATGCAGCCCAACCACGATTGCGATAGGTGTCCGCTCGCTTTTGAACATAACGGGTTGTATGGGACTAACGGAAACGGAGCTTACGCGTTGAAATCCGTCAACGTCGCTCACCCCATTTTCTCTCTCTTCTAAGTTGTAGAGGGAAAACTTCCCTCCAAAAAACAATCTGAGCGAGAGAAATTTTGGGACTCTCTGAGGTCGCAAGCTCAAAGAAAATTTGGGACTCTCTGAGGTCGCAAACCCATTGCTAATATTCTTGAGCTGCGTTCAAAGATCTTCAAACGTCGAATTCAGGTTTACAAAGAACACCGGAAGGTTCTTCGCGTTGTATTGGCTGCATCCTCTGTTTAATAGATTGGTTTGAGGATCGGCAATCGATGGAGTAAGTGTAAAATCCCGAAATTTTAATAATATTAAAATTTTGTTTTAGGAAAATACTAATTTATTTAATTGATGGGAAAGTCTAGAAAGAGAGATTGAGCGGTCAAACCGGCATTCTCGGGCGAATCCGGGTGGAAGTTCTAATTAAAAGATAAGAAACATTAATTAGATTTTTAATTATTGGTTTAGGGTGGAAACTATTTAAGGGCAATATGGGAATTTCAGGAATCTTGATTTGTGTATATTTCATGTAAGAATATAGTTTAGTTTAAATAATTATTGTTGACAATATTTTATTAGAATTGAGTTATAGTATGGGTAATATTGTGTTTGAGAAGGCATTATTTTGATCAAGTATCGATGAGTGGTTGGTGTAGGAGATATGGTGGTGGAGCATTGCATAGGATCATAAGAGAAAATCAAAAGTTTTGTAACGTAAGGAAGTTGAAGTTGCTGATCGTCTCAACAGCTCTCTCTCCAAGCGTTTCTAACCGGTTTAACTTGGGAGAAGGCCAAACGGATGAAACGAAAATCTAAGAATTGAGAAAGAGTGGAGAGTTTTGTTGGAGAAGAAAGAGGAAGTCGTCCATTGCTGTTGCAGCAAGAAAACGTCCAGTTCAAATTGGCTATTGGAGATTCTGGACGTGAGGATCATCCAAAGGAGTTGCTGTGTTGGTGAAGACGAAAACAAGAGGCAAGTAGCTCTTTTCAAGTTTTCCCTGATTGCATGATTTGTGTTTACATGGATCCAGATTTGAAGAATCCAGAAAATTCCAGATTTATGTTCGTATAAGAATGGTTAGGATGATCTTTTGCTTAAGTGGATTAAATCAGAAATGTAATTAAGTTTAATCTGAGAATATTCTGTTCGTATGTTGATGTTGATCTTAGAATGATATTTCAGCTGTGGTAACTAAGTTATTAGAATTGTTGTTCATATGATAGAAGTGGTTTTGTTAAATTCATTCATTTCAGTCAATGAGAATTCTGAACTATGCAAGTTAGCACCTTTGATAATAGCATGTTTTCTGTGTTTTAAGATCTTATAAAGAAAGGAAATGTGTTTAAGGTCATTTTTAGTTTCTGTTAACATTTCGGGTGAATACTGTCTGATGGTTGTATAATTTGGTTATGTAGTCTCAAAGGAGGCTTAATGAGTTATGAAGGATCTATGTGTTGTATTAGAAGATTTCTTGAGGTATGTGTGTGATTCGGAATGAGGGATTACATTTTATAGCAAGTTTGAGAAGTCCTCGAGTTGGAAAGTACCTGGTGCCAACCTAATGGACCTGGTGCCAACCTCAAAGAGGTTAGCACCAGACCCAAAATAACACTGCCACCTAGTGCTTGGACCTGGTGCCAACCTAATGGATCTGGCGCCAACCTCAAAGAGGTTAGCACTAGACCAAGAAATTGCCCATCGCTAAGTGCAAATATCTGGAGCCAACCTCACGAGGTTAGCCCCAGATGATGTTGGTTAGCGCCAGACTAAGTTTTATATGAAGGTTTGCGGCTGTTGTGATTTTCTGGTGGGAATTGATTTTAACACCTGCATCAAGTCTAAAGGAGTGGATTAAAGTATTATAATACATTGTTAATCATAGGATTAAATTAGAGGGAGGAAATTAGAATTTCAACAGAGAATAAATCAGAGTTTTCGGAAGTCTTGGGGGATAATGTTATTGGTAAGCATGTAAAAAGGGTTTGGGAAAATACTATTTGTAGAGACTTAAGATGTTTCTGAATTTTATTGTTATTAGCATGTAGTCATCTATAGTGATTATCATGTATAGTAAGATTATGGGCATAATTGATTTTAGAATTAAATTGGTTAAGTGTTGGAAAAATTGGAGTTCTAACCTAAGGGTGTAGTCATTGGAATTTTGGGATCTGAAATAATCTTTATTTGTTTTGCTTAACATGTAATTATAAATTTAATCTGTTTTTGATTATGGAATAACCAGGTGGTTATTTGTTTCTGGTTTGAGGACATGGTGAATACTCCTAAATTATGTATCAAATGCTGTATTTTTCTGTTGGAAGGTTTTAGTGAGTAAATGAAACTGAATTTGATATTTTTCACGATAAATGTTTTCTTTTACTACAAGCATGATGTATGTTACATTGCATTGTATATAAGAAAATTTCCAGACTTAATAGGGCGAGACTTAGTGTGGATCCACAGTCGAGTTGTAGTGAATTTTGTATATTTTGTTTGGATTTAAGTCTAGGGTTCCTTCATGCGTTTCCTCCATGATGGAGAGGCCTTCCATGAGGGAAGTGCTGCAGCAACTCCGTTTCCACCATGAGGGTGAGGTCACACGGGTATTTCCGCCATGAGGGCGATGAATTGGTTGTTTGAGCTGTTGCAGTATTTCGACTGGATTGTTTGGAACACCAGTGCTTAGCCACACAAAATAGACAGACTTCACGAGTCCCAATACATAAGATTTTTCGAATGTGATTGATGATGTATTTCCAAGATTAGACGGATTATCGTGGTTAATCGTCGTGTATTTTTAATCGTACATGTTTTAGTACTGTTACAACTATATTTTAGGCATGCATTGCTACTTGTTGAGATAGTTGTATCTCACTGTTTTGTTTTTATTTCAGATATATGAGAGGACGATACAGGGGGTATATGCTTGTTTTCAGGTGAGTTGGGGAAGCCTTTTTAGTTGACTCTGATTATGTTATTGCCATTTCATGTTTTCCTTACTCTGATATAGTGATCCTGTGTATAAAAGTAACCATTGGGGAACGAGTTACGATTTTTACTACGTAACCCGGTTCCGGGGCGTTACAGTAAGCAAGAGAGTGAGTGATTTCTTTTTCTTAAACAAATCTCCATTCTCACTGTTGTATCCTTTCTTTTCTTTTCCCCTTTTTTCTTATTTTGTTTTTCTCTGAAATCAATCGGATTGTGGTTTGTATTCTGGGGGGTTGAAATGCTACTAACGTTATTGGAATTCATGCACTTGGATTTCACAATTGGGGGTTTCCTCCATTGGTAATTGACAGTTATCTGCATGCCAATGGTCTTTGGATTCTACCTTTTTTTTCTTTTCTGTGCTCATCAAATGGAATACACTTTGTGCTGGGTTTGATTTTTTTTTTTATTTTTTATTCACCACTGGTTAAGTAACTATTTCCTTAACAAGCATATTCAGTTACTGTTGGAGGGTTTTACTTTTCATCATGATGGAACTTTTATTACCTTCGGGTTTTTATCATTAGTATTTTTGAGTCCTTTATGTCCTAAATCTTAACCCTCCTCATTTTTTCCCAAGTTATTTATCTCTAATCATATAGTTGTAGTCTGTTTTAGAATTAAATATTAGTGCCAAATGAGCAAAGCTACCAATTTGCTCGGAAGTTGACTTGCATGATAATTGCCTGCTTCTTATGGATTTTGGCTTTCTGAAATGCTGTAATTAAACATAATTGCTGGTCCTTAAGATATTTCATTTTAGACTGCAATAGTAATTAATTTCCCATATATATTACATTACAGGTTCTAACAAATGGGATAGAAGTGAAGCTACAGAGAAATGCCCTTAGTGTGATTGAAGCTCCAACTGGTCATGAGGATGACGAAGACTTTGCTTGCTATAACACGCAGTGGAATGGCTCCAATATTGGTAAGTTTAGCTTGATACATCATATAATCTACTTTATTGTGAGAATGGCTCAGACTTTGATTTCTGTTCGCTTGAGAACCTAAAGTGCTGATAAAGATCTGTTTTAGATCATTTGGACAAACTTTCAATGCTATGCTGTTCTGCATTTTATTATTGTTTTCAATCTTCATGAATATGGAACCAAACTCCCCTGTTTTGCTACCTGAGCACATCAGGCTCCTCCTCCATGTTGCAGAATAGGACTCCACATGCTCCTTTATGCACTGACCATGTAGCAGTGAGTAAGAACTTAAACCTTAACAAGATAGACCTTTAGTTTCACTTATATCTTCCTACCATTTCAGTTTCACCTGGGGCTTAAGGAAATAATTTTGCAACCAACTTTAAGTCTTGGGAAGTGCTAGCTGCATGAAAGCAATAAATAATAATAATAAGAGTACAATATTTTACTTTATTGACTGCTATTTTACCATTTCAGTTTCTAATATATACATTAGTTCATGCGCTTTATTTAGTTATTAGACACTCTTGAATTATTTTACTTTATTGACTGCTATTATATTTGTGTATTTATCTATTTTCTTTTTGTGTTTGTTCTCTAATATGCTTTCTAGTGAGAAAGCATATAAGAGGTGCAGTTTGGTTACTTGGGAAGACTTATCAGTGAATATGTCGACCCAAAAGGAGAACAATGAAGAGAATGTTGAGTTGGTTATGTCGACCCAAAAGGAGAACGGTGAAGAGAATGTTGAGTTGGTAGTTATACCTAATGTTGACCCACAGTATGTTCCTACCATTGGGAAAGAGTTCGTTTCACCTGAGGAGGCATATGATTTTTATAATGCATATGGTAGGGTTGCAGGGTTTAGTATACGGAAAAGCTTTTCTAAAAAGGATAGTGGTGGTGTGATAATGAGTAAATCATTTTGTTGTTCAAAAGAAGGATTTAGGGTTGAGGCATCTGCCATTCGGACTAGGCTGATTGCACACACGAGGTGTGGATGCAAGGCTTTTATGACAGTCCGATTGAATCTTGACGGGAAGTACTTTATTTTGGCTTTAAATGAGAGCCATAACCATGAAATGCTTCCGTCCAACATGAGTCATCGGTTGAGGTCACAAAGAAAAATTACCCCTGCCCAAGCAGCTCAAATTGAGACTGCTGAAGAGCAAGACGTGGTATAGTTTAGTGGCTTTCGTGGAGAAGAAGAGCAAGACCTGGTATTTTTGTGCATAAACTCGTGGAGAAGAAGAGCAAGATCTGGTATGGTTTCGTGCAGAAAGAAGAGCAAGATCTGGTATGGTTTCAAGATCTGGTATGGTTTAGTGAAGAAGAAGATCAAGAAGAAGATTTGGTATGGTTTCAAGATCTGGTATGGTTTCGTGAGGAAGAAGAGCAAGAAGAATAGCAAATCTGGTATGGTTTCGTGAAGAAGAAGAGCTTTGAAAATTTTGGGAAATGGAATGGGATCCCATTTGTTCGTGAAGAAGAAGAGCTTTGAAAATTTTGGCAAATGGAATCCTATCAATCGACTGCGTCTGCTTTTTGGCCCGGCAGTACCTCGACTGACTGCCGGGCCACTTTTTGAAAACGAATTTTAAAATTTTGAAAAACTTCCGTTCACGAACGAGTAAGCTCCGTTTCCGTTAGTCCCATACAACCCGTTATGTTCAAAAGCGAGCGGACACCTGTCGCAATCGTGGTTGGGCTGCATTTTGGTTTGCAGATAAAGGTTGTATGGGATCCCATTTGCCATTTGCCTTTCAGGGGACCCGGTTCAAGGGTTCGGATGAGATTTTTCATACTCTCATCGAATCAGGTTAACAGAACAGTTGTAAATTAGTTTTTGATGGTCTAAAGGGACAAAATGGTCTTTTTTGGATATATGTAAATTTGATCATTATTTGTATAAAAATATGCCCTGTTGGTCTTTCGTTCAACATTGGCTGGTCTTTCTTTCTTTTATTTTTGTTAAAGGTGACCAAATAATTTTCAAAGTTTTAACCTAATTGCGGGTGGAGATGCAGTATCTCAAAAGCGCCAAATACGCGTGTGACTTGTGAATGATGATTAATCGAATGAAATCTTTTGTTATGTTTGCCTGAATTGGTATTATGTGTGATTGAGAGCGTTCAGTGTTTTTTCCTTACCCTAAATGGAATGAAATTTTTTGCTATGTTTTAGTGAATTGTTCCCTGGTTTGGCATTTTCTTATGATTGTAAATGTTTTAAGTATTGATCGTAAAATGCTCTACAAAATAGCATCTCCCGGCCAAAGCAAGGTGCAATTCATTAAAACATAACAGAAGATTTCATCTTGCTCTAAATGTTTCAAATGTCACGGTCACATCGGGACCAATTCACGCAAACACAGCAAAAGATTTCAACCCAATGATAATAATTCTCGGGTGACACAGCAAAACCCCAAAATCACAATCTACAGTCTTCCATCTTTTATTTCTCAAAAAAAAAAAAGGGAGAGAACAAAAATATATACAAGGGCATCTGCGATGCCCAACCAAACACAGAATATATAAAACGAAAAACAGAAAGGGAACTAATGGGCGACGAAAGTCATCAAAGGATTACACAACGAGAAGAGGAGTGAGAGTCACTTTGAGCGGACTGATCGGCGCCAGGGTTGACGCCGGGCCACTCCCGACACATACAGTGTCCCCCTTGCTCGATTTGTTTATACACAGTAGCGACGTGCCTTCCACATCCACCCCATGTTGTCTTGCCACAGGATGAGCACCTCACTGCATAACACATCTCCTCGATCACCTTGCTTTCTCTTCCCTCTCCTTCCTCCTCTCCTTGCTCCTCTCCCTGGTAGAGATGCGTTGCTCCAATATATAGTGATTTAAGAGATGCTTCCTAGATATATGTTATATTATATTATTTTTGAGTCCATTTCCCAAGGACATTTTCTTTCCTTTAGCCCTTAGGAGGTTGTTAAGATGGCGACACGCATCCCATCTACTTCTTTATTCCCAAATAAAAAATTAAACGCCGTATTCAATCCTTCACCCAAGCTCTCTCCAATCCTACGCAAGTGCAAACGCTTACTTTCGGCTCGTCATCAAGCCAACATCTTTTCCCTTCTCTGCGTAGGCTCTTGCTTTTCTGCAAAGTACAATGAGTCAATGACACAGTTATCATGGAGTCTTGTAGTTTGCAGAGGAGTCTCTTCTTTACATAAGTTCTTTCTTCTTTGCAGACTACAATGACTGACACAGTTACTATGGAGAGTCATTTTAGTTTGTAGAGAAGCAAGAACCCCCGTGGATAAGTGACGATACATATGTTGGGTTTTTTTTTTTTTTTTGATAACAAACTTGGAGGCATTACATTAATCAGGAATAAATCTTGGCAGTGCTCTGCCAACATAGTCATACTTCACAAGAGGTTCAACAGAAGAAGGAACATGGTTAATCCACAAACATGAGAAGTTGTTCAAGGCAAAATTTGCCAGACCATCCGCCACCGAATTAGCTTCTCTATAGATCTTGGAGATTCGGAAAGATAAGAAGAGGGAAAGAAGGTGTCTAGCTTCATCCAAAAAATGGTCGATCCTCCAAATGCTGCTGTTTTGCTTGAGGCAGTCCACCACCACTTGGGAATCACTTTCTATCATGATCTTCTGGGCATTTAGTGAGAGGGCACATCTCAAACCTTCAACATATGTTGGGTTGATGGGGAGCCAAAGGGAGGTTTTTTCAGAGGACAGGCGAGAGTGAATGGAGGAAAGATTGAGGCGTTGAATTTTTAATTTGGGAAGTAAAAGCTAACAACCTAACGTCCACAGAAGAGGCCTAGGCTAGTGTTTAAATATCATATTTGGACCATTGATATATATAGTTACACCTTCACCAATCAGCTTAAAGTTTTAGGTGCAACGGCATTTAACAAGGGGGCACGTTGAAAAAAATGGGATGCGTGTTGCATCCTATCAACTTCTTGGACTAAAATTTTTGTAAAGTTTTATTTGCAATCACATGTCAATTGTAGATGGTTTCAAAGCAGACGGAGTAAAAGATACCTAATCACACAATGGAAGCGCTTTCCATTTTAAAAAGATTCGATACCATCAACAGTCTAAAGCTGTAAGTAGGTTGGGCTGGGCTGGGTTTTAATAAGTTTGGGCTCAACCTAAGGTAAAATTAGTTAGCTCAACCTTAGCTCGAACTGCCCTAAACCCAAATTGCTTGAGCCCAAACTCAACCCTAAAACTATTTCTTGAGTTCGGGCTGGCCCAAACTTCTCTTCCAACGTATTACATTTTAATATAACTAGTGGAGGCCCACATTCAAATGAGTAGAGAACATATAAGAAGTTCAAATATATAAGAAAAAATCTTGAGTTATTTGGAGATCTATCATTATCTTGACACAATTTGGAGATCAAATTACAATAAATTTCAATTAAGAGAGCAATAATGCATTCATTGGCTTTCTAATCAAATTGATACACAAAATGAAACAATGACACCACATACTGGTAATAACTCAAAAAATTTTAACTATCAAAGGAGACCATTGTACATGAATGAATCAGAATGCTAAGCAAAAAAAAAGGAAAAATCTTATTCAATATCTCTCGTAGTTTAACGTCAACTTTTTGAGTTCTCAGTTAATAACTAAAAAAATAATTGAATTAACACCCTTTGACCTGCAAAATAAGCTAAATAAATACTTCTCAAAGAGAAGAAGAAAAAAGGAAATGCCTTATTTTGGAAGAAACAAATCAAATTAGTTAATCTTGATGGTTACAATTGGCTAGTTAGGGTTTGGATTGATGCTTGCTCAACTCATAAATTTATCCTAGAAGAATAGGAAACAAATAGAAAAGGTTGCTAGAAGACAACCTTTTCTATCATAGAGGACAGGACGGAAAATAAATCTATCATAGAAGATTATTTGGGATGAAAGCAAATCTATACCATTCAATAGAATCAAAGATGATCTAAGGCATTCAGGATAAAACAAATCTATCCTAGAAGACTATTTCGGAGGAAAAAAAATCCACCCTAGACAACGAGGCAACATGATGGAAAATAGAAAAAGAAGACAAGGATACCTCTTTCAATTTAGGATTAGATCTGTGCTTATGTGCAGATCTGAAGAAAAAGGACAGGCATCGAGAAGATCACTGATAACTGGATCAAAGTGAAACAGAATATAAAAGATACCTCAAAGAATGTGGGCACACCTCATGTTGAGGACAATCTCTCAAATACACATTAAGATGTTGACCGAAAATTGTTTCAAAAATTACTCTGTTATTATAAATATTCGTTGCGAAACTCCTGCAGGGATGTTAACAGGCTTATTATTCATTATCAAGAACAAGAAGTGGCCATTGAAACATCAAGGACTTTCAGTTGCCGCCTCTCTCTTCTTTGCTGTCCTTCATACACTTCTTATCCAGTGTCCGGATGAGGCCGATTTGATGAGGCCATAGCTTCACAGCCTCTAGAAGAGATTTCTACGCCGGCGGGGGTCAAAGAAGAAGATCAGCCAGCTGGACTTGTGACAAATCTATGGAAGAACGGATTGTAAGAATAGAGAAAGGGGTTTGGAAGAGCGGAGGGGAGAGAAGACGGGTTTTTGTATTCGGGCTTTTCGGGCTGTAAGTTATGAGCCCGAGCCCAGCCCGATCTAAAGGCCGGGCTTAAAATTAAGCCCAGCCCGAACCCAAACCCAAACCAAAACTTCAGATCGGGCTGATACTCGTCATAGATATATTCCGTTTTTAAGACACAAGTGGGGCATTTGGGCATCCATTGACTCCATAAATGCTTGTCTCTGATTGCATGCATAATAATTTTCCTGTTGCAAGTCAAAGCTCATTTCCATTACCAAAAAAAAAAAAAAGTCAAAGCTCATTCCGCATTGGTTTAGGGGCGAAGCACAATTATAGCGTCCTGGAATGGCAAGAAGAAACTTCAATGAGTTAAAAGGAGTTGCTAATATTTGGTCAGGCAATAAAATTTCATGAAACATAAACAATATGAAACGATTTCTGGATAGAAGAAAAGTATTCATGGAAATTAATCCAGATCCAGCCTTGTAATAGATCCCTAAAAGCAAACAATGAACCCAACCATATAATGAGTTACATGGAACTACTAAGATTCCTTTTTCAGATCTCTAGACCATATGGATGAAATTTTAGAATCTTCAACATTCCACATATCTAAAAACCAATATGAGAAAGAGGATAAACATATGATGGAATTAAATCGTATCAGTTCTGTAGAATCTTAGACAACTCTGACAAAGGTTGATCCAAGAAAAACGATGGTCCCAAAGGTATCAATTCTGAAGATCTCAGCCCCTTTTCTGGGTTTCCGTCTTGAAACTGCAGAAGAGGACAATTATTTGCTAGCATTGCTACTCAGTCTTGAGTAGTTCTCAAATACAGCACCAAAAGAAGAAAAAAAATTTAACATTTCTTCATGAAAATTCAGCAAGTGACAAGTGACTTAAGTGTATTGATAAATCATAATTGACAAAATAACACCTTTCCCCAGTAACAACTACATTCATCACAGCCTTCAGCTAACAACTCGCATATGGGTGCTGTACAAGAGCTAAGAAAAGAAAAGGGAAAACTCCAGATATTGCTTCTTTGGAAGGAAGAGAGTATCTTCAATACTTGCTACAAACATTATAATATAATCCTTGATGGTTATGTACCGCATTTCCTGCAATGCTGTTGATTGCTTGATTCTTCCATTTCCAACCAAATAGTTTCAAATTAGCTCCACAATCTTTGCCCGCTTTTTTGGCTGAGCATTACTTGGAGAATCATTGCCATCCAACGCTGGCTTTTTAAAATTATCTGAACGGCATGTACCATCACCACCAAAGCCAAATTTACTTTCATCATCATCATCACTACCACTGTCATTGTTACTTTCTGATTCAGAACCACCACTGCTAGCAGCCAAACAAATGACTGGTTGGGAACCAGCCATGGTAGATTCTGCAGCTGCCACAGCCTCTGGGGTTTTGAGGTCAGCAACACCAAGCATCAGATCCTGTATATCATATAGAACTTGACGTCAGTCTATGAACCAACAGATAAAGGCTGAAAAACAAAACCCAAAAAAAAAAGAAAAGGAATTTACCATTTCAATACATTCAGCATCATCCCCAGTAAGCACTTCAATATCATATTCCTCACGAGATTTCTTCTGCACTTAGCGACACATCAAAACTAAGAGAAAAGATATAAGAGTTTAGTAAAGATTATTCAGTGGATATAAGGAAAAAGCTTGTACCTCTGTGTCCAGCTGCAGTCTTTCATTAGCCTCAGCCATAACTCCCAAGAAATCCTTCACTTTTCCCAGAACTAAAGTGAAAGGAAGAAATGAGCAGAGTGTCAGCGGAGATCCAGTTTCCTAAGGATAATGGAAGCATGAACAGTACCAGATATTTAAAAGTAAAAAAAAAAATTTTTTTATTATTATTATTATTTTTTGTACGTCAAGTGTACATATCCAAGTAAATACCAACAACCACGCTCTGCATTGTATTCTATCTGCATATTTGATCATAACTCTATACAACCAAACACATAAAAGTTCTAAGTTTCAAAGAAATCTAGCATACAGAATGCCTCCAGAATTTGCTAGATTCTAATACTAGTAGGCCCCTTTCCCTAAATCAAATGTGATTTAGGGCAGGGAACCTTCAAATGACAATGTGTTAAGGATTAAGACTTATACCTGGATCTCATCTCTCAACATCAGATTGTTCCTCTTTTGTTGAGCAACCTTAGCTCAAATCTCAAAATATTTATTAGGTCATAACATTATCTAATCATAAAATTGCGTTAGATATTTTAGTGTAGAACTTCATCAACTCATTTTATTAATGTTAAACTTGATTGTTTAGAATTAGGTATCCTGGTACTGAACAGATTGGATTGTTACCTGGTGAAATGTACAGGACAAGACACTCTTTTTCCTTATCCAACAGGATTTTCCTCTTCATTTGCCCTCTTACAAAAAAGTTACGAAAGTCAACCGCCATTGGATTTTTTACTTACTATACATTTGATTTCTGAAATAGCACCACGCTTTCACAACAAGAAGTCTTGATTTACTTAATAACTCAATTTGTTCTCTTCCTGTAGTTTTAAGGTAATAGTTTCAAACCCAATTCATCTGCAAAATTCTAAATGAATAATTAACTTCATCATTAAGTGATCAAGAAAGGATGAGATAGAAACCTAATACCAGAAAGAATGGAGGTATCACCTTGGCTTGTTCGAACAGAAGTCGTAACAAGCTTTTCTTCAGAGTGGGGTTTGCTGATTTGAGATGCTGAGTCCTTTTGGCAAACAAGTAGTGCCGACTCTGCAGCCACCAAAAAAGAAGAAAACAAATTATAAATCAGATGCGGCCCTCATCAGTCAAAACTTGACACCCATCATATATAAGACGGCTTCACAAGCAGCTATAGATAGACAGAGAACCAAAAAAAGAATCATGAAATCAGATGTAATAAAACAACTAAACAAGAAACGAGAATCCGCTCCAAAGAAAGGAAATAGGAAAACCTAAAGAGTAGGAGGAGGACGATTCTTTCCGTTCCAAGTCCAAAAGATCCTTGCTCGTCGGTCTCATCATCGTATCTGCTCTGTGTTTGTGCGCGTATTTGAGTGAGATATTATGGCGTGTGAGAGTCCAAAGATTCAGACTTCACTGCTTCCGGAAACAAGGGTTTTAGGTTTTAGCAGGGAGAGGGCTTTAGGCTTTGAGAGGGAATCGACTATCGACGTTTTTCAAACCGGGTCTCCGGCACGGTTAGTGTTTTAAATCAAGGTTTACAATTTCCGAAATTTCGGTACAGGGACCCGGCGATGCGTTTCGCCAGGGGAAATCGTTCTGGGTGCATCGCCAGCAAATCACCGAAATTTCGACGATTTGTCACCGGCACGAGCAGCGTGCCGAGCGGGCATGGACGAAACAGAAAAAAAATCAGTTTTTATACATGAAACGGAGCGGCGTGCTAACGAAATTTCCACTGGCATGAAAAAAAACCCGATTTTTGCCTTTTTAATTTTTCGCAGTTTCGCGGCGTGCCGCCCAAATTTAATTTTGGCCGATGGGCGGCACGCCCACCGGCACCGAAACGTAGAACCTTGTTTAAGACTGGACGAGATCAAATCGAGAGGAACGAGTCCTTACCCGAGGATGTCCTGTCTAGGGTTGGCAACGGGTCAAATATATATCCGAATCCGATTTGAATTCGATCTGAAATTACCGAATTCGGATATAAGATTTAGATCCACGGTTCGAATACGGATCTCGAATTTCGGATTCGAAAAAATTCGGATTCGGATTTGGATTCGGATTCGAATTCGGATATACATGTATCCTATATGAAAAAGATCCGAACCGAAAACATACTTATAGTATATATAAACTTAGCCCAGACCATGGTTCAACCATAAGTTAAAAGGGTTAAATCATCATTTGATCATTAGACACTTGGATTTGTGTTAAAATTTATAGTTAAATTTACTTTAATTGTTAAAATTGTTTTTTAAAGTTTCAGGTTCAAACAGGCTCAAATTCGGATTTCGGTTTTGAATTCGGATTTAAGATCGTATATCAGATCAAATTCGGATTTCGGATATTCATTGAATTTCGAATTCGGATTTAAGTATTAAAGATCCATCGGATATCGATAAAAAATTTTCAGATCTTAGCAGATCCGTACCATATTCGACCGATTGCCACCCCTAGTCCTAACCAACAAAACACTGTTCACAATACATTCCTTGTTAGGATCATAGTATTGAATTCAAACTTAATCAATCAGCAACTAATATCTTCATTGTTGTGTTGATCTTTCCTTTAGTTCTTCATATCATTAGGGCTGACGAAAGAAAGCGCCAGTCACGGCCAAATTTTCAATCATCTGAATGGATTCCCAACCATCCAAAAAATCAGATTAAAACGAATTTCATATCATATGGAAGTGTTTTAAGGGGAAAACATGAAATTTCATATCATATTTTTGCATTTATTTTTAATATTTATATTTTTTATACCCTCAATTTAGATAATCGTTGCAACTATACCCCTAATGTTATATTCCATTTTTATTAAATGATAAAAATAACCATCTATAAAATAAAAAAATATATCATACTGATATATAATATATTATCTTATATTTTCATTTATGTTCATGCATTATATTATTTATTGCATCTATAGGTAAAGTTTTAGATTTGAATTTGTTCAATTGATATTTATTCATTAAAACTTAGCCTAGTCAGGCTGGCGTGAAGGGTTAATTGACTACGAGGATGACGAATCAAATGATCCTTTCTCCTTTGCTCTAACCCGAAAGCTTGGATAAGAAGAAAAGCTTGGCAACATGATATGCAATTGCAGCCTGCCAGTCTGAGACTCGTACACAAGTGCAGAATATAACGTACAATATCACTAATACGGTGTGCATTTCAACAGTAGCTTGAGCATCAACATATGAGTCTCATTTATTCACTTCAACCACGTGTGCACTCAGGCTCAAAGACTTCATAAATAGTTAAAAGAGTACCCTTGATTTGGCTACCGCACACCCATTTACCTGCCCAGCAAAATAAAATGATCTTCAATAGCTTATGTGGCCATGGGTAAATAGGAATTGGTGCAAAAAAATGTTTCTTTTAACTGCGCCCTAATTTATATAAATCACCACAGCAACAGTCATTTGACGTTTTGCATGAATAACTTTCAAAACACAACCCCACCACTCTACTCCCTTTAAACAATGCTTCCGGATATTAAGTAATCACAATAAGTTAGAAATTTAAGGGCTCCAGGAAAAATCACCTCTATATACTGAATGTGGACATTCCCTTCTCTTTGTGGTATTTATTAATCCAGCCTTCGATCAATTTGATTTCAGATGTTCTCTGCTCTATCAACCAATTAGGATCCTTGTCAGTTGAAGCACGCAAATCTAGGTGATGAGCACCTGAATAACATAGCAACAGTCTGAGTTGTAGTATGGTGAGCAAGCAATGACTGTTAAATAGTAAAGAAATATACCATTACATTAGGTTCAATTTTAATTTTCATTGGCCATGCCCCTCCTCCCTCAACACACACAAACTGAATAAAGGACTTCTATAAGGCAGATATCATCATTGATAGCTATTTTACCATACAAATGGATTATAATTAGTAAATGCTTCAGACACTAAATTGAGCCACTCAATACTATTTCCATGGCACTAATGTTGGATCAAATAGGAATGGACCCTGCATTCAGGATCCAAGTTCAAACATATTCAAGCATCAGCAAGAGCCAACAGCCACTTATTATGAGCATTCCATGGAAGTTTCTGTTTTTTTTTTCCCTTTTCAATGAAGAGCTCTCCTACAATAACAGCAGAGTTTTATGACTTGCAGCACCACGTGAAATAGGAACATTCATGAAATTTTTTACCAGTTCAGAACACCTTCTGCGATCAATGAAAGTTTTTGCATATAAGAAGTGAAACAAAATAATGGATCTTGCGCTATCATTGAGTTTCTTCATAATGCTGGAACAATACACCACTGAGGTGATTCACTGAGTAATCTAGATAACTCCTCCCTTGAGTTGATAGATCATAATTCATATTCATGCAAAACATTCAAATATAAGTCTGTTGAAGGCTAAAGGCTATACTCAAAAGAGAGCTGATGATCATATATCAATAATTAGAGGGTTTTAGATCATCATATCTGGATAAAACCTGGTAATCATCATAGGACTCATCAATTCAGTTAAAGAAAAAACTAAATAGCACATGACCAGTTTGGTGTCAAACCAGAACCGAGTCCAAAAAGAGTTCAAACGAAACAACACAGAACATGGTTTAACCAGGGTTATAATTGCAGGATTGAAATGAATTTGGGGCTGGTACGCATCCAAAGATGAAGATGCCAGAAAATTTAGATGGTAATGCCTAAGACATCTCACATAAGACCTATTTTTAGTCCCCACCATGACTTTGAATCCCTTAATTACAACAACCCACCTAGACACTAATGGGACTACCAAGATGCATGGAGGAGCTAGTGTTCAAAAACATGACTGCAGATAAAAAAAAAAATATAAATGTAATATGATAAGAAATAGGGATGGGAAACATTCAAAAACAAATATAATTTAAAAAGAAAAGACGGATAAAAAAACTTAAAAATATCAAAATATAACTTCTTAGAAAAGTTTCAGCTTACTAAAATAAGAAGCTCAAGAAAAGAGAAATGTAGGATGAGAAAAACCTTAGCATAAAAAAAAATCATTGCCACCGGTATATTAAAGTTGTCTCAAGTGTACACCCATAATTTTGAATAAGTCAACGAACTTTGAATGAAGACGAAAGATCATCTATTAGAATTTCATATCTTAGGTCTTTAACAGAAACAACCTACAAGGGGGAAATTTAAGAAAACAAAAAAACGAGAACCAAAGCATGCCCTAAATTCATCTCTTTTGACACTCACAAAAAATTTACCAAAATCAGTTAAATCACTGTTGTCTTGATGGAAAAAGAAGATTAAATTAATGTTTTATTTGAAAAAATAACAAGAATAAGCATTCCACTTTTATTTTTAATCCATAATGACTGAAATATTCATATGTCATATATTATATATAATACTTTTCTCCACAAAAAGAAAAATAAACGCAATCTTACATTATGTAATGAATTAAGCAAGTTTCAACATATAGAAATTAAAAAAAAAAAATTTCCTCCACTTTACTTTGTGTCAAAAGAAAGGCAAAGCAACATTATGCCAACAGTTGATATACAGCTTCCTTCATGCTAGATGACAAAAATGGATTGTCACAAAAGGATGCATGCAAAAGCAATGGGCAAATTTGAGATACTTCTGCTGGAACTGTACCTTCTGCGGTGACTAGAGCAACAATAGTTTCAGATACATTCTGCAAAACACTGCAAAGATTATTATTAACAACCGTCAACAGTCAGATGATGAACACACTACAACAATAACAATAACAGCATGTCAGATGAATGAGAAATCACCTGCCACCACTCCAGGGATCCAATAGCCCGTTTGAGAATATGATGTTACTTCCAAATGTCTTCAAGGCAGTTCTAAAATCCTGCATAAAGAAAAAAACAATATGTTTCGTAATCAAGTTAAAAATTTGAAACTTGACACGAATTTTTAGCGATCATCATCTCATGCTTGAAGAACTTAGACATTGTTTGTATCTCAGATGAGTGTTCAGAGGAAAATGGTTTCCAGTCTTAATCCAAAAGATTGCCTCGTATCAATAGGGAGAAAATTAAAACTAGAAAGGTTTCCATAATGTGTGTGAGGATACAATGTAATATTTATATATCCAAAACCCTAAATTATACAAAATAAGAAAACTACCAATTAGAGTTTTAATATGACTACAACTCCTCTGTTAACCTTGAAAAAAGTGTCCTTAACCTTAAGTATATTGAAATGAAAAATATTCTAAAGTTGCTAAAATAATGGTTACTAAAAATAGAAAGCTCAGCAAAAATGTGTTCTGACTCCTTATAGTGCCTTTTTCACGGTATAATTGACCAATGGAGTCCCATTAACTGCCACCATTATAGTGTTCATTGATAAATATCTAGTGAAATATTAAACAACCACAAAATGCATTTAGCCTCTAAGCCCACCTTTTGTTCTTTTTGTTCCAAATAATCATCTTTAACTCGTTGGTAGCATATATGATCCCAAGTATGATATTTTAGTAGATCATGCACATTGAATGTGTCTTGAAATGACTGTGTCATCAGGAAGATCAGCAATACAGGAAATGTTATTAATCTTTTTTCCTGTCAAATATAATCAAATGCAATTTTTTTTCCAACTTTTTGTATATAATACACTACAATAGGAACCCAGGGAAACATAAATGATTCTCTCTAGAAGTAATGTTTCTTGCATATGAAACTTTCCTGACAGCTCAATTTGTTCTGTATGGTAATATTAAATTGATCATTAATACTTGAAGTCAATGTTATAAAGGTGCCCATTTGGTCACCAGGGTATCTTCTCAAGGCTCAGGAAAGATCCTATGCCTACTGATTTAGAGCAGCTAACTTCTCTGTTCAGACTTCTGAAGGCTGTCTTCACTGAACCATCCACCTCTTATATCTTGGTAAGAAGGTTCGCCTTGCAACTTTCCCCAAGATATAGAAACCTTGTATCCCACCTAAATCTGAAGCCTGAGCCACAAGCAATTCTTTACAATATCAATAGTTGTGATGCATTTAGAGAAGTAAATAGTTACCTATCCCAATTTAGATTTGTCTCATGTCATATACATCATGAGTTAGCGGATCATTGGTTTCTACATTATGGTTGGTCTGTTAAACTTGGAGCTTTTTCCTTTGCATGATTGATCTGGAGGTCTTTCTATAAAATATTTGTTTGTTACTGTATTAGTTTGGATTTCTCGGTTTTGTAGGAAAGGAAGATGATGTATCAGCCCTTTCATAATACTATTCCTATTCTGTGGGCTTTACGGAGAGAAGAACATATATACATACATATATATATGTATATATATATAGGAGTTTTAGCTTTGACACTAAGTTACTGACTCTTTAATGTTGATGATCACCACTTGGATTTCTTTGTATTTAAAGTTTAAGGTTTTAACTATCTTCATAAGCATCTAAGAATGGAATTCTATCCACTCTTCTCTCCCTCAATTTCAAGATTGGGCTTTGCCTGGAAATCAACTACTGAGGATGTACCGGAGCTTAATTTTAAGTGGTGCTCTTTAAGGAATTGAGGTCTCTCTAAAGTCTAAAGTACAAGGCATACTTAGGGAACATACTAGTCATATCTCTCATGATTTTTTTTTTTTTTTTCTGGGACTTGGAAGCTCATCAATCATTGTTAAGTTGGCTTTGAATCAGGCTTTTGAGTTGAGCACCATGTCTCCATAGTGAAGACATCAGCTGATGGCAAGACCAACAGGTCAAGAGGGGTTTCTTTCTGGGCATAATAATGGAGGAATACTTTGAAAAGAAAAGTAAATTTTTGTTATTTGAGAATGTTTTGTGCTGCTGTTTTCTATTTTTTCTTTTCAATTTTGGTTTCTTTTCCTGATAGGTGATTCTTTTTTGCATATTCTTTCTCCTACTATCCTATGAGAGAGTGAGAGAGAGTTAGGCTCAATATAAAAAATTTAAAGCCATAAGGAGGTATATTAATAAGTTCAATAGAAATATCAGACTAGGTGGTTGAATGGTATTGAGACCTAGTAGCACAAACTTCATCAAAACAAGCAAAATGTGGTATGACTATCTTACATGTCCACCAAATTCAGTTGTTATCCATCTAGGCCTTGGTTTGACACCAAAATCCTTCCAACACTTCTGTTCAAAAGAATCATAATCAAAGTCGTATACTGGAAACATGCTTTTGTCTCGACTGCTGGACATTGGCATAACCATCTCAGTGCATGCCTAAAACAAAATAATTGAAATTACATAGATTAGAATACACTTCAATTAAGGTTGGGACATTGAGCTTTTCAAGATAACAGAAACTTAAAAGGTTGAAGATCCATTATACTGGAAATTACTACACCTGCCAATTCCAACCACTCATCCCGTGAGGATCATATCCCAGATCAAAGCAGTCGGTAGTTCCAGTATAATTGTAGTAAATACTTACTCCAGCAAATATACGCTCTAAAATACTGGTCCCATCAGGAAAACCACAAATCTTTCTGCACACCTAAGGAACAGAGCAAGAAAAATATTATATAGGAAAAATGGAACATGACCTCATGCCTATCCTGGTGGTTGGGTGGGTGTATGTGTCCATATGTATTTAAAAAGTATGAAACTATGAATAAAAACATGCATAAACACACAGCACACGCACACATGTACGTGTATGTGATACATGTGTATGTGTGTGTTTGTATTTGAACACACTATGTAATAGCATATGAAAGCATGTTAAGGCTGCAGAGATAAAGTATGTATAAATAAACACTGAAATCAAAGTCTCCAGACAAGTCCATTCTGTATCAGGCATGAAAAAGTGAAATTTTCAGTTAGGCACACTCCAGGCCAATTAAAATTTTGTCAAAAACATGATAGAAGGGTAAAGAAGAAATGCCTTGATCAGCATCAGTATTTACAAAGAATCAATTGTAGTGAAAAGCTGGTTAATACAAACAAGCAATAGAAATACTGTTTGAGGATGGCATTGCTGAAGGTTCAAGCATAGCGATATTCATATTTGAGATATGTTTTAATGAAATACAGGATAAAGGTAATTTCTGTACATTTGTGCCACAAACAAAAATACATGTATGCACACAGAAACACATTCCCCCTCCCTCCAACAAAGCAAACACATAGACACAAACACTATGACCTATATTTCCTCATTAATCTTACAGGATAGTGACATTTTGTGCATGATAGTTGGCAATTCACCTTCTACGACCTACACTTTTACAGATCAAAAGATGGAGTCATGAAAAAAGGTAAAGCAGTATTACATTGTTGAAGAGATACCTCAAGCAATATCGTAAGTCTCAACAAACCTCTTTTATTGGGTACCCAGGCAAAGGCATCAGAAAGCTGGAAGCATAGGGATAGTTCACCATTGCCAGATTAGTATAAGCAGACTCCAACCAGTCTTTAAGATCTTCCACCCTTGTAAGGTTCCTGGCATTCTAGTCTGATCAGTGTAGACTTGACACTTTAAACATCAAAAGAAAACTAGCATTCAAATAGCACGGGAAATACGTTTAACACAAATGATAGTTTGAGAAGAAAATTTATAAATATTAGGAAATATAAGAAAAGCAATTATTAACATAGACATTTGTATAATATATATTCTTTTTACTTTCCAAAAAAAAAAAAAGGATTTTTATAAGTTGTTTGAAGTTTATACAGACAAAAGCCAAAAAATTATTTGCAGAAAATTGCAATAATTGAGTAAAATGCAAATCAAAAAAAATGTGGGCTTTATTTTGAAAGCGAAGAATGGTTCAGTTTTTATAGAAGAAAACGCATAAGTGCTACAACAAGTACCTTCTTGAGGACATTCTCATAGCTTGCCCTACTAATCAAGGAGAAAGCCAAAACAAAAATGTCAGCTCCTCTGGAGAGAGAGAGAGAGAGAGAGAGAGAGAGAGAGAGAGAGAGAGAGAGAGAGAGAGAGAGAGAGAGAGATTGCTGGAGAAGCTATCGCAAAACTCTCTTAACCGTCGTTTATAAAATGTTATACCTGATTTGGAATTATAAAAATTAAATGACTGAATCTAAATTACTTTCAAAAAACCGAAAGAAGACCGTCGACAATTGCGGCAATTTTTGTCGTTTTATAAAAAGTTATAATTGATTTGTAATTACAGAAAAATAAGCGACTGAATCTAAATTACTTTTAAACCCTTGCAGCAGGTACGGAGCCCCGAGCCTGACACTTCAGCGCGAAGCAAGCCGAGGCTGACACATCAGCGTCACCCCCCGCACCGCTTAATATATAAGATAAGATGAATATCATTTAATCCATAAATCAACCAAATACAATGACTGAACTTCATGGTACATATAAACATGCATCCTTACCGACAAAGGCGGAAATTGCTAGTCAGATGCAGCAAGCCACTATCCTTCTTACCCTTAGCTTCCAGTGCATCCCATGACTCTTTTATAATGTTAAAACAGCTGACATTTTCACGCTGCAGAAAAGGGGAAAAATTATGAGACATAATGTGAAAATTAATACACCATGGACATAATAATTAAGGGAATGAAGAATGACTAACCCTGAAATCATTGGAGACAATGTCATAAAATGTTTCCAATGGCACAATGTTTTCAAATTGCAAAATTGGGGCTGAAGAAGCAAGCGCCCCAATGGCAACATGAGGATACTTCAGCCTCATCCATGATGCCAACACTGTTTCAGTACCAAGACGACATTTCCAGAAGACGAAATTGTGTGAATCCTTAATAATTCACTACTTACAAAGTATTGGAAACAAAATTGAAAGAAAAGATATTGGTATTACTTCCACCGTAAGATCCACCAAAAAGTACAACAGGGCAAGCCTCAGCAGACAAATTTCGCTTCAGATCAATAAGAAAAACTGCAAAATCAGCAAGTGCTTGCTCTGCTGTAAGATATGATAATGAAGAAGCATTCTTGTAAGCTTCATCCTTACTTCCATAAGGCATTGACTTGCCATAGTAACGATGCTGCCAATAGCCATTACAAATTTAACTAGATTAACAACAAGACACTGAAGGCCACAGAGTGCTTATTCAAATGCTTCAATACAAAGAGAATCCAAAGATCAATAAAAAGAGCAATAAAAATAAAATAAGGATATCAGAACAAAAAATATACGTAACATAGATACTATTCAATCGAATCTAATTAGATTCCAAGCTGTCATCTAATTTTTCATCTTTCCTAGATTTACTTTGATTTCCCCAATCATAGCATATACATAACATAGATACTACTCAATCAAATCTAATTAGATTCCAAGTTGTCATCTAATTTTTCATCTTTCCTCGATTTACTCTGATTTCCCCAATGTTCCAAGTTCCAACCTCTCTCAGAGCAACGTTATACAACACAGCATTTTTGTATGTAATATAATATATTACTCTCATGTCAAACTCATTGGCATTTGAAAAATCTACATGAATTTGGATGCTTGGTGGGATGTTGACCACTATTTGATCACCATTGTTCATGTGTTATGTGGAGAGGGAGGACTAATTACGGCATCAATGGATAAGGGGTAAAAAGGAAAGAGTGAACTTCTACAGAGCTTAAAACCTCTTCAGGAAAAATGGACCTCTTTGGTCCAATTGTAGAAATCAATAGTACCATAATTACCCAACTTCCATAAAATTGATTAATTGGTTTTGAGTCTAATATTATATAACTGAATAATTATTGGTTAGGTATTGAGTAATGCTTCAATAACCCATTATCTGTCTCTGTGTGCATGTGTGCCCATGCACGGGTGTGTATATATAGGTAGTAAACTCTTAATCTAGTTATATTATCTATTTGAAAATATATTATAGATATTAAAGCCAATTAAGTCTCGTCCAAAATAAGAATCTAAAAAAATATAGGAGTCTTATTCTACATTTTTATGTAGAGAAATATTCGTTTATAAAATATCTTCTACATTTTTTGATATTTCTCTTATCAATGCCGCATAAGAAATCTACAAGGTGTACCAGATTCTAAAAGCATTGGCTACTAAGTGAGTTTTGATTACTCATCCAGTTGGTTTCAGATCTATGTGGTATTGAGCATAAAGCATTAATGAATAAGAATTGATATCAAATTCTCAAATATGAAGTGGAATTGAACCACAACCGACCTGTTGACAACCGAAGGGCCAATGACAACATGACATCTTGATCTTGTTTTTAATCTCGTGGAATGGTATTACATGTCTTTAAAAAGTGCCTCCTCAGGCTTGAAAGTTGAGCTCAACAATCTTCCTCTATTCTCACTGAAGTAATCACAGGTCTTAAAACAAGAGTTAATTAGGGCTGACATATGAACTTCATTCACACTTTTTTTTTTCAATTACACACTAAATAGCTACAAAGGAGAAAAGTGTTAAAACCGTAACAGAAAGTTGTGATGAATACGAAGTTATGACGCAAAATTTTTAAGGTCAACATCATGCACAAAAGCACGAAAGATCATGCAAAAGGCAATGAAATTATTATTGGACATATTGGATCATTGTATCACAATTGTGGGGACAGAAACACCCATGGATGCAGTGTTTTAGATTTCAAATATCTATAAACATTCCACAATCTATCCAAGTAGTATAACACTCTGTAACAGAAAACCTAATAACAGCTTTTTAAAACTTATCTTCATAAAATTTTATATGTTATCCAGGAAAGTATTCCATGGAGAATATGATGATCTTCTCAGGGATGACTCCTTGATTCTGTTGAGCAAAGGATGATGAAATGACTTTAGGCTGCCTTATTGAGATTCTTCTGTAGCCACTACCATTCTTTTTAATAGATATTTGGAGGTTGAGAGGAAATGAGATTGAGAGGCCCAAATATACTTTATGTAGGATCCCTTCCTTTTAAAGAGAAATTAAGTTGAGAATTCCACAAAAATATTCCTGTTGCGCTTTTAAATAGTAGATGGACATATCAAGCAACTTTTCTTGAAGGAGAAGGAAAGGATGGTTTTGCAAGGAGATTTGTCTGTGTCATGGAGTGGATTGATAAGTTGCTGATAAAATTAAAAAACAAAATTGTAGCGGGCTTAAAACTGCAGAGGTATTGTTTAAAAAAAAAAAAAGGAGTAAATGCTGAATCAGATTTACCTGTTAACATGTTCTATAAATGCAAGGATATAAGAAGACAATCAGGCTTGGTTGCACCATATATATAGAGAGAGAGAGAGAGAGAGAGAGAGAGAGAGAGTTGTTATGTAATCTTAAATTTTCTTTGATCTAATTGTTTACATCCTCTATATACCGACAAATAAGAAGAGGCCACGTGGCATTCATATGGCCTAATTCAATCAGAAAGGCCACGTCATAAATACACGTAGGCCTTACTCACTCAGATAGGCCACACCGGCATACACGTAGGCCAAGTACCTAACCAAAGCCACGTAATCACATAAGATAAACGTTCTCGCATCTTTAAGGGATCACGTCATCATTAGCAGAAGGTCGACCGTTAGAGAGTGGGCGATTACAAGTAAAGAAGTTAGTCGTTCATGATCATGGCTGGGAAGTTATTTCTCACGAATGGAAAACTGCAGACGACTAACTTCCATGAAGATCGTGCAAGAGTGGGACGTTGAGCAACCGTCAAGGATTGGCTATAAAAGGCACAAATCCGAAGAACTCGAGGACAACCTCCACCAAAAAACCGCAACCGGTTATCATAATATTAATTTGATCATCCGTGATCTTTATCCCTTCTCCTACACCCCAAACTGTATCCAGAAGGATAAATTAGGACTTCTCTCACTGCTTCCAATCGCAGTGACACCTTAAACCCCTGTTTACTCTGATTGACGTCAGAACCCTGCTACCAGCAAGTAAGTTGAGGCCGCCCCTGACTCGCAATTCTGTACCCCGATCACGGCTATAGAATCCCGAGCAGCTGGTCCCGAGACTGACTTTGATCAAGCCAGGTGACTTGCGTACTTTCGGTTAAATAACAATCTTAGGTGAACCCCCGAATTGGCTTTGTTAGCAGCCGCCCCCTTCCTCCTGTTCTTATACTCCGATTACGGCTATAAGACCAGAATAGACCAGTCCTGCAAGCTTTGTCATTTTTCTTCTCGTTTTTATTTCCTTTTAGGGATTATCTGTTGTAACTTACGGCCATCGGCTGATTTTATAATAAAGTGTTGTGCCATCAACTGCTTTGACTTTCAAATACATATAAGAACCCAAACGAAGACCGAACCCCAACGAAGACCGAACCCCTAGTCTTCATTCTATCGCCTGACCGGTTTTATTACAGGTGACTTGCAGTACGGGACTCCGGTTTAGATTCAAAACAGGTGCCATGAGTCAGGACCCGACCCGAAATCTTTGTATCAATCGATACTGGCACGCCAGCGCAAAGACACATCATCAACATCGCCACGTGTCCATACCAGCCTAATTTCGGAGGAACACTAATATATAAATTGCCCTTGACTTCCTATCTCCCTGAGAATGAAATGGTGCAATGCACATTGACTTCCTATCTCCCTAAGAATGAAATGGTCCAATGCACCATGTTTGCATCTACTATATTAGATTAAAGAAAATTACGATATCATAGGCATCACTGAAACATATTAACGACGGGCAAGCAATCAGAAACGTATGTAATTGGAGATTTACAGTGCAAGGACCCGATTCAAAAAAAAAAAAAAGCAATGGTAGAAAGAGATTATTAACGTTGCAGATTGCTTACTTCGGGGAAGATGACCATAGCACCGAAGCGGGGAGCGATCTCCCAAACGAAGCCGGTATTGGCAGCAAACCATTCTATGTCGCCTTCGTTACCGCAGTAAAGGAAGATAGGGGCCAATTGACGGGGGCCAAGCCAGTGATCGGTGCTGATGAGGTATCGCTGCTGGAACGTCGGGAGGTCGGAGAAACTGAAATGGTCGAGACGCTGTGTGAAATATCGAGTCTCATATCGGAATTGTTGCTCCTGCTTTTGGGGTCTGTTGAGCTCAGAGAACCTGCCGAGGAAACGAGGGACCGATTTGTAGCCAAACGCCGCTGCTTCCTCGCTGAGTAAAGACGAGATAACAAGGGAAATGAATAGGATCAGAGATGCAGTTCTTCCTGTCTCCTTCATCTGAATCTCCGTTCTTGGCAATTGATACCACAGTATCTCATTGAATGAACTCGTTTCGCAATTTTCATTCGATTTGTTGGCTTCTGAATCCTTTTCCTGAATCCATTCGTGCAAAAGCTTACAATTGGTTCATTCTTCAGAAAAAGCCTTAAACCCTAGGATTCCCCCTTGGATAAGGTTTAAATTCATAGGCCTTACTAAAATACCAAAACTTACGGAAGCTAAAAGGCCTTGTTCTGAAAAGCCTATTTCTATTGAAATCCACAAGTGCGAGGCAAATTTGAACCCAACCCATTTAAACTGTTAAATCATGCGTTATAATTTGGAAACCGCATCTTGCAAACAAAACCCCACGGACAATATTGTCAATAACGGTGCCAAAATCTAACTCAGTCCATCAACCTACTCAAACCAACTGGATATCCGGGGAGGTCTGAGTTAGGTTTCTCTGTACATTGTGTGAAATAGGATTAACGATGGCTTAGATTCCATTTCAACCCACTAAACTTGTTGAAACTGATCATTGTCCATTACAAGCTGCCTCTCACAATGGCTCCCAGCCTCCCACTTTTGCTCAACGTCTTTACTTTGAATCTTCTCACTTCTCCAAAAGCTGTTGCATTGTATTGTCCGGGTCAAATCATCTGTGGATGAGCCCGTAAAAGGTTCTCGACCGTAGCTGTTGGATGATAGCCGTGTTGGCGATCATCTGCAATAAAAAAAGTGTGTGCATGATTTGAATTCAAACCATTGCATATTATTGTCGACATTCATCCAACCGTTATAGACAAGCACCTTTACGAGATCGTCCGTAGAAGATGCAAATCTGTATTGTCGTGGCTCAATTATGTTGGTTTTTTCATAGTATAAAACGTGAGAAAACCCTGGCCCATAATTTGGGCTATAGATCCTATTTTCATGCATTATTTCCTTATTCAGCTGTGTATGTTTTATTTCCTTGTATATCTCTGTTTGTATATATATATATATGTATGTATACATATATATAAAAGTCAAGAAAAAAAAGTCCTGGCATATGGGTTAGAATTTGGGATGAAATTATTTGTGGTATTACTTAAGTGTGTGCACTTGTAATGCATGCATAGGCAAGAACCAGGACCCCAAATTTAAGGGGGCAAAAAAAATTTTCAATGAACACTTCTTATGAAATATAGAAATTTCAATGAGTTAGGAGGGACAAACCAGAAATTTCAGAGGGAGCAAAATATAAATTTCAATTAAAACATATAAAAAAATATATTTTTAATTAAAAAATAAAAGTTCAGGGGGGCAATTGGCCCTCCTAGCTATAATGTGGTTCCGCCACTGTGCATACGCCAAAAAAAGGGGTGTGAATATGGCTGGGCTTGGGTTTAGCATCATAAGTTGGGTCGAGAGCTTTTATAAGTGGGGTTTTGGGTTGGCCTCCTAGGGGAGAAAACCATAATAAACCTTTGAAGGCAACCAAAGGCCGTTGAACTGGTTTTTCTTTTCTTTTATTAAATTCCCATTATGCAAGTGGAGAGCTACGATTCTCTCATTATGCCTAGAACAAACTTAAAACTTATTCATGTTGACGTCTGAATTCGATGGCAAAGGAATTATGCGAGGGTACCGCGCCGGTAATATACCTAGCTATTAACATCATTGACGTTTGCCAGTAAAATTCTCCTTGGCGCTTTCACCTTTAAGTGCCTACTTTGGACGGGAGAAAGAGATGTCCGTGTGTGAGGGTACTTTCCACTTTCAGCGTCATGCATGTGTGAAAGGGGTTTTGAGACTTTAGACCCCCCAAAAAAGAATAAAATTATAGAATAAGAATAATCAATGATACAATGCATATCAGAATATTAAATTGAATAATATTCCCCCAAGCTTTAAACGTATCAATATGACAATATTATTGGTATAAGCATCTCTCTACTTTTTTACTCGACTTGGAAAGCTATGACATGGTTATGGTTGACTATGTTACATGATAAGCCTCTTGCACGGTCGATCAAAAATATATATATTTAAAAAAATAAAAGGTGAACAGAGGAATAAAATGTGATGGGGCAGAGTTGGTCCCACCATTTGTACGAGGATATTGTCGCATGTGATGGGAAATGATTCAGATCTCATGTGATGTGAGATAACGTGACGTGTATGGCATCTATACCTTTGAGTGACCAAGAAGATACATATATAGCAGACTACCAAAAAAAAAAGATACATGTATACCATCTCTCCCATTGTTTTCCTCTTTCTTTATTCTGATTGGTTGTTGACCGTAAACATATAAAAACAAAACGACGCAAGTTAGGTCTATCTTCTTGACTTTCTTGTGATTTCATGATATGGTTTAGAATGGGGTGCATCACCTGCACCGAAGATCCACTATGCACGAGACTTCATCTGGTGCCACTCGGTGGTACCAACGTGAAACGTGCGGATGGATGCCCCGTTTCAATAAGGGGCCCACATGCCATCGAATGGTTTCATGGTACCACCGGATTTTGAAACGCATTCCTATACAAGGGTGTACGAAGGATCTTTGATTTAGGTCATATAGTCTCGGTTTAGTAACTAAATTGACTAGGTGATTGAACTTGACCTTCATGGTCGAACGCATTTCTTTTAGAGCTAAAATCCGATTTTGGGGTGTGCGTGTCTCTTATTGGAAAGGGGCATCCATCCGCACATTTCACGCTGGTACAATTGAGTGGCACCAGATGAAACGGTCTCTTCACGGTTACACCCAGATTGATTGATAGCACGTGTTAAGGTTTGTCCAAGTATGATATCGTTTGCCGCCACTTACTAATATGCTTTCACATGGAACAACTTATGATTAGGCGTTTTTCAACAAAAGATTTTTCTTTTTTTTTCAAGACAATACCACTTACAATCGTTGGATGCTCCATATGTCAGCATATGAATGACATTGCACTCGCAACCAGAACGGTGGCAGACAATTTCAAAGCACCTAGAATTAATGACGGCTTGGCTTCATATTTGCCTCCACCAAGGTTCCTACACCGTGGTTTTTCCACACCAAAGGTAGCCACCAGTTCCAAGCAGCCTCGCGTGAGAGTCATACCGGTCTATTTGTACTAGAAATGTAAATAGGTGGGTTCGTCTCTAGGATGATCCAAAATTCAAGGGAACAAAATCATCCAATTCTTGATTGAAAGCTGTTAAAGTGGGAGCCTACTTTCGACAGCCATTAGACCTGAACATGTGAATACCGCATGAATAAATATATCGAGCTAGGCATGTACGTGTCTCCTCCGTCCCACTTGACGAACCCATTTCCTCTGCGGCGTCGGCATTTATGGCGCTTTTACTATGTCCGTTTCATGCCGACACGTGGAGAGCAAATGGGTTGGGTACAAACCAACAACCTTGAACCGGGTTCGTTTCCTACTCTCTATCTGTCTCTCTATTTAATGAAATTTCTCATGTTTGGTTACACAGCCGGCTTGACCCGACTTTATCAACTGAATGAAATTTCTCAAAACAATTGGGTGAACCGGAAAGTTGTGAAAGGAGAACCCACCCCATTTGCTCTCCACGCGTCGGCATGAAACGGACGCAGTAAAGGCACCGTAAATGCAACGTTGTAGATGAAATGGGTTCACCCAATTGTTTTGACCCGGTTTTATCCCCCAGTTCGATCAATGAAGGCCAATCGGCTTTATCTCCAACCCTTATGCTTGGTAACAAGTCTTCACATGCTTGATTACAAGTCCTTTTATGTTTGGTTACAAGTCCACGCATGCTTGATTATAAATCATCACATGTATAGTTACAAGTAAGGACTAAAGGTTAACTGGATTGGGTGATCAAGCCGGCTGAATTTCCAACCCGGGTGACGTAAGTTTGGATTTGAAACGAACCCGGGTGAAGGTCATTGGTTTGTACCCCACCCTATTTGCTCTCCACGTGTGGGCATGAAACGGACGCAGTAAAGGTGCCGTAAAAGCCGACGCGGGTTCCCCACTTGACAAGATCCCCAATTACCGCGGAACTTGGGCCCGCTAACTTAATTTTGTCCTGCCACTTAACCGGCAACCCATTTAATCGTTTCAGCCACTCCCCACCAAATCAATCCAGAATCCAATTATAGGTCCGGCTGCTACATTCTCCCCTACCATAACTTCGTGAGTCAGCATGGCCAAGGCGATATGGTCTCCCCCTCTCTTTCTCTACTTTACAGCGCAGCATGACGCCTCCCATCTGAAAGCTTCCTCCTACAGGCTACAGTCCCACGCGAGAGAGATAGAAAGAGAAAGAGCGAGAGTGGGGTAAGCTAAAGTTTTGCTTTTAGAAAGTCGGTGGATTTGATGATGCTCGTAGCTAATGAAATCAAACAAGATAAATATTGTTCTGACTAGACTTTTCTTGTCCAATGCGAAACGATTGCGTTATCTCTTCAAATCCCACATACATCGATCATACAATAATAATGGGTAATGAAAGTACTTAAAAGACGAGATACAGAGAGTTATAGATAAGTATTATTTATTATAATAAAGAAGGAAAGAAAGATAGGGAAAGCATTATATATACATATAATAATAATGAGATAGATGCAGTGAAGAAAGTAGACACAAGTCTCGGTTTCCTTGATTTGGACGGTTGGTATATGGAGAAGGACGTCGTAGGAACTAGCCAAAGAAACGGCACAATCTTTCACTAGCACAACATGGTCGGCTGGCCTAGGAGACAGGAGGAGGAGGGCACATCACAATAACCTTATCCTCCCCCTCCAACTTCTACGTTCCATAATCATCTCCCACAGAATCGAATGCCCATCATACCAAATCATTGGTGGGCCCATATGCCTCATTTCTGTTCCCCTCGCCCACTTGCCTGTGTCTGTGTCGTCAGCGCTGACACGTGTCCAACCACTAGAATGAGATATGGGGAGATGACGGCAATGGATTATCCGGTGTTGATGCAAAGTAGACTTTTTTAATTAGTAGGTTGTAATCTATTTATTCTTTTTCCTTTTTATTATCCTTGGGATGGGATTTGAAGTTTGTTTAATAATAGAGATCAATGACAAGATTACTTTATTTGAATTGCAATTATTCCCGATAATCCCTCTGAGTGAGCTGGGGGAAATTCCAATATTATAATACACGAAGCCCACCGTGACGAGGTCAATCCATCTCTATCTTTTTGCTTTAGAATACTTGTTGACGAAGCTTCCCAAAATCATTTCTTGTAATAATTAATTTAACTATGGCCGAACTGTTCCCAATCCTAACAACATCGTTTATTTATTTATTTATTTTTTTTCCACACTCGCTTAATACATAATTAAACTATCAAATACAAACGCATATAATATATATACACGGCCGAACGATCTCACTCGCCCGACTGCTTCATATGAGTGAAATCTTATTCAAAACGTATTTATTGAAGGCCAAGAATTTTCAAACTTAATCATAAAGAGGGGTACCCATATGTCAACACTAAGGGGTAGAGCTAATGTCCTTCATCTTCCATTAATGAACTACTGAAGGGTGCTGCTTGGTATAGACCATCAATTAATGCCCAATCATATATTTTCTCAGCTCCTGAAATTATGTTAAATTACCACTTTTTTTTTTCCTTGATGATTGAGGTTAATTATAGTCTAACTTGTTGAATTGCTAATATAAAAGGAACCCCATTAGCGCGCGATGCCGACAGAATATGTTTGATTAGGATGAGGTACTGAGGTACATCAACTTTCTAGTTGTGCAAGGTTCCGGATTCCTTCTCGTAGATGAATTGTATTCTATGATCATGCACCATTATAACTATGAATCTTAACTAGTCTTCTACCTACTTTCCTTTCCTCTCATTAATTTTCCATTTTATTAATTAAACAACAAAAACCAAGGACTCCCTAGTGCACATCTCTCTCATCTCCACCTTCACATCACTAAATCAAAACTAACCCACCGCCGGCCCTAGCTAGATTAATATTATTACAAAAATTTAATAAAAAAAATAAAAGAAACAGTTGAGAATAAGTAAGAAGAACATGAACCCAATTCATGCTAGTGAAACACGACATGATGGAGGGGGAGACAATTCTGCTGGTCTGCAATAATGCAGACACACAAGTAATGGAGAGCTTTGATCGTTGTTGTTCATGACACCAACTAGCAAGGTTGTCCCCCTTGTTATTATTGGTGTCTGCAAGAGGAAACTGACACAGTCGGAGATCGATCACGACCGTCTATCACCGAACAAACGTCGATATCTGATCTTCGGATCAATTCAGATACGCGTAAAGGATGCCAAATGGTAGATCCATACACGTATAAGAAAGCGTTACGTAATCAAATAAAATGGTACGTACGTGCCTTATAATAATCGTCTACTTGTTAAAGAAAGAACCAAAAAGTAAAAGGAAAATTGAAAGAGATCGAGGTGCAACAAGAGTTAATATGGTAGACTGAGTGGGGGTCGAAATGACGACGAATCATCTCTCATGTGTCTTTTCGTGTATAACCCACTCACATGTGAATCCACACATAACTTCATCCTTTTCTTGTTCCACTCCACTTCTACAGAGTCTCGCAGAGAGAGAGAGAGAGAGAGAGGGATATTCTTGGGTTATATCACTGTTACAGTATTAACAATAAGAGGGGCTCTCGATCGTGGTCAACCTGTGTAAGAGAGAGAGCGAGAGAAAGGTGGGGATTTTCATAATTTCTTCTTACCAGATTCGTTCCACTACTCATTCATTTAGTTGATTATTAATCATAGCCCCAACTACCCATCCTACAAGACTTCTTCACTCTCTTCTTCATTTCCCGCAACATCAACTGCTTCATTCCCCTCTCTTCTTGGGTTCTTACATTTATTAATTATTGTAGTTTATGTACGATGGGGATGGAGGATTTGTGTAATATAGGCCTTGGTCTTGCGTTAAGCTGCCAAGGGAGCCTTGAAACTCCATGGAAGCCCGACCGCCAACTGCAGAAGAAACCGTCCTTGAAATTTGATAACTTGTTTCCACCTTCCTCGGTGTCGGCAGAGACGAGGACTGTTGAGCCTTTGTTGACTCTTGGCCTATCGGAAGAGACGTATCAACCGGCGACAAAGGTTGATGTCAGTAAAGATCAGTATCCGGACCTATGTCCTCGTCAAGCTTCTCCTCACAGTGCTGTTTCATCTTTCTCTAACGCTAGCATCAAGAGGGAGAGAGACATCGGAAGCGAAGAGATAGAGGAAGAGAAAATATCCTCAAGAGTTATAAGTGACGAAGATGAAGAGGCTTGTACGAGGAAAAAACTTAGGCTGACGAAAGAACAATCAGCCCTTTTGGAGGACAACTTCAAAGAACACAGTACTCTCAATCCGGTACGCCATCTCTTCCTATATATGCACATCTTTTCTTCTTCACGGTTGTTAGTTTAATTATCTCTGCTAATTAATGGTGGCTATGATATTTTCTCAAATGATCAGAGGCAAAAGCAAGCTTTAGCGAAGCAGTTGAATCTACGGCCTAGACAAGTAGAAGTTTGGTTCCAGAACAGGAGAGCCAGGTTGGTTACCCTACTCTAAGCACAATACAGACCTCTAAAGAGTGATCATCTTAGATGTGTTTGATCTGATTCTGAATGAATTGTTGCTGTTTTACAGGACAAAACTGAAACAAACCGAAGTAAACTGCGAGTTGCTGAAGAAATGCTGTGAGACACTAACAGACGAGAACAGAAAGCTACAGAAAGAACTGAAAGAGCTGAAAGCCTTAAAGCTAGCACCGCCACTGTACATGCAGTTGCCGGCGGCAACTCTTACTATGTGCCCTTCTTGCGAAAGGGTCGGTGGCGTGGACAGCAGCGCTTCTAAGGCCGCTTATTCCATGGCACCAAAGCCTCATTTCTATAATCCCTTCACTAATATTAATACATCTGCAGCTTGTTAGAACTAGATCGATCATAACATACTATATAAATTAAACAACCTCATCATCTCCTTTTTGGGTCAATTATCAAGGCATGCATTTATGTAATTAATTAGTTTGTAGAGAATCTAGAGATCAAAATTAGTGATTATCCTCCCTGTTTATCTACATATCTGCTTGTAAATCTTCAAAAGACATATTAATGAAGTTTTTTTGTTTTTTAGTAGTCTGAATGTACTGGTGATTTTGGTTTCCATTTCTTCTTCCCCTTAATCTTTAGTTTTGGTTGGGAGTACTGTTGGATAAGAGAAGCAAACCGAGAGAAAAATTAATGATGAATCAGTTGGTCGTTGGAGGTTCCGATTAAGAAGTGAGGTGTGGACTTTTATGTAGACGTTTTGTTTGTTTCTTGGTTTGTTCTTCGTAGAGAGAGAGAGAAACAAACGGAAGTCAAATTTCTAGAGAGAGAAAGTGGAGGTAAATTCTGAAAGTCGTGTAGACGAAGAAAAGAAATATGGGTGGAGGTGGAGCTAGCAATATTACTTTTCTCTGGCTGGGTTTTCTTCCTCTAATTGTAAGTGCGATAGAAACAAGACGGGTTGCTCGCGTGAGATAACCATCCTCCTTTGCTGTCTTCTTCTATCCGATCGTGCTCATGAAATCTCGTCTTTGAGATTTGAACTCCACAAATGGGCCCCATTAAACCTGAATCCATCAATTTCGAATTTCCAATGGCGAATTCCAACCCCAAAAGAAAAGATTTAGATAAGTAGATCTCACCACTATGTGAGGATTTGAGACTTTGAGTGGACGGTGCTGGTTGCACGCCTCAACCCAAACAGTACCGTCTCCATTCCAGAAACTGCGGGTTGGTGTTTCTATTCTTTTCGTACCGAAAATATTTGAAATAACAACATAATGTATTTTAGTTGATTATTTAGTATTTATCTCCACAAATTCTTTTAAATTTTTTGTTTTTCTTTTCTTTTATGGGATAATATTCAATCAAAGTATAGGGAAGAAATGTGCTGCTATCTTGGTTACTGCTCGCTGTTGGGGTGTCATGTGGGCCGTATAACAGTTAGTATTTTTCCCTTGACATAAATGTTTCATGTATGACTCATTTGAGAAAATAAGAAAAAAATACCAACTATTCATGTAAACATGCATATTTACGATTGTTATTATTAGAGACCCAATTCAATTTACTTTGTCAACTAAAGCATAATGCTTTATCTCAACTAATATTAATTAAGGTTGACAATTTGAAGATCACCACAGCTTGATTCTTATTCTTTTCTGTGTCTTTATATATGTTGTAACTGATTCTTAAAAGAATATCTGCGTGGCATAGGCAAGAGAACTCGATGGCCTCATCGTCCGATAACTACATTCCAGGCAGATAGGATGGGAACGAGGAATAAATAAGATGATCAATTGATCATCACAAGAGGCGAACTTTCGGAGAAAGCGTACCATAGAAAAATAAGATCATAAAAACAGGTTCTCTTTTGCGTGTTTTGTTGACTTCCATAATCACAGGGGGACCAAAATATGGATCAGATTCTCACCTTGTTTATGCCCACGTAACCATACTTAAATTCCCACGCACGTGTGTGTTGCCATGTGGATCAATATCTCTTAACCCATAAGAAACAAGGGGGAATTTCTAATCGCACCGTTTCACGTCTATATCAATACTATTGGTAAAGGGAAGAGTGGAGAATATTCTCTCAGATTCTGGTCTCCCTTTTTTTTTCTTTTTTTTTTTCAATTATTGCCCTTCTTAATTAAAACAATCTAAAACTATAACCACCACACTGCACTTTTAATTTAAACCACTACTTATATGCTACAGTTAAGGGTGAGGATGTGCAGTATGCATGTCCTACCACTAGTTATAAGTAAAGTGAGCAGAGGAATATTCCTCCCCAGATTCTGGCCCTCACTTTTTTTTTCCAAACATTATCTTCCATAAAAAAAACAATCCCCCGCTATAATAATCCCATCAATGCTCTTCGCACATTCAAACTTAAAGACGTTGTAATTACCCATTTAGAATGGCATGCTAGCTATTTTTAGAGTGGGATCGATGTTTATTTAAGTGTGCCCCACAAATTTGTTACGTGTGTAGTGCGAGTAGTCTCCTAGTTTCTAATAAAAGAAACACATTTGAAAAGACAAATTCTTCTTTGAACATAAAGGATAACTTGGGTTTACGTGATAATTTTTAAACTTAATTCAAATTCAGTGGCTCGGTGGCCCAATTTTCAGAAATTGGGAAATAGTGTACTTTTTGTGAGATAATTGAGAACAAGTATCACTTTTTATTTATAAATAATTTCTGAAAAACCTCACTTGAAACGAACCGTGTTGCAAAGATTTATAAGTCTTTTAAGGGTATTTTTTTTAAGAAACTCTTTATGAACAGTGTTGCAGAATATTTATAAGTCTTTTTAAGGGTATTTTTTTTAAGAAATTCTTTATGAACATTAAATGACACTTGTTCTCAATTGTATTAAAAAAGTATCACTATCTTCCAATATCTGAAAATTGGGCCATCGAATCTGAAATATTTTAAAAAACATCACTTCAAACCAATTCCCCCACCATGCCTGCCTAATATTTTAATAGGTCTTCCAAACTTCATTGGCCATAGGAATATACAAAGCTGTACAAGCCTATCCAAACGCAGAGACCGGCCAGGCGGCCACAAAAACCCATCCAACCCATAGAGTTAATTACTTTCATGCCATCTACAGACAAAATTACCATGGAAAGGTCCAATTTCTGATAACAAACGCTTCTTATCCACTTTTGGGGCCTGTGAACAACTTCAGTCCAAATGTAAATGGTTCATTTGTGAACTCCAAAATTATTTTTACCGGCCCATATACATGCAACATTCCAATGCTTTGCAACTTTCCCAGAGGCTCTTGAATGAAAGGCGGGCCGCTTAACAGATGCAAAGCCCACGAGTTATATAATTAAAACTTAAATGGCGGAAATTTTGATTCCGTCGTGTGTGGAAAGCTATTCAACGTTATGGGGGCTCGTCTATGTAGATATTTATACCATATGTTAAGGGAAATGTCCCATTGGAAAGCTTACGAAACATATATATTTTTCTAAAAATAACCTTATAATGTAGGTTTATCTTATATATTTACATGGATAATTATGTCCTTTTTCTTTTTCACTTTCTAAAAGATACCCGTCACCAATTTCTTGTCCCTTACATGTCCAAAACTTTTTTTTATTGATGTACGTGCTCTACTGCACGCGCACCCCGCTAATAATAAAGGAAAAAAAACTGCAGAACAGGAATGTTGTGTAATGTTTTTGCCTAATTGAAACTTCACTGTTTAAGATTTATTCTTGGGTACCAAACTAATATTGTAATTCACTTCACATAGGATGCCAAAAAAACGAGAGGACAAAATTTGCTATTTTGAACTCTTAAATTTTTTTTTTCCTTCTCTTAATTTTTCCAAGTTCAGACAATCCAATGTCTACTAGCAGCTTGCAGGGAATGAGATTTTCTTTTTCCTTTTTCTGTTTTTTTTTCCCTCCTTTGTTGTTGTTTTTGGTTCTTTGGCTAACTAACGCATATCACTAGGCTCACTTGCATCTGATCTAGATAAGAAGCTCATAAATAAGATGATCAGGATAATTACGCAGGAAAAAAAAAAGGGAGACTGACCTAATAACTATAAACAACAAAGAAACAATTCAAAAGGGTGGAGGATAATATTTCATGCATAAGATGCTGCAGAATATGAAGTCTTCTCCCACCCGTCCATGCAGAGTCTCAAACAGTTGAAACTATCTGGCTATGAACACAGAAAAAGCTTGCAAAGATAGTAAGAAAGTTACTGTTACATAAGCTACTAAATATATAATTGGGTATTCATGGATATCACCAAATGTTGCATGCAACAACCATGCATGACATGTGCAGGTGATCATGGGCACAAACGATAAGAACCATCACCCATAAAGTGGCCTTCCATGTACAGAGCCGCGCTCTGGGGGTGGATTCCATCCATCACCATGAACTGCATATCTTCTGAAGGTTTCCAATGGCGTTTTCTTTGGTTAATGAACCAGTTATTGATTTGTTTCTGGTCTAAACCGGTGGATTCTGCCAGGGCCATCTTTTCTGCCTCCTGCATGATTGTAAATAGCTAATTTTCTTGAGTACATATGTGTGTGTTTGTTTCTGTGCTTGGTTTATTGAGTGTATGTGTGCCTGTGCAGATGCATTATACATCATTGCAATTCAATTTCTTGAACCGAGCTGGAGGGATTTTCCGATATTCAGTTGATCAACTTCTTTGATTTAGAACGTATTCAATTGGAATAATGAATGTGATGACAAAATAACAAATAATTGAGAAAAGATGAACATAACACAGGATATAAAGATTTATGTAGTTTGGCCTTTAATGCTTATGTCCAATGGTGAAGATGATGACAAGATTCCATGAAAACAGAATAACAAAAAGCTTTTCTATGAATGACACTGTTTTATGCCTTAAAAGAAAGCTGAACAATTTCTAAATTATTCTTAATATCATGCAAGCTAAGAAATCTATACTGTACATAACGCGAGGCACCCCTTCGGGAATCGGACCAACTAAAATGTATAAGTTTCCAAAACAGCCCTTACACATCATTGTGAAAATCCATTAATAACAAGGCACAATAGTCAAAATTGCCTCAATTTTTAAAAAAACTTAATAATTAGTTGCAAAACTGTTCCTTCCTTTCTTCATACGTGCAGTATTACATGTGCACCCAACTAGTAGGTATAATTTCAACTTATATAGTACTCAAAAAATTTGGACCAAAAGCTCTGCTTAAAACCCCCAATGGTCTAGTCTTGGCTCAAAAATGAACCTCGTAGGTTAGGACCTTCCCAAGCTCCAGGCCTTTAGCCCTCTACCACTTTAGGGGTAGGCCCAATAGATACTGGGTAAGGGCGAAATACAAGATATATACCTACTTTACAAAGGACTGCAATCTGGTGTTCATCCCACAAAAACAAAGTCCCAGGAGAGATGGACTAGCAACAGCCCTAACTCACAAACTTCATGCAAAGTGGCTTCAAACATGCATTTAAATTAGCATTTGGAATGTATAGACATACCGATGGATATGGCCATTTGTAGTGTAGCTCCCACCAACTTAGTAGCTTTTGCCTGGCATCCTTTGGAAGTTTCCCTTTCTTCCTTTTCTTGGAAAGCTCTTGCTTAAGGCTGCTTAAATAACCACTGTACTTCTTTAATAGGTGATTCTTAAGTTCTCTATCTTCAATTCGTGGATCAATTTCGTGAATTTCTGTTTCTTCCGCATTGTTGTCTTGTTCCTCTTCCGAAGAATCAACACCCTCGCACTTGTCATCTGTATTGGTAGAGAACCAAAAGCCAAGTTATGCACCATATGAAGAATTAGAAAATAAAAACAAATTACATAACTGGTGTTTCTTCTCTTCTTCTTTACCACCATAAGCAACATTATAGAGTAGTACTTCTGCTTCTTTTTTGACCTTTTCTTTCCTTCTAATTTCTTACACTGAAAAGTATTTCTTAAATATGTTTCCATAGACGTACTGCAACTAGGCTTAAGTTCCATTTTCCATCACTTAGTATGAGAAAACTAGCTAGGATCGCGCTATCACAAATTCCAGCTTAAAAAAATCGCAAACAACCTAGTGTCTTGGGAAACCCAAGCTTGTAGCACAGTTAGCAATGTAAATTTTTGCGGAAAAACCAAACGAAATAACGAAATAATAGTAAAAGGAGAAATGAAAACAGAGAAAAAGGCAAACGATTTACGTGGTTCGGCTTGAAAAGCTTATGTCCAAGGGAGAAGATGATGAGAGGATTTCACTAGAATCTGGATGCAATTACAAAGTTGTTCCCACGAACCGAAAACCCCAAATTCTTACGAACAAAAACTGCAACCCTAGACTCCATCTCCACCAAAATAGTACCCCCAAAAATTCAAAACCAACGATCCTCTTGGATCAAGGCCTTCTCGAGCGGCTATGGGCCTCTAGCCCTCCGCCAGCCCACGGGAAGGGCTAATGGATACTGGGTATGGGTGAAATATAAGACACCTACATTACATAAATTGCATTGTATCAAATGACTAACTGATCATTCTGATATTGAGACACAATCCTAATCGATATGACTTAATTATAATGTTTGTAGAGTTCACATTAACTATTAGAAGCACAATTTTCGATTCTTTATTTACATAATTGGTTCCATTAAAACTTATTTTTGATTGCTCTTATAAATTTATTAGAAGTAAAACAACAATGACCATTTATATAGTTTTGATGACCATATTTTCATTAGAGACTAGTGAAATTGCAATAGGTACAATGCGATATATAAATACAGACAAACAGGAACTTCAGCGGATTAATATGGAATGTCATTAAAGGTAATACGAAAACTAATCAAGTCTACCTAAAACTAAGTTCACTAAGAAAACATACTTAAACCTTCAATCAAAACTAACATATAAAGCCAAGAGGTCAAGTTCACATAGGAAAGCATGACAAATATATATGATCGCCTTTTTGCCAAAATCTTTTCTAAAATGTCCCTTAACAGCTAAGAGACACAAAGGCACAAGAAGTAAATTAACTTGAAAGTTGAGCCCACAAATCTCTTTTAGTTACTTCAGTTTTTTAAAGATATGATCTACTTTTGGGAAACTAATTGCTAATGTCTTCATTAATTTCCAATGTTAAATGTCTTTCAATCGGATAAAATTTGATGACTGGAATTGTTTGTCAAGAACTTTCAAATGATATATATTTTCATTGAATCAACCATTTGATTTTTTTTCCCAATGTCTAAAACGTATAGCCTTCTAACTAAAACTTAGAATATCAAGCTAAAGCTGCTAAACCAAAAGTAAGGCCTTGCATAGGCGCATGTGTAAGCAGCAAGTTGATCACAATGATAATCCCCATGCTAAATATAACCATCTTGTAGCTCATCCACATTGCCATTGTCCTTCTACATTATGATTTGACTACAAAATAATAGCCATATTATTTCAAAAGATTTCTAAGTATTATTATCAAGCAAGTAATCTATATCAAGAAAATTATAATGAATTTTGTTGCAAAGGGCTTCAAAATTAACTGCAAATTTAATTTTGTATATACAAGATAAACAACCACACACACGCGTGCGCACACACAGACACATACGTAACCGTCACCTGGTGAAATTATTAAGTAGTAAATTATTTGAAAGGCAGCATTATTTTCAAAATTTTTTAGAAGAAATCTATGTAATGTCTAAAAGAAATGTTCCCACCAAGATTTAACTAATTATCAATGCAAACTAAAATTTGGAGAAATGATCAAGTAGGAAAATAGGAAAGAATGACAACATGGAGCATTGTGGAAAATTTTAACATGGCTCTATAAGATTTCATGTTGTACCAAACCTACTTCCAATTGATATCTGTGTGATTCAAGGAAAAGGCAGATTTCACTTTAACAAATATTACAAAAAAAATAAAAATTTCAAATAAAATATATGTTCAGACATACTGAAAATTTTGAGTTGCACATTAACATATTTTATTTTACTGCATTTGTACCCGTTTTTGTAATGTGTCAATTGACTTATATTCTCAATGCTAACTCAAAGCAGTAAATCTTCCAAGGAACATAACATCACATCTCTTGTTTGAACAGAAGTTTAATAACTACGGGGATGGTTACATGGATGCAATTTTTATGTTTTCGAAATTTTAACCTATCCCATTGCCAAATGGTCATGTCATTTTAAGAGTATAGCCTTTCAAATTATCTTCAAATAATTGTATAATAATCAACTTGAGGAAAATTTTGTTTTCTATTTCGGGATCGATCTAAGGATTAGCAAATGCATGTAAAGAGTTATATAAAAAAGCTCTTACCAACTGGCTAGCAATGTGCATCTTTCATTTGAAACTAACCAATTTATTGTGTAACACTTGAATGTGGAAATGATGATAAATATATTATAAGAAATTGACATCAATATTCAATTTTTATTGTAAGGGTCTATAAGAATTACCAGTACCTGTTCATAGAGTTAGATCATATTATATAATGAATTGTAATAAATAAGACACCAAAGATATAATTAAAAAAAGAAGAAGAAGAAGATTGGCTAGCTACCAGCGGCAATAACTTGAACAAATTAATTATAGTTAAATCCTATGGATCTAAACATGAATCCATCGAACTGCCAATGAGTATTACCCAACAGGAACTATGCTAAAGAAAATACGTAAAATACAAAAGAGTAGGTGAAGCATTTCAAAACACTGGAGAATTTAGTTAGTGATAATGCATTTATTGTTCAGAAAAATGGGTCCTCCTAGACAGATAAAAATAATAATAAGTGATGTTTTGAAGTACAATGCAATGCTTCAACATAGAGAAAGTTGGATTTAGCATTTAACAATATTTACCCTATCCGTACCCCTTGCCTATTAATTTCAGAAAAAAATTTTTGCCTTGCCCATCATAAGAAATACATTGGAAGATTTTTTTACTTCTGCTGCATTTCTCTTTAGTTTCACTTGCCCGCGCCTCCCCCCCCCCCCCCAGTTTTCAAAATTTTTTCAACTTACCTTGTCACCTCATGGCTTGCATGCATGAAATTCCTTCTGTTAAAAAGTATTAGGATATAGAAAATAATTTAATTTGAAAGTGCCCTGACCCTGAGACAGCAGCTACTGAGCAACTAACACCGAGGTGAGATGGGGCTGGTCGCACTGATTTGAACAGCATCCTATGCAACTCATTAAATAGCACATTCTTTAAGTAAAAACAGATTAAAAACACATTCTTTAAGTAAAAACAGATTAAAAATTTTTTCTTTAAGAAAAAAGAGACAAACTCCATCGGGAAACGGAGAGAATGATATCTTATGGACTTAATATTCGGAGTCAGATTCAGGACGAGCAGACACAAGGGAATGCATGTGTCAGAACCAGTATATAAAGTTGCCTGATTAGGGATGCGAGCGTTTGTTTTCATTATGATTATGATTATGATTATGATTATGATTTGTTTTCTGCTGTAAGAGTGCTTTGTCTCTGTTAGTTTTGCAAAGCATTCTGTAGTTTCTAGTTTCTACTTCGAACGAAAACAATAATGGGTATCTTCTGATAATCTTTTTCTTTTAGGGGGTAAGTGGATGTGAAAAAGGAAAACTACAGATCCCCTACAACTATAGCCCTGTGAGGAGGAAGATGATGATGATGCTGCTCGCTCTCTCTCTCTCTATCTCTCTGTGAACTGAACTGAAGTGAAGTAATGGGGCTTTTGGTGGTGGGTCTTCCTTCCCAGTTTTCACATGTGATTTCAATGAAAGCACTCCCCGCTGGAGACGCGGGGGATGTGCTGTGAAGGACTCACAGTAATAAGAATCCGTACCTTCGTGGGATACACTTCGACTGTCAGACAGTTACTGTACTTATATTAATATAGCAAGTGAAAACAAATCAAACCCATCTATGCAACAACCATTTTACAACTCCTAATCAACCTGCAGTTTATTCCTGTTTCTTTCCATTCTCAGTAGTAGGGATGTTTCTATTTACTTTTATTACTCTCTCTCTCTCTCTCTCTCTCTCTGTGCGTGTGTGCCTTCAGCAATGGGTTTGTAGAAGTAGGAAAAAAGGGGTAGGGTGAGTACCGAAAGAGAAGATCCCTTCGGATCCATGACTGAGCATATTAAGCTGTGTTTCGATTCTTCGCATGAACTCCATGGCCTCTTGTAATGGTCTTGTTAGCTCCTCCCGATATTTCAACAGCATGTTGTAATACGCTTCCTATATTGCCCCATAGACATTTTAGTAGCAAATAAGACTTCCAGGAAAATTACTTTAGATTAGACTATTTCAGTTCTGGTTAGAGTGAAGAATATCGAAATCACCATGAATTGATCGAGTTCCGGATCTTTTGAACCATCCCTGCTAGTGACCGAAGATCGCTGCCGTGACTCAAACTCCCGATGCACGGCAGTGAGTCGAGCGACTACTTCCGGTGGAGCTCCAATCTGTTTCACAATCGAAAGGGGATGCAATCTCGAAGCTTTAAGAGAATTCGCCTTTCAAATTAGACATTTCTGTGTGAATTAGGAAGAGAAGTATACCTTTTGGCAATCCATGTAAGCTTCCAGTAGGTTCGAATACTGAGGATGGGAGATGATCTTGGCCTTAATGGCCTCAGTGTCGTTTCGGCTTCCATTTCCACCTAGATCTTCTTGTTGGTGTCGCTGCACTGTTGCATGTCCTCCTCTAATTAGAGGGCAGTGAAACAATTCAGCATGTTGGGAGGTGCTCGGTTCGGTCTTCACGACGGGATGGTCTTCAGACGGGAAGAAATCACCAGGCTGAAGATGAAAGACGCTGATCGGGAGATGGGTTTGATGATTATTTGTCCTCTCATACGGAGAAGTAGAATTCGGTGCAGGAACGGAAGCAGCATATAAGAAACTACTTCCCCTTGTGTTCTCACTTAGTTGACTATAATCCTCCATTTCTCAACGAACCAGATCCGCAAAACAATTCTAAAGTACCCAAAACCCTAAAAACAAACCTCGTAGAAGATAACAAGCCGAACAAAAGAAATGAAGCAGTAAAGGGAATAATAAACCCTAATGGCTGACAATCACTTGGTCCCTAGCAACAGAACCCAAAACCCCAAAAGAGAATACCCCGGCTTCTGGTTAACGAAACTCGTTACATGGTATTGACGAGCAGTCGATTGGGATTCAAGTTAAGGAAAAATAAACGATGAAGGTGATGAAAATTCCAGTGGGGTCTCAGATCGGGCTCAATGGATGGTGTTGCACCGGCGTTTGAGCGTAGTACTGGTAGGTATCGGTGGGAGCATACCAAATAATAGCTATCGTAGGTCAGATCGATATAATGTAATAATAAGCAGGTGAATCTATAGCTTTACGGTGAACCGGATACGGTGCTTTGTGGTGGTAGCTGATAAGACTGCCTCGAAACTTACATGAGCAAAAAAGAAAATTCTAAAGACAAATTAAGGCAAGAATCTACGAGCATGTGTCCTTGTTGTATCAGATAAGCTAAGCGATCGAGAAAATATTTTTTAATTTCAATAACCTATCTTTTGTCTAGATTCTTCTTTTCTTCATAGGCTGTACTAAGTTAGTAAAGCTACCATCTAATCTAACCCAAAAAAAAATATAATAATAATAAAGGAGGAATTAAAAAAATTGAAGCCAATTAGTCAATGCTAAAAAAAATTAAAACATAAACGAGGCATAGTTTTAATATTTTTCCTTTTTTGTTTTCACTCCCTTTTCCTAGGGCAAAAATAGGATGAAATTTTACACTTGCAAAAATACTGACCATAAAATATTATACATGGCACCATCTCATGATTTGAAATCGTTTGTCGCAGTAGTCCTACTGTAGACCTCATAACATTCGTGGGATGCTGTCATATGCAGCATCTTATGGATGTCATAAATTTCTCATTAAAAAATGTAAAATATCAGTTGAAGTGACATTTCACATTTTTTATTATGAAAAAGCAGTATTCGTGGGATACTACACATGACAGCATCTTTTTTACAACAAACGATTTAATACCCCATCTCATAACCATAGTAGTATCCTAGGAGGATTTTAGATATAGAAGAACTGTTTATCTCTCGTCTCGTCATGGAATCCATAAGGAGTTCCAGAGAGCAATATTGTTTCATGGATATCACGACCTTACGAACCCAAATGTACTCGAAAAATAAGCAGTCTGCCAGAAGAGTAATTTGAGAATAATTTCTAGGACCAAAAACATGCAGCAGCTTGTCTCTCTACTATAATGTTCCATGGCAGTACCTTATCTTCATATTACGCAATTGACTTACAGTTGTCTAAAGACCGTGTCAGTGTCGGTCAATAAGTGAGATCCACGATTGCGACCAGTTTTATAAAGAATTAAGTTTTATTGGACGGTTCTACCATGGACCCCTTTGTGAGGCAATATTAGGTCTCCAGCTGTCCAAAACTATTTTTTTTTTTTGATAACAAGCTGTCCAAAACTATGCAATAATGTGTTTCGAGCTATCAAATTTATGATTTTTAATTAAAATACTCTCTTCTATCTGTGGAGCTTGAAATCAAATGCCTTCTAGAAATCTAACAGTGCGTGGACTATTAAAGCAAGCTTTTCAGTTTTCTTTTGTTTCAATAGTTTCCATGACATTATATTTCATTCTCATCTTTAAATTTTATTATATTAGATATAATTTAAATTTTGAATTAAACTAGACAATTGAAACAAATAATTGTTTAAGATGATTAGAGCCTATCCTGAAATTCAAAACACTACAAAATTCGGGCCCAAGAAGGTAGTTTAGGAAAAAAAAAACTATTTACCGGCAATAATAACCAATTGCACGTTGGCACATTTTTTTTTTTGGGTGAGAAAATAACTATATATTAAACCTTTCGAATAAACAATCTCCCCCCAGCATCATCCAGCAGAGGTAACAATAAGAAGGGGGAAGGAACCTTAATCAAAGGCAAAAGAACCTATCTATAGTATGATTTGCTAAACCATCAGCAACCATGTTTGCTACCCTCCATACATCAGCAATGTTGGCACATTGGAGTAGCCTTTTACTAGCCGGTGGTAGTAAACATGCCGTCGGACATAATATCGTTATTGGGTGCGCGGTATTTTACCGTCAGTATAAGACAACATTATCTTCCACAAGTAAAAGTTATAGGATTAATTAAGGTTATCACTTTGTCCAGTATTCGGTTTTATGATCGACCTTATGGTCGAACGCTTACAGTCCTAATTAATTAGCGGAATACAAGCAAGTTAGAAAATTTTTAATACCCAGACAAAGAGATTAAAAGTGTTTAAAAATTATTCTCTCATTAAGGTATACATTAATTTGTTAATAATCTACACTAAGAAAATGTTTTATATGATTGCCAAAAAAGCAGCTTTTCCCCCTTATTTTTTAATTTTATGTGCAACATTTAATGATCCTTAATATTCTTTAGTTTGGGCCGTCGCTTTATGCAAAGGACTCATCTTTCCACTTAGTAACTCATCTTAATTAATCTGTTTGTAATTAATAGGAAGATTGCAACCTATCCCTCTCCAGAAAAAGGATATAGTGACAAGTTCCTCGTGTAGAGATGCTCAATTAATTAACTAGTCTACTGTTCGCTTAACTGCAGAAAATTAATCATCATTTCCCCACTACAACCACTAAAGTATTCCAAACTTCTGTGCAGCACATTGTTCAAAAGCATACAACTATGCCTTAATATTTTTCTTCAATACCATAACTGGCTAGAAATCTTCTGCATCATTAACTAAAACTTATTTTCTGATCATAATTATGGTTGCAGGTATGGAGGAGCCATCGAGTCCAATTTTGGGGAAGCTTTATACTCAAATTTTCTCATTGGGCTGGGTTCGGCTCGTGCTCGATCTTAACAACCTTAATCCTTATCCCTCAACTCTTAACCCCACCTTAAAGCGTAATGCTTACACATTCTAAAGCTTAAATTAATTATTTTAAGCAACAAAATAATACTGCGATTGTGTTTTTTTTTTTTTATCATTATTATTTTAATTGAATGCATCAATCACAATGTCCGGTGATTTTGGGTGTTGACTATTTCCTTGCACAAAAACTTAAGGGAAAATTATGGAAAAGGGTCACTTTTCATTGATATTTATAAAAACATACTATTAAGATCCCAAATTATAAAAAATGGCCACTTTTTATCCATGTTTATAAAAATATCCGTCAAAAATAAATTATAAGATCACTTTTCAAAAATAATTAAATTTGAGTATCATTTTCTTGGAACGCAAATTCGTTATACAAGTTTAATACATGGTTACATGGGACATAAGCTCATATTACATGGGACACAAGCGTATTCAATGTGGGATGCGAGCGCATCATACGTGAGCTTGAGCGTGGTCTGTTTATAATAAAATAAAACTATAATTTAATTATTTTTGAGAAGTGACCCTTCAAGTTAATTATCGACAAAAAATAACCCTTTTCTGCAATTCGACACCTTACTGGCACGTTTTTATAAATATGGATCAAAAGCAATCCCTTTTAATAATTTCCCCAAAACCTAACCAGTGGGTGAAATATAGATCATGCAAGGAGTTACGTGGTGCAATAGCAAATGAACCGCCATTTTCATTACAGGATAAGCGTGATTTTTCCATGGCTTACCACTGAGGGAGAGAGCGTGAGGTCTGTACTGCCCAACGACCGAGGACATCATGATAAACTGTTGATTTTGCGATGGAGTCTGTCCTCTCTTGACTGAGTGCAGAAGCAAAAGATACCCGTCAATGCCGTCTTATCAAGGCAGGATAATTTTTCTGACCACGTACGGCTGCACCTCTCTCTGGTTTTCAAATTTCGCGCTTCCAAATTTATACGCTGTCACTCCCAGGCCCCATGGTGTTGGAAGCTGTTTGATGGCAATCCAACGTTGTAAAATCCTCCATCAACTTTCTTAGACAAGTTGGTGATTAGGCCAGTAAACCAATCAAAGTCGAAACCAAAAGGAAAAAACCCCAAAACCAACAGTTCCTACACGCGATCGACTTGTTCTACAGCAGCAAAAGTTGGCTTATGGATCCCGCTAGAGCTGCAGAATCAATGTCATTTGAATATCTTCATCCTCCTTCCAGCTGCCTAGCATCTCATCTAACCGGAGACAAACTTCAATCACACTTTCATTTGCCTTTTCCAAGTGAATTAATTTAGTTTGTGGTGAAAGAAACAAATTAAAGCTAAAGGGTTAAGGTCAAATCACTAATCTCAACTTTTGAGCGTAAAAAGCACTCCTTAATATTCGGTAAGTGAGCCTGTGAAAAGAAAGAATCTTACTTCAAAGGGAAAATGACAAGGTTAAACGTCAAGTTATGTACGAGTAATACGCTTTGCACTTCCGTAATTGCCTGAAATTCTGAACGAGTGCTTAGCTTTAATACATCCCATCCCATCCCATCCCAAAGGACTAAAACGAAGAAAAGCCATCGGTTCATCAATTATCTAAATATAGTCATGTCAGACGTCAGATGTTGAAATTTATGTGTCCATAAAATAATAATGCATGGACAAATTAGGTGGTTTCTTATGGCAATATGATTGGGTGTTTTCGGAGCAATTAAGGGCGAGTTGGCAAAGTTATGCTACTGCGAGCATACTCCACTTAATTTTGGAGATCTTATTTATTAACCGGAAAAAGTGGTTCATATTCTAGATCCTATGGCAGAGCATAGTCGAGCTCACAGGAGAGGTCCCTCCCTCATGTTGAGGTTCAAGTTTGACCTGCATGAACAATGGATAGACTGGGGGTTATTTTTTAGGATTTTAAAAATACCGGATTTAGGATTGCTATATATATATATATATATATATATATATATATATATATATATATATATATATATCATGTTGTAATCCTAATTGAATTTATGTTTGTAAAATTTGGTGCAAATATGGTACAGGGGTCTTTTTTTAGATTTCAAAAATGTCGTGTTTAGGGTTAGAATATATATCATGTTGTAATCCTAATTGAAGTTTTCTTAGTAGAATTTTTTGTTGTACACAGTGAATATAGGCATATTGCTGAATTCTGTGTGTCCTTGTTCTTGTTATTCTTCTTTATTTTACCATTCACGTTACACAATTCACAACACCAACCTTTCTATTACAGAAAATAGAACAATAAATTAAACTATCATGTTAATTGTTGCCACATTTGATGGACCCTTACTAAAGAACTTACTAATAACATCATATGAAACACATTATCAGTGGTAACCAATTTTTAATGATATGTGTGCTAAATTTCTCTACAATAAGCATGTCATTGATTGATATGTACACGTTATATTTCCTAACCCATCTATGTGTTTATTTATGAACATACCATTATAAAGTAAAGGCATGCATGCAAGAGAACTTGGTCCGATAACTACTTCCCAAAGAATACCCTTTACAAATAGTGAAAGACTGACAAGTCCTTCATACTTTAACTAGTTTACCATATTAATTAATTAATAATTTATACATTTGTTTTTAATTTAACTTCACATTCTAAACTTTTCTTATCTTAGTAACAAGTAACAACCACAAAAAACAAAAGGGAAAGATTTTACCCCAAAGTCACATATCTCTTCTGCGAGGTCGCAGCCCCACCAAAGTCACTTGAAAGTTATAATCACTAGTCTCGTCGCGTACTGCTAGTACTGTGTGTTGACGGAAGCGCGCGCGAACCGCGCGGGGGCTGTTCCCCAATGCGCTTAACACGAGGCCACAGTCCAGACCCGGCCCCACCTAAAAGATTTCCTTTTCCTCTGAGATTGGCTATTGGGACCCACTCCCCTACTAATAGCCTAAACAAGGTGATCTAACGTGCGCGGTGGGGGGGCCCGACCACGCCGTTACTTACCATGTGGGTGGAAACAGAGTTGGACAGGGATGAGATAACTGGGCCTTCGGGGCCCACCAACTGTCCTATCATAGTAATAGACTTTGGCAGATGGTGGTAGTCTTTCAGTGACGTGATGGGTGAGGTGTAAAGTGCGAGTCTCCTTCGTCCACAGACTGCCACGTTGCCTTAGTCAGTACGGATCAGTTTTGTCGGGCCCACAATAATAGCGATGTCATGATTAGGACACACGCTCCGCTCCGTGCGTGGGGCTTTATAAAATCTAATTTTGTTTTTGTTGTTCTCGTGACGGTTGTGCGGTTCACGGGTCAACCCGTCAGACCTTAAGGTTATGTAATTAATTTAAATGGGTTCGTATACAACAAAAAACCTGGATACCACATCAGACAAATTTATTTTATTTTGTTCTTTTTAATAAAGACTATAAAGTCATAGCTGTTACTTTTTGAATGAATTTTGCACACCTGTTTGGACTTAGATCTGCAAAAAATAATGAATATTTAAACATATGCTATCTTTACCTCCAGCCTTATTTTTTGGAAGAAATTACTATTTCTATACCCAAAACATGAGCTGCAACCAAATAAATAATCATGTATAAAATGAGGGGATGACATCCTCTGCCACAGGAGTAACACTGATGTCATAGTGAAATGTTGTCACATACAGTATCTCATGACTCATGTTTTTTCATATTAAGAAATGTGAAAAGACATCTTTCTTTGAAAAAATATGAGCCGTGAGATGCTACAATATACAGTAGCATCTACCGCAAGCTCCTACAGCATACATACGATTTCAACCCAAAAATGGAGGAGTTGGAGAACATTGCACATGCATGGGATTTGAAATCTTCTGCCACTATTAACCGCTAATGTCAGTATTGCTTGATTCAAATGCTGACAAATGAAACATCCAATGGTGCCAGAAATTTTAGTTTTGAAAATGTAAAAGAAAAAAATTTTGTTGAAAAAAAGCCCGACCATGAGATGCTTCATATGACAACATTTTACTTGCAATACACGGATGGATAGTAGCAGCAAATGGCGGCATATAATATCTTCCCCATCCTGAACTACCATTACCATGTTGAAGGAAATTACTTTAATTTAAAAGAATACTGTAGACACCCCAAATTGCACAATAATTATCAAAAATCATTATCTCCTTGAAAGACAGTACAAAATTTGAAGAAAATAAATTTTTACTTGTATCCGCCAACTCAGGCCGGATACAAGTGCTCTTCTTTGTATCCGATGGAAAATACCGAATACAAGAAAGCTTTAGAGTATCCGGCATTATACGCCGGATACCTTAAGGTCCTTGTGTATCCGGCCTGATATGCCGGATACATTAGTTTTGCTCAAAATTAGGGTTTTCCGAGAGATTTCACTTTTTACGATCATGTTCCTCATTAAATGAGGGGAAATCTCAGAAACAGCCTTAGGGTTAAGGTTGGTGGGCTCTAGACATTAGGTTGTGTCTACCATCAACCCTAGCCTTTGCCTATAAATAGGAGGCTCCTCCTCAAGCAAATGGCCAAGAAGTTGGAGAACCAAGAGCTCTGAGTGAAGAAGAGAACTGCTACCGGATTGCTTTCAGAACCCCAGGTAAGCCTCAAACCTCTTCTTTATTTTCTGTATTTATATTCCTAGATCTAGATCTCTTCTTCTACCTTTTGTAGAATAAAGCCTTCTATATGTATGAAAACCCTTCCCTGGCTCAAAATATCTCAAGACTCCCCCTAACCGTAAAACGTGAAGGCGGGATCTAGGAGAAACGAGACTGGGGATTGATCCTAGTGCTAGAACCTATCTTGCATAAGCCTTTTGAATGATTGAAAACCGTTTCATATTCAAAGTACCCCAAGATTATCTTGAAAAACCGTGTTTAACGGGGAGAGAGAACTAAGGGAAACGATAATGGAACGGAACCCTAGGTTGTTTTAGAACCTTATTTTGATGAATATGAATGCATGCTATGTTGCTATATTGTTCTTGTATGATTTTTCACACTTGCACATACATAGCACGATTTTGGCGGGATAGGCTCATATTTGGGGATTTATTACAGTTGTTGTTATAAATCTGAAATAAATGGCCTCAATCAATTCTGGAATGTCTTTAAATGATTTTTAAATGATTTGGATTCATCTTGCACGAATTGCACACACTTTGTCACAGTTTTGGATATTTTTTCTCCAAGAAAGGCTTTACTTAACAGCAATTGTACCCTGACTTCGGACACTCATAACTTCATCATCCGGATGAATTTTGGAGTGATTTTAGAACCATGGGAAATGTGAGGCTGTCTAGTTCATGCCCACCAAATGTTATTAATTTCTATGTAGCAGATTTTTGACACCATTCTGCCGAAGTTGAGAAGTCATTTCAGGTCAAACTGTTGAACCTATCACTTCGAATGGGCGTCATCTGCTGGTTTTAAATCCGATTTGAGTGATTTTTGTTTCTGGGAACTCCTTTATGAGTCTAATTTTAACTCCAATTGGTTTCATAATTTTTTGATTTAAATTGTGTCGTGGAGAGCAGATTTACTCAGAACTGCTCAACAGTATTTTTCTGGGTTAATCTGTGATCCTCGAGGCCTGTTCGGGAAGTCACCCAAGGCACATCCGAATGAGTTTTTGTATGAGGCTAGTTTCTTTTGAAAGATGGCCATACAGACTTCATTGACACCAAAGTTCATGGATTTGAATGCAGCCGATTTTTCTAGGTAATTTTCCAAACTTGCCTACTTGTTACTTTCAATTATCTCCAACAGCAACTTTAAAAGAGCCATAACTCCTAGAATTTCAACCGGAATTAATTGAAATTTTGCATGAGCCTATTGTTTACCCTAATCTTTCAAATGGATTTGGTTTGATTTAATTTAAAATTGGATTTGATTGATTTCAAGACAAATGGCATTGCTTTTTACCAAATTCCCCAGATTTGCCTCAACTTGGTTTTGTGCAACTTTTGCTTTGATTTCCATCTTTTTGTGATATTCCAGAAGTGATATTAACATAAAAGAGGATCTAGAATCCATTTGGATTCCTCATGTGAAAATATCACACATTGGCTTAATTCTTTTCCAATGTTTTTAATGATTTTTAGCAAGCTTTCTTATCTTTTTTGCATGAACAAACACTTGGCAACCACCTTGTGTGGGTGAATGGGGGTGCCTAACACCTTCCCCCGTTCATAATCTAATCCCCTTTCCCATCTCTGGATTTGATTTTCAAGTAGGGTTATTTTTACTCTAAAATTTGCATTTTAGCTATTTTTGCTAATCTTTAATTTTTTGGTGTCCATTCACACCCCAAAATTCTGAATGGTGGCGACTCTCCCAATTTTGCGTTGAGCTCGTGTGCTGACGGAGGGGAAATCATCTCCGGTGATTTTTCCCATGTCTCACAAATACCAATACACCAAATAGCAAGACCATACTGGAAGACCTATTTACTTGTATGTGCATGGATTCATGAACGTAAGATGATGACAGCAATGAGGCCATACAAGTAGAGCTGGAAACAGGTCGAGTTGAGTCAGGTCATAATCGGGTTGAAGGTTAATCGGGTCGGGTTCGAGTTGGACTAAATTAAAGCGGGTTGGAAAACCCACAACCCACCAATAAACGAGTTCAACCGGCCAACCTGTTTATTATTTTTCAAAAAATATGATTAAAATAGAGTTGGGGGTTAATCAAGATGGGACACTTTTGTCGCTTTTTTTTTTTTTAAATCGGGTTACCCGTCGGGTTGCCGGGTCATAATCGGGTTGACCTGATTACTGGCAGGTTGGGGAAACCCCAACCCGCACCCAAACCAATTAATAAACGGGTTAACCCATACCCGTTTAACTCGGGTTGAGCTGTATTTTGCCAGCTCCACATACAAGGCAAGTGCTTCAGGAAAAATAACAATGAGGATCACCCCAACAAAAAGCTTTGCCTACTAGCTACGATCACCATTTGACCAAAACGCCTAGCAAGGCCACAAGCAAGACCAAAAAAGGGTAAGCACAACCATTGAATAGGTGATAAGATTTAGCTGTATGGTTAATTCTGGTATTAATGATAATCGCAATGTTTAGTCCGTAAATACTTAAGACTACACACTGTCTGCAGTGTATATACCATTTACAGCAAGAGACATTGATGTAGGGCCCACCAAAGTGAATATTCCGTAGGCCTCACATCACTGTGTCTTACTATACTTGCTGTGAATCTGCACTGCATACGATCATTATTCAATACCTAAAACTCTAGTCATAACTACTAGAACAATTGACTTCATTACAAGCTACCCATGGAAACCACAACAACACCGCACTTTGCCATTCCATAAGCATCTCACATGCGAGAGAAAACAAGGGCAGCAATAACTCCAAGGAATCCGAAGAATGACGCAGTTTCAAAAAACTCACAATCTCAATTTGCAGAGATCGATATGGAAGAAGAATGGAGAAAGAGGGTTGCAGCTTCTTCAGTTTTTGGTATAAAAACTTAGTTAGGCTTCTTGGGCTGTCAAGTATGAGCCCAAGGCCGATTTGAACGCACGTCCAAGCATAAAATTAAACCAGAACTGAACTCAAACCCAACTATAAACTTAGGTCTCTGGGCTGTTATTTGAGGTTTTAGGTCGGGTGGGTTTAGCGCTATTGAGACCTCAATGTCTGTGCTTCAAACGATGTGATTTAAACGAGATGGTTTCTCTCGTGCACACGGACCACACCCCGCACCGGATTGATGACTGGACCGGGATCTTAACCTTCAAACGATCTTAACCTTCAATTGAAACAGTTCAGGATGAGAAGAAATGAAGCCGAGTCAAGTAGTTGACAAAACCGTTGGTCGAGACATGGCCCAGACCCTCACCGGATTGATGACTGGACCTGGATCGAATGGCGAGCGGCGGACAAGAAGTACCCGAGATATGCATGCATCTATAAAAGATTCAAGTGCTCATACGAGTTTAAGGTTTCTCGAGAGGCCGAGACAGAGAAAAAGTTTTCTTTTTATTTTGATAAACCATATGTTCAAAGGTTCTTGGCAGCCCCATTTAAGTCTACATTCATGATTCATGCATAATTTTGCTTGGCAGCAGCAGTTTCAATTGATAGTCTCAGAGTTGGTCAGTCTCTTCTGTGGCATCTCTCCGTGAACGCATCAGCTCTATCCTTCTCAAACCGGGCCAGGTTTTACTTTTACACTATGATACAGATTAATTCTGACGGAAGTAACTGGTCCGGTGAGTTTGCTTAAACTCTCTCCCAGTCGTATTCTTATGATTTCTCAAATTCAGGAAAAGATAGCTTTTGCATTAACGATAGACGAGTGGCCAATATATGGTATGGGTGCTCTTACTCTCATCATGATTCTACTGGTTTTCACAAACCTCCAATCCAATACGATTGCCCATAAAGTCGCCATCAACAGTACTTGTGGTGGTTCTTGTAAGAGGTCTTGCAATGAAACCGTTGAGGAGAAGAGAGCTGTACCAGTAGGTTCCAATCCTCTGCATAACAGGTAGCTAGCTAGCATTAATGGAGAAGGAGATATTTGGAAAGTTTACAAGTTACTTAGATGGAAAGATGCATGTTCATTTTCAAAAAGGAATAATATCTTTCTTTTGTTCTTATTAGAGTGGAATCAAAATCTTTTGCTTTCTTTAAATTTAATTCCTCCCCTTATCTGACACTGTAGTGAACTAGTTGTCACCTGGTTTCGTGCATATATGCTCATCAGCTACACAATCATGTGGTGCATGAATGAGAAGTAGCATGCAAGCATGTTAATTAGTTACAGCAACATGCAGTCATGCCACTAAACAACAACGCAGAATGACTACGAACAAAACCAATCTAAAGAATCTTATCTCTTGGGTGCAACCCTAAACTAGCCGGTTGCTTGCTTTGGTAGAAGTTGCAGTAATTAATTAGTTTTCTTAATGCTGCGCGTGCTGCACTTTGTTGTTTTACATGCATATGTGAATTGCCCGTTAGCCTTCGCGCGTGCTCTAACCAAGTCGATATAATTAGTTGTTGAATACTGTTTGGGGGTGTTTCTAATTCCCTAGCTACGTACGTTATGCGATTCGTCAATGGTGAACTTCTATTACAGCCGGGAAGACCTACCACGATTGACGGGATACTTTTTTTTTTTTTTTTGGGCACAAAGGCACTGGCCTCCCCGACACATAGCTAGCTAGTATCAACCTATTAGCATCCCCTACAGCGCATGCTGTATACACAGCCGCAAATTCAAGGGGGGCGCTACCATTCATTTGAAGGGCCCACCATTCATTTGGAGGGCCCCACACAATGAATGTGAGGGGCTGGCTACAGCGTGTGCTATAGACGATGCCCATTGAATAACAACACATGCACACATCCGCTTACCTCTATCGTGAAGGGCGGCAGAAGGATCGCGGGTTGCAATCAGCAGCAGCAACTCGAATTTGACAGGATTCGGTTATTGGTTTATAGACCTATTACATAACCGGCCGGATGCGTGTTTAGCTCCATATAAAATGAGTGCTTTAGATTTGGGTATATTATGGTTTGTGCATCAAATAGGGATGCAAATGGCCTAGGCAGCCTGCTCGATCGGTCGGCTTAGTAAATTGGCCGCGATGGCCGCGATGGCCGCTGGTTTGATACTCCTCAAACTTAGCCTAATCTAATCTATTTTTGCGCCTGGAAATTTGAAACTATCCCAGTCACACAATGTTATATTTTAATATAATTGGATTTTAAATTTGGGAATCTAGATTCATAAAGTATGTGATTTGATTTTCATTGGAAGAACGTCCTGAGCTATCATTCAAAAGTTGTGCATTTGTAGCTTTAAATGTTAGAGAAACTGTATTAATCATAAACAATTGAGTCTCAAATTCTAAATTTGGACCTAACCAGCTTGCAGTTTTGACGTTGAAAGTTGGCTAAGTTGGGCTTAGGGCCTTAGGCTCACTCAAACTCGGCATACTGCCAGCCTATTGTGTCATGTACGATTTGGGGTTGGGCTCTTTAGCTTTTCTTATGCAATATATATATTATGTACAACTATATATATATCTGGTTTCTTATGATTTTTCAACAAGGCAATACTTGCTAATTTACCAAATTATAAAAAAAAATGAACAAATATTTACTTTACTACTTAGTTACTTTTTTCTTTCTTTCTCTTAGTCTCCATCTTCCTCAAGTCAAGAATAACAAAACACAACTCTTGAACATTTTAGATATATTAGATAACCCTTAAAACTTTTTGAGTCAAAATTTATTAAGAGTGGACTCTTATCCTTTGCCAATACATTGTGCCTTGAATTTTAAGGATATGGCCTTGTTAAAAAGAGGTATCTACGGATTCAATTATGACTAGAAGGGTGCATGTGCATAAGTGCACGTAGGGGATGGACAATTGCAAATGTTTACAATTTAAACCTAAAAGAGTGGAAGGAGAGGTGGTTGTGGTGGTTATATGTTGACATTGCTTTGTTTGTGAATGGAAAAGTTCGGAAAAAATAAAAATAAAAGGAGGGGTGTGGGTTGTGGTGAGAGTGAGATTTTGCAGTAGATGGAGCATCTTATGGCTAGTGAATTTTCTTTAAGAAATTAAAACCCTTTCATATTTTTCAACACCAAAAACTTATATATAATCATGAGATACTCCATATGACAACATCTCACTCATACTAGACACAACAAATAATTTTCAAACCTAATTTAGGATTAAGTGGACCCATCCAAAACACATCGGGCTCACACCCCCAATTAGGCTTTATTTCATTAAATTTATTTACTGGTTTTTTAATTTTTGACATCTAGATTCTTTTAAATGAGAATTTTCACCAGATGTTCCATATCTTTCGTAGCCTTTTCATTAGGGACAATGGTTTGGGTTGGATAATCCACAAATTATTAGGGGTTCGTATTTGATATATTGGGTTAAGGTTCAGTAGCCTAACTCCATCCTATGCATAACCAAACCAACATTAATGTATTCAAATATATATTTTTCATATTTTAAAAATATATATTTTATAAATAAATGTATTAATTAATTTATAATTTTATTTAAAAAATAAATATTTTAATATTTTACATCATTGTCTACTTAACCCAACAATTACTAACCCTAAGGCTCCGTTTGGATACCAAAAGAATGTGAGGAAGTGAAAGAAAATAAGCTTTCCAATGCGTTTGGACAAAAAGAAACAGTGGGCCTACGGCTTCTCGAGATAAAACGGAAGGGAAGGTAACCGTCCTAATTTTTTTCTTGTTACAAATAGTCGGATTTTGCGTCGTGTGAAACGCAAAGCATACAGCATACCAAAGATGCCCTTCTCTCGACAACGGCTATCTTCAACTGTGATTTATCTTTGAGGGACTCCATTGACGATTGGCTTCATCAATAGCATCTACTTTGGCAAATACAGCATCTACACCATTGACGATTGGCTTCATCAAAGCTTTCATCTCCATTGATTCTGCATTTTCCTTTTTTTTTTCATCATTCTTATACACATTCCTATTATTCTCAACAGCCCGATCGTCTACCATCAGAGTCAATTACATTTCTTGTCTTCTCGAGATTCAAGATCGAGAGAGGGCTCCGCCTTCTGTGCAAGTTGCGGCTGTTCGCGGTGTCATTCGCAGGCTTCTTCCTTCTCATTCGTCAAGCTTTGAGTTCAAAATTGTCTCAAAGGTATTCCACTTACTTGCAGAATATTCAATTGCAAGGTTTTTAATCACTTGAAAACCAAGTAAATTTCTATTAATTTTTGTCTCCAATAGCTTAGAATTGATACGGTTGCTATTCTCGTATTTGCGAAGGGTTTCCAAGTTGAACTCCCTATTTCTTTTAATTTGTGGGAGCGTTGAGGCGGAAAGTTTTGTTTTATTATCAACAACCATCCCTCTTCTGGTGAACAAGCGGCCCCATAAATTTTGTATGTTCGGGCTCTGCTCTTCATCTCTGGCATCTGTGATGTTTCTTCCTACTTCCTATATAATGATTGAACTTAGATGCTGCATCATTTTGTTATTTTTTACTGCCCTTATTGTTCAACAACCATTACTCTTTCTGTAAACTAGGGGGTCGAGAAATTTTGTCTGTTTGATCTCTTCATCCTAGCCTCAGGGGTATTTCTTCTTATGTCACTGGATAATGACTGAATTATGAATTTCACTGCATTGTTAAAAGTTTTTTGTTATTTTGATTGCCCTTGTTGTTCAAGACTGGTACCTACTAAAATAATAGTTGAAATTAACGGAACCTCACCAGAAATTATGTATGATTAGTTAGACAGTTTTAAGCTGAAAATTTTCTATTGTATACTCTCATCAGGTGCTTGAACGATAAAATTGTAGATGTCTGATATTTTGTGAAATACTTGACTCCATCAGGCAGTAATTAGTGCTTTTTTTTTATTATTATTATATACCATATATGCAATGGCGGAACCAGGACTCCAAATCTGGGGGGGCAAAAAAAATTTTCAATTAACACTTCTCATGAAATATAGAAATTTTAATGAGTTGGGGGTGGGCAACCAGAAATTTTAGAGGGGGTTCTCATGAAATATAGAAATTTCAATGGGGGGGGGGGGGGGGGGGGGGGGGGGGGGGGGGGGGGCGAGGGGCAAACCAGAAATTTTAAAATGGATTCTTATGAAATATAAAAATTTTCAATAGGTTGGGGGGGCAAACCAGAAATTTTTAGGGGGGCAAAACTTAAATTTTAATTTAAAAATATATAAAACATATATATTTTTTACTAAAAATTAAAAGTTGGGGGGGGGGGGGGGGGGGGGGGGGGGGGCAAAACGTGGTTCCGCCCCTGCATATATGGTATGAAGTTTCTTGCAATCTTGAATTTTACTTTGTGCTTATGCTAGTTGCTCTTCTATCTTCGTATAAAAAAGAGGGGATGGACAGAATATTGCATATATACTATGTCTGATTTAACTATTGAACCATTCTTAATGTTTGTTTCCATTTGTATATTTCACGTCTGCTTACTAGTTGTAGCTAATATTGGTTTAAAAATAATGTTCTGAGAACTCCATAACTTGGATCGTGATCCTAAATTCCATTCTGACCTAAATATGCTTGGGATCCTTACGTGACTACTTCTGTGAATTCTAGGGACTGTTCACCACCCATTATGCTGTCAATTTGGATGCAGATAGGTCAATAAAAGTCCCATTTTATGTTGAATCAACCAGCTAAATTATCAAACATAGTTAGTATAACAAACATTAGAACCTAAAAGCTGTGTTAATGTGAGACAGGGAGGGTGTATATGCATGTATAATATCTGTATCTGTATATATATATGTGTTGGAATTCCATTGCCTTGCTCAAGAAACAGCTCATGACATGAGATAAAGAGAAAATGACAGTTTAATGTTGGTTCCCTGCAATTTTTCACTCTTGGCTGTTCCATGCTTTATGCTGCAGTGGTGATGTTACAGTCAGATAAAAATTATAAAAATAAAACTTGGAGTAGAAAATTGAAAAAAAAAATTAAAAAATAACAATATTTTTAAGTAAAAATTGTAAATGATTGGTAAATAAAAATATATTTTTCCTAACTCTTCAACAGGTTTATGTTTATAAGCCGGTAAAGCCGAATGGGCAGACAGATATTTTCCCCCCTTATTTTCTGAGAAAAATCGAATGGATGAATTTCTTTGGAAATAGAAATTTACATTTCTGATTTTTGCCTCACGATGGAATACTGCAATGCTCACGTTGCCACTGAAGATGGAGATGAGAACTTTGACTTCAAAGCAACTAAATAGGTATGGTAATCCTTGATGTTAAACCATAACGAGCATGATTTAAATAATGGACATTTATGCTAGCTACTATTTAACAATAAAACAAAGTCACTTTTTGCATACGTGTGAAGGTATAATTGGAAATTGCATTCAGGATTCTATTAACTTTCTCGTTATCCAAACACAAAATTATAGATTTTCAATTAAAACCATAAAATTTTCTCGCGACATCCAAACAGTATCAAGAAAACTACTTTTCAGTTTCTTTTACTCCACTTTTCTTTTACTTTCTTTTCTCACAGGTCTTTCTCGCATTCTCTCGAAATCCAAACAGAGCCTAATAGTGTTAGGAACGGGTTTGGGTCGACACAAATACATTCGTCAGCCCGATCAGTATTTCTGCCGCCGTTAATTGCCGGTCCGATGACTACGGTTCGAGCTTCACCTTTCAAATCTTGGGTCATTCTTCCCGCTCATTGCAACTGGATTTGCATAAGCTCTGCCGATGCGATTTGTTATTTATCCTGAAATTTCCGCTCTGTGAAGGTTAGGGTTTGTGAATTCTTACGGAACTCTGTTGGCCTTTTTTTCTGCTATCTCTAAAATATCTGCTTCTTTTACCGCTGTGCTCGTAGATGCTACATTTTCATATGCCCGTCTTTTCAAATTTAATCGAACGTGGATGTTAGTACATCCGGGATCAATCGAATATATTTGTATGTTTAAAGAATTGGAACTTTGTTTGATGCTTTTTGCGATTTTTGTGTATTTATTGTAAGTCGTTCCTTTTTGCTTGCGTGCGTGTGTGTGTGTGTGATTTCCTAGATCCCAAATGGTTTTTGCCTTCGTGGGGTATTTGGCTTGGAAATCCTGGAAAGAGCACTTGTTCTACATCGAGATGGAACTGAGAACCAGAAAGTTGTTTATGAAATCCCTCGTTTTCTGTTTTGAGGAAAAAGGAGAAAGGAGCACATCTAAAACCTTAATTGAGAAATTTTGAAATTATCAGTGTTGGATCAAATATATATATTGCTTGACTTAATTATGAGCAAGAGATCATTCGTGGCCACACATTTCATCTCTACACTCTCTGCTGTTTCAGCTACTCTAACTTGTATATTTTAGGATACAAATCTATTTTTTTCTGGAAAAAAATTTGAGTGCTTTTCCTTTTGGTGCAGAAAGTTACATCAAAGTCGACATAAAATTTTGGGCAAACCGGTGCACTAAGATGGCCCAGTTGTCTTCTTTCTACCACTTAGTGTATTCAGAGGTGATAAAATTTATTATTTAAGATCATTCTGTGTTGCATCTGAAGCTTATCTTATTCTGGTTTCACATTTATAGTCATTTTCTGTTTTTATTTTTATATACTTTTTCTACCCATGTTTTTGGTCCTCCAATTTTTTGCTAAAACTTTTGTGCTATGTGGTTGGAAAATTGCGTGTTCTTAGTCGTAAAATTGGTATCAAACTGGAACCTTGTATTGATTATATGACTCACATGTAAATTGTAATCTCAATATTCAATTAAATTGCAAGATCATAATGGCACTTGAGCTCCACCCCAAAAAAAAAAAAAGGATAAAAGAAAGTTACCTATTTTTTTTCCTTCTTGATCTTAATAAATATGAAAATAATTTTTCCTTTTGTTTTCACAAGAAATTTTGAATCAATTGAATTATCTCTACCTTTAAGTTAAGTTTCATTTTATATTAGTGTAGAAAAATCTCAATTTCTTTTCTTCTGTAAACCAAGGATCATTCAGAATACCCTATGCTTGTAATTTAAATGATGATATGGAGGATGATGGTAATAATGAAGATTAAATTGTTAGTCAAATGGAAATATAAACTTCTATGTTAAGAAGATTCATGACGATGGCAATGCAATGTCATTGAAAGATGCTTGGCATACTTGTGATGGCAATGGTTTATGGGTTATGGTTTACTGGTTGGAGCACACTTTTTATGTGATATGTTTGAGCTTTCTATATTTCTCCTAGTTTTTTTTTTAATGTCTTATATCATATTATTCTGAATCTCTACTAAAAGTCTGATTTAATCTCACAATGTTATGACTAAAATGCCTTTTCACTTTTAATCGAATTTTTACAATTTTATTTTTCAATTTGATTTTTAGAAAAATATTGGCTTAACTATTCTAATCCCTCTCTGAAACTTGGGGGAAGAAAACTGAAGAAGAACCCTCAGGAGTGCTAATAAAAAATTCAAACGTTCTCAAGGGAACCTAGAAGCTCAGAGACAAACTGGATAATTTCCAAATGACTTCCAAAATGCTTGCTTATATAAGGAGAAAAGAAAGCCTGGTAACTGAAGACCTAAATAACTAGTCTTAGCTGTCCTTTTGATGTTGCCTTGATAACAGCAGAAAAAACTACAGTACATACATTATCCAAGTAATAGGAGTAAAATGTCAATTATGTCCTGCCATTCCAATCATTCGAGTGCCATATCTTTAGTCAATATATATGCCCGCAAGTTTCATCAAACAGACTCTGCCCAGGCCATTTTCAGTTTATAGGTCTTCTGGATGCATCAGCTCGAACCATCTTGCAGTTCCTCAGTAGTCTTAGTTTCACTTGCCCAATTACCATATAAAGTTGTTTATAAATTATTAGAGACCTAAAAAAAAATATTACCAACTTTGTATTTTTTTAATGGAAATTAGAGTATTGGGTATTGGAAAAATTCAATCACTATTTTGTACTGAAGACATCTTTCAATGGTTAAAGATCATCCAGAATGGATGTTTCAGCTCTAAAGTCGTGCGCCTAAGTTATCTGAGCATCAAGTCTGGTTAGAGTTTCTTACTACCATTTGCCAATAATACTTCAAAATTAAAGCATGGCGGTTGGTTTTTTTGTTTGAGATATGGCAATGACATCTGGTAAGTTTCTTCTTGCAACTAGCTAATATTATGGCTATTTATTTTTATTTTGTTAAAATTTTTTTTTTATGTAGGGATATTTAATTTTTCTATTCGAACAAGATATAAATATGATAATCATAATTTCTAATTATTTGGTGTACAGATAGAAGAGATTGGATGGGAACATCTGGTTAGATTGGGTAAAGACCTCAGCTTTCTTAGCTTCCGTGTCATGTAAGTGCAAATCCATAATGTTCCATTTGTAATAATATCTATTTGTAATTTAAATATTCCTGATAAAAAAAATTAATATTCTTTTGTATTTCCATCTTCTTCTCTTCACATGTTTATTGCTCTGTAAGATTCCTTTTAATCCCATACTAATCAGTGAGTTTCAAGAGATCGAAAGGGTGGGAAGCCTCTAAGAGAAAAAAATGCAATGGCAATATGAAGAAGTGTTCAGATTCAGAGGAAGTTTATTACTTTTGAGGGTGTATAGGAGAGATTGAACACGGCATTACATATGGAATCTACTGGAGGTTCCTATAGCTGGATCATTTTGGAAGGAGAAGTAGTGGCTTGGTTTTCAGGAGAAGATTTAAAGTTTAGGTGAAAGTAGACACAGAGGTCCGATGGTTTCATTCTAGTCAAGGAGCTGGGTGTATATATTGGATGTTGGGGGAAATTGCCTAGGGAGGTTCTTATGCATATGTTCACTTTTTTGAATGAGCAGAAACAGGGGATGGTAATTCTTACTGTGGGACACGAATGAAGATGCATGAGAACTAAGCTGTGGAAAAGGGGTGTCATTGCTTGCAGCACAAACTTCCACGGTTCGATCCAGAATTATGGGTGGATTCCAGCGATTGCTGTGTGCCCAAGCAGCACCAAATGGAGCTTGGCAATCCTATGCGCCATACATGAAGATGAATTTAGAACTGCAATAGAAGGAGCTAACCTTAACACTGTGTAAGGAATGGCGTCCCATATACAAGATATCAATGAAAAACCCAATCTTCTTGCCAAATCAGAAGTGGATCGATCCGTGACTGATACTAAAAGCATTACAATCAGTAATAGCAATATTTTTATCCATAGATGATCCCTCATTGGTGATACAATAGTGGGATGAATACATAAAGTAGGTTTTAGAATTTCAGTTGCAAGTATTCCGTTACATCTTATGGCTAGAGAGACATTAATGCTATTGGTAGGAATTATGAGAGGTATTTTGGAGGTGGGTGCCATTTCTGTGATGGAAAACCACTTGATATAGGTGCTTACCATATGTTACTAGAAAGGCCTTGGCAGTATGATGTAGACTCTCTTCATAAAGGTAAGGGAAATACCTTTAATTTTTGTAAGAGGGTTTAAAATTACACTTGTTCCTAACCATCACTGTGTAAAGTGATCAAGTGACAATGCAGTTGCAGAAGGAACTTTTATCAAATTCATAAAAGCTACAAGAGCCAAACTGGAGGACGAGTTCTCTCCAAGGAGGTGGTTGGTCTCACACTCTCATGAATATTGATTTAATAGGAGTTACCTTTTTAAATTAATTACTTGAGTTGTATAGAATTTTGAGGCTTTATTTGAGTTATATTAGGTTCTTTTGGTGCTTTAGAGACGGGATTTGGCTCCTATTGGGTTATTATACATTAAAGTCCTATTTTGAGAAGGTTTATCCACTGTTTTATGGTCTTATGAGCTCTATATAAAAGGTTTAAGAGACAAGTGATATTAGAGATTTGAATACCAATAGCTGTTTAGTGTTAAAGTTGCTTTCTTCTTTCTTTATTTCTTTGTAGATTCAAAGATTCTTGTGGGTTAGAAAATGGTAATTTCTTTCTCCTTTTTTCCTTTCATTCTTCTTTTGGGTTGAAGATGGGTGTTCTTCTTCATTTTCCTAAGTTTTTAGCTATCAACTGACAAGTAGTAAGAAATTTCTTGTCCCATTTATTGTCCTATCATTATCAAGCAGCTTACCACTCCCTTCCTCTTTCATATTCTAAAATTATCAATTGTCAGGCCTGCTTGTGAGATCCTGAGTCCCACATTGCTCGGGGAGGAGAAGGTGAAGGGCTATATATGTAGGCTTGTGACTCCCTCAAGCAATGAAGCCTTTTGGGGTAAAACCCAAGAGCAAAAACCGTGAGCCTCAGTGGGCTAAAGCGGACAATATCGTTGCAGTTAGGGAGTCGGGGTGTCACAGAATGGTATCAGAGCCGGACCCCGACCGGAAATGTGGGACCTAGACGTTGGTTGGTGCATGTGGGCGGGCCCTAGATAATGGCAGGCTACTGTACGTGCAGCCCTTAAGGGGGGTGGATTGTGAGATCTCGAGTCCCACATTGCTCGGAGAAGAGAAGGTGAAGGGCTATATATGTAGGCTTGTGACTCCCTCAAGCAACGAGGCCTTTTGGGGTAAAACCCAAGAGCAAAAACCGTGAGGCCCAGTGGGCTAAAGCGGACAATATCGTTGCAGTTAGGGAGTCGGGGCGTCACAGAATAAAATATCTCATAACAGAAATTGGGACAGGAAATTTTGTAACTTGAATAAATCAAAGGTGCCAGTCAAAAGCAGAATAAGAACTACAAGTTTGTCTCCAAACCAACTGAAGCAAATGAAACTGGAAGGTTACAATTTCAGTTAGGAGGATATAAATATTATGGTTGATAATATTCTGAAGCTAACACAAGGCAGACTGAATATAGCTGCAACACTTGACGTGAAGAATGATGACTGACATGTATTTTTTTCTTCTGCTTTCCCATTCCCCAGATAGAGCAGTTCAATGCATAAATACACTTAATACTAAACATCTATCATTTATTTTATATGACGGATATGTGATACTCCGAACACAGTAATTAGTGTAATTTCAGATTATTAACCTATAAATATGGCACTATGATATTAGTGAGTCTTTAGGCTTTAAAAAAACATATAGTAGCACTTGGAAGAGGTTGCTAGTGGAGGCTATCAGTTATCTACTTGGAGATATACAAGCTTGGTTTTTAGCCTGCAAAGTGATGACATGGCCATTATTGGGCCAACCTGAATGAGGTTACCATTTTCTATTTTCTTCTAATGAAAGATATACTTTATCCAAAATATTGATAGAAGCCATCAAATGCTGCCTTTTTTACTTGTAGAAGACTTTTAGTAAATGTCTTCTCTTTGATTCTCTTGTCTATATAGATCTGCCTGTCTTATGTTGGTGACTAAAGTAAACTTCCATTTTTGAGGAATAGAGATAAGATGGGACGCATGCATATTCTGGAAATGCATCTGGATCAAACTTATCCCAAATGTGCACCTTCAATTTCAGCAGTAAGTTTTCATCGATTTTGATAGTATTTTGAAATTCATATTCTTCAGCCTAAGACTTCTTGGTTTTATTCAGGATGTGCCTTATGTTTGCAAGTTGAAATGGTTGACAACTTCAAGATTGAAGGATGTTGTGAACCAGTTTCATGAGGTATTTTTGTAGATTTGTGCAAAGGCATTTGTTAAAACTCTTCTTTAATTGCCATTAATTTTATTGACATATGTGCAGTTTTTTCCTGCTTTTTGGGTGGAAACTAATGTTCAGTTAATCCAAGTAATGATTTCTGCTCATGAATTATATCTTTTACTAATGAATGTTCATTGCGCACAACTTACTCAGCATGTCGAGAAGCTTCAGGAGTTCTGGACTATCATGGATGACATTGACAGATCTCTCTGGGTTGTATATCCAAAACAGCCACCTCGTGCTTCATCATTGCGGCAAATCAATATTGGTTAGATTTTTTGTGAAATTCTCTTTCTATTTTTGTACTGTTAAATTTTTTGTTATTCCATGACGGGGTTCACGTTCTCAGGAAATGGGTGCTTTATTGTGTTGTCTATAAATGCCTATAGTCCAACCTCCTTACCAGAGTAAGTCAGAAAAAAGTTACATGTGCTGCTACTGATAGGTTATATTGTTCATTCAGTAACTGGGTGTTGAATTGTGCCAGATGTCGTTTCTTGGGTCCAGATTCAATATTAAACAATATGGTGACTAAATGGAGGAGAAATAGGAGAAGATGGTATAATTCATGTCCTTTATGTAAAACTGGTGTTATGATAGTGATCACATGTTTTTTCATATATAATAGTTCTTAATCTTTGGGGACCAACTTTGTGTGATAGTAGCCTTTGGCTGCTAGCATGAGAATGCAGGTTTGAGTCTAATTGTGGCCGCTTTGCAAATAAATTTGAACAATTAGATATGTTGCTGGGCCACCCTTCTCATTACCCTGCTTTGGAAAGACCTATTCTGAGTCATGGTCCTTTTTTATTATTCTTGATAGTTCACTAATGGTTCCTGAATATCTTTTGCCTTTTGGTGTTACTATTTTCTTGTTTTTCAAGATAAGTACTCTGCAGATTTATAAGCATGTAAAATGGGGTTAGCTATAACAGTTTAAGATGTTCATTGTAGCAGATTCATTCCACTGCTGCCACCTAAGCCCCCTCCCTCCCTTCCCTTTTTTTTCTTCTAATTTTTATTTTCCTATAATGTGTCTGACTTTGCTGATATTTGTTTAAAACATAAATACTAATGTAGTTAAGTTAGTTGCACAGGATGATGAACAGACCACTATGTGAAAATCTTGCGAGTATACTAGAGACAACATTACCTGCACCTCCAAATGTCCTGAAGGATGCAGAGCAAGTTGAATGTGGAATTTGTTATGCTCAGTGTCTTCCTGTTGGTAAGATCTACAATACGTAGTTTAAGGATATCAAAATTTTATACCATTCATCTATTTTTGACTGAGACATTAATGTAGATGAGGAACTTGGAGCGAAGAGTGGAAGTGGTCCTGATTATACTTGTGATAGTATGAATTGCAGAAGAGCCTTCCATAGTGTTTGTCTTCGGGACTGGTTACGCTCCATCACAACAACAAGGCAGTACGTTGAATTTGCCTTGATATTCATGTCACTTCATATTATTTCATATACAATTACAGATTACTTCATGAATGCTTTTGATTTATTTTATAGCAGGGACTTTTGAGTTGAAATAACTTGTACAGGATATATGTTTCTCTTATCCAAAACACCTGTTACTCATGGTGTCTGCGGGTACCTTCTTTTATGGATCTTTCTTAAGAGAAGTCTAAATGATCTAACCCAGTGTATCATCCCAAAAACCTGGTCTAATGAGCTTCTATCATATGGGTACTAAAATTGTAATCTTTAGAATAAGCTCCATTGACTGGATGTAGTAGTCATAATTGAAAGTTCCAACACCGCCTGCATGTTTTTTTCATGATTGACCTTTGTTTCTGTGATTTTCCTTTTATTAGAATGTTCTGATTATCTTGACTTCTCATATTGCAGGTCATTCGATGTTCTATTTGGTAGCTGCCCATACTGTTCAGAGCCAGTTGCAATCAAAGTCAGCACTAATGATTAATATTTGCTGAGCTGACTGCTGCAGAAATTCAGTTGCAATCAACTGGCTGATGGAATTGTTCCTCTTATGCTAAGGGAATATCTGCATTATTTCATCAAATGATTTGGTAGTACGGCGAGATCCAATCAGTTATCATGAGAGAGATTGAAGAATTCCTTTCCTCTCAGAGCATCATGCTCATTCATGGCTTCAAAACACTAATTTCCAGGGTAACAATAGATCAAATAGCTAAAACCAGTTGGAGCATCTGCAACAATGGGACAAACACTAGGTGATAAAGAAAGACGGAATCATGTTACAATACATTTACATGGTATGTCACTTGTACCTATCCTGAACATCTTTTTTTATGGTTTATACAGTCCTATTCTCTAAATTGGACCTTCTGCAATATTTTTACTTGTTCAATTTTTTCTTGGGGTAATCGGTGTATTTTAATCTGGTGTGTTTATTCTAACAGGCAGTTTATCTCATTACATTTTCCTGTTTGCCTTAAACCCTCTTGGTCAATGTCTGGTTCTATTATCTGTCAACACGTCTCAAAATCGCTTGAAGACATGTTTAACACAGAAATTGACAGAGAATTGTAGTTGTTTGGTTCATTGAGATATCTTGAGAAAATTCATCAATTTGGGTTCAAGTCTGTAGCTCAAACATATTTGATTTTTCCACACGACCAGAGTAAAACAATCACAGGGGCCTGGTAAGTACTTCCTTAATATAAGCTTGTTAAATGGGTAATTCATGTTCAAAAAAGGTAGTTACATGGGTTATAAATTCTCTGCACTGAACTATCCTCGTAAGTGTTATGAAGCATGCTCAACTTTCCCCACCATGCACAGCAGTTGAAGAAGATCGTGGGTCCATGTTGAAGCATATCCAATCTGTACACAAACTCTACTCTGGCAGCAACTGAACTATATATTCATTTCTTTTAAAAAGTCATGCCCATCTTTTATTTTTGTAATTTTTTTTGAGCAAATTATACTTACCTGCCTTACACTTTTTTACAACTACAAATACCTCCCGTCAAGTTTCTGAAATGACATTGACCTCCATTGTTGGAGTTATAAAATTAATAAAAAAATAGTAATCTGACCATTTAATTCCTAATGAATTTTTTATTTAAAGTAATAAAAATTTAAATGATGAAGTCACTCATGATTTTTATATTGATTATTACTATGTTTAAACCTGAAAAAATCATTTTTATCATAAAAATCTCAAAATCGTAATTTTTTTTAATACTAAAAGAAGAGTAAATTTGTCAAAGAGCATTCAAATTTTAATATTGTTAACTGAAGGGAGAGATATAGTAAATAGCAAAACCAGAAGAGAGGAAAGTGTCATTTCAAAAACCTCAAGAGAGGTCTTTGCAGTTGTTAGAATCCAAGAGAGTGGTAAGTGTAATTCTCTCTCTCTCTCTATCTCTTGCTTCCTTTTTTTTTCTAATTTGGTAAACGATTGACCCAGTCTTCTTAGCCATTGCACTGTAGACCCCCAACATTGATCGAACGGACCTTTCGCGAAATAGAAGACTAGTGCATGCCTAGTTTAGGACCTGAAGGGTAAGGTCGAAGACAATGAACAGTTTGATTAAAGACCATGCACTAGTCAGATATAAGGGTTTACTTTGGATGTGCTTTTACATTTGTTTGAATGAACGGACTTGAGACGTAACCCAGTGGTGGCATATTAAACTCAACCGTAAGAGTAGTAAGCCAGTTGCATCCAACTAGACAGATTCAAAAGTACAGATGTATTTGGGATCCATGCGTCAAGGATGTTAAAACCAAGACCAAGTATGGGCTATCGTTTTCGTGATGATGCAAAGTCTTTATTCCCACAATAATTCACAGCAAGTACAGACAGCTAGCCGGAGCTTGACATATGATTGACTTTTGCCTATAGTTTGCCTATAGTCTCCATCCACATATGAACACAATTGATGAGACGCTTGGGCTTGGCTTCTCATCCACAGCAATTATTAAGGTGTATGGGAATTGGGAAGTAATGAATAGTGTGAAATCAAATTTTAAAGCCCTGGCATGCATTCTGGTGGGGTGATCGGGTAACGGGATTTATCGGTGCAGTAGTCGTAGATCATATGGTTGATTCTAACCCACCTATATCTTCTGGCTTCAACCAAGTTCAATTCATGATAAGTTGTTCCCTCCCACCAATTTGTAGGATTTGTGGCACAACTTGCAGGCCCTGGTACAGGGCATCCCTCAATGTCGAAGCCTGTGTAGTAGGCGAAGAAGGGAGCTTTGCTCCAATCGATCTTCTGGATCCCGCCCCTCGTCGCCCAATCATCGGCTTCCCACAATGTGGAATAGACCCCCATGGATTGGGACTTGGGATATGGAATTCCTCTGGCCTCATTGTTCCTGTAGACCCTGATGGGTACCTCATCCACGTAGAAGCTGGCCTCGTAGAAAAATCACCATTACCGTTGAAAAAGGAGCTTTATTAGACTGTATAGTAATAATTATAGAGATGAAGATATGTGCAACTTACACAACATGGTGATGATTCCACAGAATTGAGTAAGTGTGGAATTCAGCTGCCGGGTCGAACCAGAGGTTCACTCTTTGTTCTCTATCTCCCTTTCCATGGACGTAGATGTTTGTCTGAACAGTGTAAGGCTGACCGCTCCGATTGCCCAAGAATTCAAAATCCAACTCGTCACGCACCGTATCTGTGTTTGAGTTCATCTACGTACGATACACACAGGCAATTAATTAAGGAGAATGAAGAGCAGGCAAGCACAATGTAATTAATTAATTCCACAAAAAAAAAACAATGTAATTAATTAAAATCATCAAAGTCCTTTTTTTTGTGTATGTTGGAAGGAAGCCAACTCACGTAGAAAGCAGTGACGGTTCCAGCAGAGTCACCAGGGATGAGCTTGATCTTCATGCTGACTCTACCAAACAAGTACTGGCTCTTTGATACAAACCCACATCCTGAAGTGTATTAATATTAGAACTACACCCAAATGAATTTTTTGAGATCGATCCAATTTTGATTCCGAAACAAAACTTAATTACTTGTTACCTGAGGTTTGGTCCAGAATTAGTTGAATGGCTCTTCCTCCATCGATTTGCTTGATATGGGAGTCAGACCATGTGACCCGGAAGTCTTGGAGAAAGGTAGCAGGACGTGCCAAGACGACGTCAACAGAGAAGAAGGAAAAGATGAGATTCAAGAACAGAAAAGGAGTTATAAAATGTCCAAACGAGGTGTATATAGTAATGGCCATGGTTATGTAAGGCAAACAACAAAAGAAAAGGAGGATTGATTAGTGGTGATTGGGGATCGAGTGGATATGGAGAAAGTGATCAGGGTGGTGTTATATATAGAAAGATGGCGGAGAAGAAAGATGACGAAGAAAGCAATGGGGGACTGCACCATTCAAATGGAAAGCGCCATCACAATTTACTTTTCGTCCAGCTCATCCATAGCCGTCATTGGTCCCGCCATCTCTCTTCTCTGCCCAACTGCTTTTCCCGCCGGCTCTTTTTTCTTCTTTGTTTAATTGTGATTTTGATAGTTCTTCGAACTCGAACTCGTCAGCTTGGTTTATCAGATCAGATGACAGTGATACTGATTTCATGTCCTTTTTTTCTTTGTTGGGTTTAACTCCTCGTACCGTGAAAAGGTCATTTTTGATTAATCCATTTACCAAGCACGTCCTTAGCTGATAGAGAAAGAGTGAAAAGACTCCTCCCAAGTTGCTAAAAAGACGAGTGGGCATCGTCTACAGCGGGGGCTGTAGACAGCCCCTCACATGTATGATGTGGGGCCCCCCAAATGAATGGTGGGGCCCACACCGAATGTGAGGGGCTGTTTACAGCCCCCGCTGTAAACGATGCATGCTCTAAAAAGACAAGACGAGTGAGGATACGTTTTCTTTCTCGTGGAAGAAAGAAGAACAAAAAGGAGAATCCTTATTTTGGCCTATTAATCATTGCCACGTCATGCTTTAATAAATGGGACCCATCATCCTTTTCGTGCTTCTCCTCTCCTTCCCTTCTCTTACTTATCTATCCAAATACTCACGTAGCAGATTTTTTTGTTTTTTTTTTGTTTTGGATTGCTTAGCCGATGAGATGAGACTTACGTAGAGAAGGGTTCACGCGTGGAGTGACGATCGTGGAGCGCACATCCTCTACAGCGGGGGCTGTAAACAGCCCCTCACATTCCGTGTGGGCCCCACCATTCATTTGGGGGGCCCCACACCATACATGTGAGGGGCTGTCTACAGCCTCCGCTGTAGACGATGCCCACTCACGATCGTGACTCTAGTGCATGTAGGAGTAATATTTTGGAATCAAATGGTCTTATAATAAAAATAACAATAACAATCTAGAAATTACTTTAAGGAATAAGTTTAAATATCTTGGATCATAGGATTGCTGAGCTAATTGATTTAAGCGGAGGGGGTGCTTGTAGTGTATTTTGTGATAAGCATGTTTCACTTAAATTAAAGGTTTAAGTGTCATTAGACAGCTATAAGATCAATTATATATTGTGGATAGAACATTAACTCACAAAGAATCAACAGGTTTAGAAGATGATTATTACTGAGATTTGCTAAGATAGACTTGTGATACGAAAGATATTAAACATAGTATGCATTAAGGATAAAATGAAGGAGAGAAGGTTAAGGTGTTTAAATATATAAAAAAAGAGACCTAGAGATGCACTTATAAGGTATTAGTGGTGGCACGTGCATATTGCACGTCCTCACCCTTAACTATAGCATAGATAAGAGGACTCGTAGTGAAAGGGCTAAGAGATCAAGATGACGACTTAAAAAGTTATCAATAGATTTAAGGAAACAAGATTGACAAAAACATAAATTTAAGTGAAAATATGATTTATAATAGGAAGGATAAAGATAAAAGATTCTTGTCACGGACATCAACCAAATTTTTTTTTTTTTTTTAAATATTTTTAACGGACATCAACCAAATGCTTATAATCTGACTCTGACTGAAAATGTAATTGGTTAGATGGTTGTGACGAGACACTTATTGTTGTTGTTTACCATCAGGTTGGTAAGAGTGTTCTCATTGAATTAATATTTGACGTCTGTATTAGCGGTGCGTTATTGAACTGGATTTTAATTATCTATTTATTGCACGGAGCCCCTTTTTTTTTGTCCTTCTTTTTGTTGATGTATAAGATACACTGCTTAACTAAGGTCAATCTTAAATATCCCGGCTTTGACTGCCCAACAGAAGCCCTAGTCTTGGAGCACCACAAGCAAAGGGCTATATGCATATGCTAAGCTTGCTTTCTTTGTGTTTTTTTGGGTAAAAGGCAAATACATTCATTCACAAAAACCAAAATTATAGAGATACCCACACTTGCCAGATTACACAGGAAGACCACCGAAACAACAAGAAATGTAAGAGCAAGACCACCAGAACAGCAACTCGACCAACTACGTCTCGGAAGAAATGTCAGATCAGCGAAAAGATCCATAGTAACCAGTTGGAAACCAGCGGTAGCTTTTGACAAAGGGTCCGCACTGAAGTGGATAAAAGGAAAAGCTCCCAAGTGAAGGGAGGCTAGCATCACCAACGGTGATGAGATAAAAAGTGGACGAGGAACCGGCGAACCAGACCTCAGCCACGCATAAAGACGTAGAGGAGGGGGGTTGAGCATGGAAACCCTACACCATGATTCAACAAACACAGATAAAAACAAAAAAAAAAACCATGAATGACACCATCAAAATGTCTCAACACACCTCCGGTAGGGCCAAACATAGAAGACACAGACAGACAACTAGTAACTATAAACACAACATTACAAAACCCGAAGAGGGGGTACCCGAAATCGGCTTTCCCACCAAAGAAAACCGTGGGTAATCCCCCACAGACATCCTCGTCAGTATCATCGAAGTCGTCGTCCATCGCTTCCATCGGTAGGTTGTCAAACTCCCACCGAAGAAAGGACACCCAAGAGAAAACGAGATCAATGCAGATGTCAGAAGAAACCCGTAGCTCTAGAGGACTACCCCAGGAGAAAGCAAGAAGATGAGAGGGACAAGAGTTGCTGGAGATGTTCAGTTGAGCGGGAGAAGGAAGGCTAAAACCAGAGCACCGCTGGGGACGATGACTGCCTCACACTCGATCGCCTGAATCGCCGAAATCACCTCGAGCACCACACCGCCTCCCTGTAACTTCCCCAGGCTACGACTTGTATCTGGGTTGCCTCTTTTCTTAAAGTAGATCAAGTTTGCTTGCTTTGTTGCCACTCCTTTCCACTTCTTTCACAATCAATGCGGTAGCAATAGTTTCACACAAGAACATATATATATATAAAGCATTTTATAACGCCTTTTGCATGGTCAAATCAAGGAGTGTACATTTTAGACATAAGGAGACTCTTTACTTCAATCATTGCCTAAGATATTTACGTGAAGTGTGATGAAGTTTTAAAAATTAAATGTGTCGAACGCTGTTCCGACTAAAAACTTAAGCTTATAGTAAGGGGTGAACTTTATATATATTTAATATATTCTTTAATACTCCCCCTGACGTGTGAGCTAGACACAAACCTATTTTTAAGAGACTCATTTTTAGGGAGGCCCTATGCGTGGAATATTTTTTTTTCTCAACGGGTGGAATGGAGATTTGAACCCAAGACCTAGTGTTTGCCTAAGACTCCAATACCATGTAAAACACCGTTCCTACTAAAAGCTTAAACTTATAGTAAGAGGTGAACTTTATATATTTAATATATTCTTTAAAAGATGGAACAGCCTAAGATATGGTTGGAGCTGCTGCGTGTGGAGTCATTTGTAGGGACATCAATGGAGCATTTGTTGCAGCTGTAACAAATCACCTAGGGGCCACTCATCAATGGTCGCAAAAACCAATGGAATCTTTTTTTTTTTTTGGTAACGAAACATGAATTTTATTGAGTGAACAGAACGATAATACACAACGTTTCTAGCCTCATCAAACAAAAGTCTACATAAGAAACTTGGGGACTTTTTAGTCCAAACACATGAGAAGAAGTCTATACTGAAATTAGCTAATAAATCAGTAGCCATATTGCCTTCCCTATATGTGTGCCGAAGTTCAATGCAATCAAACCTTTCCAACAGCCCAAAAATTTCTGAAAGAACCGGTAAAACCCTCCATGGAATATCCTCTTCTCGCACCAGACCTTGACTCCGTTTTTGTAGAAATTGGATCATAATTAAGGAATCGCCCTCCAGTATAACATGCCGAAAACCAATGGAATCTTGAAGGGGCTAAAACTTGCCACAACTCTTAAAGCTATCTTTGTGGAAGTGAAAACTGATTCTACTCGTGTGCAATATCATGTCAAGCCATGAGGATGTTATTTTCCAAAACCAAAACTTTATGTAATTAGTTCTTTGGCATTAAGTTCAAACATCTTTTCAGGGAAGTAATAGGACAAACTTTGCATTAGATGATTATTCTTGCTTTTATTTTTTCTAAGGGGATGATATCTGTGGCCATTCATTGTTGCGATCCTTGCAGCATGAGTGAGATGCTACTACGTGGGGCATCTCACGGTTTTTTTTTTTTTCAATAAAAATTTATTTTTACATTAATTTTTAAAATCGAAAGCTCTGCAACCGTTGGATGATTCATGTGTCAGCATCTCAATCATATTGCAGTGACAGCTACAATTAACTGTGGCAAACAATTTTAAACCTTTCTAAGATACCATTATTTTTGTTGAAGATTGTTAAGGAGGATTACATTGGGCTCAGTACTCTTGTAAGGTTGATTAAAGAATAACTAATTGTTTTTTTTTTCCCAAAAAATAAAAAATAGATAAGAGAGTGGTTACTATTAACTGCGCGCTAGCTCACATTTCATGGGAGGCACAGCCAAGCAACCGGAGCTAAATCAATGGGTCGGCACGTTTGATGTTGAACAATGGAAATAGACGACACTAGAGCTGTCTCATTCCGTTCACTCTGGCTTGGTCGGCTCTAGAAATTACAAGAGTTTGAATTTAATGAAGGGAATCACATCAGTGCAATCATTTCAAGGTAGAATGTGGTTGATGACCTTGAATGAACGCACGAACGACTTGTTACTCTACTTTTCAGGTCATTGATGGATCGATATATACTGAAGTTAATTATTTGGAGGGTTTCTTATTAATGATATTGGATGGAAATCCATCCTCTAGTTCTTAGTTCTTAATGTATGCATTCAAACTGAACAGGATTGGCCGGGGTCCACACAGAACAAGATTGTTTTTTTTTTTTTTTTTTGGGAGGAAAAAGGGATGAAGGGGAGCTACCAGCGTGGCCCACCCCCTTGGGCGTGACCATAGTGGCTTCCTCCCGCTGTGGAATGTTCAGATTGAGCCATAACTACCACACATGCATCCTTGTCTTAGTCAGGGCAAAAGGACCATCACCACAGCATCACAAGTATGCAATGATCTGCGGGGTGGACTGGCTTGAAAACAAGATTGTTCTTCTAATGGAGCAAAAAGATCCTGAAGCTGAAGGTGTTTTTCCGTATAAGGATAGAGCAACTAGTTCTTTACTTCGGTATCCCGTCAATATAATTTATTGGGAAACCCAGTAAGAACATCCCTTATAAGTTCGGTGCTTTGCTTCTAAGCATAAAGATACCTTAGCAACATGGGCTTCATTATAAGTACAGAAAAGTAACTTATAGAAGACTAACAACATTTCAAAGCCCATTTTAATTAATAAAGTAATATAAATCCTTCCTCTTAAATCAATATCAATACTTGGGAAGAGAGCATTCCTTTGGAAGTTTGTTGTGGAATCTCTTGTTGTCTTGGCAGTAATCATAGATAAGGTGGTACTTCCTTACCCATTTGTAAAACCTTTTCTGTATCCTTGTTATGCTGCTGAATTTGGCCTTGTTCCACCAATTGGTAGAGCTATCACCCCTACAAAACCTTGCATTCCCTCTCCAAACACAGGCATCAATCTTGTAGTTCCTGAATGAGGCTATAAAGGGTCCCTTTGACCAATCAATTTTGTCGTGTCCGCCACGTGTCGCCCAGCTATCGCCGTTCCATAAACTGATTTTGATGCCCATTGGTTGCCACCGAGGAAATGCAACTCCCTTGTCTGCATGGTTTCTATACAATCTAATAGGTACCCGATCCACCATGAATCTACAATAAGAGAGACACAATACCCACAGGTAAAATTAATTGGCCAAAAATCCAAATTTAGTCTGAATCATTCAATTTATCAATATATCTTGAACCCCTATCATATGATTAAATTTAAAGATCAATTGCTGCATCTCTAGTCAGATCAAAATCTTTAGAAGGGAGAGAAGGAGAGGATGACTTACACAATTTGGTGAATGTTCCATAGGACTGAATAGGTATGGAATTCTTTCGTTGGATCAAACCACAGATAGATTCTCTCCTCCCTGTCATCTAATCCATCAGCAAATATGTTTGTTTGAAGGATGTAAGGTTGCCCAGACACATTGCCAAGGAACTCAAAGTCTATCTCGTCCCGGTTAGGTTGATCGGAGGTCAGCTGCATTGGATGCCATCTGACTTAATTAACTTTCATGAACCGTAATTCAAGAAATGGTTTGATTTTGATAATGGATATGGAGGTTATTACTTACATAAAAGGCCACGACCGTGCCTGCCGAATGACCTGGTACCAGTTTGATTTGCATGTCGATCTGCCCGAACAAAAACATCTTATTTGAAGCAAATCCAGCACCTGTTAACAAAAAAATTCAAATTAAAAGCATGGTAAATGAAAACTTAAAAGAGGAAAATGGACTCTTCATTTTTTTTGTTGTTGTTTTTTAAGAACATGACAGACCTGATTCTTTGTCAAGCTTCAAGCTCCTTGTTCGCCCATCAGCAGTGGTGTTAATATGGCTGGGAGCCCATAAAACATAGAAATCCTTATTGAAATCTCCTACAGATACCACAGATGAGACTGCAATCTCGACCAAATTCACAACAAAAAGAGCAACAAAAAAGGTAAATCTGGTTTTCTTAGTCATGGTTTCGTTTGTACTATGCTAGGGAGGATGACAAGAAGGTGGACGGAGGTGAAGGTATATATAGGTACGTATTGCATTGCTAAAGTTGGTGAAATTGTTGAGAAAGGCAAGGAAGGTTTGTTAGAGCAAGAATACCTTTAGAAAGAAGCAAAGGAATGTTGTGCTGTGAGTAGGGATAATGCTCACAGCCTGTGAGCATCTCATGGATAATGTTTTCAAGTGATTGCTTATAACGGCTTCAAACTTAGGTTTATTTTCATTTTTTTGACTTGTGGGGTCTTACAACACTAGAGTGCTTTTTGGTCTTCTGACTCGTTGAGTTGGCCTTGTTCACTCACCAAATACATTCAAGTTGACAGCTATACTAAATCTTCAATGAACATGAGAGATTCATAACCATCCAATCTGGAATAGATGGTGAGGATATTAAAGTGTGAATTGTCTTATCGACAATTATCACCATCATGTCACGATGATCCGAGAAATGATACTCGTTTCACCTCTTTTATCTGGTTATACTAATGACCGAGTCAAGGTACTCGCTGACTCATATGTACCAACTCGCCCTATTTTATATACCAAGCTTTGGGCACACCCTTAGGCTTTCTCCATGGAAGGTCTCCCTTTAAGGGTAGAAAGTTCAGAAAGTCGGCAACTGAGTTAGAGAGTTGCTTTCTTTTTCTCTGCTTTTTCTTTCATGGATAACTTGGTCTTCTAAGTTTGATCTCCCCTACCATTTAAGGATTTCAGGTTTATTCTTTCCCTCTCCATTGGTGTTACTACAAGGACCTGAATAGGCTGTATACCCACATCTAAGGCTCAGCCAAAAATGGGCTCTATAGCCCCATGATTCCGAACTGATAAAGTCAATTCTATTGCTGTTTGGTAGTGCTAATGATGAAAAAGAATAATCAGTAACTCATGTAAACACAAGTCTCCATTAGCTTGTCTAAGCTTTAAGCAAAGTTATTATTGTCCTAGTTGTTAAATCAACATTTGGAAGAGTAATTCACGCTATAATGCGTTCTAACTCCTAAAGAAACCAGGTTCATCCCACACCATCCTGGAATATATCAAAATATCTTTATCATTATTACTGCAGTCCATCAAACGAGTCATTAAGCTCGCTACTTGTTATGCTCGCTTTTACTGTGCAAATGAAAGAAAAAGGAATATAAAAGTAAGGTGAAAGTAGCTTCAACATAACTTCGAATCATTGCTAGCCTGATTAAAAAGTAAACAGAAGTGACACCGGCTTCGGAGACTTACTAAATTGTTTGTCTTCGGCCCAAGTATTATGCAAATGGAATGCTTATGTTAGTTCACTGAACCATCCAATGGGAAAATTTGTTGAAAAAAAAATGAGCCCAGGATGGTTGGTGATGAGAAAGAAAAGCAATTTTCATTTGGGATTTTGATAAGGTAATGCCTAATTTCCATTTCAAGTTGATGCATGTATCGAAAAGACACATTCTTGGCCACAAACCTGATGTTTGAATATGATTTCATTTTGAACTTTGGCTTAGCCATTCTTCAGCATGCATATGATCTTAGGCCTAGGCCTTTTGTTGATTAATTATGGCTGGATTACTCTTCCTGCAGTGGAAGTTATGGAGAAGGACCTTCCCCTTGAGAGATTCAGGTTTATCTTCAAAAACAGATTACACACATAGCACAATCAGAAATACATCTTTATTTCTTTGCCATGTTATGGTACAGCAGAATTGCAAATAAGTAGTAAATCAACCTTTAATTGAGGAATTTCATGTACAGAGCTTACAAACCCAGTTATAATAGAGAGTCATGAGTCGCGTCTGCAACCTGGAAAGATTTATTCACACTAATCACACAAGCTTAACAGTGTGGAACCTGTGAAGAACAGTGCTCATCGTCATTGGGAAGAAACGCCAGTCACCTATAAGTTTATAGTCACCAGCAGTGGCGATTCACCCTTGTCAACAACAAATGTTTTCAACACTTTCTTCGAGGTTGTAACAATTTCAACTGTATATGTCCCATAGAATCCTCTAAATCTGAAATCTCCTTGATCATCAATTTGTCCTTGAGCATGAGATAACCACTCTTTCTTAAGAGAAAGATACCTCTTACCGGCTTCATTGATTTCACCTTCTGCATTAACTAAGTGTGCATTGTCCCGGCTCATAAATAGCTCCCAGAATCCCCACAACATGACACCATCCACAGCAGGATGAGCAAAGGCTTCCCGGAGCATAACTTCCAAGTCATCTGCTCTAATATGCTCATTTAAGGAGGACACATCTAGTTCTGTAAACCAGATAGGAAGGCCAACAATCTGCAGCTTGTCCAGAGCAGAACAGACTATAGACCCAACTGGGCTAGCTATGTGTCCTTGTATACCTATCCCTCCTACAGGTGCACCTTGTTTTTGCAGACCAATAATATGTTCAGTGTACTTCTCAGGACAAGATCTAGGGTCACATCCATCTTCAACATGGTAATCATTTACAAATAGGGTGGCAGATGGATCCAGTTGATTTGCTGTCTTAAACATATATGCTCTGATAACTTTCCCCAGTCTATCTTGGTAGAAGGATCCATGTATCATTTCGTTGTTTACATCGTAATGCCTGAATTTCCCCTTGTACTTCGAGAGAAGACCAGTGAGCCGGTTCTGAACAGCAGTCATCAAATCATTTTTGCTCAATTTTTGGACCCATGACTGAATGGTGTATTCCACTTCCCAGAAGATACAATGACCCCTGGTCTCAATATTATTGCTCTTACACAAGTCCAACATCTCGTCAGCATCCTTGTAGTTGAATTGACCTTGTTGAGGCTCAGTCCAAGGCCATTTCAATTCATTCCCGAACACAGACCAATTGAAATTCTTTACAAAGAACTTCACAAAGTCTTCATTATCTATGTTTGTCCTGTTAATACACGACCCAAAAGGGAAGCTATTTTGTGTTTGTCTGACTTTCACTAATTTGCCAGACAAACTGCTGGCTCCTGCACCTGAGAATTTCAGGATGACATCACGTTTTCGTATCTGCATTTAAGGAAGAAGAGAATTCTTTCAAACCAAAGGACGGATTGAGAAATCGTCTAGATTAAACAGGACATGACTTGGTCATAAAAATCCAACTCTTGCAGTAGACAACTAACAGATTTTAATTAAATTGTTTAAGAAATACGACGAACATCATTTTTATTTTTCTTTTTTTCTTTTTTTGGTATATAATGGTCATTATATTCCATTTATGTATATAACACTCAACAATGTTGTCAGTCACATTTATCATTAGTCAGAAGTGCTTCATAATTACATAAACCATCAGGATCACCAGGTAGAATAGTGGGTTCTCAAGCCTTTTAAGTTCTGAGATATATTTTATTAGCACCACACAGAATCAAATCAAAGATATAATATGCACTGGAATTTCATGAAGAAAAGAATACCTTATCAGTCTGCTTTCTTAACTCTTTAAACCTTCTAAACCTGTCCACAGCGAAAATTTGAAGTCCAGCAACCATTAAATCAACACCCGAAGAAGGACCTTGAACATAAACGGTAACTTTAGATGGCTGCTTCTCAATCCTAAAAGATCCCCCAATTTCATACCACCTATCGTCATTAACGTCAAATTGACCCCCATTGACCCACTGACTATCCACGCCAACTGCGACATTAACATTCTGAGGACCAGTTGCTCCAGAACCAACACGAACCCAAGCAGATACTTGATACGTCAAAAAGAGTTTTAGTTTTCCAGTAATCATCTGAGCAGGGCCCATCCAGGTCTGTGTGCGTTTGGTCACAAGGATGTAGCGACCGCTTAGAGGTTCATGGGGTCCAAGGGAGTCTCTCGCCATCGGAGGAAGCATATTTGGTGACCCAATTCCAACGCCAAGTGTACAATTACCAAGAGGAAACCACCCATTGAGGCCATCATTGAGATTGTTGTTCTCAATTATATTAATGCCAAAAGCATCTTCCTACACATCAAAAATCATACTTCTAATGCTTCAGAAATTTATTAGGAGATACACGCAAAAAGATAAAAGACTAAAAACCATTTTTTAACGTTCATGAATATTGTCCCTCTAGAAACAGACTGAAGTAACAACAACTAACCTCAATAACCGGAGGTGGCAAAGGAGGGACCTTTGCCGCATGTTTTACTATTAAACTATTGACAAGAATATCAGTTCCAGGAGGTGGTCCTTCTAAGTATATGACCACTCTTGATGGGGAACCATTTAAGAGGAACTTCCCCTGTAACTGAACCCACTCCTTGTCTGTCGCCTGCAAACTTTAGCAGCAGCAAAAGGGTAGTCTCCATTGAAAATAGTGTGAATAAATAACAGCCAAAAACAAAATATGTTATTTTGGCCTACAAAAATATTTGAAGTAATCTCGAGTTTGTACAAAGTGTATATGACATCAAAAGTCATACCAAAACTGAAGAAGATGCAAAAAACTTACTTGGCAATTCCTATATATTGTTCACGGAGATTCGGTGATTGGACCCACAGAGTTGCTCGAACATCAGAACTTGTGACATTTTTCCCAAATATTCGAACTAATGCAGTCACCTCATAAGCAAGCTTTCGCTGCACTTTTCCGGTGATCTCCTGCTGAATCCCATTCCAGCTTTGTGTGCGCTCTGTTGCAGATGCAAAAAACTTTCCGATTGATGGAAGTATCTTACCATCTCCCATAGAATCATGTAAAGCAATCTTGCAGCCTCTGCCAGACCAATTATTAAGCCCATCCTCAAACTGAGGGTTTAATATTATGTTCTCATCTCCACCTCTTGTATTCATTCCACTTGTACTCTTCTTCAGATGGAAAAGTAAGCATACTTACATATGTTAGTCAACAATTTTGAAGTAGAAATTCGCTGAAAAATGAGTAATAATAGATTAAAGTACAAACCAAAAAAGATGAAAATGATATTTGAATCACAGGATGATAAATTTGTGCACAACCAAAAAGTTACAGCAAGTTGTACCTCCTTAAACTTTTCACACATTCCCAAGTCTCAAGTCTCAACATCCAATTTTTACAGCCATACTTGAAAATGAATTAGAAAAGCATGCTAAAAAGTAAGTAATATAGCACCCAAGAGAAGGCATGGTTGAAAATTGATATTAGCACCCACCTTATCCTGTAAAGTGGCAATGTCTTCCATCACTCTCTCAAGGAAGTGCAAAATTTTAGCCAACTTTTTAATAGGAAAAAAAAGTCGAAAAAATTTCAAGAATCTATTATAAGCTTGAATACTGAAGAAAGAAAATAAAACTTCTTTCCTGCAAACTTCATTTGGAAATGACTTTTCCCCTTGATATTAAAAGAGTTTATTCATTGTGAAGGAGGATGAAGAAGAAAGAAACAGAACAGTCTTTGTTCTGACTTCTAGAACTCGTAGTAGAAAATGTCTTTAAAGAATAAGAAATGTGTGTCCCAAAAACAATGAATGCTGCTTAGGTTTTGAACTCCTGAAACCAATTACTTTGGCCTCAAAAATATTTTATATCACATTGTAGGATTTCCATGTCTATTTAATCTGTTTATTTCAAAATCCCTACGGAGAGTGTAATTGTCAAAATTTGCATTTGATGTTCTCCAGTTCGCATAACCAACCTTGTTATTCATCTTTATGTCTTGTGGTGTATGAAGAGTCCAGTGCAACTAATTTGGACCTCATTCACTTATAGCATACAGTGCCAAAATTTTCACTAACTCGGCTAACAAAAGAGTGTTCAGTCCACTTTCAAACTCCAAAATCCATCAGAAACTGATAAAATTTCACTGAAACACTATGAAATTGATTTAACATAAGGCATTATACAGGCATTTGATACAAAAGACATATAACAAAACAAAACACTTGCGATTGCAAAACATCAAACAGTACTTCTAAGAGTGACACAAGAACAATTAATAATGACGGAAAACAAGGCAAGAAGAAAAAAACCACATTCCAAAGCTAAGTTCACAGAAAGATGAAGTGTAGAATATCGAAATGCAAAACCAATTCAACAAACTGTACCTCAGAGCAACAGGTGTTAGAGCTGTTTGTTTCCGGATTCTCCATAGTATCTGCAGGATTTCCAAAGCAACAAAGAAACAAATTAAAAATAAAAAAATGGGGACAGTTTGAGATAGAAACTCGAGATGGGTATGAAAGAGAGTTAAACTCGAAATGGATATGAAACAGAGCTCTTACTTTCTGTAAAACAGAGACGGAGAGAGAGAGAGAGTACTCTTGTGAAATTCAGGTCGGGATCCTTCTCGTTATATACGTAACCGGTGATGGGGTTTCAAATAAATTTAACGAAAAGCGCGGGACCATCCCACAACTAACCAACCTATCTTAAAAAAAACAGCGAAAGCATTACCTGCAGTGATGGTCAGATGGTGGAAGCAAACAAACAAATATTTTAAGGGGAAATTGGTTTTTAGTGATACTTTTTTAAAACAATTCAGATTCAATCGTCCAATTCTATGTAATTGAGAATTAGTAATACTTTTTTAAAATAATTGAGAATCAGTATCATTTCACTATTTACGAAAATTTTCTTTCAAAAATACCCTCAAAAGACTTTGAAATCCTTTTTATTCATTTTGTTATTCATTTTGTTACAGGTAAAGTTTTCAAATCTTTTGAGGATATTTCGGGAAGAAATTCTGAAATGATACTGATTCTCAATTATTTAAAAAAGTATTACTAATTCTCAATTACATAGAATTGAACGATTGAATCTGAATTATTTTGAACAAGTATCATTAAAAACCAATTTTCCCATATTTTAACGACTAACCCATTTCTCAGGCAACTTCTCATTCTCTCTCCAAGGCTCCAAATCCGTTCTTCCTTAGCTTGGATGATAGCTTTACTTTGACTTGCAGACTCAGATAACTCTTCTTGCCCTAGCATGCTTGTATTGCAATAGAAGATTTTCAGTATTAATCAGCCTTGCTACATGTTAGGTGTTCTCAAATTAGTCGGTTAGTCTTCGATAATAAGCCATGGGTTAAGGGTAGGTAAAGATGGACCTCCAGCTAAACGTGAAGATTTATGTAAACTCCTAGCCTTCTGGCCCCTAGATGAGCTTGGGTATCGTAGCATAAATGACGAACAGAAAGTCCTCCCTTAATTACTTCTTGTTTGAGATGGGCAACTGCTTTTTCCTCCATTGAGAGGGCATATCTGAGTGGGCAATAATGTTGCCTTTTAACATATCAAGTTCCTTTTTAGTAACACACAGCATTTGCATTTCCCATTTGACCTTTATTAAGCATGTATGATACCCCTAATGGAGAAGTAGCGAATCCAGAGTTAAAACCCAACGACGGTCTGCTTGTCCTGGGTGTTATGATAGTGCCTATTGAGATCCTAGGCCATTACACCAAGCCACTCTAACTTCACGACACCCACTGAAACCGCTAATGGGTAAGGATTAGAGGAAGAACTCTTACCCACTGGTTCAAATTCACGGCGGAGAATTTTGTCTCACCCACTCATAAACTGGTGCGGACTGCGGAGTAAGATTTCAGGATCAAATCCTACTACATGCTTGCAATTGAATCCTCAAATGATTCTTTTTATCCGGAACTGAAATCCCAAATGCTTTTCTTACAATCTGATGAACGTCAAGGAAAACATATCACACCCCCCGAATGATCTTTGATATTTCGTTATTAAAGATTTGGATACAATTCTGTTCAAATTTCTGTAGCGTTACAAGCAGCCAAACATAGCCCATATCAATACACAATGCTTAATTGCGTATAGCATTCATGGGTCACGAACCTGTGACAAGGAATCACAACAATTTTATAATTTCAGAAGAGAAGGTAGCAAGAGAAAACTCCTGAACAATGAAAGCTCACGGAACACCATCAAGACAAAAGAGATCATTCATCATCATAGAAAAAATTAGCTGAAGGCTCTCAGAATTGTTACGAAGACTCAATGGATCTACGAGCACATCGGCGCACTCTCCTGCATGTCCTTGCAGTTAAAATTGTCAGTACAGCTTCTCTAACTCAAAAAATATATATATAAGATATAGAGACAAGCACATGTTACCGACTTGTTATACGCCTGAATATCATGTTGGTACTGCTGAGCAGCCTCAGGATTTGCAGGACTTGCTGGATTTGGGTCTGTGAGAAGTGACTGTAAAAACATAATCAACATCAAAATAGTTATGTTAACCACATAACTATTTCCCATTATCCTTTTGGGGTCAACTAATTGGGCACTAACCCAGTTATGGTCAGAGTCCTCTAACCATAACTGGGTAAAATTAGTGCATGGAAATGTAACTATCAGCTACTTGGTGAAGAGCTAATTAGCAACTTACCTGAATTGATGTTAAAATTGTTGATACATTGTGGCAGGGTGACCAAGCATCCTGAATCATATCCATGCAAAGTGTGCCATCATGATAAACTGCATGAGAAATAAAAATTTTAGATAAAATATCCAAGCAGACATAAAAACAATAATAACACCAAATTAGTAAGATCAAATATCAGTCAATAAAGCAATAAATCTGTAACAGTTTTCCAGATATAATAAAATGTAGCTTTAACATGTTACTTCAATCATATCGAACGCACTCTTTGTATATTCAAGATATTCTTCACAGAGGTGCCCGTGAAGCACAGCAATATTATCTACTTTCACTTGAGGTGTACAAAAACTCCCAAATTGCTGGGATATTTCCTTAATCTGAATAACAAAGCTACTACTACTACATTTATAGCAGAAAGGAAGTACAGAAGGCCTTGAGGACTACTCGGGTCTCATGGCACTTACAATCCGTATTGCATATTTGACAAATCACTGATTTATACGTTCAATATGTTGGCTGCAATTTAACTCTTAAGAAAAAGTTATACCAGTTGGATCTTACCCATCCAGTGCATAGCAAAAACTTGAATAAAAAGTAGATATAATATGAGTATATGAAGTTACACAGAATGGGGAAAGAATTAAAAGAATCCCCCCATTTCAGTTAATGGGAAATTCGGTAATTTATCTACTCATTAAGAAGTCTTGACTATGTCCCCTCTTAAAGGTATCAATCTTGCTAAATGGTCCCAATGCTTGAATTGTAAATCAACCACGAAGGATCAGGAATCCTTCTGATTTTTTCTCCTCAGTGAATTGGGAGTCCATTGGAATGAATCTTAGCATGCTAGACTGCTTTTGCAAAATATAATTAGTCATCCATCCTCCTTTTCAGCTGTGCTTTTCACTTCAAAAAAGAGTCCCCTATCATGAGGCTTGTGGAGATGTCTTGCAGAAAAAGTATATCTTTTAAAGCATAAATTTCTAGACCCTCCTAATTCTACATATTAAGTAGTACTATGACTGGAGACATTATTTTGAAATAATGCAAATGATTAGCAAATTTGAGTTATGCAGAAGCATTGGAAAATATTTCTCTTTCTTGTCTCAGCAGGTAATCTGAGATGAGATTTGAGAACCGCTGTAGACCACAACGGGCATGGAGCAAGAAAATTGGGTAAAAACAATCAAAAGAGCTGATAGAGTCCCATCATTGTCAAGCTCTAAGTTTTCAAAAACCAAAACGTCCACTCTTAGGGCAATCAAGTCCAGAAATAGCATGTGAAATTAAGTATGCATATCTAAAAGCCTCCCAAAATTACTCAGTTAACCTCATTACAAGAATGATGCTAAGATTTAATTAGTATCAATGATGAAATAAGTTTTCACCATAACATAGAAGCCAAGATAATTGGTCAAACCAAAAAATAACAGAAATGCAGTATCTATGGCAGCTGCATCATCAGCCATGTTTTGGTATGAAATCTAATTGTTTGTATTTAGTAGCATCATCAAAATTTGTGTATAAGAAACACCGACTTAAACCAATTAATCATCAGGAAAAAATACGAAAAATTATTGACCAATTAATAAATAGATTATACTTAACATTAGGTGAAGATTGTAAAGGAAGAAGAAGAAATGAATTCATACGGGCTCATTATTTATTGTGTAACCCTTTCCCAACTATGTTAATTTCAGTGGATATTCACCACTAAAAAATAAAAGCATCAGTTGGTCCTCTTAGCGAACGATAACAAAGGCATCAGTCACCTTTTTTAGCAAACCATAGACATAAGAAGATTCCAAACATAATTCGTAGAACTCTTTACGCATTCTATATGGTTCCCTTGGTCATTCAAATCATATTTGGTTTATTCGGTAGAAACATGAACAATGAATTAAAATCATAATTTCCTTTTAAGAAATCTTTGGATGCAAGCATTGTTTTCCCCTTTTCCCTTCAAATCCTCAAAATGAAAAATTAAATTTCAGTTTGTTTCAAGGAAAAAAAAGAAAAGAAAAGGAAGTTTTTACTACGATCTTACTTGGATCTTTTATCATGAGTGGTTTACTAATAACTTTTCATCCCAAATTTTTTCCCGGATACTTATTTAGTGGCTTGCCTTCTTCATGCCATCATTCTTTAACTTCGACATATTGACATGATTATATCGTTATCAGTATCGCTAAAACAAATCAGGAAAATTGAATCATAATCCTAATTTGTAGAGCAAATTACTCATAATTTAGATGCATATAGACCATAAGGTTGTGTTCAGTTAGATAGAAAATGATAAAAACAGAAAATAAAATAGCATTTCCCCTTCCTTTCTATTATTTCCACTTCATTTTTTGCAGAAAACTTTAAAGGGCTTTCAATGGAAAAATGAGGGTCTTCTTGGAAAAATAATTTTCCTACACAATCACATTTTCCCATGAACCAAAAAACACAATGTCATAAGAAGGTTCAAGTTTCTTTCCCATTCCTCTAGATTCAGGCTAATCAAAACAGCCTAGATGTTATACATCTTAACCTTTTCTCTTTTTGGGTGATTACATCTTGCCCCATTATCACAAGCCTTTAACCTTTTCTGCATTTTGTGAAACATTTCACAGCAAACCCACAATAATTAACTGTCTCCAGATTTCTTCAAATGCATTTACTCTTTGAGCATACCCACAATAATTAACTGTCTCCATATTTCTTCAAATACATCTACTCTGCACTTGAGCCCGTTGCCAGAACGTATACATCAATCGATTTTGTTGTAATATCAAACTATCAATTGTGGTATGTGAGCAACAAATTCCATAGGAGATCCTTGAAATTTTTCAGCCCCAAACCAAGATACGAGTAAAGATCCACATGAATTCAAAACAAAGGATTGATCACAAGACAAAAATAATTCCACTCTTCTTCATGGAACCAAGAATGAACATTTTGCATCATTTAGCAACAGAAATAAATCTGCCCCAATTTGAATAAAATCGCTAAACAAATAAATAAAGAAGGCAAGACCGTCAACAACGAAAATTGAAGTAACAAACATACAGCAAAAATTGCCAATAGATGGACGAAGTGCCAGAAGGCCAGCGTATCATAATTAGGAAGCAAACACAATTCAGAATCTTGAGAACCCATGAAGATTAAAATGCTCAAGAAAACTAAACAACAAGGAATCTATACTTACCGTTTGGATGGAAAATTTCTGACGTGAAGCGAACGCGAGGTGGTTTCTCCGGATAGTTATCTCCGAATGTCAATCGTAAACCAAAAACACCGCCTGAGTTTGCCCCGAAGAGCGAGCAAAGATTTAAACGAAAAAGAACAAAAATATAAACATATATAAAACAGAAACGAACCCTGTTGTCTTCATCTTTTTTTAAATACAATTTTCACATACCTTCCCATGGGGTCTCGTCGGGACCGAATACGGTCGCGCTCCACACGAAAAGATTCGCATCGGACAGCGGACTCGCGCTGCAACCCTATTTGATAACAGAAAATTCAACTCAATTTGAAATAGAAAACCCCAATTCACTAGAAATTCAAGACAAACTGAACCAGATCTAGCAATTTTCACCTCTGGAGGTTCATTTATAATGGATTTAAGGTCAGACATAAGCCGGAGCTGCGCCGACGACGCCATGATCAGAGCACCAAAATCGAAAGAAGAAGAAAGACAGATTTCAGACAGAGACTTCTCCTTTTCTTTCTCTCAAAACCTGAAAGCTTAAACTACAAGCGAACCTGATCTTTCGGCAATCGGCATACGTAACGGGGAATTAGATGAAAATATTCTCGAAGAAAGAATGGAGAGAGAAAATGGTGGAAAACGGATGGCTGCTTTGAGGAACTTTGAATATTTTGGGGACAAGATCGAAATATCAGGAATCTGGAATTGTTTCGAGTGAGATGGAATCGAAATTAAACGGCCTTCCCCATCAACACCCTCTGTATCTCTGTAAATTTGGTTTGCTTTTTGCTTTCGAGGAAAGACGACGAATGAGAAGGTGTAAGACAGACCAAACGAGTCTTAATTCGTCGTATCATCGTCGTGGGTTCCCACCAGACGGGGTCGGCGACACCAATCCTCTCCCCGTCCACTCGTTATCATTTTTTTTTTATGAAAATCCACTCGTTATCATAAATCTCATTTTTAATTAATTAATTTTTATTTATATAAGCCGTATTTTATTAACTCAATCTATGTCATTAGGTATTTCTCATCTTTTATGCCCTTCAACTCTATCAAAAAAAAAATCTTTTATGCCCTTCAATATACATACCTCACACATGTTTACACGTGTAATATTTTGTTTTTAAAATTTTTTTTTTTGTCACCCAACATTCTATACCAAATAACATAACTGGTTTAATGAGTGTCATACAAAACTTACATTTGAAATTAAAATGTAACATGATTTTCACACAATATCCTAAAAGCACCACTCCACTTAATTCAAATAGCTCTAACTATATGTACTATGTCTTCATCAAATTCTCCATCAAATATCTAAATCTGTTGCTTAAAGATATATCCTGATAGTCAATTCTAATAGTTTTATTAGTAATATTGTTATTTGTACGAAAAAAGGTATTTCTTATATTTTGTCTCACATAACTTAGTTTAAAATCAATTGATTTTAAAATTTCTCTCTATGCTTCTAACCTAACATCACTTCTTCTCTAATGTAACTTACCAACATCTACAACAGATGACATATACCAAGACACCTCATATTAAATTTGACTCGTAACTTATCCATAATTAAAGCGAATAAACGGGGGCTAGTAGCTAACCTTTGGTGCGACCCTATCCTAATCAGGTAAAATTTTTTGTGTCCGGGAAAAGATCCTAGCCAATGGAATTAGTGAAAACCTACAGGATTCTAAAATGTTTTCAACGGGTTTGTTGTAAAAAAGAAAGTAATATCGATATGCCCCACAAGCAACCGTTGCGTGGATCTTCCACACAAGATATCACAACTTTAAAACCCACAAATTGACAGAACAATAACACAAAGAATCCTAGTAAATCTTCTCCATGTCTAATCCTGACGTTTTCCTTGTAAAACCATTCCACTTTGGGTGAGAAGATGTTGTTTGATTACTTGGTCATTTGATTACACAACCAAGATTGATGCTACGAATCAGTGGGCTAGTGGGGGGAATATTATCCTTTGATTTTCTGAGGGAGAGACGGAGGGGAGAGAAGATTTCGCGTGTTGAGGTGGTACTGCACAGAGACCAACAGAAAATAAGGGCGATAACCTAAGGCACAGCTATAAGCTAAGTGATATCATGTCCGTTGGTGCATCGAGGGAACTCCTGTCATCTCTCTTGATCAGTGGCTTGTACCCGGTTCTTTGCTGTTTTGATTTCTTGTAATTTTTTTCTTATTCTCTTCAGCAGTCACACACACCAAAACCCCACCCTTGTTAATTGGCATTGCTGTCTCTTTCTCCTGTTACGACTGTTGGCTTTCTGCTACTATCTTTGCTGTTTTGGACTTTTGAGGGGTCATGAAACGCGGTTGGGGTTCTTTGGCCCACTTCGAGTTCCCCATTGTTCTTTGTTTAGACACCTGCAACGCTCCCTTGTCCTTCCAAGTTCCATCACACAAACAGAAAGAGAGGAAAACGAGAGAAGGAGTGAGATCTTTGCGCGTTATGGTGGCATTCACTTACTGACTCACCCTTCCTCCTCCTTGAATGCTTTTCGAATTTTTCTACCCAAATTGCCTATCTTTCTCTCTGTCTCTGTCAACGTGCCAAGCTACTGATCCATACCTGAACTTTGTAGAAGTTTTCACGAGTGAATTCTAGATTTCATAATTTCCTTTCATTCATTCAGTCAGTCAGAAATGGGTTGTCGTCGAAATTGCATTTGCAGTCGCAACTATCGCCATCTCACCGTTTCTGTGCTCTTTCTCTTGGTTTCGAGCGCGATGCAAGTGAGATTCATGGCTGAAGGTAAGTGTCTAAACTTAGATGGAACTCGCTACGGAGAACAATTTCAATTTTTAATATGAATCACCCTAGTCCTCCTTTTCGTGTGTTGCAGGTAGAGTAAATTCCAAGCTAGCCGAGATATCCCAGGTCAGTATTCTTCTCTTTCTTCTTTCTTCTGCCCCCTTTTTTAGGACAAGAGAGATCTGATGGGTATTGATCATATTAGACGGGAAGGGAAGCCAAGGTGGTTGTGAGAGCTCAAATCGGTTCAAGGCCTCCAAGATGCGAGGGGAGGTGCAGTTGGTGCGGCCACTGCGAGGCAGTTCAGGTGCCCGCAGTTCCTCAAGCTAAAAGAGTTAACGCACACTCCTCAACCGTCTTCACAGTATTCTACTATAGAGGAGAAGACAACTCCAACTACAAACCCATGAGTTGGAAGTGCAAGTGTGGTGATATGATCTTCAATCCTTGATTGGAAGAACAAGTTCCAGAGAAGAAGACTCGTTTAAACTGTGGATAATGGAATAGGCACTGAAAACAACATTCTTTTCCTTCTTTAATTAATGTCTGTATTTTTTTTCCTTTTTCTCACCGACATCCCTTCACAGATGAGTTGGAAGTGCAAGTGTGGTGATATGATCTTCAATCCTTGATTGGAAGAACAAGTTCCAGAGAAGAAGACTCGTTTAAACTGTGGATAATGGAATAGGCGCTGAAAACAACATTCTTTTCCTTCTTTAATTAATGTCTGTATTTTTTTTTCCTTTTTCTCACCTTCTTCTCTCACCGACATCCCTTCACAGAAGGAAGCTGTAAGCTATGATTTTTGTAGGATATTTTCTACTTTGTCCCTTTTCATATTTTCCTGCAACGTCTATTTTCTTTCTTAGATTATCTCAGACGAAGCCTACTATCATTACAAGCAGGGATATGCTTTCTCAGCTTCCGATTTATGAAAAAATCAGACCATGAGACATTGAGGTAGGAAGAGAAGGGAGGAGGAGGGGTGCCATTGACTCTGGATTGTACGTACCGATCGATGATCTGTCAAATAGCAGTAAAAGTTGGCAATACTGGTTGTTGTATTTGGTTGTTGTGTGCATATCAAATTTCGTATCTCATCAGACTTTGCAGAGGCGTAGACTGCATCCATGTGCACGAAAGATACGTAACCCAACTGTAAGATATAGAGAGAGAGAGAGAGAGAGAGAGAGAGAGAGAGAGAGAGAGAGAGAGCAAAGCTAGGTGGGGTGAGAGAGTCGCAGTGAAGATCACGGGTTGGGCGTAGTCGTTTTCATCTTGGACCTTTTCTTTATCATGGGTAGTGTCTTGGAGAACCAGAAACAAGGGTATTAGTCCCTCAAATGCGAGACATATCACAAGAGTAAACAAGTGGTGTTCAAATGATGAAAATAATATGCAAGTACCAATTGTCCCCCATTTCCTTTGACTAATTCGCTGTGCTGAAAGACTTCAAAACGAAATCACAGGCCTCCAAAGTGGTGCTGTCGCAGGACAAATGGAGGGCCATACTTGCCCTCAACTCAGCATTCAATCAATCAATCATCTCATCTGGGACAGGACAACCCTTTAACACCCCCTTCCCCTTTGTAATTGACGATATGACACAAGAGACAGATCCATCTTTGGCTGAGAGGGTGATATTCTGTCCTGCTTGCCATGTCTCTGTTTACAACCAAGAGGGGATTCTTTGGCTCGACATATTTTCGTCTACAGAAGCGAGTTAACGGCAAACCGCAGATCATCCTAAACTCAGTTTAGGGAATGCCACTCTATCCCCCAAAAAAGGTTCCTAACACACACTCTCCCACACTCTGTCACTTTGTGAAGTTTGAACTACGTCTAGGCTATGTAACCGACTAACCGTGACGTTTAATACACTAATAGGAAACACAATCCCAATCAATGGTACCACCACCGACATCTAGCACTGTAAGGAAATGTGTTTTACATGTAGATATTACAAATGGAGGCATGGGCAAACCCACTGCTAGACAATCTAGAAGACTCGAAATCAAGTAATATTTTAAGGATTAAAATTAACCAGACACATCAATCTTGCTCTCTCTGTTTTCAATGCTTTGCGGAATGATTCAGCTGTCTTGATTGAGAAATCTAAGGTGTTGTTTGGTGGGGTTTCTGGTTTCTGGATTTTGATAAAATCCAAAAACCAAAGTCCATTGAATTGTTTGATAGGATTTTTAAAAGTTTGATTTTAAAAGCAGATACTAAAATCTACCCAAAAACCACAATCCTCTTTTTATGAGTTTCTATAAATTTTGATACTTAAAAAGTAATGAGTCTCACTCGAAAACAAACATTAAAGAGCTATTAATGGTAGTGGGTCCCACTTGCATACAAATACTAAGGAGCTATTAATGGTGGTCGGTCCAACTTAAACAAGGTGTTAAAATCCAAAGTATCCAAACAAGATTTTGGATTCTAACAATAAGCATTTACAATCTTGATTTTCAAAATCCAAATTATTATCTAGAATCCACAATCTAGAAGCCGTACCAAACGACCCCTAAGATTCCAAGAAAACGGAAAGAGATCTTTATCGGATGGGAAAGACCCAACGTGCAAAACTCGAACGTTAATATGGATGGAGCAACAAGGGGACATCAGACTTGGTTTCAACTTTTGATTTCTTCTCTATCAAATTTATTTAGGGGGAAGCTAATAGTGTAGCTGATATAAACTAATTGTAACTTTTGCTTTAGAAAATTTTTCTTGTGATTGGGTGAAGTCGACACCCAATTATTTTGTGCCATGTGGTCAAAGATGATTACGTTGGTGGGTATCATATAAGAATTATTACGAATTAATCATACTGCTTTCTTTACAAAAAAAAAACATAGGATGCTCCGACAATATATCGACTTGCTTTCATAAGCAACAAAAATGTCAAGAAAAAGGTAGGGAGTTTGAATTTATACTTAAAAAATATTTGATTAGCCTTTTATGTTGTCGGGTTAATTTTATAATAAATTTCTTTAAAAGCGTTTTCCTTTTAGGTATAGATAAAGAAAAGAAAAGACTTATTCAACGGGTTGTTATTTTTCAAATGAGATTGAAAAGTATCCTTAATCATAAATAAGCCCAATCCACGTGCCACTCCATGCCTCCAGGCGGCAGAAGAAGAGAGAAAATAAATGGTCGAGCCCAACAGAAATAGACGTCCCCTTCTCTCCCCTGTTTCAGATCCGATCTGAGTTAAGAGAGCCACAGCATAGACGCACTGTTAACATCGCTCAACTACTCAATCCAGTATTCTCCTCACACTGAACAAACGCTTCATCGCTGCCACATAAGTTTGGAGCTTCCAGGGTCAGAATCCTATTTTCCCAATCCTTACGCCGGGATCTGCCAGGTTTGCTTTTCTGGGTGCGTCTCTCTGTCTTGTCTTTTTATCCTCAAATTTTCGGAACTTTTGTTTCTGAAATTTTCCCCAAGATGGGTGTGCTTGAATTTCCTCCTTTTGGAGATCTGAGTAATTTCAATTCAATCCTTACCCCTGCATTTTTGTTTGGTTTTTTGGTTTTTTTTTTTTTTGTCATTGGGTACAGATTGATAGTGTCTATTCATGGTATTAAATGAATCTGCAGGTCGCTTCAGATCACTCTGCCTTTTGGTCCAGACGATGTTTATTCTCTCCCATTATTGAATCTCTGATTTGATACTGGTACTCTTCAGTGACTTACATTTTGTCTTTTTCCTGCTTCTTTTAAGTATAATCTCCCTTAAGCTGTTAACCGAAAACTCTCTGTATAGATCAAGTGTTTGATTCTGGAACAAGCCGTGTGTTTCTGATCATCTTTATTCCTCTTGCTATTGGTATTTGTTATTTCCATGAAAAGATTTAGGGATTCTTAGCTGTTTTTAAAAGATATTCATTACAATGCGTCATATTACGAGTCTTTCTTGTTTCTCCTTTTATTGTGCTTGCTATTGACCAGTTCAAGAGACTCCTTTCTTCCGATAAAGGGATTCTGTATTTCTCATTTAAGCTTTCTCCTGTTGACGTTGATTTGGCTTTTATAGTTCTATTTTACCCACCAGTTATAACTGTAGAGTAGAGCAAACTTTATAATGTTGCAAGGGCGTTCAAGACATTATAGCTATTCCTGTTGGCCTGCCACTAATTGGGTCTCTGGCAGGTTGTTGATACTTCCCATCAATACCAGAAGAAGAGGCCTGGGCGATTCATCATGGCCAGGCACTCGCCTCGGAACCAGAGATCCAAAGGCTTCAAGGTAAAGCATGCTCTCCAGATAGGCTTGTTGCTTGCTGTTTGTATATGGTTGCTTTACCAGGTGAAGCATTCCCATGATAAGAAGAAGGTATTTGAAGAGACACATGCAAAAATATCAGAAAATGTACAAAATGTGAATGAAATCTTAAGACTTGGGAGGAAGGACCTTAATCCTCAAGTTAAAGAAGCGGCTAAAGAGAATGAGAGACAGAGACAGGAAGAAAGTGAAGCAGAAGAAGAAAGCAAACCTGAGGAAGCTGGGGACGAAGGAAAAGAAGGTGGGGACAATGAAATAAATGAACATGACCAGGAGAAAGCAGAAAATGAAGCAGAGCACAGAGAGGACTTAATAGATGAAAAGGAGAGGGAAGAGGAAAGTGAGGTAAGAAAGAGTGAAGAGGAAGGTGCGATCAAGGATACAGGCTCAATGGATGATCAGACATCGGAGGAAAGTCAGATCAAGGACCGAGATCCAGTGGATGATCAGGGTCATGATGCAGGGGACATGAATACACAGGAGGCGCGCGAGGAGAATTACAGGGGGGATGATGCTTCCAGTGCTGTGATCCGGGACACACAGATAACAAACAGTGAAACTGAAATTAGAAACCCAGAGGAAGAAGAACATGGAAAGGATACAGAAAGAAATGAATCACAGCAAGAGAGTAGAACCAATAGCACTGAGGAAGTCGGTAGTGTTGGTCAAAACACTTCAAACCCAAAGGAGGGAGAAGGAGAAACAACCGAAGTTACTCTCTCTGTAAATTCTACAGCCAATGAGGAAAACATTAATGGGTCTACTTTGACTGGATTGGAGGGATCAAGTCCTGATTCAGCAATAATAAAAGACTCCAATGATCGACTAGACAATAATTCAGTGGTAATGGGAGAAGAAACTCTAGTTCCATCCATGCAAAATGGAACAAATAAAAACTTTTATTCAAGTCAGGATCAAAATGAGACACCAGAGACCAGAAATTCTAATGAACATGATTCCAACCTGCAAGTCGTTCCACCAGAGCAAACTGAGAATTCTAGCTCTAATGTGGAACACAAGCAATCAGATTTCAATGCAACACTGTCTGCTGCCACTGAGAATGGGGATGCAGCTAAGACCGAATCCAATGAGTCCACTAGAAATTCAGAATCTGTTCCACAAGAAGAACAGACGACAAAGCCCCAGGCAATGGCTGTATTGGAGGACAGCTCTGCATCTTCAAACATGAATGAGAGCACTGATGCAGTTGAGACCGAGAAATCCAACATTAATACTGAAACAAAGGAAACTAATGAAAGCGAAGCATCATCAGTCACAAATGAGAATGTAGAGACTGTCCAAGGTGAGCCTCTTGATTCTTCTGTTTCTTCAATCCCCCAAGAAGAGAAAGATGCTCGCACAGATCTTGAAACCTTGCCAGAGACCAAAACTGAAGGGATTAACGAAGGTGCAGCAGCAGAGTGAAAGCACTGGTGATGGAGAAAGATTGCTCTGGGTTTCTTTCTCAGGTGCTGTTCTAAGTTAATATTTTTTGTTTTGTTTTACCAATTCGTTAAATTACACCGCCAACTTGCATGGGCTTGTTTCAGCTCAAGTATGCATGTTTAGAAAACAAAAGATTTGTTCTGTATAAACCGTCCACGTACCAATTGCACACCATCGACTTCTTGGTTTATCTTTTGTCAGCTAAGGAACTTTTCGTTTCTAAACTTTCTGTGTTCCTGGATAATCGGAAAGAATTGGAATCGATCAATTTGAAGAAGTTGTAGTCCCTAATCCTTGTACTTAATAAGGGAAACGGAAAATCCAATTACAGCTTTTGAAGCTCAAGCAGCACATCCTTGCTTTTAAAACCTCCATATATCTTGAAATTTCTTTCGTCCCCGGATCAGCGCGCTGAGCTGAATCTTTCAACAATTTTTCAAATATCTCCCCAGATTAGAAGAAATGATTCCAAATTTGAAAAGACTTGCTGCTCCACTCAGATTTAAAAATCACCTCTGATTAGCAAGCTAAGACAACACTAATAATTTGCCTCTTAATTAACAAGGAGCATATGGAAACAGGATTCCCTTTGAAGACTTGCAGTTAAAAAATATTGCCCTTGTAATTCTGACGGTTTAAAAAAAAATTCTTAACCTACAGATGAAATTCTTGACCTCCAGAACTTGAAAAGTTAAATTTCCATTTACAATCAACTGGAAGATACCTGGAGCTCACGACACATGCACAAAAGGTGAAAACAAAAAAAAAAGCAACACAAAAAGGAGCAACCACCACCCCGGGTCCTAAAAACCCTTTGATTGATGAGGCAGGAGGAACTTGCTAAACAAACATCTTCAGAAGTATCTCCTCAGGAGCTGAAATTTCAATGATCCGAGGGCTTCTTCTTCTTCTTGATCGTCTCAATAAGGCTATCTGGACCTGGATTTAGATAATAATGAACCAAGGTCTACATAAGACATACTGCTTTGGTTTCTCTAAGCTTTAACAAGAAATTAAGATCTAATTTCAGAAAACCTATCATCAAAACAAGTTAAAACCTTATTCACCATTGTCCCCGTAAACAGAGAATAGAAGACAATTATAAAAGATGTGAGGGAGTAATCGAACATAACCATAGCTTTATCTTCCCATACAATTACTTGACCACATCTATGCAAAGTCAAAGCAAATACCAGAAGCGCATGCTATTCATCCATTGCATATTTGATACTATCACATCAACCTCATTCTAATCGAACCAATTTGTTCGGACATAAAATTTAACCATCATTTCAAAAGGTTAACCTCGTTTAACACCCCAAGTTAGACGAATTAGATCCTCATCACAGGTTCAGATCCAGTATTGCTTAACAGCACAGGATACATATTATTTTATGTTTTCAGCTTTGGAAGCAGGCTTTGTTCAAGCACAATCCAATTTTGGGGCTGATTTTCTAGATAAAGGCAGATCACTACAAGTCTTATTCACTTTATTCATGCAAATAGCAAGCTCAGATTCATCTTATAAGGTGCAGAACTATGGGAAACAAGCGCAGTACAGAGAAGTTGAGAGGATATATAATATTTATTGAAAATAAAATGATATATAAAAAGAATGAACCAGGTCATCCTGCTTAACTATAGCACTAAAATTACATTTGGTGGGTAAAAAAAGATTCAAATAACCCATAAACCTCAGCAAACTCCACACCTCAACAGAGTATCATCAATGTTCATCAGAATGCCAGGACATCTCAATCAACTCTTTATTTCACTGTGTTTCTCCTCAACTCTCTCAAACACAATTAGTTCCAGTTGCGTATGTCCTAATAGTTACACTCATCTATCTCAACATCCTCATATCAGTATTATGTAAAAATTGCCCAACATTCTCTTTCAGGCTAATGAACAACCCAGATAAATCCTATATTCAGCCATAACTTTGTCAGATATATCCCCATCAACCAAACTCTCCAAGTAAAAAATGGATCATCAACACCAAAAAAGTTCTTTTTAGAAGATCTTGGGACCACTTATATTCATTATCATTGAATCGGTAATCATATTTCTAGTAAATATATTCATCATCACTTAATCAACAACCTGTTTTTACTAAATACACATTCATTGATGGGTTGAGTGTTAATTTTATATCTTAAATAAAGAAGTGTTCATACACATGACAATGGTCATACGCCAAAACATGAGGCAGTATCATCCTTTTGCAACAAAACAAGAGGCAGGGCAATATAGTTCTTGCCCTTTCACCCCAAGTATTGCTATAAATTAAATTAAATAGCCTAGAACAGATATCTACTCTGTAAATAAGCCCAAAACATTTTTTCCCCCTTAAATGAATAGTGTGAATTTTAGAAGGAGAAAGAGGAACATACAGCAAAGAATAGTAAAGATGAGACTTAACTACCCAGTATGACAATCAACATTACAACAGGATAAGTGGATAACATAAAAAACAGAGATGACACTAAAAAGGGAAAAAAAATTACCAAAGATAAACTGCAAAAGGGAATAAAAGAAAGGTACAAAACATCAAGTATCATGGAAAGTAAATAATACCCCAAGGGAAATCCTTGTGACGGATGCGCAAGTATGGGTATGGCTGCAGAAGAAAAAAACAACAGGAAGAGAAGGAAAAAAGGTTAAATAGAAAACAGTAAAACTCTAAGGGACTTCAAGCCTGATTTGCCAAGGTTATGTCATGAGAACAAATAAATTTGCATGTGAATAAAAAATGAGTAAATGAAGAAAAGCTTACAGGAGGCTCTTCATAATGACGATGACCCTTCGATAAGTTGTAAATAGCTAAGACGGTACAAGTAGCAATTCCTGCAAAGGTTATCTTCTCCCATTTCTCAGCCTCATCTGGTTAAACCAAAAATGTTCATTCATTCAAATTGGGAAAAAGAAGCAAAACAAGGGAAGATCTCAAAAAGGCAACAGCAGCAGCCAATATTTGATTTTTAGACAAACGAAGCAAAACTGCTTAATAAGTCTAGAATTAAAGAAAGAGAAAAATATAAACATGAAAACGACATGGAAGAAGAAGGAAAATAAAAAAAAAACCCGGCACACAATAAAGCTACATAAAACCATAACTGATCAAACTGAACCGGGAGTCTACAGGAAAACCAGAATCTCATTATTTGAAATATAACGACCACGTAGAAGAAACAGGATTACATTAAATGCGAAAATGAAAGAGAATATGAGAAAGTGAAATTTTCTGACATTCATCGTCGTGATGTGCGGAGGTTGCGATACTCCTCCCCAAAGAAGCGGTTTGTGAACTTCTGCGAAGGGCAGTTTGGAAGCCATTTCTCATCATCGCCATTCTCCTTTGTGGCGAAGTCCAAGGACGGTCGCTTTTTCTCCATCACATCCAAATCCGACGCACAAGCATGATCGTCCCAGAAGTCTCCACTCTCCGGTGTTCCAGAAGGAACCAGGTATAAAAAATAAAACCATAGAATCCGCTGTGGCCTGGCTAGATACTTATTACTAATCGCGCCAACTTAGTCCAAAACGGGACTAATTTCATTACCAGGGTGCACGTGCAACACCGAACGTATGCAAAAAGGTCGGAGGGAAGTTTTACCCCTTTTTATCTTTTGCTAGGGAGATCTCGACTGAATAGACCTAATCACATTATCCACAGCCAAATCCTCCAACACCAGTTCCTATAATGGTGATGGTATTTGGTTCATTCATCTCATTTTTTAAATTGTTTAAATATGCAAAACAGGGTTTTAACTCTAACAACACCTAGAAGGGGCACAGTGGAATAAAATTTTTCTATCAATTAAAGACAAGTCCTTAATTAATAGGCATGAACAAATCCTCAAGGTAATTCCAGAAAATCAAATAACTAATCAAAAGCAATTAACAAGCCATCCAAATTGCAAGCAAATAATTAAAGCATGTAAAGTAAGACAAAACAAGTAATTTGGTGACGAAAAGAAAACTCTATGAGAACTCTCACTAGAGAAAAACCCTCCGGGCTATGCAGGAGCCATCTAAAAGATCCAATATGAAAAGAAGACTTACAACCTGTAGTTCAGACGACTCAACATCCCTATGCTAGACTCTGCAACTCACAGACTTGAAAGTATCTGAGGAACTCCTCAGATTTGCTCTACAGCAACACTTTAGAACTGTAAAGATTTTCTCACACGATCACCCAAACGAACTCGCCTGGTATCCGTAGGAACTCCCACGATCAATCTCCCCTACCCAGAACTCCAAGGTAGAGGAAGGAAGAAGAAAAGAAAGGTTTTATGGCTCAAAAGATGAAAACCTAGAAGAAGGGTTTTCAGAAGAGAAAAGGATATTTAGGGCTTCTAAAACGTAGCTCTCTTAGGTTTAGAAGGTCCCTAATCCTATTTAAAGGTTCCCCAAAAAGTTTGAAGTCAATCCGAATTGAAACGAGTAAATTATGTAATTTTTCGTAACTTTTCGGAAATTTTTCTGTTTGAACGTTCGAACGCTCAGCAAACGCCACCCTTTAAAAATCTAACGTTCAAACGGCCAGAAAACGTTGATCTCACGCTAGTCTCGGGTTTGTCTGCAGAACATGAACATTCGAATGGCCAGATAATGTTGGTCAAACGCCACTCTCTAGAAATTGAACGTTCGAACGGCCAGAGAACGTTGATCAAACGTTGGGCATAACTTCTTCAATTTGACTCCGATTTTGACGCTGTTTGAACCATGTCTTCTTGGACTCAAACTAAATATTCTAAACACACTTAAACACTTTCTTTTTGACACTGAATTAAACCAAACTAAAATATTAAACCTTACAAAATATAATAAATTTTTATCATGGCAGCCTTACTAAATTTTTTGGTGGATTTGATTACAAATTATGTTGGGTATTTGGAGCCTACCCAGACTAAGTAAAGATCTTGCCACCGACAAGCTTACTAATGCCACCCCTTATCTCTTGCCTCTACCGATCTTACGGTGAGAAAAAAACAGCCGATACCGAAGTAAGTATTGATCAAGCCAGGTAATACAGTTAGCACGAACCTCTAATTAATGTTATTAGCAAACACCTCATTTAACTTTTCTTTATCTATCGACATCACAGCGATTAAGAAGGGAGGCCGGTATTATTAATACTGTTAGTTTCCTTTTGTTATGTTTCCTAAATTTGATTGTAGTGATCGGCTTCTTGTCGCTATCAGAAGGCCATCACTTACAACGGCCGACATCCATTGTAATAAGAGTTATTGCAATAACAGAACATAACTTGATCGTCTTCTAGCAATCGAGGCTTTGACTAAAATTATTTTCTTCCATTATTGTCATTTACCATACCTATTATTGAAGAACTCTTACCAAAGGATTAATCCCAACATTCGTTCAATCACCTAATCGTTAATATATTACAGGTGGTTTGCAATACAATTGAACTGAACTACAACTTAGATTAGAACAGGCGCCCGAGATTAAAACTCGATCCGATATATTTTATCCAAGTGGTACTGGCACACCTGCACACAAACACACCATACTCGCCACTTGTCGAATTGGTAGGATTTGGGAACGTGTTGTGCTAACCCCAAACTAATCATAACCCAACCAATCCGACCCTACCCTGCTTGCAGCTCTAACATAGTTAGCTGGTTTTGAGTCCATAATGATCATGTTTCCTCTTCAATTATAAATCTTCAGCATTAGGTCGTGTCTTTACAGCTAGCATCCACAGAGGACCACGACCCAATGAGTGATTTAACAGTATGGTATTGACTTGCTTCTAACGCAAAACTCTTGGCTGGCCCTCACAACATCCTTGAGAGTTCATAAAATACAAATAATCAAAAGCTATCTCGCGCCAAACAAACCAAGTTCACCAACAAAAAAAAAAAAAAAGTCAAACAAACCAAAGTCTCACAAAATTCAAACAAAAGGTTATCCAAACAGAAGCTCTAAATCTTCAGCGATGTGAATCCGTGATATATGTGACCCATATTTCGTACAATTGAAATCCTGTGATATCTGTGACCCCTATTTCGGATGATCCATTCGTCATTGCCAATAAATCATATAACCCCTCTTTTCTGATATTTTATACCCAAAAAGTCCTCTATTCTAATATGTTAAAGCGTACAAGTATTATAAGCAAGTAAACTAACCATGCACATAACATTCTATTTCTGAAAGGCCCTTCTTTATTTTTTAGTTCTTTTCTACACGCTAACAAGTGTCTAACATTGCATCTAACTGTAGAGGAAAAGTCATCCAATGGACACGAGGCCACAGCATGCAGCAGAAAAAAAAATACAAAAATTTTACAAGCCACACGATAACAAAATAATAAAATGCATGTTCTGTCAAATTCTCTCTCTCTCTCTCTCTCTCTCTCTCTCTCTCTCTCTCTCTCTCTGTGTACAATTTAAATAACGGAATAAATAAATAAATAAACATAGAAAATCTATCCTGAGGTTTGTCAGTAACATCTCCATCTCACAGCGACGAAAACTAAAATCCATCGTCAATCCCACACTCACAACGCCGGCAAAAAGAAAGGAAATACAACAAAACAAACAAAAGCGCACCACACATGATTCGAACACGACTCCCATTATTCAATCACGCTACCGCACCGTATCCTGATTCGAACACAACTCCTTCCTGAGCTTTTGAGAAAAGAGCCTGCAAGCATCCATGCTCAGGTCCACCGCAGCTGCCAAAGCCACAAACGCAGCCGCATCCTCCGTGCAGTTAACGTGCTGTACACCCACCTCCACCGCCGGCTTACTGCTTCTTCCTTCCCTCTCCACCGTCGACGACATCACGAACCCTCCTCTGTACATGCAGTACGGCCACAACCCATAACCGAAGTCACCACTGCTTCTTGGACTGCATCCAGGTGAGCTCGAATTCCCGTTGCTGTTACTGCTCGTGTCGATCACAAATTTCCCTCCTTTTTTCATCCCGATTGTCGACTCCGCGAGTGAAACGCCTGCGGCGCTCATGCCGCAGCCATTAGTGTCGGGAAGGAGCTCGAAGCGGTATCCGAGGCCGTCGCTGCTTCCTCTCTCACGCCAGGCCTCGAGACGGCCCCAGGGCTTCCATGTGCCGTCTCCGGGACGGAGTATGAGCCATGCGCCCGGGTTGGACCGGCTGACCCGGTCGGTACCCGGTGAGGCGACGAAGGGAGTCACCATCGACGCGAGAGCCACAGGAGAGCCTGAGAGATCGTGGACAGTGATCGACCATCCCTTTCGTTCCTTTGCTAGTTTCTCCCTGTCGCTTCCAAGCGAGCTCAACCAGCTTATTGAACTGCTTGCTTCTAATTGCGATGATCTGTTCGTTTAAGAAACGAAAAAAAGGTCAAAAACGATTCATCAAACATTCAAACTGTAAAACCAGAAAAGATAAAAAGATACATAAACCCTAAAAGCCTCCGTAGTATTCCTTAAAATTCGAATCAAAATAAGATTTTTGTGCGTACGACCAAATCAGAAAAGTCTAGATTTTCCGAATATTCGTAGTTTCAAATTTCTTCTTAATTTAACAGGTCCAAAACGAGATAAAGTTCAAGCGACCCCAATTAAAAAGATTCATTGGATTTGACTAGGACGACGAACAGTTTCTTTCACCAGTACAGCAATTAAAAATCCTGAAACGTAAGCGAAACGCTTCAATGAAATTAAACTACGGCTTTACGGTACAATTCAACTAGGTTGTGGACTTTTAAACATTCAAAATCACGTTTTACTTTAAAAAAAAAAAGGGGGTCATAAAAGTCATGCATTTGAAAATTCAAAGTGGGAAATGGAATGAAAATGAGAACCCTAAATGATCGGAATGTCTAACCTGGACATCTGACTCCGGTCGCCGTAGTTTCTGAAACTGAACTTGCAAGTGAAAACCGGTTGTCGTATGTTACCCTGGATCTGAAAAACCTGAGGACTGCACTCAGGCTCTCCATCAAATTGAAACACGAACCTCGGATCTGGCTCCGAGCGCACACTCAAGTGCAACTGTGAAGACGATCCCTTCTCGTCTTTACCAACCGAAATCCAACCATTGTGAAAAACACAAGACCTAGATTCAGTACCCGCTAGATCCAAGGGCACCGAAACCCTCCCTAGCAGCCTCCCGGAGTTGACACCACAAGTTGACCCTCTCCGCCCAGTGTAGATAGATATCTTCAAACAAACCTTCCCCGCGAAGATAGACTTTACGGCAAGCTTATCCAGATCCGCTTTACTCAAGTGAAAACTTGCAGCCAGGGTCTGAGATTGACCATCAAGATACTGATTCTCCGGGGTCACCAACGGAACAATGGCCGTCTGTAGAGGGAAGTTCTTAAACCTAATTTTGCAATAACACGGAGCGGACGAAGGATGAACCCCGGACCGGGCCGGCTTCGAAGCTACCGGGATCTTCAAGGCCAAGTTCCCGACGAAAATCCGCACGAAAGGACAGGGATCCATGCGTCCCTCCGGCGATATTTCTCAGTTTCCTTGACCGGCTCTTCACAGTACAAAGATCTAATAAAAAAAAGGCCGAAAGGGAGGAGCAGTGAGACGGAAAACACGAGGGCTTATTTAAGCAAGAGAGTAAAAGACTATCAGAAGAGTTGGCGCTTGGTGACTATGTGCGCACTTTAACAGCTGGAACAGCTGAGAGAGAATCCATGGAGTTACCTCCGCCGAGAAAGGATGAGCTGTGCTGTTCTCTTTGTATTTAGGTTGTACTCGTGGGTCTGTCTCTTGCGCTTCAGTCCGAGCTTTTTCCGTTGCTTCCTATTCTCTCAACGTAGCTGTACGGAAGGGACAGTTAGTTGCGGGCACTCCATTTAATTGGACTCTGGTTGGCGTACAGCTGTGTACAGGCTGTCGCATGACCACCCCAGTCGTTCAACGTGGCTGACGGTAGCTGGAGGTCTGCCTCTCACCAAGTAGGGCCCACCTTTCCTTAGATTGGTATTTCGATTCATTGATTAAAACGCTTTAGCCGCACCCGCACTGTTTTATCTGAAGTGATGATGCTCTCCTGACTGGGATGTTCCGCACGTTCGAGATCCTTCGGTGGATAAATCCTGGGAAATTTGGTTTTTAGTGAAGCTTTTCAAAAATAATCCAGATTTAGTTGCATAAATCTTGATAATTAAAATTTAGTTTATGATTTTTCAAAAGAATTGACCACGATTACCCATTTATTGGTTTATAAAGGATTTCTTCCTAAATTGCCCTTAAAGACATCTAAATAACTTATTTTTCATTATGGTTAGCAAGTCTTTTAAGGGCATTTTGGAAGAAATTTTGTGAACAGTAAATGATATTCAGTCTTAATTATTTTAAAACATATCATTAATTATTAATTATAAAGATTTAGGTGACTGGATCTCGGATATTTCTAAAAGATATTTAAATACCACTTTCCCAAAAAATCTGGGGGTATGGCCGGTGTAAAGCACTCTTTCCGCAAACGGAAAATGATGGCTTTTATGCGTTACAGGCAACTAGGAGTTGGCTGTCGGGATTTCATTGGCTATCGCTTTGATCAGAGGGAATTGCCGCCTATGACGTGTTAAGTGATAGATGACACGTTTAAGTTCAAACACGAACTCAATAACCATCCAATTTTACAACCCAGCCAAAGACTTGCTGAATGAAATCCTCTTGTATGTTCCCTCAAATGTTTCTGACGTGACCATGAGATGCTGCCATGTGAGCATCTCACGGTCACTGTTTTTTCATGTAGGGCCCATTTAATATGTTTATAATATATGAAAAAAAGTAGCTGTGAAATGGTCCACATGACGATAGATGACACGTTTAAATTCAAACGGGAACTCAATTGCAATCCAATTTTACCACCCAACCTAAGGCCTGAGGCTGGTAGAATGAAATCCTCTGCTATATTTCCCTGATTTGTTCCCTGATGTGGCTGTGAGATGCTGTCATGTGGACCATCTTGTAACGCCCTGGATCCGGGTTACGTAGCGGAACCGTAACTCGTATCCGAAGTGTTAGATAATTAAACTGCAGGATCTATATCAGAGTGTAAAAGACATAAATTTGTATTTTATTATCATCAACAACAAAATCAGAGTTCGCTAATAAACCCAATCACCATTCCACAATGAAATGAAAGAATCACAATTCAAATGCTTACTCACTATATCAAATGTAATCAACAAACAAAAGAAATCTCTCAAATATCACTCAACAAAATAATCCTCTCCCATATACTCGGGGTAATCCGCAACTGGCTCAACCCCACGAATATCGTCCTCACCAGGATCTGAAAACAAAACAAAACAGAATGAGATACGAATATCCCAGCAAGTAGCACATGCATGCATAAAACATTTATTAACAGTTCTCAAACATGCTCCTGAAATAACCATGCATTAATAACAATAACCAACCTTACCAATTAAACCGAATAATCCGAAACCAACATATAGTGATAAAGGAATATATTAACAATCACTGTATAACAGAAAACCATAATGTGCACTCATTGGAAGTAAGTCTATGTTGGACTCATGAAATAAACTGCCTTTAACTAGTGTAAAAACCAAGCTCACTATGCCACCTCCCAACTTATGCGCAAAGCCGAGATACACGGTCATCGACTTATTGCGGGAGAACCCATTCAGATACAGTAATGGGTTGGCATGTACTATCCTAACATAGCCACAGCCAACCAGATACCGAGAAGGCCTCATCGAGCTACACAATGGAACACGTGCGCGAATAAGGTATTACGACTAGCAAAGATCAATCTATTTCACTACCTAGCTCTTAACTTGACAAATGTGGATCCACACCGAACTATGCCATCTAGACTCAAATCAATAATAAAAATAACCGAACATAATTCAGTAGTGCAAATCAATCATCATCACCCTCCAAGATACTTGGAGAATCAAATCCTCAAACCAAGATACATGGAGAGGTTCCAACTTATTCCGAGATACACGGAAATAAAGTAACATCTTCTCATTTGAAACGATAGATAGAAAAATTCCAATAAACAGATTTATTTCCAAACCAATTTGTTTTAAAGTTCACTTTTTCCAAAATATTGCATAAAGTTCCCTTGTTGTCAAAAAAACAGATAAAACTGTTCAATCTCGGTGAAATCGACAAAACTGAGTGTCTAAACCCGAATTTAATTTTATTCCTGAAAACAAACTGTTATTAATTTCTTTTAGCTCTCTTAAATCAAAAATTGTAGTAGCTATAAGAAAGGGAAATTCCGCAAATGTATTTCAGCTCCAAATCAAACGGAGAAGAGGTTGAGCTGGGAATTACCTTCAATCAAGTAAGTAGTACAACCTGATTTCAATTTGGCTTATTTAAACTAAAGTGTGGTGGTTCTTGAGCAAACGATCTGCTGTATTCTCTGTTTTTGTCAAGTTTGGGGCCTAAGCATGTGTATCAAGAAATTTTAATTCAAATAAATGCAAATGCATGATTATTGATTGGTTAGATGATTAAGTTTATGCTGGACAGGACTTGGAGGAAAGTATTTAGATCAGTTCACACAAAACTGAATTTTCATTTGATGATTTCAGAAACTTTGTTTGAAAATCTCATGGTCATCTAAGGTCATGTTGAATGTTAGGATTACTAAATTAAATTCGAATGAAGTTAAATATACCAATTGGAGGATTAGGATTAACTTGGAAGAGGGTTGAATGTAAAAAAATTAAGGTGAGTCCTAGTTACTTTATGTTAGCCATACCTGGATCTGCAACAACTTAAGCTAGCGCTGAGTGCTGCTAACCTGCAGCTATGTGGCGCCTACCTCTCCAGGGGTTGGCGCCAGCTTACATTCACTTGATTTAATTTTTATTAAATTTCAATTGGATGTGTTTCTTAAGGGTTTTTAATTGAAGATACTAAAGACCTCAAATGAGTAGGATACTCTAGCAATGGGGATCAGATTTGAAGTCCAGTTAATAACTTAGTGCATCAGAAGTTGGCGCTTAGCTCCATCTCAGTTTATAATTGTTTAAAACAAATCTGATTGGGGTTCCTTTGCAGCATTTATCTAATTGCTATTGAAGGATTTGTAATGATTGTGAAACACTGAAAAATGGGATAAAATGGAGATCTAAATTCCGGGAATTGGGAACTGGTTCGGGTAAGGATGATGTGTTGTTGGAGAAGTGATTTCGTGCAAGCATAATTTATAGGAAGTTCAGCTAAGGGTTAGTGTGCATCTGAGATTAGTTAGGGGACTTAATTAGGAATAAACTGAAGTGTTTTGGATAAATTGAAGGTGCTTAAATAGTAGCATACTTAAGGTTACATCTAATGAAATTAGAATTTGGTATGAGGTATAAATTTGGTTTTTTTTGTAGAGTATCGAAACTTTCTCAGCTCATATACATTTTAACTTGAAAAGCTCAATCGGGATAAATACTTAAGAGATTAATTGGAAGTGATAAAAGGGGATGTAAGTGAATAATGAGGTGCTGTAATAAGTGTATAAATAAGGGGTTTTAGGCTAATGGGCATGGGTGAATATTTCAGATATGAAAAGGTGATCTTAGTGCATTGGAGTTATAATGTAAAGACTATATGAATGTTACTTTTAGGTTCAGATTATAACTGATTTTGCTTGGGAATATATTAGAGAATAATTTCAGAGATTAAGGTAATTAAAAGGTGAAAAGCTGGGAATTGCTTATAATGGTATTAGAAGTGTTAATAGGCAAATATAAATGGTTTATTTTAAAGAGAGTGAACTAAGGATAATAACTATAGAGAGAATTTACGATTTGAGCATAAAGTAAGTCATTTAAGTCTGAACTTAATAACAGTATTTAAATTCTGGTTTCAACATCCGGAATTGCCGGTTAAACCTGGAAACAACACTTTTACTAAAATTAGACTTTAAAAGGGATTTTATGGAAGACAATGGAAAGAGTTGGTAAAATAAATGTAATGGTTCTTGTTGGCTATTGGATAACGTGCTGGACTTTTGGAAACTACAGAAACCAATTGAGGACAATGCTAGGATAAAAAGGAGATGTTAGAAAGTTAATTTTTGAATTGAAAGAACTATAAAGCAATACATGTAAGACTTATTATTTAGACTAAATTGTACATATAATTCTGTGATCTTTCGAATACCATTGAATCTTGATTATTGGTATTGGATTTCACCTCGGATTAGGCGGAATTGACATGATTATGTAACTTTTACATTGCACCGGTTTTATGTGGATTCTACGGAAAAAGGATTTTAAACTGATTATGAATGATTGGTTTTCTGGTTTGGAATTGGTTTTCCTCCATGTACTTGGAGAGACGGTTTTTGATATCTCATGTACTTGGGATGTTGATGCCTCCGTGTATTTCGGGATGTTGTTGCCTCTGTGTACTCAGAGATGCCCCGTGTACTCGGGATGATATGTTTGAGATTGAGATGCGTTGTGCTTGCTAGATTTTACGGTGGGTTTTGGTTTTAGAGTCTAGTGGGCATAACTCGATATGGATCCATGTTAGGAGCTAGTTAATGGAAGGGATTGTTCTTTGCTAGTTGTAATCATTTGTTCACGCACGCGTTTCCACTGTGTACTCAGTGAGGCCTGATCGTGTACTCGGTTGGCTGCGGCTATCCCTCATTTTATCATATACTCGGACTGTGACTGGATTAGTACATGCCAACCCATCACTGTACTGGGTGGGTTCTCCCACAATAAGACAATGATCGTATACTCGGCATATCGCACCTAAGCCGGGAGGTGGCATAGTAGACATTGGCATTACCTAATTAAAGGCAATCTTATTTCATGAGTCCTGCTGTGACTTATCAACTGTTGATTTGATGTTACATATATTCTTGTATCTCATACTGATCGATGGTTTACTGTTGAATTACTGAGATATTCATATCTCATTACGTTTTGTTTTGTTTTGTTTTGTTTTCAGTTTCTGGTAAGGACGGCACCAGCGGGTAAATGCTTGGTTCATGTGAGTTAGCCTCGGTTATGGTATTTTATATTGGAGCTTGGGTTATAGTGCACTCTGATTTTTTTTTTTTAGTTATTGTTTAATTCATGTTTTCCTTTACTCTGATTTGCTATCCTGGGTTATATATTAATCTTCGGTGATAAGTTACGGTTTCTCTACATAACTTAGATCCGGGGTGTTACACATCTCACGGCTACTGTTTTTTCATGTGAGGCTCACTTGCTGCCATGTGGCCGTGAGATGGTCCATATGGCAGCATCTCACAGCCACATCAGGGAGCAAATCAAGGAGGCAAGAGAGACAATTTTAATTCAAGCCTGGCCATTTCCGGTCTGACATAACCCGTCCAAACACTTCTTCCTTTGGTCCTTTTTTTTATTTTTTATTTTTTGTTTATTTTTGTCTTAATTTACGGTACTGCAAACAAAATCCATCAAATGGCTTCTATTGGTGTAAGCCGAATGCCATATTTTTATAAAAAAATTTCAGGTTTGGTTGAGAACCGAATGCCATATTTTTTTGTTTCTTTTTTTTATGTTGGTTGTACATCTTTTCAACTTTGGCCTTTGGTTGTAAGCTTCATTTTGATTAATGAAAAGCATAAGCTGGTCTTTTATCCAAAAAAAAAAACTTTTTTTTGACTTATATTGGTGAACAAAACCTCTCCAAAAAATTCCTATCAAACCAGTCATCCTCGCTGTCTGCTCTATGTTTTTTTTTTGAATAAAACATAGCTAGAATTTTATTCAGAAATACCACGAGCGATACAACAACCATATAGATCAGCAGCCAAGTAAGAGGCAAAAAAAGGGGTGGTCTACGGCACCAAGTGCAATGTATCTGCAGAGTCTCGTTAGCTTCCCTATAAACATGCTCGATTTTAACTTGAGCGAAAGAATTGAGGAAAAGGATAATCTGATGGATGGTTGCAGATATTTTTCCAAAGATAACCCTATTTTAACTTGATTGAAAGAGTTGACGAGAAGGATAAACATGCTCGATTTTTTTCTTTTTTTAATAAGATACACGTGGAGAGAGTTATTTATTGAAAACTCAGATCAAATTCTGACCTTTTATATCATGTTAAATAGCCACGTATATGAACAGAGTCAAATCTTAAAAGATGAGATTATCATTTTTTATGAATTCTTGTTAATTTCTTGATTTGAAGAAGGCATTTTTAGAGATAAAAAGAGAGAATCTTGAAAATAGTCTACAAAGTTTGTTTTATTAATAATACAGATGTGTTTCCTCTAGTGCTAAAAGCCTAGGATTTTGTTTGGTGTATGGATCCCGTCATTGAGATGGAGCATGCAACCATATACATGGTATCATGGAACATGCTAGATAAATTCATCTCCTTTTCGATACGTTTAAAAAAGTTGAAGAAGCAATCAAATTTCATGAATAACCCCACTAATACTCCATGGAATCTCAACAACAACTTGATGATGATCTGTGTCCCCTTTCATCAAAAGATGAATAACATCCTGTGTCTACAATTTTCTATAATGAAGATGGTTTCATCTATTATGTTTTATAGAATCATCCAAGAAACATAAAAACACATGCCCATGGCAATAGGGAGGCCCATGCCTCAAAACACAATCCCAACCAGTGGTAATATGACACCTAGCACTCACTGTTACCAACCATATGATATACATCTATCTCAATACTTACTATCAGTAAAATCAACTGGGGGAATATATCCCCAGATTTTAGTTCTCTTTTTTTTTAATCTAAAAATTGTCCTTCACAACCAAAAGAATCTCAAACTATAACCATCATATCCACCGCTCTTTCTACTTTTAAATTTAAACTACACCTCTATTTCTATGCTGCAGTTATTGGGTTCAGGACATAGAGTATGCACATGTCACCACTAGTTCAATATAATGCTAAGGCATGTCATATGCTACCGACTTCAACTTTAAAGCTACCAACTTCACAAGAAAACCCCTAAACATTGTTAAATAATCCATAGAGCCAAAATCTTGAGCTAATAGATGTCGGTATAACTATGTTTATCAAAACTTGATGTCATACTTTCAGTTTTCTTACCTTTTAAAAGATAAAATATGTTTCCAAAACTGGAAGTCATAATTTTAGTTTAAAAATAATATAAGATATCATGTTTACTAGTCAAATGTGCTAAAGTTTGAAACCTAATTGTTGAGACATGATTCTTATGCAACAAACTTGTTTTATTGGAGAAAGGCCTTTCTCAAATATAATGTGTTACTTGTACGGAACTTTCACGAAAAATTTTAAAAAAGGAAAATTTGACGACATTCTTGCATTGATCAAATTCACACTACCTTTTGTTAGACATAGGTTTGATATAACAGTGATTTGGAAAACTACATTTCTTTACTTCTATAGTTCTATTAGATCCAAAATTGAGTTCAATAATTTTGTCGTGGGGCTATAGTTTTTAGAAAATTATATGATATTAGATTAAAAACTATAAACCCTATTTGAAAAGTTCTAATTTCTTCTAAGTATATTCGACTTATTTTCTTTGAAATTGAAATGCACCTTAAAGTAATAATGATCGTAAAATTATAAACGAAAATTCATATTCTCAGGTGGCTCTTAATTTTTTTAGCATTTTTTCTAACACATGTTCTTTTTAATAAAATAAACTTTTGGAAATTATGAACGGAATAATCTTATATTAAGAGCCACCTAAATTTTCGTTTATAATTTTAAATTTTTCTAAAATAATCTTAAATTTTTAATAAAATAATCTTAAAATTTTCTAACACAAGCTAAATTTCAAAGATTTTATCTTTGAAATTTAGCTTGTGTTTTAACAACATGCATTTACAAAATAAGTATCGTTTACTAGTATATCAGAGGAAAGTTCAAAGTTGTTAGAAAGTATTAGTCAAATTTTTAGGATATAATTACGCTTCTTTTCGGTTTTTCCCTTCGATTGTAGTTATATTATCCAAACACTTATTTTGTTTTATTGTATCTTTCCTTAAAGCATATTTTTGTTTTATTATATCTTTGCTTAAAGCATATTGAAATAAAAAAGCCTAATTACCTATCTGAATGTGCCTATATGCAATTGAAAGGACCAAAAAGGAAGAAAGAAAATTTTGTGGTTTTATTCTTCTCTTTTCCAGGCACATTTAATGGGGCGCTAATCAAAATAAAATTTTTTGGAAGGATCAAATACCTTTTGCATTAATATTATACTAGTGGGGTGCACGTCCAGTACTGCATGTATGCTAATGCTAATAAAAGAAAAGGGAGTTGAACAACTCGCTAGAGAAGTAAGAATCATTTTGTAACTGTTTTCAGACTTAGAGGAAACTTCAAATGTATTAGAGAAAAAAAAGACAACAATACCCTTATATCAATAAATTTTAATAATGATTTATAAGGATATTATTGACAAAAAGATATAGTTTTTGGCACGCTTCCCTTTCTGTAACCGGTTCGTTCATTGTAAAAAAAGTCTTTTTAAGGGAAGTGAAATTGATTTTTTAATTGAATCCGTTACGAAAATCACAAACCAATTAGTAAAATAAGCAAATAACAGAATGAAACAAACAAATATAGAAACACAAAGCATTTCGGCTTTAAGGTTTATGTTCAGAGGTAGAGATTATGAGAAACTTCATTAAAAAATAAGAAAAATTTATAAAACTGTTCTGTCAAAGTAACAAATGCCATAACTTATATCAAAAATCTGAAAAATCAACCCAAACTCTTTAAAACTCCCCCAAAAGTTTCTCTCACATCGTTCCCTGAGACTGTGTTTGGAACCCTGGATTTGGGGAGAAAAGAAAAGAAAGCTAAAAAGGAAAAGAAAAGAAGAGAAAATAAAAGAAAAATACTGATTTTCTTTTCAGATGTTTGGATGAGATGAGAAATGAAAAGAAAAAAAAATATTTTAGTAAAAATGATGGGTTGGGGTGGTGGGCAGTTGTGCCGGGTGGCAGTGGGTGATGATGGCTACTGGTGGCGGCGGATGACAATGGGTGGTAGTGGCAGCTGCTGGTGGTGGCGGTTGTTGGTAGTGGTGGTGGTGCGTGATGGTTGGCGGTGGTCGGTGGTGGGTGGTGGTGGCGGGTGATGGGTTATGGTGGTGGTGGATGGTGTTAGTGGTGGGGATGGATGGGTGGTGTAAATAGTGATAAGTGATGGTAAATTTTCTTTTCTTTCAAAATTCCTACCTTTTTTTAGAGAAAATTTTTTATATTGGAGAGAAAGAGGGAGAGAAAATCTCATTTTCCTTCACCTAAACCAAACAAGAGAAAAGAAAATTTTAGTATTTTTTTTTCTTTTCTCCCCAAATCCAGGGTTCCAAACACAGCCTAAAAAAAAGTCAAGTAAGGGTGCAACTCAATCGGCTCGGTTTAGGTTATGGTCAACCCAAGAGCAAATCGGAAATGTTTGCAATCAAAATGTAAACCGAATTGAAAACCAAAACAAAAAATAAACAAGAAAATGAAAGCCAAACCGAAATTGAATTACATGAAATCAATTCAATTTGGTTTCGTTCGGGTTAGACCAACACATGTTTGTGTTCAAACAAGGGTATTGTTTGTAATATCCTCAAAGTTTAAAGGTAAACTTTTCAAAGCTTAATATATATTGTATTATATATATAATATATTACGTCAATTCGGTTCTGTTTAGGTAAATATAGGAATTTAGTTCTGTTTAATCAAGTATTCAACCAAAAACCGAACCGATTTAGAGGGTGTTTGGTAACGTGTCTGGACACGGTTTTTGGGTTTTTGAAAACAAAAAACTGGAAAAGTGTTTGGTTGAAAAAAATTTCGAACCGTTTTTCAGAAAAAACGGCTCAAAAACAGTTCCATTTTCAGAAACCGAATTTTTCCTTTTCTGAAAACGACGAATCGTTTTTTTAAATGGCATATTTGTAATAATTAATTTCTTCCCTCCTCGATAGAGAACCTCGGGTCTCTCTTCTTCGCACAGAATGCAACAGAACTCCTCTTCCTCGAGCGCACAGACGACATCATAACTCTTCTTCCTCGAATGGGGATGAAGAAGACGACATTTTAAATGGCAGTAGTGGGCACAACATTCTTCCTCCGCATTTTATCATTTTGGCTTAGTCAAGATTGAAATGGGATGCTGTGGGGATGAAGAAGACGACATCCTCGAGCAACTCATTCCCAGCCACTAACATCCTACCCCCAAATCCTAACCCTTCGAAACCCGACCGGAGATCCTCTTTCCTCCGGCGATATTTCCTCATCCGGCACCGGTGACTCTGAGGCCTTCGACCTTGTCATCTCTCCTATGAAGTCGAATTTCTCTGCCCTAATTTGCAGAGACATTCTCACGAAAATCTTCGAGTTCTTGTCCGTCTCCGACCTTGCCCGAGCGGCCTGCGTTTGCCGTGTATGGAACTCCGTCGCATCCGATCGCGAGGTTCAGACCAGATCTTTTAACTCCCCATGGAAGTTGAAGGATGTGGTTGGGAACCCAAGCTCCGGCAGCTTCTGGCGGTTTAAAGCTTCAGAATTGCTTTATTATATCCATCGAGGGATCCTTTGCTTTTCCAATTATCCGTTGGACACACGAATAGTTTTCTTTTTACTGAGATTGAATTCTGGAGAGTGACTTGGAAGCTTCTTCGTACATTCAATTAGACAACTGTTCAAACTTGGACTACCCATTTCTGGCATTATTTTTGTTGTTCGGTTGAGGGTGCTTGCCGAGGGTCTGTGAAAGTCGCTTGATCGGGTTCCTTTTGGCTTTCTCACTATTTGGAAGCATCGATGGCGCTTCTCCGAAGTCTCGCGATGCTTCTGCCGTTGCTGTGCATCATCTGGTCATCGGAGCTCAGAGCTCAATCTCCAGGATCTTCAAGAAACCGTGCACAGACATTGGATGCATTGCTTCAGGGCTATGCTTACAAGGTTTTTCCTTCTATTCGTCCTCGAACAGGCATTCCTTATGATGGTACTATGCCGTCGAATTTAACTGGGATTAGAATTCAAGCAATTAGGCTGAGGAGTGGTAGTTTCAGAAAGAGAGGCTTGAACTAAGTGAGTTTGACATATCCTCTGGGGGTTCGCGTGCAGCCTTATGTGGAGAGGCTTGCGCTGGTTTACTAGAGCCTTGGCAACTGGTCTTTGGTCTACTATCCGTTATCGAATTACCCTTATTTGGCTCCTGTGGTTGGTCACCTTGCTTATGATGCTTCTAATTTGTCTGCCACAAATTTACCAGAGTTGGAAATAAGGGCATTTGATAGATCCATATCGATTAAGTTTCTAGATGTGAAATCGGTCCCCATGAGATTCGCAAATTTTTTATAATTTAATAGGCTTACAGGTTATATAATAATGCATATTTATTAATTTTGAAAACTTAAATCGTTTTTTTATCAATTTTTCCAAACGGGTTTCTTGTCACCTGTTTTCAAAAACCCAAAAAACAGTGATTGTTACCAAACGGGTTTCTTGTCACTTGTTTTCAAAAACCAAAAAACAGTTCTAACTGATTTTCGTTTTCAAACTGTTTTAAAAAAAAACGTTACCAAACAGCTTCTTAGTTTTTGGATCGTTTTTGTTCCGTTTTAACCATACCGAGTTATCATTCGTCATAAATATAATAAATAATAAAAAGAAAAAACACCGGACCGAGCTATCAACCTGACTAAAGATGGTCGGCTCTTTATCACCTTGTCATATAAGACCGACTCTCTCTGTTTTGGACTTCACCCAAAAGCTTTCGGACTGTGTATGGTCGACGAAGCAGGTAACGCTCAGCGGTTACTTTTACCCGGACCCGTTGAATGGATGAAAGAGCAAAGTGCGCATTGTGCACTGCACTGGGTACTCTTTTAGAAACTAGAGTTTAGACAAGCAACTGAGGGCGGAAGGACTGAGCTCCGAAAACCCCTTCGATCGTCCAACGTTCGGATAAAGCTCCCAAGATAGAACCAATCTTGGTTATTTGAGCTGCCTCCAAAGAAACCCCTGAAAGAATCATGTCTATGATTCTGCGAGCCTGGCCATTCATAGTCAGTTGTTCCAGGCAACACACTCTCTTTTCCTTATCTTTATTTCGCAACTTTCAGAAATTTGGAACAAACACGCTCGTCAAGAGAAGAATCTCAACGGTCTATGCTTCCGCCTCGCCTTCGTCAACAGAAGCCCTAGTTTCTGATCCTAAACCAGTAATTTCCATTAAGGATACACTTAATTGGGTTGGAAGAACTGGACTTTGTGGGGAGTTATCCATCGACGACGTTGGAAAGCGCGTTCATCTCTGCGGATGGGTTGCTCTTCACAGGATTCATGGGGGTCTTACGTTTCTTAATCTCAGAGATCACACCGGGATCGTTCAGGTCTGTGTGGCTTTCACTTCTCTCCCTTTGTTTGAGTGGTTGCTTGCGTTAGGTTTGTTCCGAGTTTCACTTTTCTGTTCGGAAGATTGTCGCTCTTAGTTGATAGAAAGTTGTGATTTCTCGTTTCTTTTTATTTTAATGTATTTTTATGATCATTTTTGTAACTATTTTCATTGGCTTTTATTTTGATACTTCCAGTTGTTGTTGGCATTTCCAATTTCCAGATTACAACACTTCCTGAGAAATTTCCTGATGCACATTCAGTTGTTAATGATTTGAGGCTCGAGTATGTGATTGCTGTGGAAGGTAACGTTCGAGCGAGGCCGAGTGAGTCTGTTAACCAGAAGATGAAAACTGGCACCATAGAGGTATCCTTTTTATCAGAGCTGTTTCTCCTGTTGGCAATGTAAAATCTATGATCTTGTCCCCTTCTCCCCCAATCTCATGTTCACTCTACCAGCCTTAAAACTACCAATGCTCTGAAACAAAGAGTCCGTGTTACACTACAGTTGTTATTCATTCTCATTTCCATTTTGAAATTTCAATCATGGTCATGAATTATTTTTTTAACATGCAGTTTATTATCGAATCTTAAGTTTGAATATGCAGTGTAGTGCTTTGCTTGCAATCGATTTGAAGAGTATAATAAATGGGTTTTCCGTATTTCTTTCATTTACATAATTTCTTCCCTTTCCCATTGTTTACTTAATGATGACTATGTAATTTCCAACCTGCCAGGTTGTGGCAGAGCATGTTCAACTACTGAATGCTGTGAGATCTAAGTTGCCATTCTTGGTTACTACTGCAGATGATGCGAAGGATCTGGCTAAAGAGGATATTCGTTTGAGGTAACCCACTGAGATAATCTTATCTAAGATTAATGGCAATCTATGCATAGTTTGATGGCGGATTGGGAAGGAAAAAAAAAGAAAAAAAACCCACCTCTGGCAGGTAAGACTTAAAAGGAAAAAGCGACAAAACAAAAAAGGGTGATCCATTGAGTCACCCCCAAAGTGGTTGGGATAAGGCTTGGAAGATTCCAATTTTTTTTTTATGGAGTCATCATTGATATGTGGCACTCTGTGTTCCTGATCTGGTCTGTTTTCTTTTTTTTCTTAGGATTAGAAAAGAAATTAATTACTAGAAAAAAGAAGGGATTTTCAAGGAAGACCTCCTAAGAAGGAGACTCGTAAAAGACAAAATAACTTAAAAACAGAATAAACAACTCAGTTGCCAAAGATTAACCAACCAAAATGGCTTAGCATCTCCTTCCTATCATCAATTACCCCTAGGTAGCATCTCCTCCAAAGATCTATTATTGAATACAGGATGCTCTGAATTTGTCTCGTCTAAAACATTTCTTTTTCATTGCCCGATCTTGGCTTGTGGGAAAATATGACGTTTGAGCTGTTATCCAAGGCTTGAGTACATTTGAACTGTCAGCCAAGGCTTGAGCCATCCTAATTATGTCTGCTAGCCTCACTGAACTATCATGATAATGACTGAGATATATCTTTCGCAGAGTGTCCCTCTACGTCTATGTTCATGAATCCCTAATATCAAGCTTCTTTCAAAACTGAAGCAATGCACTTATCTCAACCTTGATTGCATCCTGTTCTCCTATCAGTTCAGAGATACAGTGGATGATGGGGCCTGAGTGATCACTGAATGTTCCACCAATTCCAAAGAGGCCTTGGGTTCTCTATTAAGTTCCCATTGAAATTGTGCTTGATGAAATCTACCATTCGAGGCTTCCAATCCCGTAAAAGCAAAAGGATGAAGAAGCTTTTATCATCCAACTCTTGATAATCTTTGCCACAAAAATATCTTTAAACTTCGGTATGTTTCACACTTCATACTCTGTGTGGCACTAATTTAATTGTTGAGGCTATAACTGTTTGCATCCATGTTCATTCATCCTCCTAGATCTCCCTATTTCTCTTCTCACAAAGAGGCCATTGAAGCGCAAAAAATGGTGTCTATGTATAAGTCATCCCTCATCCCCAAAAAAAGGAATCACCATTGATCAGATACGCTTGACAGTACTTACCAAAACTAGATCCAGATGTCTAAAAAGATAAATGCCAAAAATCCAAAGAAAAGCCATAATGGAAAAGAACACGGTCAATAAACTCCTCTCCCCCCCCCCCCCCCCCCCCCCCCCCCCCCCCACATGCACAATAGGTAGACTTTTGGCCATGAAGCTAAGTGTCTGCATTTTCTGTGATATCATACATATTTATTTGCAAGAAGCAATCTGTGATGGTCTTACATGTTTGTTGGAGGGGACGGGGTGACATGAACATTTAGAGAAGATATATTGACGTAGTACTTCAAAGATCTTTAAGTACTTAACTCATTAACAGCTGCTTATGAAAGGCTATTCATGTTTGCATGATGTCTTTGATCTTTTCAATTCATTTGCATGTTCTGATGTCAATATTTGATGTAAAAAATTTGTGCATTATACTAGATATCGATGCCTTGATTTACGCCGGCAGCACATGAACTCCAACTTAATGTTGCGACATAAAGTGGTCAAACTCATTAGAAGATTCCTAGAGGATGTACATGGTTTTGTCGAGGTATTATCAGATGAACATTCAAGTATTGCTGGATATTATGAATTAATTATGTTTCTTACTGTTTTCACTTGAAACTCCTGTTGTTGAATTTAGCAGCTGTAAGATGCTTTACCATGACTATCCTTATTTTGGAATTTGTGCTTTTATGCTTTGTCTTGATCCTGACCTTTTTGTGATTGAAAGGTAGATTGAGACCCCGGTACTCTCTAGGTCTACTCCGGAAGGTGCCCGGGATTATCTTGTGCCCTCAAGAGTGCAGGTATTTGGGTTTTATTGTCTAATATTATTTATTACCTGTTTCTGTTTCCATTTTCATTAATATGAACTGTTAATTGTAATCATTGTATGGCAGTGCTCAACCTGTATTTCTCTCTCTTGTAACATCTTCTGGAATGACTTGGCCCTACTCGGCGGGTCAACTTGGAACTAGACTTGGTCAATACTAGGGTCGATGCCAAGTTTTTTAGCCTTATTAAATCAGGCTAAGCCTTTGGCAGATGCTCAAATGTCCTTGAAATTCATATGATGCTTACTTTCACATGTTGAGGCTTGCCTTAAGTCTGATGCTTGCACATCATACAACAAGAAAAATTAGGGATCTCAAAATTTGCAAAATGAATCAAAGACAACTTTTTTTTTTCTACATGCATATGGCCAGGAATATAACCGTTAGTTGCAATATATTTTTCTTAATTTTATTCATATAGAACTTTAATTGCCTTAGTCTCTTGGATAATTAATTTAATTTTTCGAACAATTCTATCAAGAATTTAGTCGAAGGATGTATTCCATGCTTTGATATCCCATGTTGTTCCTGATTAAAAGGATTGCTCATATTAAAAATAAAAATAAAAAGAAAGAAAGGAAAAAAAAAAAAAAAAAAACCAGAATCTGTTAGAAGGTTTTGAAAATTTCCTGTCAGTTGAACTCTTTAAGATTATATGGTTCACACATTTGTACTTTAAGATTTTAGTATGATGGAACCTGAATTTTTCCCCTTTTTTTCTCTCATTCCATTTTCTTATTTATCTTGTTTTATCTTATAGTTTGTGATTATTTTTCATATTTAATTTACAGCGTGTGCCAGTATTAAGTAAGGCACCTTATAACAATAAATTGCATTAAAGCAATTTTGATTTCCTTTTGGTGTCGTTTTTAGGAGAAGTTGATATTATCCTTTGGTCTTCTGTGACATACATCACCAAAACAATTGAAAACATGTTATAAATCATCAGAAACTATTTGTATTGAGAGCTATATTTGTTTATTGCCTGCCAATCTGATTCATGGAAATGTGTTTCTTGAAGCCAGGAATGTTCATATTTAATTTACAGCATGTGCCAGTATTAAGTAAGGCACGTTATAACAATAAATTGCATTAAAGCAATTTTTATTTCCTTTTGGTGTCATTTTTAGGAGAAGTTGATATTATCCTTTGGTCTTCTATGACATACATCACCAAAACAATTGAAAACATGTTATAAATCATCAGAAACTATTTGTATTGAGAGATATATTTGTTTATTGCCTGCCAATCTGATTCATGGAAATGTGTTTCTTGAAGCCAGGAATGTTCTATGCTTTGCCTCAAAGTCCACAATTGTTTAAACAAATGCTGATGGTGTCTGGATTTGATAAATACTATCAAGTAGCAAGGTGATTCCGTTACTAACTAGTTGTTTGGAAATAGTTCTATGGTGCCATGATTTATTGTTTCTTTTTTTATCTGTTTGCATTTTTGGGATTCCGTCAACAAGCTTATCACTGCAATACCATTTGTAAGAAATTGGATAAGTATGAATTTTGTTTTGGCAGAAAAAAAAATGACTGTTTTTCACTGCCTTCAATTTTTTTTTATTTTTTTTTATGAGTAATGAAATTTGCTATTAAAGGAGCGTAGAAGTGTGCAAGTACAAGAAAATAAGGCAATCTAGACCTACTCAGCTAGCAAAAGGCCATCCAAGAGATAAATCTCCAGGACAACCGCCTAAACCCTGTCCCATTCCTGGGTAGGGTTCCCCACAAACATCTCTTATCTTATCGCTCCCCTTTATGCAAGCCTATCAGCCACTTTATTTGTTGATCTAGGCACTAGCTTGAATTGAATTTTAAACTCCAATACCAAAGTTATAGCCTGCATAACAACATGCTGAAGCCTTGAAGAGCTCCCATCATCTGTGGTCAACCAGATAATAATCATATCACAGTTGAGTTTCGCTATGAAATTTCTGAGCCTTCCTGTTTAGCTTTAACGAGACCTGTTAAATATGCCTTCCTTATCCCTGCCCTTCAAATCATTGTGCAGATAATGAGGATTCCTTTAGCCACATAAACACACAATGGTTAAAAAATTATCCAGGATACCCATAGATTCTCTGTGTTAACTTTTCTTTTGCCTTATGGAATAGGTATCCTAATGAAATGTGTAAGTTCTAGTGTTTCAGTAATAAAAATTCTAACATCCTGTTATATTTTCTTATAAGCTGGTTTTTAATTCACATATTTATAATCTGGATTATTATTTTCTTTGATCTATCGTAAAAAATGGGAAAAATTTCGTTTTATCATATTATATTAGAATTAAGATGATTTGTTCTGAACTTTTATGCCTATATGTACATATGTTTTTTGAAATTTGAAATTTTATTTTTTGCTTTCTTGTCTATACAGGGGAAGAAAGAGGGTTTTTAATAGTAATCACACCGATACCAGCATTTTAAATCATATATACTTGATTATTCACTGCTTGTTTTCCTTGCAGGTGTTTTCGAGATGAAGATCTGAGAGCAGATAGGCAGCCTGAATTCACACAGCTAGATATGGAGTTAGCTTTCACTCCTTTAGAAGATATGCTGAGGCTTAATGAAGATCTGATAAGACAGGCTAGTAAATATTGATTAAATTTATTCCTCAGAAATTTTTTCATATTTTACTTGGACATGTTGGTTGGTACTCTTATTTATTGTATCTCAAATCTGTTAAGATATAATCTACTTTTTCTGCAGGTTTTTCTTGAGATCAAAGGTATCCGGCTGCCAGACCCTTTTCCTAGGCTTACATATGCAGAAGCAATGAGTCGATATGGATCAGACAGGCCAGACATTCGTTTCGATCTTGAACTAAAAGATGTAACTTTTTTTTTGACATGTTTCTTAACTTTAGAAATTTTACAAGGATCTCTTATCATATGGGATTATACCTGTTTTAGAGTTCCTCATATAGTATCACTCTTTTTAATATAACTGTGGTTGATCAACAACTACGCAATTAAATTTTATCCTTCATCGATGTAGAACTTATACAAGAGGTCAAAGGAGACATTGGAACATGAATGATAGGGATACCTAGCTTCTTTATACTATTATTTGTTTAATTTACAATTATATAATCAAATGTTGCGTTATGAGAATTATCCAATAACAATGTAACATTGTTTTAAATTTACATTCTGTCACAGAAAAATAATCTAGTTATTTTCTTGCATTTTCTGTCTCTAGGTTACATTCCAGCACTCAGAATAAACTACCATATTATATAGTGCATTATTTTCTATAGAGTTGATCTTACAATCAAATGTGTTATTTGCTTGAAGGGATCATCACTTAGTGTTATAATAAAAGCCTCGGCCTGCATGAAAATGCAGGCTGGAGTCTGAACATGGCCACTTTGCGTAAAAATGCCAATTATTAGGTTTTGCATCCTTCTGTCACTTCTGGGACCCTGCTTTCATGGGACCTGTGTGGGATTGTGGTCCTTAAAAGAGTTATGCCTACATATGATAATGGCATCATTCTGATTTATGGAGCACCTTTTATGTTGCTGAGAACGTGTGTTTGAGAACAAAAGATGAATACGAGGTGTAATTTTTGTTCTTTCCTTGTACTTTCTGGTTTTACCCACAATTTACACATCTCCCTGGACTTAACCCATTTCGTGCTTACATTACGAGTTCTGTTATTCGTTGTATCTAAGAATTAAGTTCTTTTTTTCATATGAATTGTTAGAGGTCTGAAAATTTGCTATTTCACAGTTCCAAATTTGTTGGCATGAAAGTTTCAGCTGGACTGGAGCATGTTGGGAAAATGACTTTCTAATTGCATCTCAACCATGAGAAGTTGCATTTTTATGTCCTGTTTACCAAAATGGGGAAAATAATGGATATATATTGCAAAAGAATGTATATACTTTCAAAAAATCTGCATAACTGACTACAACATTGCCTTGAGTTATGTAGTGCTGAAGAAATAAGCTGTCATTCAAGTTTATGTTCTCTTTTCCATTTCTAATTTATTGTTCTTGAGAGATTTCTTCCAATTGTAAATGCAGGTATCTGATGTATTTGTGGAGTCCTCCTTTAAGGTTTTTGCAGATACATTGGCAAGTGGTGGAATTATCAAAGCATTATGTGTTCCTTCAGGTGCTAAGAAATATTCAAATTCATCACTTAAAAAAGGTGATATTTACAATGAAGCAATCAAATCGGGAGCAAAGGGTTTGCCCTTCCTTAAAGTCTTAGATGATGGTAATAAGTAATGTTCGGTTTCACTTCATTTATCTTCATGGAGAGGTTGTCTAGTTTTCACAGTGTTTAGAATATATTTTAGGGGAGATTGAAGGAATTTCTGTGTTGGTATCGAGTTTGGATCAAGCAAAAAAGGAGCAGTTGCTAAGAAAATGCGCTGCAAGCGCAGGAGATCTTATCTTGTTTGCTGTTGGTCACCATACATTAGTTAATAGAACTCTGGACCTTCTTCGGGTTTTTGTTGCTCATGAATTGGGGTTGGTGGACAGTGTAAGTTTTCTATTCTTTGAAGTTGACTTCTTATTGGTTTTCTGGTTACATACGCTCCCTCTAGGATGAGTACTGACTATCAATATGTGATGTCTAGTCATTGCATTCAATTCTTTGGGTGACTGATTTTCCAATGTTTGAGTGGAACAACACAGAGCAAAGGCTTGAGGTATGTTTGTTGATGTTAATTTTTACTCTAAACACTGATTAAGTTGTATATTTTCTTATTCTGATTTTCTTAGGACAATGGGCGAGATGCATGATTGCTCAATGCTATTTTGGTTGTATTTTTTGTTTAATAAATTGCATCACTAGATTGAACTGCTTTTTCTTACATCCAGTGGTATTGTGCCATCATGAAATTCTGCAATTTGTTTGTAACAGCCTAAGAATTTGAGATAAACCATACAAAATTACCCATTTATTTTGTTATATGGGAATGGGGTAATAAGGAACTAGTAAGTGCTGGATGAGGGAACTTGCGGAGTCCCCGTGTATGGGGCACTCATAGGGGCAAACATGGGAAGGCTAGCCTTCACCTTCCATTGTTTGGTGTTGCTCATACTTTAAAATGCCCACTTATAGTCTAATTTATTGTCCATTCCTATAGGTTTTGTTTTTAGCATTTATACTTGGCCGTGAAATCCTTTTACAGGCCTTGCATCATCCTTTTACTGCACCAAACCCCAATGACATGGAAGACCTTTCCACTGCACGTGCATTGGCTTATGACATGGTCTACAATGGTGTTGAGGTATTTCATGTTTTCCTGCTCATTAACACATTATTTCTGACATATGCAACCTGGAAGTTTTAATCAATGGTCACCTATGAGAAAACTGTTTCCCGTTATCTGTGGTACAATCAGATTGGTGGAGGGAGTCTGAGAATATACAAGCGTGAAGTTCAAGAGAAGGTCTTGGAAATTGTTGGCATCTCTCAGGAAGAGGTGAGGCCCTTATCTTACACTTCAGTCTGTCATTATTTTATAATGCATCACTGGTTACTCTAGATTGTGAAATTAACTCCTGTATATTTGGTGATATTAGGCTTTTATGATACGCCCTTGACTACTCTATGATACCACTTTTTCTCTTGGTTGTCTTTTTTATTCCTTTTCTTCTTATTTTTTGTTTTCTTTTTTTAATACTTCCATTGCACCTCCCATTAAGATTTTATTTCTAGAATCGGAATCTGGAAGAGTAATGTTGATCTTGAAGTTGTGGATGATAAGTATCTTTATGTGCAGGCTGAAGAAAAATTTGGCTATCTTCTTGAGGCTTTGGACATGGGGGCTCCCCCGCATGGTATGGAACCTTTTATGCTGGCCCCAAACTTAGATGTCTTATAAATGACTGAAAAGCTTATATTTGGATATCCCTTGTTGACATTTGCGAAGCTTACTTTGTTGTAGGTTTGTCCAATCAGTACACTTTCTAGACAAACTTGGCACCAAGTTTTTCCTGGAAAAGTTGGAACATGAAATACTGTTTTTAACTGGGCAGAATTTAAAGGGAAGGATGTCATAATGCTAATTTCTATAATATTCTTGGGAGAATTTTGATGAAAACGACATTTATAGGAAAAGTTTTTCAAAATCCCTTGATTTTTTTATTCGAAGCCCTACATGACATGACCTTTCACTTTAAAAGCACACTAAAGTGAACGAAGGTAAAGCTGAGTTCACTCTCCTTCCCTTTAAAGTCTGCCTAATCATGCACGACCCAAGAGTGCAAGTGTATGACATAAAAATGGTGTGGTGCGCAAGGTTGGCTTTTGCCATACCGCCCGGATGGCTTTGTTATTCATTCTTCTCAAATCACAATCATTTAACCATAATTATCTTTTGCTGCAGGTGGAATAGCATATGGTTTGGATAGATTGGTGATGCTCTTGGCTGGTGCTAACTCCATCAGAGATGTTATAGCTTTCCCAAAGACCACATCAGCTCAGTGTCTCCTCACAAGATCACCCTCAAAAGTTGATCCCCAACAGCTAAAAGATCTCTCCTTGCTTACCCGCTAGTTTTATCCTATTTATTTGCAAAATTGTCTTCGATTTAATTATATCATCTGTTAGCAGCCCCCACTTCATGTTAGAGCTTTCAATGTCGTGGGCACACCTAAATACTGCCCTATTTGGGCAGCAAAATTGAATGTATCAAGACTATAGAATACTTGTTTGATGAAGCAAAATCTGATAAAATAATTGTCGAAATATGATCAAAAGTTCTGGACTTCTACTGGCTGTCCGTGCCTAATTATGCTATTCTACACCATTGACTGGTTATGTATGCGATCATATCTAGAGATTAATCAGGTACGTACGGATCTGATTTTGTGTGAAATGTGATTGTTTAACATTCGAACTTACAGGGTCTGATCACATTGCAACAGCTAAAGTTCACAAGCTCAGTGTGAGGATTTTCATACCAAACCGTGAGGCTTACAATCGCATTCAAATCTTCCTCCTAGGGACTTTAACTAATCTCCAGCCGTAAACTAGTGGAGTGAACTTGGGTTCTTTTTTGTTATACGAGACTGCCATAATGAAATTGTGATCGTCATGGGTGATTGTGAGTTGTCAGGTGGCAGTTAAGAGTTGGGATAGAAGAAGTGATCCTCGTGACCCTCCAAATCAGACAATTTCATCTGACTGGGCAATCAATATCCTCTCAAAAACAATAAAATTTCATCCACCAAAGTTTGTCAAACGGTTGGCGACGTTGATAGACTGATACCAAAGCCGGCATATTTGAAGTCCAGAGCAGACCACATCCATAATTCTTCACCTGGTTAAATGGTCACAACTATCTGGTTAAATGGTCGTTAATGCTGTGAGTACAGATAGTTTGGAACACATAAAAAGAGACAAACCTAAAGTCAAGTTACTTTCCCAAAAAAAAAACCTAACGTCAAGTAACCCGTAAAGAGGCAAACCTAACGCAACCACCAGAAAGGCAAAATCCCTTTTGGAGGCCTACATTTCGATTCGGGGTAAATCTATGGTCTGTCCTGTTCTATACAAGCCTTGGAACTTCCTTCCAGGCTTCCAGCCTTATTTCTTTGACATTTGAGAATAATAAGAGCACCCATTAATGTCTTCTCTCCTACTTTTGTCCTTGTAAGGCACCGTTTGACTCTCAGCTTCTACAATCAACGTAAAGAATACGTATCTGTCATCGAAGGATTTACAAAAAGAATGCTTTTGCGTTCACTTTGAAAGAACTTGCAAGAAATCCTTGAGAAACAGAATTCGAGGAAAATCGTTTCTCAGGTGTGTTTCAATTCTAAGCATCGGAAAGACCAATATCCTCACTGAAACCCAGCGAGTAAACCACATCCTCGCTACTCCAACCGGCTCGGAGCAAGGTGAGGCACAGAAGCCGCACGTGATTCACCACACCTTCTCTATCCCTCGAAGCTGCGCTTCCCTGCTTCTCTTTCCCGTCATCGTCTCCGTCCAGCATCAGCATTTCTCTCACTTCTTCTTCACTCCACCCTCCGTCTCTCAGTTTCCAGCTCACCTCCTCAACAAAATCTCCAAACCTCCCTCTCCACCATTCGCACGTGCCCTTCCCGTTCACCCGACACGTGCCTCTCTCCACGAGATCGGACCAGACCTCTATCGTCCTTGCCGACTTGGCAGCCCACGCCGGAGCCGTCATTGTCGCTGAGATTAACGACGAGTTAACCGCCCGGAAGACGCTCTCGTTCTGCCGGAATTCGACTTGCTGGAAGAATCCGGCGACGTCAAAGCCGGAGTATCGGATGTCAGCGCCTTGAACAAAGAAAACAGGATTTCCAGCCAAATTCGGTGCGGAAGGCATGTAATAATGTCTGTATATAGGAACAAGAACCGGAGCTGTCTTCAAGTGTTTTTTGGCTAGGGTTAGGGCTGCACCAGGTTCGTCAGGTTCATCTCCCCAAGATCCGCACCAGAACTTCCCTTCAAATACTTCTTTACAGAATCCTAGTACGGGGAGGTTGATCAGAATCTCGAGCTGCTGAGGAGACGACGACCGCCAGTTCGGAAATCCCGGCCCAACGGGTAATCCTTCACGGAGAATTGAGCGGAGATCGGGAGGGAAGGTGAATCCGAAAGTGGCTTCGACGGAGGAAAATTCGACGTCGGTAAGACCTTCAAGTACCGGAACCGTGCAGGCTTTGAGATGATCGATCACGTTCTTCGCATATGCGGCGAAGGAGAAACACACTCGCGTGGGCTTTTGATCTATACGATTCAACGTTGCTGTTGCCGTTGCGGTTGCCATTACAGAGAAGAGAAGAGAAACCAAAAAGCTGTGATGAGTGGGGGATTCGTTCGGTCCAAGTTCGTAGTCGCAGCGCGTGATTTGTGGAGGAGAGGAGTTCTTTAGTCGCAGATTACTTCAAAGCTGAAGAGTTCTTAGGGCGAAGAAGACGTTGATAGAATCCTGGATTATTCAGCTTACGTTAACGTCGCATGTGTTTTTCTAGTTGAAATTTCATATGTGGAGCGCGTTCAGGTTTTAGCGGAAACAAGAGCAAACAAGAGGAGTGATTTCGTGATCCCTGGGACACGGTACTTCCCCTAATCAGGGACCGGTGTGCAACTTGGTTCGGTTAAACCCCAAAACCATTCGACCCAGGTCTGCACATGTTCGGTTCGATCTTGGTTCGAAAACACCAATCCAAAGTTAGATTGCTACAATTTTAGCCTTTTAGGGTGAAGTCAGAAGTCTCGATTAAATACGCTAGCGGAAAGGTACGTGAAAGTTAGATATTATAAATTAAGGTATTTATATGTGAATATGAACGGAGTATAAGTTAGAGAAATGATTTTGATATCTGCAATACTATTTATATAGCATAGATATAGATGCTTTCCTTTATATACACTATAGATAGATATACATACGGTCAATAGATAATAATTAATTACAATGCAAATTACCATATATATTTGTTGCTTCCAAATTGGTCCAGGCTCAACACATGACGATAGGGATGATGCGACTGTGTGCGGGCGTATCAGTTCTATCGATACAATGATTCGGGTCGGATCCTGACCCAGGGCACCTACTCCGGATCTAAATCGGAATTAGTCTAGCCGTACTGCAAGTCATCTCTAATAAAACTAATCAAACAAAAGAATGAAAACTAGGGGTTCGATCTTCGTTTGTGTTCTTATTCGTGCTTAAAAATGACAGATGGCAAATAATGCAATACTATATTTAGATACTAGTCGCCAAAGATGCAATCGTCGATTACAACAAATCTATAAATAACTCAAAAAGAAACAAAACAAATGAAAAACCACAAATGCTAACAGTACCACCCTCCCCTAGCCTTATAACCGTAATTGGAGTATAAGGTAGGGATATAGGGGGCGTCTGTTAGTAAAGTTGATTCAGGGATTCACCCAGAAATACTATTTAGCTGATGTTCCGCTAATCACCTAGCTTGACCAAAGACAACTTTGGTACCGACTGTTCGTAATCCTATAGTTGTAGTCGAAGTACAGAATTGGGAGATAGGGGCGGTCTCAAATTCCTTATCGATGGCAAGGTCTTCACTTTAATCGGAGTAAATAGTAACCCAAAATATCACTGCGACAAGAAGCAGTGAGAGGAGTCCTAAATTATCCTTTCTTGCTACAAGACAAGTGTAGGAGACTGGATAGTGATCACGGATAATCGGATTATAATCATAATAATCGGTTGTGGTAGAGTAGATGTTGTCCTTGAGCCCTTCACAACTGTGCCTTTTATAGCCGAACTTTAACAGTTGCTTATCGTCCCATATTTGCACGACCCTCATGTTAGTCCCAGCAGTTATCACCTTATTCCACTTCATTCAGATAAGATAACCGCTTACCATGATCCCAATAAACAACTTCCTTGTTCCCGTTGTTTATCCAGATGGTCTCGGTTGTCGGTCTTATACTGATGGTGACGTCATCCCTCAGACGTATGAGTACGGTTTTCCCGTTTTAGACACATGTATATGCTTACGTGGTTTTACTGATGAAACTAGCCCATATAAACGCCACGTGGCTTTTCTTCATTTACCGGGTTACTGCGGGTGTAAACAATATCTTAATGCTTATACATGAACCGTTATTTGATCTGATTTAGGGTTTGTTTGAGCCTTCAATTTAAACGTCAATATAATTTGGTTTGGGTTACATATATCAAAGTTAATTATTTTCAATTGGGGAAGCTGACTTCAATAACCTGGTTTGGTTGTGGGTAAATGTCAATTTGGATCAAACCAAAGGGGGTTGTACCCAAGAATTTATCAAATACCGAAAACGAACAAGAAGTTTTTTTGCATGGTAGGTGATGCTGTAGCAAAAGCAACAGCACATAAATCCTCTCTCCATCTCCATTTTTCCCATAACAGTATTATTGATGATTAATATATCCGTGATGACATGAAAGGCATATGTTACATTAATTGTGTGGATGGTCCCATCCCATGACTTTGATTTGAAGACGTCCTATCACTTAACACAATTTGAGACTAAACGATCTGAAATGAAGTTAGCGTGTGCCATATGGCATTAAGCATATGTAGCGTACTTACTACTCCGTCCTGAAATGTCAAACTCAAACGGATCCCCAAAAGCTTCAAATGTTTAGATAGTTAACAGAGGGTTCTGATAGTTCTTAGGATTAGTCTCCTAGCTCCCGTGACGTGAGGAGGATGGTTATATGTATAGAGGACAAATTAGTAAGGCCTAATGCGTCAAAGGATTAGTTAATCTTGCTCTAGAAAGAGAGAACAAAAAGAAACTCTGAATGCGATTGCTGATAACGAAAGCATCAGAACACGAGGTACCACAGAAAGAGACAGTTTGAGGTCGGTCTGGCTGGCTGGTCCCTTCCCCTTCCCCTTCCTGACTCCTGAGTTCTGCATATAAAAATGTCAAAATCTGGCACCGCCTGCTCCGACCCGCCGGCTATTTCGACGCATCGTGTGTTTTTTATCCCCACATTCATGGAATTTCACACACACTCCGATTTGACCGCCTCAAGAAATAAGTGGATATATATACTTTAACGTAATAGATGAATATCTGGTAAAGTATATGATAGTCATCGAGTCCATTAATTTTAGGACAAAAGAGGGGGCTTACTAGAGCTGGATTTAGGTTCACTAGATTATGGCTGATGTGAGTCCTAACATTGCCCGTGGGGGTTGATGTATTTTGTCTCTTAACACATTTTACAGCCCCAAATTGACTCTCCAACAACGGACTTATCCTGTAGAACCTTTATCTACAATCTTATTTGCAGCTTTTCACAGGATTGCTTAAAAATTTACAGATATGCCATTCTCAATACACATAGCATGACCTCAATGCAGGCTTCACATAAGGTTGTAGATAAAAGTCCCACAGGATCTCAATTGTCCAAGAACACATTCCATTCTTCGTGCCAAAGATCCGCTTCATTAATGACAGAAAAAGGCCACAGATGTGAATGAGGGGTCCTTGATGAAAATGCAGGATATGCACCTCTTAAGAACATTCATACAAAAAATGTACCCAAATCTGTTTAAATCTTTAATGATGTTAATACAACAGACCTAGTGCATGAAAAAGAGGAAAAAAACGCCATGCCACTTGAGACTTTTAGCTATTCTGAGCATGGTGCTTGAGCATTGCTTAGTACTTGGAAAGCATCCATAAGCACATCCCGTCTTTCTTTGGTACTAAAATGCTGTCATCCTTGGGTCTGCCAACTCTTGCTGCAGAGAGTGGTCATGGAAATTCAATAGTACTTTTCCTATAAATATTATCCTACGATTCAGTTTCTGGGCATGTATTGCGGCTGAGTGGGAAATCGTCAGCTGCACGAACATATTTGTTATTCCTATATGAGATGCATTGTCCTTGCCTGTACAAGGTCCTTCCAGCATCTGTAAGTTATCAAAAATTTCTCAATCTTATGATGTTTGGCAAATCCTACTTTTGATCATTTTAATTCATGGATTATTAGCTGCACGAAGGCGTTGGAGCACATCCGCCTAACTGATCTTATTTCCTACAATCATACAAAGCTTGTGTGAATTTGATAAATTCCACATGATAATATGGCATGAAGGCTCTAATTGTTGTATTTAATAATTCTTTGTTTAGCTAGTTTTTCTTGCTGAAGCATTGAAACTTTATATCAGTTTTTATATGTTCCATGCAGGATGGGTGTTGCATAAAGATCCTAATAATTCGCTCACAATTTCTACAAGCAGTGGGTTAGGTTTTCAACACAAGTGATATGAAACCATATTCAAGTAACATACCAAGAGTGTTTTCAAACAGGTTGTACTTGACCCCCATAACGTATAAAGATTGGACTATCCACACCAACTATTTTACCCAAACCCCTTATAGACAATCTGCAACTCATATCTGTTCACATCAACCACTGTGCTTTATTTGCTTGTTCTCTCCCCCCCCCCCCCCCCCCCCCCCCCCCCTCAAACAATTACTCACATATTTCTTTATCCATTGGGGGGGAATGGAGGATAATAACTCATCCATTTCTTCATCCCAAGTTGGGTACACCATGGGATTCTTGATGTTCATGTGCATGGTTATATCATGGCTTGTCATCCACAGATGGAACCAAAGAAATAAAAGAGGCCCCAAAACGTGGCCTCTTGTGGGCGCAGCAATTGAACAGCTGATGAATTATGATAGGATGCATGACTGGTTGGTCAAATACTTATCTGAATTGAAAACTGTTGTGGTTCCAATGCCCTTCACAACCTACACTTACATTGCGGATCCTGCTAATGTAGAACATGTCCTCAAGACCAACTTCGAAAACTACCCCAAGGTATTTCAGAACATAAGAGTCCTTATTTTATTTATTTATTTTTTTTTTGGTGATTTCTTTGCCTCTAATGGAAGAGCTTTTGATTAATGAAGGGCAAAGTGTATCATTCATACATGGAAGTGCTTCTTGGAGATGGGATTTTCAATGTAGATGGGGAGTCATGGAGGAAGCAAAGGAAGACAGCAAGCTTTGAGTTTGCATCCAAGAACTTGAGAGATTTCAGCACTGTTGTGTTTAGAGAGTATGCCCTTAAACTCTCTGAAATTCTATGCCAAGCATCCATCGACAAACAAGATATAGACATGCAGGTAATTAGAAAATTGTCTTTGAGTTTGACAAATGTTACATAGGAAGTTCAGGAATGGAGTCGATGACATGATGTAAGACTAAAAGGAGCTTGAAATTTTCTCCTTTTAGGAACTTTTGATGAGGATGACTTTGGACTCCATTTGCAAAGTGGGATTTGGTGTAGAAATTGGAACTTTGGCTCCCAACCTTCCTGACAACAGCTTTGCTAGAGCTTTTGACACTGCAAACATCATTGTCACACTTCGGTTTATTGACCCTTTGTGGAAAATAAAGAGATTTCTCAATATAGGATCAGAAGCTTCACTGGACCAGAGTATTAAGATCATTGATGATTTTACCTATGCTATGATTCAGAAAAGGAAAGCAGAGATTGAAGAAGCTCGAGCAAGTTATAACAATAGTAAGGTAGGTTTTCTTGGTTATGCATGCATTTGAACAATTAAAAAGATAATTTGTGTACAGAAATCAACAAACAGAGCAGAAATGCTCTCCTTTTCCTTTCTATAAATTTTGACAAGATTAACATACAACTAACATTGTTTGGGATGTGATGTAGCAAATAAAGCATGATATATTGTCAAGATTCATCGAGCTAGGAGAGAACCCAGAAAACAACTTTACAGACAAAAGTCTCAGGGATGTTGTGTTAAATTTTGTTATTGCTGGTCGTGACACAACGGCTACAACTCTTTCATGGTCTATCTACTTAATTATGACCCATCCACATGTAGCTGATGAGCTCTACTCAGAGCTTAAAACTTTGGAAGAAGACCGAGCCAAAGAAGAGAACATCTCATTGCTTCCATATGATCCAGAAGACACCAAATCATTCGCTGAAAGAGTGAGGCAATTTGCACAATTGCTGACATACGAGTCGCTGGGAAGATTGTCTTACTTGCATGCTATAATTACTGAGACACTTCGTTTGTACCCGGCTGTCCCTCAGGTACATTATCCATCACATTTTTCAATCCTGGTTTTGAATGATCTTCTGAACATTTGAATACATTAGACTAATAAGACCAGTCAATCATGTTTTTTTTCCCTTATTTTGATCTCTTTATCCAATTCAATGCATTTTTTTTAACAAAAAAAATTTATAGGACCCCAAGGGCATCTCAAAAGATGATGTACTGCCTGATGGAACTAAACTAAAAGCAGGAGGCATGGTGACTTATGTCCCCTACTCAATGGGGAGAATGGAGTCCAACTGGGGCCCTGATGCAGCTTCATTCAAGCCTGAGAGATGGCTGCAAGAGGGATCTTTCCAAAATGCATCTCCGTTCAAGTTTAGTGCTTTTCAGGTCAGTTCAAACTATCAAAGTTCCCAAATTTCATAAATGTAGTCCAACCAATTCACCCAAAATCCATCTGTCCTGTGATTTTGTAGGCTGGGCCGAGGATATGTCTTGGGAAGGATTCAGCTTACCTCCAGATGAAGATGGCACTCGCCATCTTATGTAGATTCTTCTACTTCACTCTGGTGCCAAAGCATCCGGTAAAGTATAGGATGATGACAATACTGTCAATGGCGCATGGACTAAAGCTCACTGTTGGTCGACGCCATTAAAGATGTAGCTGATGGTTTCATGGTAGATAGCATGATAAAGACTGAACAAGATCTACTTTGATGTTATCTTGATTTGAGGATCTTAATAAAAGTGAATATGTATTTCTCCATGGTTAATGCATTTCCATTCATGGCAAATTTGAATTACAACTCCCATCAAAGTCCAAAAATTAAAGGCAAATAAGGTTCTATTCTTGTAGTTCCTTGAACTGCTTTAGTTTCTCAAGTTGTACTATCTGATAAAATTGTCAAGAAGATCATAATCCCCAATGATTAGGGATCAAGGGAAGGAAAACTGACCTCATTGAAGAAATTTTAAATTTTTGGGCCCACGTATTATCTAATTAATTCAGAAACAATCGGGGCAAAATCCTTAACGGCTATATTTTGATGGGAGAAGATCTTTTAACGGCTGGAATTGGAAACCTTTTACTGCTTCCGTCTTTATTTTAAATCTCTCCAACGGTCAAAAGACCATGCCTGCTATTCAAATTTCCAAATTCCGCCCCTTCAATTGTCATGAAAATAGCCGTTGGCACCTGCGAGAAGAGAAATAACACCTAAGGACTTATTCCGGTGATTTTCTTTCCTAGCTATCAAGAAAGAACAAAGCCAACTATATTTCCTTTTCTTGCTGTCTTGTGCGTCCCTTGCTCTCAAATCCATGGCGATATGTTCAAACAGATCTCCCTCGCCTGTTCCGAACAGAACAAACCCTAATGCAAGAATCTCGGAAAGCAGCAGCAACGTCAGAAGGAGTTTCAGCGGAAACCCTTTTGCCAAACCTTCCGTCGTTCCGAACGCAAGGAGCTTTTATCCGGCAACCCCGGCTAATAGCCCTGCAGGTTCAAGAATATCTGACTATTGTTTTTCCTATAACTTTTGTGATGGCTGTGGTTTTTGAAGAGATTTCTTTTTCTTTTCGTTTTTTTTTCCTTTAAATCTTTTTGGGGTTCCTTGAAATGCAGACTCGTCGCAGAGGAATTCGGTGGGAAAAGAAGGGATAGCACCGCTGCGGGCTTCATACGAGCAGAAAGAGAATGAGAAAGATCACAACTTGAAGGCGTCGAGAGCAAAATCGCCTGTTGTTTCTAAGGGAGTAAAGAACTTCATGGCTCCCACGATTTCTGCATCTTCAAAGATAGCAGCATCACCGAGAAAGAAAGTGTTGACAGAGCGAAATGAGGCCGTTAGTACATCAACTTCTTTCTCTGAGGGGATATCTCTCTTTACTACTAGTAATCTGCCCGAAGTTGCGGAACAGATTGGTCCAAAACCAGAGATGGTTGTGGATTTTCAGGTATCCTCTGAAATCCAAAAGAAATCCGAGGGTTTACATGATTCGATGCTTGCAGATTCCCACGACAAGGAGGTAAACCCAGGCCAATCGTTTTATGGAAAGATCAACGATACCCCAGAAAGCAATACATCTTCTGTACCGGTTTCTGATGGGAAACGTACTGTCAGCTTCATGAATAGACTTGAGGTCGCAACACCCCCAGATGCCGATCCCAATGCTCAGTTATGCTCAAATACCTACAGGCTCCCAGAAACTTTATCTGAAACGAAGTCCATGAATTCCAAATTCGCTGAAGAAGATTTGGCTTTTAAAGATAACTCCTCGTGTTCACTCGCTGATGATTTACCCCTCCTAGACATTGATCCATCTCTTCCACCGTATGATCCCAGAACGAATTACCTTTCCCCAAGGCCTCAGTTCCTTCACTACAAGCCCAATCCACGCATTGAAGCTTTTCTCAACAAAGAAAGGGGATTTGACTCGGGGGACGTTAAACGACTTGAAGACAGTTTCAATTCTGAAAGCTGTTCAGATACTGAGAATACTGAGGAAACCCAATCTGGAGACTTGCAGGAAAGGTTTGAGGACGTTGTTTCCTCTGAAACAATTTCCGAAGAAGATGATGAAATGCATGTTTCTGATACTGACCTTGATACTACCCACGAGGTGCAAGTGACGGATGCACCTAAACAGCGCTTCTTTGTGAGGCATAAATTCATTCCTCTGTTCTTACTTCTTGCAATCGCTTGTTTGTCCATTTCAGTAACTGATTCTCCCGTCCTCTCTCCTTCTATGTTTAAAGAACAGGCTTTTTTTAAGCTTGATTCCCCAGTAAAAACTGCTGCACTTGCAAAAAAAAAATTCGAGGGGCTGGCTAATTATATTAGGCTCTGGTCGGTCCACTCTATCTCTTATATTTCTAAGTTGATTCCCACGCCAATAGGAGTAGAAAAACTGGGTTCCTTGCATTTTGTTAATTTAACAGTTTTAGACTGGGATTCTGCGGTTGATGGATACCAAAATATCCCTTTTGATGAAGAGAGCCAAGAGGAGTGCTGTCTAGAGCTCATGAAGGAGGAAGAGGTTGAAGAACTGGAAAATGAAATTCAAGCAGATTTGGAGCCCACAAAGGAGGGAGAAGTTGAGGAAGAACTGGAGGAAGAAATTGGGACAGATGACATTATTTCAGAAGAAGCCATGGAACGTGGTCGTAAAATAGAGCTTGAAGAACAAACACCTATGATCCCGGAAGCTCAGGTGACTGAAACTGAAAAGCATGGAGTAGAGAACCACAGTGAAAATGCCTTGGATGTCCACACTGGCGAGGACCCACCAAGTAACATGGAGCTTGAGAAGCAATCAGCTTTGATTCCACAGGCTCAAGAAACCAAACCAGGGTTTGAAGAAAATGAATTACCAGAAGAGAATACTCTTAATTCTCTTGTCAGCACTGAATCCAGCAGTGTAGAAGTTAATCCCTACAATACCAAATCTGACGCAACACATTCGGATGTAATAGAGTCTGAACTTGATGCGACAGAAGATAAATTCCTAGTGCGAAATGTGTTGGGAATTGTCTCAGTTATTCTGTCTCTGATAACAGCTACAGTACTCATATATCTGAAGCAAGTAAAAAGGACATTTAACCCAGAGGCTGTAGTTCAGGTAGAGCAGTTGCCAGCAAAGAAGTTGATCACCAGCTCAGTATCAGCCAGTAGAGATCGTCGGTCACCAGAGAGACCTTATTTTCGGAACTTGCCGACAGAGGTTGAGATGTTTGGAGAGTCATGCCCATCAGATACAAGTAGCTTCCGGCAGAGCTCCTCTTACAGCCGGAGGGAATCAAAGAGAGTGAATGAAGTTCAGAGCCATGAAAGGAAGCAGAGGAAGAACTTTAACAGAGAATCTATGGCCTCGTCATCTGAGTACTCTGCAGGTTCACCTTCATATGGAAGCTTTACAACATATGAGAAGATCTATTCTAAGAATGTAAAGTAATATCTACTGCCTATTTTTTTGCTTGTTTGCATGCTAATTGTCACTGATTACAATTTTGGTTTATTACTTTTTCTGTCAATTTGCATCTTTTCAAGTAGATAATTAGTGCTATTTTGCTTCTTCTTTTTTTTTTTTTTTTGCACAGGGATGTGGAGAGGAAGAAGTGGTGACTCCAGTGAGGCGTTCTAGCAGGATCAGAAAGCAAGTTACTTCTTCCCCATGAGAAAGAATGGATGCTTCATATTCTGTTGTTTTTTACTCCTACCTTCCAAGTTCTTGCCAATGTGTTCCTTTCGTGTTTCAAATTGCCATTGTTTCTGGTCAATATTGTTTAACTAATTGTAGTTTGCAAACTAACAAAATTGCCACTAATCAACAGTGTTGTGCTGTTATTTTAGTTCTTGCCATTGTTCAACTAATTGTAGTTTGAAAGCTGATGAAATTGCTACTTCTTGCCAGTGCGTTCCTTCGTGTTTTAAATACCATTGTTTCTGATCAATATGGTTTAACTAATTGTAATTTCAAGCTAATGAAATTTCTACCAATCAGCAGTATTTCAGAGTCATGTTTCCTTGACCATCCCCGAATCTGACATCAGATGCTGCGAGTTTCCTATTTTTTTTTCTGCACCAGTTTGGGTTATACAGAATGACAACGATCAGTCCTAGGTAATGGCTAACAAAGCATTATTAATGTGATTGAAGATTGACAACACTGAAACTTCACTCTCTTTTTTGTAAATTGAACATGAAGGGCTTGTTGATCACATCCAATGTACACCCAAGCACGCAACCTAGCTAGAAATTTACGAAAAGCTTAAAATATGCCAGCTTTACCATTGAACCAACTCACTCATTATTATTTTTTTGTTTGGTATCAAAACCAAAACTTGTTATGATTCCAAATCCAAAATATGTAAACATATATTTACGCAATCTAATAATCATGTAAATCCTATACAATCTTTGTGTGATTGGCAAATTAGGACTTTGAGAGAGGTTGATTGGCAATAGACTTACTTTTAGGCATTTTTTGTGCAAAGTGACTGCACACGGCTCCAACCTATGTTTCCACAGTCGCATCTGTTGGAAAACTAAGAAAACAAAGTTACGGAGCTTTTCCATTGCAATAAAATTTCAATGTCAGTATAATCATGGAGAATGAGAACTCTCACAATGAAATGTCAATCTTCACTTAAACATATACTGCATGAAATCAAGATTTAGGCAATTTTTATCAGAATCATAATTTTCTCACCTCTCTCTCTCTCTCTCTCTCTCTCTCTCTCTCTCTCTCTCTCTCTGAGTTTATGTATTTGTTTGTTTGAATGTGTGTGTGTACGTATATATGTATGTATGTGACAAAGACATGTTTATGAGTCCCTTCAACATTATATGACCAACAACTTGAAGAGCTGTTGGGCAAGAACTGTCCAAAATATGCTTATGTGAGCAACCTATTATGGAATAATTTCAGATTAAATGCTTTATCTTGTAGGTACATTTAAGATGCCAAATAAGTAGAACATTGAAGAGTGATATGACCGAATCTTGCACCTGATGCGAAACTGAGCTTATTGTAAAGAGACCAAAAGAGGTAGGCCATCAGATAAGCTTATTAACACCATTGTAAATCAATGCAATACAATTGACTTGTTGAACTATGTCTGGAGTAAGTTGTCATTACGAGAGGGGGTTTGTGAAGAAGTTGAACCCAATTTCTAGTATTTTTTGGTAAGTACTCTGCAACATACTCAATTACACACGGGGTTTGTGAAGAAGTTGTAGTGAGCCTTGTATATCAATAAGCAAGGGGTCTTCTTTTATTCTGATAGGAGGTTCCTGATCCTATGATCTACTCGATACATCTATGCAATAGTAAACTTTACAAAAGGCTCTTCCAACTCCAAGTATCCCTATCTTTGGCATTGACATAGATGAATGGGCTTTGGTGAGAAAACTTCCCATCACATTCTTTACCCATTTTGCTTTTATCCTTGAGCATTTGCAAGGCTTTTTTTTTTCCCAAGTAAACTTTCCTTACTTTTGGATACCTGATATTCAAACCACTTTCCTTTGCAGGTTTTGTAATATTGTCCCATCTTACATTGTGAAATTTTCAATTTTTTTGGTCCCTTTGTGTCACTCCCAAAGGAAGTTCATCTAATGCAGCTAAAATGGAGTACTATCATCCTGTGGAGAGGAGTATATGCAATTAGAGAACTTACAATCTGTTAGGTTTAATATTTTAGTTTGGCTTTATTCAGTGCCAAAAAGTGTGTTTAGAATGTTTAGTTTGAGTTCAAGAAGACATGGTTCAAACGGCGTCAAAATCGGAGTCAAATTGAAGAAGTTATGCCCAACGTTTGATCAACGTTCTCTGTCCGTTCGAACGTTCAATTTCTGGAGAGCAACGTTTGCTGAACGTTTGCTGAGCATTCGAACGTTCATGTTCTGCAGACAAACCCGAGAGCAACGTTTGCTGAACGTTTGCTGAGCGTTCGAACGTTCATGTTCTGCAGAGAAACCCGAGGCTAGCGTTCGACCAACGTTCTCTGTCCGTTCGAACGTTCAAGTTTTAAAGGCCAACGTTTGCTGAACGTTTGCTGAGCGTTCGAACGTTCAAACAGCAAAATTTCCGAAAAGTTACGAAAAATTACATAACTTACTCGTTTCAATTCGGATTGACTTGAAACTTTTTGGGGAACCTTTAAATAGGATTAGGGACCTTCTAAACCTAAGAGAGCTACGTTTTAGAAGCCCTAAATATCATTTTCTCTTCTGAAAACCCTTCTTCTAGGTTTTCATCTTTTGAGCCATAAAACCTTTCTTTTCTTCTTCCTTCCTCTACCTTGGAGTTCCGGGTTTGGGAGATTGATCGTGGGAGTTCCTATGGATACCAGGCGAGTTCGTTTGGGTGATCGTGTGAGAAGATCTTCAGAGTTCTGAAGTGTTGCTGTGGAGCAAATCTGAGGAGTTCCTTAGATACTTTCAAGTCTGTGAGTTGCAGAGTCTAGCATAGGGATGTTGAGTCGTCTGAACTACAGGTTGTAAGTCTTCTTTTCATATTGGATCTTTTAGGTGGCTCCTGCATAGCCCGGAGGGTTTTTCTCTAGTGAGAGTTCTCATAGAGTTTTCCCTTCGTCACCAAATTGCTTGTTTTGTCTTACTTTACATGCTTTAATTATTTGCTTGCAATTTGGGTGGCTTGTTAATTGCTTTTGATTAGTTATTTGATTTTCTGGAATTACCTTGAGGATTTGTTCATGCCTATTAATTAAGGACTTGTCTTTAATTGATAGAAAAATTTTATTCCGCTGTGCTACACCTATTCACCCCCCTCTAGGTGTTGTTAGAGTCAAAACCCTGTTTTTCACAATCATTGTCCTCCTTTCCTAGTTCAGAAGGCCCGATGAAGATAGATGATGTTGATTATGTCCTGAGAGTCTCTTGAATCTGATTATAAAAGAACATGCCCTCGGTAAGTGGTATGTCAGGATGTTGTTGAGCACCCATACCGATTGGAATCTATTTAAAATAACCAAGCATCTAAGTCTACTTTCTACGAGCATTGTGTGCTAGAAAAATATAAGATCTCTTTTAATTCGGGAGCCGTTCTGAATTTTTGACAGAGATGTGTAACATTCCCAGTCATACAGAGAAGCATGACTAACAAGAATAAAGCTTCACACCAATTTCTCACTTAGACATTTCCGCCTCGTAGAATGCAGCTTCGGGCATGGATGAGAGCAGAAACTAGTGTGTAAACTTATTTTATTTGTAAAAGCAGGGCTAAAACCCTGTTTTTGGGGGGATGACAGTCCCAGTATTGACCATTGTCCCAAGCAATGTTTTAAAAACCAGACTGAACTGGTCTGTCAAACTATTTGAACCATGATTTGTCAACTCTGAGACTAAAAATGAACTCAGTTCAAGTTCATTACCGGTTGCATTAAAAACTGGTGCAACCAGCGAACGATGGAAAGTGGTAACCGTTGCAACCCACATGAACGTGGTTTGATGTGTGAACCAATTTGAGAGGATCGTTGCAAGAACCATTACTTAGCAGGTGCCTAGTGGTCAGTGTTCGATATTTGAGATCTTGTTGGTTGGGTTTTCCTTAAAAAACTAAAAACGAAGAGAGAACTAATTCCTTATCAATTTTATGATGAGGAGAAAAAAAGGAAGAGAGGAAGAAAATAAATCAAGAATCCTTGGGTCCTTACAATTACGAATCTCATGTTTTTGTTAATATCACAAGTAACATATTTTCGACCATCTTTTTCATCCCTATGTTGGCAAATAGTAAATGCTCTCTCCCTCTCTCGTGTTTTTCCATGTATTTGATACTTTGTTTTTTTGTTTTAATACTAAACTCTGAAAATTTATACTATTAAAACTTTTTTTAAATAATGAACTCTGAAAATCTATACAATTACAGAGGAAACAAGGCAAGTTTTTGACTTAGATTTGCTGCACAAAGAGCCCCTCTCCTTTTTTTCATATTTACTTCTATATTCAAATTGTAACTTACATTAACATAATGAGATTTGCTACCCAAAAAGCTCATCTCTTCTTTCCATATTGATTTTTATATCTCAATTAATGAATTATACCCACATGCCACCTACTAGTACTATAATAAAAATAACCCTTAAGATTCTCGAGGAACATCTATTAGCCAAATTGTCCCTTACTTTTTAGGTAAGATTATGAAAAATATTACTTTTGGCTGATATTTATAAAATAAATCCATCAAAAAACTTATTTCCAAAAAGGATCACTTTTTAGAAATAATTAAATTACAGGATCAGTTTTTAAAAAAATAATTAAACTATATGATCAATTTACTTGGAACACAAGCATATTATACGTAGGATACAAGCTTCCTTACGTGGGATATGACACATCCTATGTAGGACACAAGCGCATTATATACATGGATACAAGTGTTTTTTACTTGTAGGAAAATAACACAATTTTTTAATTTTTTTAAAGTGATCTAGCAGATCAATTACATTTGAAAAGTGGCCTTTTCTACAAAATAAGATTTTTGATTGACTGTTTTTATAAATAAAGACCAAGAAGTGATCATTTTTCATAATTTTTCTTTTTTTTTTAAATACATGGTTTGGTCCTATCCTCGATAGAAATTCCAGAGGATCTCAATTAAATACATATCCCATACAAACACATGCACTATGCCGTGTATTCATTCATTAACCTTTCATTTTCACACCTTTTCCACTAATCCTCGTCGGTAGTGCCAACTTTACTTGTACCTTTTGGTATCAATTTTGTCTTAACAGATTGTAGCAAAACATTTCAAGCCAATTTGTCTGTTTTCACTTCAATTTAACTTTTGAAGACTTCCGACACTACATTGCTTTATTCCTTTTTCTCTGTCTAATTTGTATGATGCGTTTAGGATTTAGGGCTTAAGCAATGTGTAAGAGTTGAGAAATTGGAATATAAAACCATGTTTCAAAATCTGTGTACCGTTTCTTGTGCCTTAGATTCTAGCTGTGTCTTTAATTTAAATTTTAAATTTTTTTAGAAAGGCAACGATTGCGTGATCAGTGTACCGTTAGCGTCCTCGCTGGCTTTTCCGCCATCCAGCTGTCTTCATTTCGGAGAATCGATTTCCTCTCGTACCGATTCCTCTTTCAATTACTCTTACAACCCGTCACATGCTGCCGCGCGTCCTATATCCTCGAGATTTGCGCCAACGTTAACGTTGTTAAAATTACATATATAATTTTGTAATAAAATAACATTCTTCTCCTCCGGCGACGATAGCGATGAAGAAACATGAATGCTACATTTAAAGATTTCTGTTTTGCTTTCCCATGGGAAGTAAAGAGAGAGAGAGGAGTTTCTTTCTCTCCTTCAGATATCAAGAAGATAAGAAAGGAAATCAGGGGAGAGACCTTTGCATTACTTCAACTTGTGTTCCGTATTTTTGTAAGATTGGATGTCTGCTTCAAATGGGGTGGAGTTTGGCTCGGGGATGGAGTCTCAAGCACACAAAAGTTGTTGATGTAAGTGGAAGCTTGAGAGTAGAAGAAGAGGAGTTAGGTTTCATCTTCGTTTTGTGATGAATCTTGGGATTAGAACTGGGGATTTCAATTATTTATTATTAAAGGAAAGTAATTCAACGGTTACCCTTATTGGATCAAACCTTTCCATAAGACTGAAATTGCCATAAGACTGAAACTGCCATAACGTTAAGGAGTTATTGTAGAAATCAATGGAATAATCAATGGAGTAATTAGCAAGGATTGGTTACAGTTGCTTAGTTTACACATTATTTATTTGTATAAAATCACATGTATACTGTACAAAGAAATACACAGAAAATATTCTTTCTCGTTTTCTTCTTCCACTTCTTTTCATTTTAACATGGTATCAAAGCACCGATCATGGTGACCCGAACACGTTTCGCTACGTACACAACACGATGGGGGAGGAGAAAACTACAGAAGTGTCAATCGACATTTCAGATCCACTTATTCTACATCACTCCGATCATCCGGGTATCGTCTTGGTTTCCAAACCACTCGAAGGATGCAACTACGGTCAATGGAGTCGTGCTATGCGCATCAGCCTCAGCGCAAAGAACAAGATCGGTTTCATTAATGGAACCATTAAAACACCTACATCCATAGACCCAAAGTTTCCTGTCTGGCAGCGATGCAATGACATGGTATTATCATGGCTCTTAAACTCGATCCACCCAGACATAGCCGGGAGTGTGATCTATGCTGAAACGGCATTCAAGGTTTGGAATGACCTCAAAGAGAGGTTCTCGCAAGGAAACGATTCCAGGATTTATCAGATTCGACAAGAAATTGTCGAACATCGACAGGGACAGCAATCTATCTCCACCTATTACTCCAAGATGAAGGCGTTATGGGATGAGTTGTCCTCATATCGTGAACCATTGACTTGCAGCTTTGGAGGATTGAAGAATCTTGCCGAACAAGAAGAGAAGGAAAGAGTGATGCAGTTTCTTATGGGATTGAATGAATCCTATGCTACTGTTTGAGGGTCGATTCTAATGATGAGTCCACTTCAAGATACACGGAAGACCCATGCCTTGATTCTTCAACAAGAAAGACAAGTTGATGTGGCTTCTCAACGTGATATTGGTAATAATCATCATGCAATGCAGCTTATGGGACAAGTAGTTCCACCATCTTGTCTTTCCACGACACAGGAAAACAATACCTCAAGGAGACTACTTAAATGTAGTCATTGTGATCGAGATGGGCATCTTGTTGATCGATGCTACTACTTATATGGCTTTCCAGTTGGCCACAAACTTCATGGAAAAAACGTGAAGCCAAAGGGGAGGAAACCGACTGTGCACAATGCTCAAAATAGTAGGGATGAATCCACCAAAGGCTCATGTGATGAAAGAGTCACATTCACCACTGAAGAATACAATCAACTCATGGCCATGATTCGAAAAGAGAATGGTAATGATCAGTCATTTGCAAACACTGCAGGTATACATACATCCACTTGCAACACTACTTGTCATGACTTTCCTTCAAATTCATTTTGGATTGTGGATAGTGGTGCGACTGATCACATATCTAAGTCTTCACCAATACACAACAAACATGGTGCGTATTGTGATTTTGTGGAACTACCCGACGGTAGTAGAACAGAGATCAAGTCCACTGGGACCATACGGCTATCATTAGACTTGACTCTTGATGGGGTGTTACATGTTCCAAAATTTCGGGTTAATCTATTGTCGGTTAGCAAACTTACTCAAGCCTTGAAATGCAATGTAACTTTTTTCCCTGATTTCTGTGTGGTGCAGGACCTGGATACGAAGAGGACGATTGGCCTGGGCAAGCAATATACTGGGTTGTATTACCTCAAGCACAACCAGAATCCACACTTAACCAACAGCATCAAAAGCACCTCCAACTTATGGCATCAACGATTGGGACATCCTTCCATTGCACCCCTCCAGGCATTATCCAAGACTATTCCAGGAATATTTTTTAACTCCCACCATGTTTGTGACATTTGTCCTCTAGCCAAACAAACACGATTACCATTTTCTCATAGTTCCATTTCATCAGTTTTAATTTTTGATTTACTCCATTGTGACATTTGGGGACCTCACAGGATTAATTCTCATTTTGGAGCACGATATTTTCTCACCATTGTTGATGACTTTTCTCGTTATACTTGGATTCATCTTATGAGTTTTAAATCTGAGACACAACCATTATTGAAAATTTTCTTTTCTTGGGTTAAAACTCAATTTCATTGTGATATTAAAGCCATTCGGAGTGATAATGGGAAAGAGTTCACATCCATGCAATCTTTTTTTAATGATCGTGGAACTATTTTTCAACATTCTTGCCCTCACACACCCCAACAAAATAGTGTTGTTGAGCGCAAACATCGTCACCTCTTGAATGTGGGGTGAGCTCTTCGTTTTCAAGCCAACTTACCCTTAAGTTTTTGGGGAGAAAGTATCCATATAGCTTGCTATCTTATCAATTGGCTTCCTACACCTTTGTTATCTCACAAATCCCCATATGAAGTCTTACATGGTAACTCACCAAACTACTCTCATATACGAATCTTTGGATGTCTATGCTATGTCACCAACCTCACACCTACTCACAAATTTGACACCCGTGCTCGTCGATGCATCTTCGTTGGTTATCCTCTTGGCCAAAAGGGATATCGGGTATATGATCTTGACACAAAGAAATTCTTCACATCACGGGATGTTGTCTTCCATGAACATTCTTTTCCTTTCTGTACCTCACCACCAGACCATGAATCTGATCATTCCATCTTACCTATTCCCCTTGATGAGAATGCTTCCTATCCTAATCATGATGCACATCCCTCATGCTCAACTCCATCATCTCCCATCATCAATGTTCCCACATCACCCATCATCAACGTTCCTCACCCACCCATCACGGATGCTATACCCATCACGGTTACTGAACCCATCATGGATGCTACCACCCCACCCATCACTTCGTTGCATCTGCCTCTTGCCCAACCACCGATTCGTCATTCTCAACGCCCCACCCGAGCCCCTGTTCATCTCCAAGATTATCATTTCAACCATGCCTTATTGCTTGATCAGGCCGCCGTCACTTCTTCCACGCCTGGCACCCGGTACCCCCCTTGCTCGGTATGTATCCTACTCCAATTTGTCACTTCCTCATCGGAAATTTATACACAATGTCTCTCACTTGGTCGAACCAGTGTCTTATGAACAGGCCAATCAAGACTTGAAGTGGGTTGACACCATGACAGCCGAGCTTCGTGCCCTTGAAGCCAACAACACATGGACCATGGTCCCTCTTCCTCTTGATCATCGGCCCATTGGTTGTAAATGGGTGTTCAAGATCAAATATCATTCTAATGGTACTATCGAGCGTTATAAAGCTCGTCTTGTTGCCAAAGGTTTCACGCAACGCGAAGGCATCGACTACAAAGAGACTTTTGCCCCTGTTTCCAAACTCATCACTGTACATTGCCTCTTGACTGTTGCTGCAGTTCGTGACTGGCCCCTCCACCAACTGGACGTCCAAAATGCCTTCCTCCATGGCGATCTTACTGAAGAAGTTTATATGCATCCTCCACCCGGCTATCGTCGACAGGGGGAGCAAGTTGTGTGTTGACTCAATAAGTCCCTGTACGGACTCAAGCAAGCATCTCAAAGTTGGTTTCACAAATTCTCTTCTGAGATTCAAAACATTGGATTTCAACAATTAAGGGCAGATTATTCTCTATTCACTAAGGTGTACGGTAACTCCTTCACTGCCATCTTACTTTATGTTGATGACATGATCATCACAGGAAACGATGAGGATGCAATCAGTGATCTCAAGCAATTCCTAAACAAACGTTTCCGGATCAAGGACCTTGGATCCTTGAAGTATTTCCTTGGGATGGAGGTTGCATGTTCCAAGGCTGGTATTTCTATTTGTCAACGGAAATATACACTGGATATATTGGAAGAAGCAGGTTTACTTGGTGCAAAGCCTGCCACATTTCCAATGGAGCAAAATTTGAAGTTAAACCCAACCGATGGTGACCTTCTCAAGGATCCAACTCATTATCGCAGAATAGTTGGGAAATTGATCTATCTTACTATCACGAGACCAGATATCACATATTCCGTCTCCACTCTTAGTCAATTTATGTAGCAACCAAGGAGGCCACAACTTGATGTTGTACATCGCCTCCTGCGTTACTTAAAAGAGGCCCCAGGCCAAGGATTATTCTTCCTGGCACATAATCAATTGAAATTAATGGGATATTGTGACGCAGATTGGGCTGGGTGCCCAACTACACGGAGATCAGTCATGAGATATTGTATATTCTTTGGGAAAGCACTTGTGTCTTGGAAGAGCAAGAAACAAACCACAGTGTCCAAATCTTCAACAGAAGCCGAATACAGGTCTATGGCAGCGATCACCTGTGAACTCACTTGGCTACGATACTTGTTACAAGACTTACATGTTAACCATAGTGAGCCTGCAAAATTGTTTTGTGACAACCAAGCCGCCATATACATAGCAGCGAATCCGGTGTATCATGAACACACCAAACACATTGAGTTGGATTGTCATACGGTTCGTGAACGGATTCAAAATGGGGAGATTGAAACAGCCTATGTACAAACAGGGAAACAAATTGCTGACATCCTCACAAAACCATTGGGACGGATTGCTTTTCAAACATATCTTAGTAAGTTGGGAGTTCTAGACATCCACACTCCAACTTGAGGGGGAGTATTAAAGGAAAGCAATTCTAACGGTTTCCCTTATTGGATCAAACCTTTCCATAAGACTGAAACTGCCATAAGACTGAAACTGCCATAACGTTAAGGAGTTATTGTAGGAATCAATGGAATAATCAATGGAGTAATTAGCAAGGATCGGTTACAGTTGCTTAGTTTACACATTCTTTATTTGTATAAAATCACATGTATACTGTACAAAGAAATACATAGGAAATATTCTTTCTCGTTTTCTTCTTCCACTTCTCTTCATTTTAACATTTATTGTTGGTATGGGAGGTGGTTGTTCTATTGAAATTTGTAGTTTTTGCTGCTAGTGACAGGAAGAAATTCGTGTTGAAAATTGAGTTTTTCTGGAGTTTTTATTGATTTGCCTTCGTTGTTGATACAATGCCATAACGTCCACAACGTAACATTAAGAAGAATCCAAAATATCTTGATTAAGTGAGACACAAGGGGGCTTGTTGCATCATTCAAATTCAAAAGAAAATAAAGCCAAACTCGAAGAAATAAGGAGGAACCAACGGTCTCATGAAGTGGGAAAGAGAAAGTAGTTGCAGGGGAAATAAATCAGTTCATTTGAACTTTTGTTGCATTTTGCTATTTGAATTGTTGTTAGGATAATGATCTTTATTTTTTGCATTTGAAGTGGTAGGTTGTTAACCTATTAGCCTATTTAAATCACATTGCTGTTGTAAGTGTTGGGGATAAGTAGAAAATAACCAAAACAACTTGTGGTTTATCTCTCACCCCAAAAGAGTTTCTCGTTATTGTTTGCTAAGTTCTTATTGGGACCTATCATTTGGTATCAAAGCTTCGTTTCAAGGACAACCAACAAAGAGAGGATCGAGACCTTGGAGGTTGGACTCGGCGGAGTACAAGATAGCATGCAGCTGATGGAAGTAGCCAAGGTCGACAAGCTGCATCATCTAGAGGACATGATTAACAAGCTCTCAGAAGCTTTACTTTCATCTAAGGCCTCATCCAGTCACAATGACCATGAAAAAGAAGTATTCTCTCTAGAGCTGGCAAAAAGCGAACCGACCTGACGGGTCAACCCGATTAACTTGATTATAAACGGGTTGGGTTAACCCGTTTATTAATTGGGTTGGGTGTGGGTTGGGATTTCCCCAACCCGTTTGTAATCGAGTCAACCCAATTATAACCCGTCCACCCAACGGGTTACCCGATTAAAATATTTACAAATTACATTTACAGATTTACTTAATCTCTAGGGTTTCTTCGTTTTGTCTTCGCCTCTCGCAGTCTCGCCCTCTTCTTCCTCTTCCATTCCGCAGCTCCAGTGACCCAAGTTCATGAAAGCATCAAACTAGGTTTGTGTGGATGCAGATGTTGAGGTTTGTGTGGATGTAGATGTTGATGTTGAGTGTTACGTCCCTAATAAAGATGGTGATGTGGCAAGCATTACCATGCACAAGAGGCTTACGTCCATAATAAGATGGTAACATTACCATGCACAAGAGGTTGTTGGAGAGATTCCTGGCTGGGAAGAGGTAATGGCTATGAACAGCCCAAGAAGGAAGGTAACGACTTAGAGAGAAGTTAGGGAGGGTCAATTTAGAAGGTTAGTCTTAATGGTAGTAATCCTTAATAAAAGATCTGTGCTTAGATTGGGGAGGAAGATTGTTTTGTAAAGCCTATAAAAGAGGCAATAGTATAGAGGAAAGTATTGAAGAATTTGTATTGAGTCTTGTCTTTGTAAGAAGGTTTCCCCCTAGAAGAGGGATTTGCTTAATAGATTGTTGTCTTCTTCCTTGTTGTTCTTATCATTGAGGTTTGTGTGGATGCAGACATGCTATGGGAGGTCTATGGAAGCATCAAACTAGTGAAGCTCCTTCCTGTTTTGCTTCCAAACGTCGTTCAAAAGCTAGAGGTTGTGGAAGGAGATGGAGGGGTCGGAACAGTGTTACAAATCACCTTTTCTCCAGGTATGTTAATTAACACGTCTTTTATGGACTTATTATTATGGTTTTCTTTCATCACTGTTCTTATTTTTCTAGGGTTTGATCGATGATTTGGTTTTTGGGGATTTTATTTGTTTGTTCAGAAACACCAGATTCGGATTCGACTACTTACAAGGAGAGGTTCACGGTGGTGGATAACGAGAAGCGGGTGAAAGAGACAGAGTTTGTGGAGGGAGGATACCTGGATCTTGGGTTCTCTCTGTATCGAGTGCAATTTGAAGTTATTGAGAAGGATAATAAATCTTCGATCATCAGATCGACCATCGAATACGAACTTGGATTTTGATTTAGACGGTTGAAGTGGATTTTTTGTTTTGTGGGGTTTATCTGCAGATTCGAAGTGTTTCAGTTCATCTTTTAGCTGATGAAGGCAGAGATTGTGGAAATTGGTAGGTGACTTATTTTGAATTTGAGTCGATGGACTAGTGGTTCCTTCATGCTGACTTGTGAAACGATCCTTGAAGTGATATCCGAGTTGGTTTTTGTTTTCGATTGAAAATTCAAACTGTGTGAGTTTTTTATTTTGTGACGATCTGAACTTTCTTTTCGTATTGTTTAATATCCAATTTAAAGGGAAAGGCGAGATGGAGCAGTAAGAGTTTAAAGACAAATGTTAACTAATTTATATGATATATGAAGAATTTTCTTGCAAAAAAAAATCAAGTTGGGCAGGTTGAACCCGTTTATTGGTGGGTTGGGATTTTTCCAACTTGCCACTAATCAGGCTCAACCCGAACCGACCCGATTAACCTTCAACCCGATTATGACCTAAACCAAACCCGACCCGTTGCCAGCTCTAATTCTCTCCTACAAATCGGGAGGACACTGACAACTGAAGATATCGAGGGGACAATGATGGTGGGAGACAAATCTTCTCATAAAAAATGGCCAAACTCGAATTCCCAAGGTATGCTGGAGATGATCCAACCGAATGGTTTAGTTGAGTGGCTCAGTTCTTTGAGTATCAAGGCACGAAAGACAACCAAAAGGTGTCTTTGGCTTCTTTTCATCTTGAAGGGGAAGCCAACCAATGGTGGCAATGGATGTGTCGATCTTACAGAGAAGAAGGTCGATCAATGACATGGGAAATATTTGAGGAAGAGCTGTGGGCTTGATTTGGACCCACAGAATGTGAAGACTTTGATGAGGCATTATCAAGGGTCAAACAGGTTGGTTCCTTGCGGGATTACCAGAAGGAGTTCGAAAGGTTGGGCAATCGAGTTCATGGATGGACACAAAAGGCATTGGTGGGCACGTTCATGGGCGGTTTAAAAGCAGAAATTTCAGAAGCAATACGTATGTTCAAACCGAAAACACTAAAGGAAGCCATTAGTTTGGCACGAATGAAGGACGAACAACTGCTACGACAAAGGAGGTTTACAAGACCGTCACTGCCAACTCGTGCCCCACTAGCACTACCATCCCCACATAAATCTGTCACTTCTGCACCAATAAAACGATTGTCATGGGATGAGATGTAGAGACGACGTGCACAAGGGCTCTGTTTTTATTGTAATAAGAGATTCACGGCTAGACATAAAATGCCAAGCACCTCCACAATTGTTGCTGCTAGAGAACCACGGAGGGTTTTAAGGAATCGCCGATGAAGAGATTATTGAAGAAAACTCGATGGAGGACAAAGTAGAAGAGATATTTGAACCAGAGATATCACTTCATGCATTGACGGGTTGGTATACACCTCGGACGATGCGAGTTAAGGCTCGAATCGGTTGTCACGAATTGGTGGTACTCATTGATAGTGGATCTACACACAATTTCATTAGTGCAAGGGTGGCGGACAAACTTCAACTACCGGTGATACCTACAGAGCCATTTACTGTAAATGTGGCTAATGGGAATCATCTGCAATGTTAAGGAAGGTTCGAGAATGTAGGGGTTTACCTACAAGGCATACATTTCACACTGTCTCTATATTCTCTGCATCTTACAGGACTTGACATCGTGCTAGGTGTGCAATGGCTTGAACAATTAGGACTAGTGGTGTGCAACTGGCAGGAGATGACAATGGAATTCCAATGAAAAGACAATACAAGGAGGGTTGCAAGGGTCCAATAGCCAAGCCATCCAATCAGCATCCCTAAAGATGGTTTCTAAAGAAGTCAACCAAAGGAGTTCAACATTTGCTATTTATTTACAGAATGTGGATGAGGTGGTTTGGCCCAACATACACCCCAAGATGCAAAAGGTGATCAAGGCCTATGATGACATCTTTTGTGAACCCACGCAGCTACCCCCTGTCCGTGAGGTGGATCATTGCATTTCACTCAAGGATGGCACTGAGCCCATCAATGTAAGGTCCTACAGGTATGCCCATTTTCAAAAAGCTGAAATAGTAAAACAAGTTCAGGACATGCTTACATTGGGGCTTATAAAACCTGGCACCAGTCCATTTTTTTCACCCGTTTTATTAGTTAAAAAGAAAGATGGGACTTGGCGTTTTTGTACAGACTATAGGGCGCTTAATGCTGTGACCATTAAGGATAGGTTTCCCATTCCCACAGTTGAAGATATGCTTGATGAGCTCTATGGAGCTGCCTACTTTACCAAATAAGATCTAAGGGCAGGATATCACCAGGTGCGAGTAAACCCACAAGATACTCACAAAACAGCCTTCCGTACACACAATGGTCACTACGAGTATATGGTTATGCCTTTTGGGCTTTGTAATGCTCCCTCCACTTTCCAAGCTATTATGAATTCTATTTTTTGCCCGTATCTTCGTAAATTCATATTAGTCTTTTTTGATGACATATTGGTTTATAGCCCCAACTGGACCATGCATCTTGAACATGTTATGAAAGCTTTTGAAATTTTGAGGCAACATAAATTTTTTGTTAAAGCTAGCAAGTGTACCTTTGGGCAGCATGAATTGGAGTATCTTGGTCACATTGTGACTAACCAAGGGGTCAATGTGGACCAAGGAAAAATTGAGTCGTACAGGATTACGTGGTCAAATGGTCAAATGGCCACGACCTAATAACATTTCAGAATTACGTGGTTTCTTGGGTCGTACAGGATATTATTGGACGTTTGTTCGACACTATGGGATCATGGCAAGGCCCCTCACTAATCTACTAAAAAAGGGGCAGTTCAGATGGAGTGATGATGCAGAAGAGGCCTTTCTTCAGCTCAAAAATGCCATGACAACAACACCCATTTTGGCAATGCCAAATTTCAATGAGCTGTTTACAATTGAAACTGATGCTTCAATTCCGGTGATGGTACAGGCGTAGTGCTCACCCAACAAGGCAGACCCATTGCCTTCATGAGCCGAGCACTAGGAGTTACTAAGCTCTCTTGGTCCACATATGCTAAAGAGATGTTAGCCATCCTTCATGCTATACGTACTTGGCGATCGTATTTACTTGGGAATAAATTCTTCATCCAAACTGATCAACGTAGCCTCAAGTACTTATTGGAGCAGCGGATAGTGACACTATGTTTGGCCCCACTTTTCAAAAATATATATATATATATATATATAATCATGATGATTAAAAATAAAAAATAAAATAAAAAAAATCTGAATGGGTCACGACCCATGAAACCCATGAAACCTATCAAGGGGGGGGACTTCATCCACATCCGTCCCCCCCCTCTTCAATTAACTAAAAATAATAATAATAAAAATAAAACATGGGTCGTGCACATGCATGCATGACCCTTAAAAAAAAAGCCTTGAAAAGGGGTTCGTTGCATGTGCACGACCTTTTATAATAAAAAATAAAAAATAAAAAAAAGAGAAGAGGCCTTGAAAAGTGGGGGGCTCATCAACGAACCCCTCATCTTCAATTAACAAAAAAATATCCAAATCAAAGGGAGGAGATAATTCAAAAAAAAAAAAAAAAAAGTAAAAGAAAAGTGGGGACGCATGTGGGAAGTTTTCTAACTTCCCACACACGTCCACTTCAATGGGCAAGTATTGGGTAGTTGGGTAACTACCCTATCCCCTATAAAAAGTGATAAGCCTCTAAAATAAGGGGGTTAGAAGGCTGGAGTTTAGAGATCGGGGAGAAGATCAGAGAAAGAAAGCAGAGAGATTTTAGCAGATAAAAAGTTGTGAAAGGCTTCCAAGAGATAAAGGAGGTAAGATATGTTTCAATTTTATTTGAATTCTCTCAAAATACTAATGTCTAGGTTCTAAATGCCAGGGGCAAAAAAAAAAAGAATGAGATAAGGATTGGAAGATATACCCAATCTTTATCTGCAGATCCATATGTGGGAGAATGTATGACAAGGCAAGAACAAAAATGGAAGATGCAAGAAGAAGAAGAATAATCCGTTTTGTTCAACCCCCACTACTTGAAGTGCATTTAAGACACTTTGGTAGCGCTCAGGTGCAAATTCCCAGCGTGTTCGTCCGTTTGGGAGTGCCTGAGGCGCCATGGTAGTGCTTAACAACATTTTCAGGCAAACACAGTGGTTTTCCGGCCAAAATATGGATGTTGCAGGCGTTTTTCCGGAGGAAAACAGGCCAAACAGGCCCTTAGGAGCGCCGGACCGGTCTCTGGGCCGGGCGCAGAAGACCCGCGCGGGTCAATTCGCCCCACAGATCGGGACCGGGCGCAGAAGATCCGCGCGGCCCAAGAATTAAAAAAAAGGCGCGGGCCCTGAAATCGGGCCCGCATGCACGCCCACGGCCCGTGCTCTTTCGGTTCGACTAGAACCGCGGGTCGGAACCGACCCATATGACCCATAAAGCCTTATTTTTGGGTTTTGACCCATTTTCAAGCCCCAGAAAATCCAGACAAATTCCCAAAAATCCCTAAAGCCTCTTAGAACTTAGATCTACCAAAAATTCACTCCAAATAGTGATACAAAAATCAAATACCTCTCTTTCCTTCATTAAAAGTGGTTCAAAGTGTCCTAAATTGGACCAACCTCTTTTGCAATTGAACCAAAGTCCGCAATTGGACCAACCCTCTTGCAATTGAACCAAAGCCCTTTCAAATCAAACTCAAATATCCCAATTTGAACCAAAAGAGTTCCAAATTGAACCAAAAAACCCTTCAGACTAAGCCAAAGCTCCTTCAAATTAGGTCCGACCGGAATCGTCCTTAAACTAAAATGGACCGAAATCGTCCTTTAAACTAATTCGAACCGGAATCGTCCTTAAACTAAGACGGACCGAAATCGTCCTTTAAATTAATTCAAACCGGAATCGTCCTTAAACTAAGACGGACCGGAATCGTCCTTAAACTAAATGGACCGGAATCGTCCTTAAACTAAAATGGACCGGAATCGTCCTTAAACTAAATAGACCGAAATCGTCCTTTAAACTAAGATGGACCGGAATCGTCCTTAAACTAAATGAACCGGAATCGTCCTTAAACTAAGATGGACCGGAATCGTCCTTAAACTAAATGGACCGAAATCGTCCTTTAAACTAAAATGGACCGAAATCGTCCTTTAAACTAACATGGACCGGAATTGTCCTTTAAACTAAAAAGAACCGGAATCGTCCTTTAAACTAAAACGGACCGGAATCGTCCTTAAACTAAAATGGACTGGAATCGTCCTTTAAACTAATTCGGACCGGAATCGTCCTTAAACTAAGACGGACCGGAATCGTCCTTAAACTAAAATGGACCGGAATCGTCCTTTAAACTAATTCGGACCGGAATCGTCCTTAAACTAAGACGGACCGGAATCGTCCTTAAACTAAAATGGACCGGAATCGTCCTTTAAACTAATTCGGACCGGAATCGTCCTTAAACTAAGACGGACCGGAATCGTCCTTAAACTAAAATGGACCGGAATCGTCCTTTAAACTAATTCGGATCGGAATCGTCCTTAAACTAAGACGGACTGGAATCGTCCTTTAAACTAAATCGGACCGGAATCGTCCTTAAAACTAAATTGGACTGAGATCGTCTTTAAACTAAAGTTGTACAAGTCAAACCAAGCCTTGTAAACCGGTTCAAACCAGTTCCCATACAACCTATACTTCAAAAGAGACTAAAAGTCAAACCATTTCTTCTATGGTTCAAATTTCTGGTTCAAACCAAACCTAAATCGGATCCTTGTGACCCAAACCAAATTCAATTCAAAACCCCATTTGAACTACGATATGGCTTGATCCCAAATACTTGGGTACGTAGGCAGCCCGAACATTGGGTTCAGCCACAATAACAAAAAACACAAATTAAATCAAAAATTTCTTGATTACTTTGAGAGTTAGAATCAAAGGGTTGTTCTAGAGTCTAGGATGTAATTAAGAGGCCAATGGTCTTGAATGGGTCCGTTCCCTATAAAATAAAAACCCACAACAAATGGGTGAAATTGTGTTCGATCAAAGGTTACAAATTTTTGTTCAACACACTAGAACAGCAAAAATGGGTGACAAAATTATTAGGCTACGACTATGAGATCGTGTATCGCCCAGGTCGAGAGAACTCAGCTGCAGTTGCACTGTCACGGGCACGTGGCAGTCCTACTCTTAATGCCTTGTTTGTACCGCATGTGGGACTATGGGATGATATCAAATCAGCTTCAAAGGGGCATCCTTATATGAATCGTATCTCTCAACTTGCTCAAAATAATCTAGGAGCTCCATACACTTGGCGAAATGACCTTGTTTTCTACAAGGACAGGGTGGTGGTGCCACCCAATACACCCCTCATTACCCAATTATTAAAAGAATTTCATGACACTCGGATGGGGGGTCATTCAGGTGAGTTACGGACATTGAAGCGGTTGGCTCAAAAATTCTATTGGCCTTCTATGCACTGCACAGTGAAGGAATATGTCCAATCTTGTGAAACGTGCCAAAAAAACAAGGTAGAAAATCTTTCTCTGGCTGGTCTTCTCCAATCTCTTCCTGTTCCTTGTCAGATTTGGGATGATATTACGATGGATTTCATTGAAGGCCTGCCATCATCTCATGGGTTTGACACTATCTTGGTAGTTGTTGATTGCTTGAGCAAATACGCTCACTTTCTGCCGTTATCTCATCCTTTTACAGCAAAAGTGGAAGCATAAAAATTTGTCGAAGGTGTTGTGAAGCTTCATGGCATGCCACGGTCTGTTATCAGCGATAGAGATCCAATTTTCATCAGCAAGTTTTGGCAAGAGTTCTTTAACATGTCAGGGACCCAACTCAAAATGAGCTCTGCCTATCATCCTCAAACTGATGGCCAATCCGAGGTGGTCAATCGCTCTGTTGAACAGTACCTGCGTTTGCTTTGTGCATCATGAACCACGACAATGGAGCTCCTTCATCCCTTGGGGTAGAACTATGGTATAATATTGTATATCATTCTTCTACGGGCATGACTCCATTTCAGGCCCTTTATGGACGACTTCCACCTACCATTCCGTTATACTTGACAGGATCATCACCGGTTGAAGGAGTTGATTGAAGCCTCATAGCTAGAGACACATTGTTGAAGCATCTCAAAGAAAATTACAAGCTGCCAGCAACAGAATGAAGCAAATCACAGATCGTGGTCGAAGGGATGATACATTTCAGGAGGGTGATATGGCCGGTTTTCCTTAAATTGCATCCTTACCGACAGCAATTTGTTTACAAGCGTGCACATCAAAAGCTTATAAGCATGTTCTATGGGCCATATCCAATTGAAAAGAAAGTAGGTGTTGTGGCTTACAAACTCAAACTTCCTGAGGGTGCATGAATACACCCGGTTTTTCATGTTTCTTTGCTTAGAAAGAAATTGGGAGAAAATACAGCAACATGTTTAGAGCTTCCGCCTATATCAGACGATGGTGCTATTATGGCTGAACCCAAAGTAATCTTAGATACTCGTTGGGTGAAACGTGGAGCTAAATTTGTTGAAGAGAGTTTGGTGAAATGGCGAAGGCTTGGAGAAGAAGATGCCACGTGGGAGAACACATATGAGTTGCTAAGCAATACCCAAACATGGACCTTGGGCACAAGTGTCTACGTGGAGGAGGGGGTATTGATACAATGCCACACCATCTACAATGTACATCAAGAAGAATCCAAAATATCTTGATTAAGTGACACATAAGGGGGCTTGTTGCATCATTCAAATTCAAAAGAAGATCAAGCCAAGCTCCAAGAAATAAGGAGGAACCAACAGTCTCATGAAGTGGGAAAGAGAAAGTAGTTGCAGGGGAAATAAATCAGTTCATTTGAACTTTTGTTGCATTTTGCTATTGGAATTGTTGTTAGGATAAGGATCTTTATTTTCTGCATTCGAAGTGGTAGGTTGTTAGCCTATTTAAATTACATTGTTGTAAGTGTTGGGGATAAGTTGAAAATAACCAAAACACCTTGTGGTTTATCTCTCACCCCAAGAGAGTTTCTCGTTATTGTTTGCTAAGTTCTGACTGTGACCTATCAGTTGTTGAAGTAAAGCTTATTATTGGAGTTTCGATGAATAGCACAGGGATCCTTCTGCTTTAAGGTTAAGTAGGACCTGGATTTAAGACTAACGATCAGAATAGAAATGATTTTGTGGTAGTTTGTTTAATTTCACTCTGAAGTGTCACTCCCAATAAAATAGGGAAGGCAGGATAACAGCTCAAGAAGGTCGTAATTTCGTGAGTATTAGGGTTTTTCTTTTGTAGCATCTGCAATGTTCAGTGAAGTGCTTCGAGTGCACAAAGATGGGCGAAGCTCTCATCTCTTAAGTTGTGGTTCTTCAGATCAAGAAACAGACTAGGTTTTATGGTTTCTTTCAGGAACGACGAGTCTGATTTCTACGATGATGGGGTTGTAATTTTACCAACGTTAAATTAACAGAGTTAACAATGGCACAAATCACGAGGAACATAGGACGCGCGGCAGCATGTGACGGGTTGGAAGAGGGATTAAAAGAGGAATCGGTATGAGAGGAAAAAGAGGGCATTTCAGAGGAGTCAGGTATTATTAAGTGATTGGTCGAAAGAGTTGAACCGGAGACAGTGCGAATCGAATAAGTAAGCGATTTCATTCAGAAAACGAGTCTTGATATAGAGAAGCTCCCGGGCGGGTCTGATATTTTGCGAGGCTGACCTGTAGAGAACACCAGGCGGAGGCGAAAGCGGAGGGAGAGCGGTGCGGAAAGGACATCACGTCGCACGCTTCTAACCTTTCCATTATTGTCTTCTCAGCTAACGCAACCATGCCTGCGTGATAGAATTAGGGTTTCGAAGTCATGGCTGCTGCCCCAACATCCATCCGGTTTGGTGGCATTGCTTCCGCTGGCAGTGGCGGAAGTGTTGATGCTCTCAATCGGATCCTTGCAGACCTGTGCATCAGAGGCAGTCCCAAGGTTCGCTCCAATTCATCCCTTACGTTATTTTATATCCAATCTCCTTTCCGTTGTAGTCCGAGAGACGTTCACTTCCCCACTTTCTTTGTGTTTTGTCGAAGACAAGTTCTTCTCGTGCTTCCTTTCTGTCTTTCAAGGGGCCTGTTCCGTGACGCTCTGACTTTTAACCGTTTGGTCTCAACTCCAAAATGCTTGTGATGATTTGATATTTGTTTATAAATGCGAATTTGTTATTGCAATTCTATGCTATGGCCCTGTACAACGTTATGATAACCCTTTACATACTCTTTGTTTGATGATCCGCGTATTTGCTTTCGCTGCAAGAGTTTGTATCATTACAAGTCACACTGTGCTGCAGTATTCTTGTTTTCCTATTTTTTTAACTCACTTATGTATACATCCAGTGAGCCCGGGACTGAACTGTTTAGTTCGTAATTTACCCTGTGATGGCCCTCTTTGGAGATCTATGTAGAGCTAACCCTATTTTAGATTAAATTCTTCTCTTTTAGCACTTGTATTTCATTTTACTCTGCATCGAAATGTTATTTTGTTTTATTTGACATAATTTGGCTCTGAATTCTTACTTATAAAAACAGGAACTCCATATCTATGATACTCTTGGAAGAGGAATAGGTCAAAATTATACACCTTTGACACAATTCTCTTAGGTTTAATCACCACAGGCTCTTGCCTTTCATCTAAATAAATAGAGCATACTAATTTAAATTTGATTTATTCGATTGTTGGCTCAGAATTGTTTGGCAACTTGTATTTAAAGAAGTGGCATAAATAAAGGCTATGATGCTTCAGTAGGGCGTAATGGTTATGGAAGCTGGCTTTGTATAAATAAAGGCTATGATGCACATGACTCATGTTTTGATAAACACGTCTCCTGATGGTTTCCCACATGCTTACATGACAAAACAATTCCATTTTCATCTTCAGGTTAATCCCCATCATGTCCTTGTTCATTCTCTTCCTAAAAATCCAAATGCATCCTAATAAACTATATCTTACTCTTTCTCCTCCACTAAATCAGAGTAACCAATTGCATAATGTATTCTAGAAATTACATTCTTTTTCCCTCAATTTATTACATTCTATTTGTGTTTCCAATCTTTACCCAGACACAGGATGTTTGCTAGAAATTACACTATTGGATCTATATCATTTAGAATCAGTATACAAACAGAAGAGACGAACAGAAAATAGAAGCATAAAGAGATTTTTTAAATAAGAATCAACCTACCTTGATACAATTAGTGGGAGATATATGCAGGTTTCAGAAGCAATATATTCCACAAAAAATAACACATGAAAAAAAGAAAAAAGAAAAAATCAAGTGTTTTTTCTACAGTTTTTTTTCCTATTCCGTTCCTTTCTACCTCTACCAACGGTACAATCCTTAAAGGCCAAACCCTCTGATAAAAGGTTAGAGAAGTGATCCAATTTTTCCGGGAATTCCTTTTTCTCTCAGACCTCTTTAGACATGCTTCTTGGATATGGAAAATCAATCAGAGCAAGTCAATATGAACAAAATCCTTCACAGATTCAAACAATTACCTACTATCGCATCAAATGACGAAAAAAAATTGTAGGATGAGACACGAAGAGAGACAAAAATAGAGAGAAATTTACGCTTTCACCGGAGAAGACAGGGGAGGCCGTTTAAGTTGAGAACCCATGTAAGCATCATCTCCTGGCCTTTTCAATGTTTTCATCTCAACAGACCGGAACTACTCCTCTTCAACGAATCATTCTTCCTAAGAAAATCCAAACCCTCATATTGAAAACCAAATCCCATAAAAGAACCTCGTCCAAAATCAACAACAGAAGCACTTGAGATTCTAACACACAAAAACAAAGGAACAGATCTAACCTGAAAAAAGGGAATTCCATACGAACCTCTCGAAATAGGTTAACTTGGCATTTAGAATCCTTTGATTCAAGCTAAACCATAAAAAGGCTGATATGATTAGTTCTTGTCTCCATGAAGAACTTCATAAATTTTTACTCACTAACCTCGTTGATAGCAGCTTCATATGGAAGATCGAGAGCCATAAGCGTTGCAGAATCTCAACAACATTGCCAAAGTTCTCTCAATCGAAGACTGTAAACTTAATCAAGACGAAGATCTCTTGGGAGTTGGGCAAAGTGATCTGGAGGAAGAACATAACTATCCTGAAAATTGTAAAAAAATCAGGGCTCTTAATGGAAGCCAAACAGAAACCACAACCGTAACCTTAGAAGCAATGAGAATAAGATAGATGATGCTCACAGCAAGTTGTTGAAGGAGGATTTGCTGTCGAGGAATGATCTTCTCTGGAAATGGCTTCATTCCCTGGATTTACTTCTCAGCAATCGTCTACTCTATCAAAACATCTTCGATTTGCTTTCGAGAATCAAGAGACAGGCACGTCAAAAGGAAGTTTTGGATAAAGAAACTGATGGAACCGTTTCCAACTAATCGTTTTAAAATTTTTTTGTAACGATAAGACAACAATACCCCCATAGTTATCGATGTTAAAAATGTTTGAGGAGATCAGTTTTGGAATAATTATTCAAACTTGTGGCACGATTCCCAAAAAAGACGCCTCGCTTTATATATAGTAGATATTTCTTGCATAAGAACTTGGTGTATTTTGAGAAATTTTGTGTAGAAAATTGTGTTCCCATAAAGAATTTATTTCATAGAGATTAAAAAAAAGAAAGGACCATAAACTGGTGCAAGATCTGATAAAATAGTCTTGGGAAGGATGGAATGCAGCAAACCTAACCTTTAGCATTTTAGTGCAAAGAATTCATTTCATAGAGATCATGATTTAACATTTCAGGGGTAACCATAAACTGCAATAAAAGTTTGTCTATTGATTTATGAAAACAATGTGTTGATGTACATAAGTTCAGTGGTCTTATTTTATTATATGCGCCTTAATGCTTTATTTCAGTTTCAGGACATCAATAATTGAAACTTGAGCTTTTGATATTATGAACTGTCAAATATATGGTAAAGTTTTATGGGATAGTCTGTTTAGGCTATGATAGAATCTATAGAATTATTTGTGAGGAAATTGTTTTTTCTTTTATAAGTCGTTCATAATGTGTAAAATATCAATAGGGAAGGAAACTTAAACTGTAATTCGGTGTAAACAATGCAAAATTAGTAAATTTCATAGGTAATAAAGTAATTGTTGTTGTTTACACTCTATTATGGCTAATAAGTAGTTTTGTAATTTTGATGTCATAATATTAGCTTGTCCATAAAACAAGGTTGTTCAATAAACACCTTTAAATACTCTGGCTATTAATTGAAACTTGAAATCTGAAAATATAAAACCGAAAATAAATAAAAAAACCAAAACCCCAACCGAATCGAAACAAAATTACATGAGTTCAATTCGGTTTGGTTTGATTCAAGTTAGACCAATACATGCTTGTGCTCAAACAAGGATATTGTTTGAAATATCCTTAAAGTTTAAAGGTAAACTTTTAAAGTTTAATATATTATATTATATGTTATATATATAATATTTTTGGTCGGTTTATTTTGGTTCGGTTTAGGCAAATATATGAATTCCCTTCGGTTTAATCGAGCATCCAACCCAAAACCGATTTAGTTTGGTTTAGGGATTTTTGGACCAAAACCGAACCAGTTAGTTTGGGTTTGGTTTTAATAGGACCGAGTTGCACCCCTAGTCATGATTGGACTCCAAAAGTTTGTACATGGCTACGAGTTTTGTTTAACGGAGCATCCAACCCAAAATCGACTTAGTTCGGTTTAGGGATTTTTGGACCAAAACCAAACCAAAGTCAATTTGGGTTTGGTTTTAACTAGTTGTGTATGTGACTTGAATTAAGTCAATATTATGATATGGGCCATACTGTACACTTAGCCCACGATCTCGCTGGTCGAGCTTGGGTGTCTCTTGTATAAAACCCAAGAGTTAGGGTTTTTGGTCGTTGTTGAGAGACTACATTGTATTTCGGCCAGGAGAGGGTTGTGTGTCTTGTAACCCTAATTTTACAGATTAAGGAAGGAACCCCATCATCCGTGGACGTAGGCATTCTTGCTGAACCATGTAAATCTTGTCTCTTGTTTACTCTGCTTTCTGTTTCATTTATTGTTGCTGTTCGATTTCTAACATAACCGGACCGAGTTGCACCCCTAGTCATGATTGGCCTCCCAAAGTCTGTACATGGCTACGAGTTCCAAAATCAAACTGATATTTAACCATCTTGAATCTCACATAGTCAACATTATGTCTTGAAATGTGCTAGATATAACACACAAATTATAGAGATATATAATAGCATAAACTTTTTGGACACATGGGATTACTTGAAGTTTCTCTTAGTTTTTGATAAGTGATCTAAAGTATTGCCTTTTTTTCCCCAGCTTGTTTAAGTTTTTTAGTTTAATTTATTCTGTAATTCCCTGCTAAGCTCTCATTTATGGCCTACTGTAATATAATTTTTTTAAATATTGTTTTTTCAATCATCCATGAATGCTGCCCTTATTGAATTCACGTTATTGAATGCAGGAAGGGGCTGCATTGGCTTTAAAGAAACATGTAGAGGAAGAAGCTCACAATCTCAGTGGAGAAACATTTTCTCGTTTCATGGAGACATTGTATGATCGCATATCTGGCCTTTTAGAAAGTAATGATGTTGCTGAAAATTTCGGAGCTCTAAGAGCTATTGATGAGTTGATAGATGTGGCACTTGGGGAGAGTGCCTCTAAGGTTTCAAAGTTCTCTAATTATATGAGAATTGTATTTGATGTGAAGCGTGATCCTGAAATCTTAGTCCTTGCTAGTAGGGTTCTTGGCCATTTAGCTAGGGCTGGTGGTGCAATGACTGCAGATGAAGTGGAGCACCAGGTTTGTTTTGTCATTTCAATTGAGTGAATGTTGGTTTGGTGGCATTGTCTCATTGCCCTTGTTTGCCCCAGGTGAAAAATGCATTAGATTGGCTTCGTGGTGACAGGATAGAGTATCGCCGGTTTGCTGCTGTCTTAATTTTGAAAGTAAGTGAGGGATTGTGTTGTTTCCTGAAATGATATTTTTAAAACACATTATATGCTTTCTTTTGCTATATTGGTTTCATGATTTATTGATAGATCTTCTTTATCTTAATGATGTTATTAAATTGAAGGGTATAGAGGTATCTATTTGGAGGATCTGAAAAATTGTATATCTCAATAAGGGATAAAGGCAAATGAATTAAATTACATTGCTATATCTTTTTTTTTGGGTTGCGGAGTCTTTTGTTTCTCATTTATATCTTTTAGCCTTGATCAACACAACTAATTTTGTATTAGGATGCTAAAAAAAGGAGATGCCATATATGTTGCGTTTGGTTTACCTTATCCCATTGCTTGTTACGATGCTCAAGAATTTATTTTTTTATTTTTTTTATTTTTTTTTATTTTCACACTTAGGCAAACTTGGTTTGTTGCTTGTCACAATCATCATCATTGCTTTTAGCAACTAGTAAACTAAGGTTCCTTAAAGCTCAGTGCATAAAGCAGTTTGCCTATTTATTTGTTATATTTCCTAAAATTTTTAATTCCTTTTTCCTTCTGTGCATATTGTTTGTGTTTTAGACTGAACTACTTAAAACTTTTCACTATGAAAAAAATTGGTGTTCCTTGTCTGTGGATAACTATGAGCAATGCTGCAATTCTTGGATTGAAATACATTTTGAGTTGTTAGTTGAAAGAGCTTTCTTATCTTGGGTGCTGCAGTTTATATTGATGTAAATTTCATTTTAATATGGTAGCTTATTTGTGCACCAATTTGCTTTGGAAAATATGTCTTGTTTCCATTGTAGGAAATGGCAGAAAATGCATCTACCGTCTTCAATGTCCATATATCAGAGTTTGTGGATGCTATATGGGTTGCACTGAGGGATCCAACTTTGGCAATTCGAGAACGGGCTGTTGAAGCATTACGTGCTTGCCTTCGTGTCATTGAAAAGCGTGAGACCCGTTGGCGTGTGCAGTGGTTAGTTAAATTCCAGAATTTGGTCATCTAAATTTTAGATTTTCTTAAATTCATTCATTATTTTTTTTTCTGTTGGCATCTTGGTTACCATCTGGTTTTTGGAATATTTCCACTCCCTTTGCTTGTTGACCATTGAACTTGGTCTAGCTTATTACTTTTTCTTCTCACTTGGTGCACTGATAAATTTTCATTTCTTTCTAGATCCCACTGCTATGATTGATTTGTAGCATGGGACTTGGATCTCCTTGCATTTTTGGTTCAATTTTGTTAAGTTTTTAAATTTATGTTGCTTGACAAGTGTACTAATCATCCTTTGGCCATTGATTATGGTTATTTATCCTTGGGATTTGAAGTTATGGAAATGGTAATGATAAACTAAGAAGATTTGGTTAATAATGAGTACTTACTTTTTTCCTTATAATTTTTGTACCTGTGGTGGATTTTCCTTTTTTTGTTATTTATTTTTTAATATGTCAAGTATCAGTCATTGACGATCTGAAACTAGTTTATTTGGTGCAAGTGCCAAGAGAAGAGCTTGTACGAATCACCTATTTGTTTACTGTGAGTTTGTTAGAGATTGCATGGGGATTCTTTGTCTTTTGCTTTCTACTACATTTTTCCTATCAAAACCAAGAAGCTATTTTCATGCTTTCTACATCTTTTTCTTTTTCGTTTTTTGTATAACCCAAGATACTGGGCAACTATGAAGCAAAACCTCCAAGATGAAGGTGCAGGAGGATGCTTATATGCGTGTGGAATGACTAAGAATGATTAGGAAATTGAGGGAAAATACAGTCATGACTGATAAAATAGCAGAAATTTGGTTGGAAGCCCATTTCATGACCTAAGGTGAACCCCTTGTATGCCATAGATTAGATAGGTTGTTGGTCCGATAGACTAAAGATATCACATAATGCTTTGGCTATCAGTATCTTTGACCATGTCCTGGTTTTCATATGTGCAGATAAATATCATGCAAGGAACCACTCCTTTTCGTTTGAAGAGTTTGTGGCATACTCATTCTTCGTTCGTGGAATCATTGAAGAAGAGGGATAAATATATCCTGATGCAGACGGGTTTTAGATTTATCCAGTTACTTAGGCATAACAGAGCCAGAGCCATGTTCAAATGATGGAACTGGGAATTTTTTTTCGATTGAATCAATAAGGAAAGAAAAGGAAACTTGATATCATATTGAGGTGCTTAACATGATAGTGGATTGAAGAAGTCTAGATATTAATGAGTCTGTCAACAGGATATGATTAGAAGGTTAACTAAGGGGTATCTTGCGAGGGCAACCTGGTTTAATCAAGGTGATGGTAAGGCCAATTTTTTTTCATTGGGTAGAAAGTGGAACAAGAAGAAATGAAATTCATGGATTAATAGTTCATAATAACGATAAGGTGTGAATAGAACATGATCCGCCTTTAATTTCTCAGAAAGGGTGGCAACTCCCAAACAGGTGTGTCCTATGTAAATCAAATTTGGAGATAGTAAACCACTTACTTATTCATTGCAAGGCGTCAAATGAAATCTGGAACAAATTTTTAGCAAGATTTGGAGTATCATGGGTACAACCCAGAGAAGTGAATCTCATCCTCTCTTCTTGGAAGTGTAGTAAGGGGGTTTCACGAGTTCAGGTGCTATGGAGATTGACACCAGCAGCTATTCTTTGGTCAATTTGGAAGGAAGGGAACAAGAGAATCTTTGATAATAGGGAGAGGTCTCCTAGTGCCTTATTTAAGTATGCTCTAAGCTTTCTTCTCTATTGGGCATCGAGTTTGGAGTCTTGTGAAGGTTTAAACCTTCAGGATGTATTACTTTGTGAAAATTTCAGGGAGTTGTATTGACCTTGGTGAATTCAGCTGTACACTCTTGGGGTACAGCTTTGTAACCCATGCTATTTGATTTTCTAATTTAATAGAATCCTTATTACCGATCACAAAAAAAAAAAAAAAAAAAAAAAAAAAAATTCTTAGAAACTTTACCAGTCAGACCAGTACTTAAAATCAGTGTTCCCCAAGATTGATGACAGTAAGTTAGAAAGGTTGGAGTGAATTCAATGATTATGAAATTAAAATGTCGATTCAGGAAATAAGTGAAATAAGGCCCCAAGTCTGGATGGTTCCACTGGTTTTCTTTGAGCTTGCTGGGATGTTTAGAGCCATATCTTCTCTAAGCTAGTTAGTTTTACTTTTATCCTCTGAGATTTTCCTTTCCTATTGGGATGGATCTTGTGACAGAAGAAACTTGGGTTTCCTTTTTCTTTTTCTTATACTGAGCAATAGGAAACCAAATGAATTTTTTTTCTGTACTTTTCTATGGATGGCCTGTTTAGAACTTTAGACCATATACTGTTGTGGCAATCCTGTTCATTCTCTAACTCTTGTGAATGTAAATGGTAATTGTCTTTGAAAGATGTTTCTTATTATAAAGCACCGTATATTTCTTTTTAGTTGGTGGAATCAGATCTTGTTTTCCACTTGTTTTTCTTTTTCGGTGAATGATGAAATTGCAATCACAATTTTTTCATTTTAATGATCTTATTTTGTTCCGTTGTGACATTTTATTTCATTTATTGAATTTTTGATAGGTATTATCGTATGTTTGAGGCTACGCAAGATGGGTTGGGTAAAAACGCTCCAGTGCATAGTATACATGGTTCTCTACTTGCAGTTGGGGAGCTTTTAAGGTTAGTTAAATGGTTAATTTTGCTTCCATGTACGATGTTGGATGTTTTATCTAATTTTGATGTTTCTAGCATCATGTAGTTGGATTCTGAAAAGTTATTTTTGTAGAATTCTTGGTTATTATGTTCTCCTACCTCTTCACGCTCTCTGATTTTCTTCTTTTATTTTATATGATCACTTCAAGAATTTGGTCTCAAATGGATGCTATTGTGAATCTGGGTGGCATGGCTAATTCATTCTATCATATGTATATTGTGGGCATTCATTGCAAATCTATCAAGTTCCTACTTAAAATAAGTCCAGAGGGAAGCAAATCAGGAAGCAAGGTAAGTCCAGATAGGTTGAATTGGCTGTTATGGGTTTAGTATATGTGTTTCATTCTTGTTGGAGACTATAGCTGAGCCTAGAATTGTGGACTAGTTTCAGTTGCTGATGCCGAAAATGTTTCTGTCCTATCCCCCTACTAGTGCTCAGAAAAGGGGGAAAAAAAGGAAGAAGAAGATGAAAAAAAGAGTAACTTTCTAGATAAGACAGCCGCAAAATATGCATGCATAGATATCTCTTCAACCAGGAGGAAAGCCTGCCCAGGATATATAGGGGGTTACAAGTTTGCAAAGTGTTCCAATTCAGCCTAAAAGAGGAAAAAGAAAGATGTAGACTTCGAGAACCTACTAATCCAAAAGAAAAGGAGAGATATCACCTGGTTCTTGGCTGCTTCAAGACCCTTTGGCTCATATTCAAATGGCCTCCTATTTCTTTCCTTCCATAATGTAGGAAATACCGCTGCAGGGAAAATGTTCCATATAATGGCTTTTGTAGATATTTCTCTTTCTCTGTCCATCCACAAACAAATGCTTTTAATGTTTCTAACATCATGATCCTATGCCAAACCTCCTCTAGAGAAAATTCTATATAATATAAGCCCAAAGGTAGTGGAAGGAGAAATGTGCAATTTATTTAGCATTTGTAACACATTTACTCAAAGCATGTGAACCCACCTCAATAAAATTGTGTAAGGTCTTATTTAGGAATTGTTTTAGAAGGTGTGATCAAATAACTCTTTCTGGCTTGAATATTCCTAGAGGGCTGGAGGTATAACGGCAATGCTAAAATTGATTCCATCTCTTTGTTTGGTCGAGTTCTCCCGAAGTTCAAATTGTTAGAGGTGGCACTCTATTCCCTAGTAATCATCTCTCAATCCTTAGTTCTTGATTGGAAGTCAACAAAAGCAAATCTGGCTATTAAATGCATGGGGGGAACTTCCATACCAAGGGTCTAGCCAAGATCTTACCCTATGCTCACCATTACATTAAATTGAATTTTGCTAGAAAATTTTTGAGTAATGCTTGCAATAGCTTTCCGCATTCCTACTCTATAATTATCTTATGTGGGGAGCTACTATCCAATCCTGTAATCATATTTTGCTTTATTACTCTTCCCCAAACAATTCCTCTGCTCCCCAAAAAGTGCCATAACCATTACCTATTAGAGATTCATTAATCTTTTGGTGTCTCATAATCCACCTGGAATTGTTGTCCGTTGACTAACACGAATAACTCACGTATTGTAAACAATTTATTCTTGCTCAAATTAATCTTCAATCTCAATACAAACTTAGAGCATATAAATATGCATTGCCATGCTCTCAACAAGTCCTGTGCTGCCACAAAAAAGATCAAAGTATCATGCTACAACTTAGAAGTTAAATATATTGGTCCCAACTTCATTGATGGATATACCTTCAAACAAGAGTAAATTTATTGCCTTCAATCTATATGTTAAGAGCCTTTGCTTCAATGGTAAAAAGAAATGGTGACAATGGATTGCCTTCCATGCGTCCTCTGGAAGATCTAATGTGTTTCTGACAATTATTATCATATGACTTTTTAATGTCCCACTTGCAGAGTAAGCATGATATTTTTATTCTTAGATTGGGGTTCGCATGTTCATTAACTATGAGTATACCATAAAAAATCTGCCCCCCACTGACAAAGGTACTTTGAGAATGTGAAATGATTCTTGGTAAAACTTCCCTAATCTGTTTGCCTATGGGCTAGATATGATTGCATAGGGGTTCCCACATGGCTTGCTGGCCTGACGTTGTTGACCTTTTACTAATCCCTTTATTTTTAGAATGATGGGGGAAGTGGAATGTGCCAATATTTCTTTTTTCTTCTCTTCCACTCTGCTGAACATAATTTTATTCCAGCTTTTTACTTCTTACAACTAGTTATTAGTTTCATGAAAAATTTTTAATTTAATTTCCTTTAATTGGTGGGAAGTTAAAACTTCAAAGTTCTATATGTAGAATTGGTGGATTTTCTAGGTCGAGTGATCAATATTTTGGGATGGGATTTCTGTCTCCTTTTCCCTTCAATTTTTGTGTTTTCTTTTTCCTCCAATTGTTCTAGAATGAATTTTTAGCAATATTTCTTTTTTCTTCTCTTCCACTTTGTCGAAACTTATTTTTTATTCCAGATTTTTATTTCTTGGGACTCGTTATTAGTTTCGTGGAAATTTTGTAATTTAATTTCTTTTAATTAATGGGAAGTTCAAACTTCAAAGTTCTATATGGAGCTTTGGCAGATTTTCTAGGTTCAGTGATCATTAATTTCCTATTGTTAGTGAAATAGGTTTTGGCCATTAGTTTTTGATTTGGGGGATACTTACTTTTCACTTTGAAAACAAAATTATATGTCTTCATTCTTTATCTCTTTTGAATTTGCATTTTCATCTCATTCTCTCTCTCTCTCTCTCCCCTTTTTTTCTTTCTTTTCATGGTTCTGTTTATTTAGTTGGACACTGCTTTCTGTGTGACTAGTCTTCTCAAAATCAATTTATTTTGTTTGTTTCTTTTTCATATTATTTGGTCATTATAAATGAGATTTATTGAAGTGAAGTTTATATAAGTTGAGTTTGAATCGATATTATATAGCAATTTCTTTCAGAGTTTCAAATGAGGATGTTTAAATTTCCCCTCTGGCATTTTTATACCAGATATTTTTAGAACTAATTGTACTTATTTTTGATGAATAATGAAAGCATATATTAAGGATAAAAGAAGAAGTACAAGAACAGGGCAAAAATGCAGCAACACGTGCCTTTGACATTGCAAATAAAAGCACTGGTTCCTCCTCTACCCAACCCGTTAAAGTTAATATATCCCTGACAGTTCATAACTAGCACGGTTGTGATCATCTTAACCATGACGGCACCTTTCTTTGCAAGCCTCTCAATGATCTAGCACGATTTGCCATGTGCTGAAAAGTTTTGATATTTTACTAAGTGGATAAGGTGGAGCTTGCTATTTATGACAAAGTTTTATACTTTTATTCCACCTGAAATTTAACCGGGTAAACTTGACAAAAGTTTGTCTGTAGGCCACCAAAACTTTGTTGGCATGGTGGAAAATTTCAGTAACATATGGATATTGATGGGAAAATGCGTTAAATTATTGGAAATTTTAAATATAACTTTTAGGGGATCAAATAGAAGTAAATACACTTAAACCCTCCCAAAAATCAAAAGAAATATGCATATCTTGTCTATTACACATATGTAATTAAGTATGCTGATTTATTGAGTGGAAGAAATTTAAAGGAATAATGCCTAAATGATTAAATTATAGTGTGAAATTCTATGAAGTTATAAATAAGAGTAAATTATAAGGAATAATGTCCAAAGATGACAAAATGGATGAATACAATCTATATAGGCAAATATGGCAAGATGCAATTAACATAAATCAAAAAATTACGTAATGAAAATGAGAATCGATGTTGAACAACTCCATAAAACTATCTTCCACATTTACCTCTCCAAGCTTCTATGATATTTCAAATCCTCAACGAATGTGTATATGATTGTTCTATATTAACAAAGCAAGCATAATTGAGTACATTTTACCAAAATTGGGCAAACTTTACCTTCCAATTGTCCTTGGAAGGGTGATTTCAGGGGCATGCTGTGAAAATTCCCCGTGGCCCATGCTATTGAAATTCCAGTGGCATGAGGGACTAGGTTTGCACCCCCCATCCACCCACGCCCACCCCTTCCCCCTCCCCAAAAAAAAAAAACACAACAGATCGGGAAAAGGGAAAAAAAGGAAAGAAAAAATGTGCATCCAAGGAGGGTGTGGCGATATGTTGCCGGTATAGTGGGCAATGCTGTTGAAATTGTAACACTTGTATATTTTTTTGATGAATAATGAAGGTGAGTATATATATATTATGTGAAAAGAGTAAAGAGTATAAGATGTGGAGTATAGTGAATACAACCGTAACCCAAAATATCACTCTACAAAGATCTCACAACCCTCCAGTACACCAGAAAATCAAAAAATCAAAAACCTGTGGAACCACTATACATAACAAAACCATATGTAGCACCCCACCAAAACCTTCTAAATCCAAAACTGAACAAGCCATTCAACTTCAGACCTCCATCATGTATCACTCCCGATCTCCAACTCTCCTATCTCACATTTGATAACATCCCTCTTGCCGTGCCGTCCTCCACACACAGAGACGAAAGATACCATTTTCTCCACTCCTTCACAATCTCTACTGGCCATAACCCTTGGAATTCTGGAAGAACCGTAGCCCACGATGCTACGGCAATCAACATGGAGTCGAAGACCTGATCCACTGATAAACTAATATCCCTGAATATCCTCCTATTATGCTCCAACCAAATGAACCAAACCACTGCATGGAATAACATATCATACAATAGTTTGCCCCTCTTACCTAGGCCGATAATTCTCCATTGAGTAAACCATGCTTGAAAAGTATCTGGTAGCACCCAAGAGACTCCGATCATGTCAAACAACCGCCTCCAAATAATGCCGGCGAAGCGACAGTGAAGGAACAGATGATCAATGGTCTCTCCATGATCCATGCACATGAAGCAAACATGTGGGGATAATGTAATCCCTTTCCATCTTCTTTGAATTAGATCCGTCGTGTTTATCCTGTATAAGATGGCAGTCCATAAAAAGGCCTTGATCTTAAGAGGGACCTTAGGCTTCTAGAGCCTATGTTGCATGGACTCGGGTACGAGTGTCGGGTGTGGGTATGTGTCTAGGAGTCGGATTCACTTGACCCTCAAAACTTAGGATACGGGGACTCGGTTGAAAAGTGTCCAAAATTTGGATAAGGATAATGGGATTCGGCTGAAAGTCTCCAAGTAAATGTCAATAATGCCAATTATAAGCCTAACTTTCATATTTCTGTTTTTCCTTTTCTTTCCCCTATATTTTTCTTTTTAAGTCATTGCTTGCAATTTTTGAGTTTGAGCTAGCTTAGTGATTATTACAAGGATCATAATGGGTTCAATCCCCATAAAAGAGCCCATGTTCACCCCTACAAGTTTCTTGCCCAGAATAACAAACTAAACATTTTTTCTTTGCAATCTTTGAACTGTTCTTTGAATGTCCAACCCCAGCTTTTCTTCATTATGGCAGAACTCACAGAAAATGGAATAGGTTCCATAAGAAGGAGGGTCTTTCTTTCCTCCTGCCCTTTGAACTGATGAGAGAATCGGCAAGTGATTCTGGCATGACTCAAGGAATGAATATTTCCGGAAAAATGAGCCGGACCGTACTGCAAAGGAGCAATGAAATGCTCTGGATTTGGTCAAATTATGGCATGATCCAAGAACCAATGAACACATCATTTATTCATGACCTAGAAACTGTGATGCCTAGACCATATCTAGAAAGACGTTAATATCTGCGCTTTCTCTATAAGACTTGTATATAATAGTCCATTTTTATTACATCCTCCCATATTTCAGTTCAGTCTGCATGATATTATCTTTTTTCCATTTTCTATTGATTATGTCTGTGTGTGCATTTGCATTTAAAAACCTTTGTCAGTTGGTTTCTCACCTATTGCTAAGGATATGTTTTTTATGGGTTATTTGTTAACTGGCCTACATCTTCCAGAAACACGGGTGAGTTCATGATGTCGAGGTATCGAGAAGTGGCAGATATTGTTCTCAGATACCTTGAGCACCGGGATCGTCTAGTTCGTCTCAGCATAACATCACTGTTACCTCGTATTGCTCACTTCTTGCGTGATCGCTTTGTTACAAACTACCTAACGGTTTGTAGACAAAATTTTTATTTATGAGGCAGTTTTTCTGTTTTAGTTGTACCACACCTTTAATCTTGATCTTGAGCTTATGAAAATATCAATTATGCAGATATGCATGGATCATATTCTTGCTGTTTTAAGAATACCAGCTGAACGTGCCAGTGGGTTCATTGCTCTTGGAGAGATGGCTGGTGCTTTGGATGGAGAACTTATCAATTATTTGCCGACAATCACCTCTCTCTTGCGAGATGCAGTATGTCATTTGGGCTGTGAGCTTACTTTGGATCTTCTTGCTTTTTGTTTCCATAATGTATCTTTTAAAGTTTTGTGATTTTATTCCTTTATGAATTTTCATTTGATAATAATTGAGAAATATGTCCTGACTACAATTTGGTTCATAGATTTCACCTAGAAGAGGTAGACCTTCGCTTGAGGCATTGGCTTGTGTGGGTAGCTTTGCAAAAGCCATGGGCCCTTCTATGGAACCCCATGTTTGTGGTCTTTTGGATGCTATGTTTTCTGCTGGTCTTTCTTCAACACTTGTAGAAGCCCTTGAGCAAATAACCTCCAGGTACAGTGGTGTAATAAAAAAACTTCTGCTGTCAGCTTGGTTTTGGAGTTCATTCCTATGAATTAAAGTAATCTTCTAATTTTATTTTTGTGATTTTTCAGTATTCCATCTTTATTACCCACTATTCAGAAACGATTGTTTGAGTGCATTTCTATGGTTCTTTCAAGAGCTGTACATCCTCCTAGTAGGCCAGGTGCTATGGTGGTTCGTGGAAATATGATGAACAATCCTCCACAAGTTTCAGAAGTTAGTGGTTCTGCTCTTGTGCAACTCGCCTTGCAGACTCTTGCGCGTTTTAATTTCAAGGTTCGATTAATTCTCTTCATGAACTGTCTATTTGACTGCTTATTTATTGCGTCTGGTTTCATTGTGAACTGATTTCTGGTATAGGGTCTTGAACTTCTCGAGTTTGCCAGAGACTCTGTTGTTATATATTTGGAAGATGAGGATGGTGCTACGCGAAAAGATGCCGCCTTGTGTTGTTGCAGATTAGTTGCAAATTCTTTTTCTAGCACAGCAGGGTCACAATATGGTTCTAGTAGGTCCAACCGACCTGTTAGTGGAAAGCGACAACGACTGGTTGAACAGGTTTGTATCTGGTCAACTATTTATGTTTATAATTATCATCATGTGATTTGTTATTCCTTCTCTTATTTAACATTTAAAATTCATACCTTTTTATGACTTCTCTTTTATTCAAGTGTTTTATGTAGTTAATGCAAATATTTGTTCTTCTTCTTCTCAGAGCTATGTAATGTTTCGTTTTTTTCGACTTGACTTTCTTGAGTTCTGTTGTTTCTTCATTTTTGGACCATGAAGATGGGTGAACTCTGGTTGACCCAATGGTTGTGATAGACATTCAGTACCTACCTTTTTAGTAATGAGTTGGCAACAGCCATCTCAGATGGAAACTGCCTTAACTAGACTAACATGATTGGCCTTTGTATCATTTTTCCTTTTGAATAAGTTCGTATTAAGTTTTAACCACTGTGCCAACAAATGGTTAAACCCACATGGCATCTCTAGCCCATTAAATGGACAAAAAGAAAAATAAAAAGCTTTTGCATATAATCAGATAGACTGCAAAACAGTAAGCCAATGTCTTTCAATGTGGAATGAAAGATCAAGCTCTCAATTTTATATGAACAAAAGAGGGGTACTTAGAAGATGAACTAGTCAAAGATGTCTTTGGAAGAGTAGATGAGAAGCTGGTGGACATCTCCTCCAGGTTGAAAGCGTTGGAACAGCTTGAAGAGGAAGGGAATATGGTCTTTCAAGATTGGGTGGAGAAACAAAGATTGAAGTTGGACTGTAAGAAAATGGTTGCTTTAATGGAGATTTCTTGGAGGCAGAAGTCTAGAGCTCTATGGTTAAGGTTGGGGGATAAAAATACTAGGTTTTTTCACAAGGCAGCCCAAGCAAGGGGGAGAAGTAACCTGATCGATCATCTAGAAGTTGGTGGCACCATGCTCCTTGATGAAAAGCAGATCAAGAACGCGTCAGTGGAGTTCTTTTCTCATCTATTTGAAGAGAAAGAAAGTGTTGGACCCCTCCTAGATGGCTTGGAGTTTAAATCCTTGTCAGATGATCAGAGGGATATATTGGAAAATCAAGTCTTGGAAGCGGAAGTATTAGAGACGTTAAAAGGCATGGATGGTGACAAAGCTCCCGGTCCAGATGGGTTTACTATTGCTTTCTTCAACAAATGTTGGAGCACTATTCGTGTTGAGTTTATGGATGCTGTCCAAGAGTTTTTTGAATTAGCTAGATTTGAAAAAAGTCTGAATGCAACATTCATATCTCTCATTCCTAAAAAAGAAGGGGCATTATCATTGAAAGATTATTGCCTGATCAACCTAGTAAGTGGTATCTACAAGATCTTTGCTAAGTTGTTGGCTAACCGGCTTCGTAAGGTCCTTCCAAGCATTATTTCTCAAACCCAACAAGCATTTGTGGGAGGTAGACAAATCTCGGATGCAATCATGATAGCTAGTGAGTGTATAGATGTTATTCAGAGGAGCGGAGAGTAGAAAGTACTGTGCAAACTGGACATTGAAAAGGCCTATGATCATGTAAATTGGAAATTTTTATGGTATCTCCTAAGGCGTATGGGGTTTGGGGCCAAATGTTGCAGATGGATGTCCCTCTGTGTATCTTCAGCGTCTTTCTCGATTCTCATTAATGGTGCTGCAGCGGGTTTCTTTGGCTCCTCTCGAGGGTTGAGGCAAGGTGATCCCCTCTCCCCCTTGTTGTTTATCATTGTCATGGAGGCATTGAGCAAGTTTATCGAAAGAGCAGAGTCGATATGGAGATGGTCGCCTATCTATATCTCATCTTCTTTTCGCGGACGATGCAATGATTTTCTGCAAAGCCCAATCAGCTCAAGTGCTGAATGTTAGAGTTTTACTCTTATGTTTCGAAGCTACATTAGGTTTGAAGGTAAATTTGCAAAAAAGTGAGATGTTCACTGTGGGGAGTGGCATGGAAGCAAATGAGCTATGCTGTTTGTTGGGTTGCCGTGAAGGTTCTCTACCTACTTCTTATCTTGGAATACCAATTGAGGCGCCTTATAAATCAAAAGTGGTGTGGGAGCCAGTGATTTCCCGAATGCAAAGGAAACTAGCATCTTGGAAAAGTAACTTCTTATCAAAAGGTGGGAAGATAACTCTTATTCAAAACTCTTTGGGAAATCTCCTGACTTATTTGTTTTCTTCTTTGGTTTGCCTGGCATCAATAGTGGGTAGCCTTGAAAGAATCCAAAGAAACTTTCTTTGGAAGGGCTGGGATGAAGCAAACAAGTATCATCTAGTGAGTTGGGAGGAGGTGTGTAGAGATAAAAAAGGAGGATTGGGTATCAGAAGGTTGCGACTCTTTAATGAGTCCCTTTTATCCAAATGGAGTTGGAGGTTCGGGAAAGATCCTACGAGTCTGTGGAGGAAGCTGATTACAATCAAGTACAATTATAACCCCAATGATTGGCTGCCAAGTCGTGTGAATGGCTGTATTGGATGTAGCCTTTGGAGGCCTATTAGTAAATTTTCCTCACACCTTACCTCTACTTTGAGTTATGAGTTGGGGAAAGGAGATAGAATAAGATTTTGGGAAGATATATGGTGTGGGGAAGAGCCACTAAAAGCCAGATTTCTAAATCTCTTCAGCATTACTATTTCTTCGCAAATGTATATTGCTGAGCTATGTTCCTATGATGGGAGTGGATGGAATTGAAATCTTAATTTCAGAAGGAACCTGTTTGATTGGGAAATTGACTCTCTTGCTCAACTGTTAGCAAGCATTCATGGCCATCAGCTGAACTCAAATCAAGATGAAATGAAATGGGTGGGGAACAGATCAGGTGAGTTTACTGTAAAAGGGTTCTACAATCATCTAGCCAAGAAGGACATCGGATTTATGCTCTCAGATATGCTATGGCAGCCTAATCTTCCATCCAAAATTGGGTTCTTTATATGGACAACAGCATTGGGGAGAGTATTGACATTAGATAACCTCATGAAAAGAGGGTGGCATATCCTAAACAGATGTGTATTGTGCAAATCTGATTTGGAATCTGTAAACCATTTGTTTGTTCACTGTAAGGTTGCACATGATCTGTGGTCTATTATCCTACAAAGATTTGGCAAATTATGGGTGTAGCCTAGAGATTTTATTCAAGTGCTGCAGTCATGGGGTTATAGCAAAAGTGTTCTGAGGTACGATGTATTGTGGAATTTGGCACTGGCGGCTATCCTTTGGGCACTATGGAAAGAGAGGAACAAGAGAATTTTCGAAGATTCATCTAGTCCGTTTTGGGGTTTATTAGAATCATCTCTCAACTTCCTATTGTATTGGGCATCGAGTTATGAATCTTGTAAAGGGATGATTCGTCATGAGTTTTTTGAGTGTGGGAACTTTTGTGATTTGTAGTATGGAGCATGTACACCGATCGTGTACTGTTCAGTCTCTGTACTCATTGCTTTTTTAAGCCTTAATATAATCCTTTTTATTACCGATCAAAAAAAAAAAATTTTAGCTGGTAGTCTTCAACCAATGTGTTGAAATGGCTTAATTTGGAGCCAACCCAGTTTTTGAAAATTTAAAAATTCCAACTTGGACCAATCCACTTGTCTAGAATTTCGAACCTAATCCATAGAAATGTGGTGGGTTTTCATGGATTGATGGTCCAGGTAAAAGGTTTTCAGTTCTAGTCAGCTGGATCTTTCATGGTCTAGCCAACCATAGATCTTTCTTTTGGCATGATACGGGACAAATCTTAAGTGTCCCATTGGCTTCTTTTGAAGCAAGGTAATGCCAATTGCTTAATTCAAGGACTGTCCTGTTATGTGAGTGCATCTTAAAGTTTACCTGTTGCTTGGGCTGCAAAAACCACTAGTAATTAGATCAAATCCCAAACAAGAAGCGTGGATCTGTCAAACTTTGGCTAATTGAGGAACTTCCACTTGCATAAACTTAGGTGTCGTTTGGAGTTTATTTTGGGAACTCATTCTGTGGCTTGGAATGAGTTCCAAGGGTTAGAATGAGTTTGATGGGTTAAACGGGTGTTTGGCTCCATTTGAGGAATGAGGTTTACAAAAGTGCAGTGGCATACTTGTAATATCTGTAAATTATGAAGGATATACTCGAAACTTGTTTTAAAGACTCATTTATATGACAAGGACAGACTCACCATTTTTATGAAAACTTCTATTAAGTTATAACGATGTCAAACTTGTAATATCTATAAGCTCTACAAGAATCAATCGTCCTACAAACCTAACCTTTCTTCAACTTCTGCAAACTCATTCCCAATCCAGAATGAATGCCCAACGAGGCCTTATTTTTCTTACTCGCATCACCATGTTTGGTATTTTTTTAACATGCATACCCCATGTCATGTTATTCTCTTTTAAATTTTTTTTCTCTTATTTGGGTTGTATTTGTACATACAGAAATAGAAAATACATTTGTACATACATTCATGAATAGATAATTCAGGTATGTTTTGTTTTCATCTGGCTTTTTTTTTAATCTCTTTTCACTTGAATCATCATATACTTTCTTACAAGAGCCATCTTTATTAGTTGAAATTATTTAAGAATGTAAAATGAAGACCTGCAGGCATAACTATTCAAAGGTTCAAGATGGTGCAAACTTATGTGGAGATTAGAGAACCCTAAAAATTTATGTAATTGCCTACTTAATTTGCTGCAAACTTACGAAGAGGTGTTCCACTCGTTACCTAGAGTCGACCAAGCGAGGAGGACGACGAAGTGCTATTTAGGGAAGGCGTGCTCCTCACGGTAATCTGAGAATGGTGGCTTCTCTAGGAAGAGATGTCTCTGATGAGTCCGGTGCTGACGAGGAAGGCGACGGAGGTTCTTCTGAGAATTTCCCTGCGACGGGGGTGGAGCCTGCATTTCATTCTCAGGCCATCGCGAGGGGAAGATCGCGAAGAACGATGAGGGATGTAAAGATTTCCAACAAGATTTTTGTTTTTGCGTTTGCGAATATTTCAAATCGACTGGCATTGAAAATCTCTGAAAGGAGTAGATGGTTTTCGTAGAGCATTATATTGAGTACTGAAGGTGTGAAATGGCTATGCTCAAAGTATCAGGGGCTGCGTGGAAGAGAGAAGAGTGGATTGTTGGGGTCGTTTCGTGAAGGAAGCTTATCGTTCATATTGGAGCTTAGGGCGAATGCCAGGGGAAAGTATGTTCAGCTATCGGCATTGTCTAGAGCCAGAAGGAATGCTCTTTTGGTATTTCCTAAAGAAAATGAGTTAGCAGGATGGGAATACACTCTTTGGGGATGTGGTTTGTTTCAATCGCATGAGAGTCCTCTGCTCACGGAATGTATCAAAAATCATGGTTCAATGGTAATCATACTACTTGTTTATCCCATGATGTGGGTGAGCCTCCAATGGTACATATTCGACAAGGTGATTTTCAAGATAGCAGTAGATGGAAATACCCAGTACTCTGTTCTTCTTCTGTTGAAGTGCCCAATTGGGAGAAGGTATTGATGGATGTTGGGAAGAAGGAGGGCATAGCGATGCGTTTTATTCTGATATAATCTCACACTGTGATATTATGTCCGGAGTCTACAAAGGAGGCTGAGGTTCTGATGAAGACGAAGGTATATCTGGCATGTGGAATGAAAATTCAATTTTCTCAATGGGAGGCAAGAATAGGTAGTGGGGGAGATATAGGAAGTGTTGGTGGAACATGGGTTATGCTGTTGGGAATTCCAGTCCACTTATGGGCTGATCCATCAGTGAAGGCAATTGGTTAAGCTTGCGGAGGTTTTGGGCAGTTGGGGTTGTTTCGGTCTTCTGGGAAATTTATAGGAGGCTTCTCGATCAAGGTTCAGGAGGAAGTTCATAAGAAGATTCCTCGATTGGTCAATATTTGGGATGGAAACGTCAAGGTCGGGATTATGGTGCATATATTAAGTGAAGGGAGACCTTTATCCTTATCGCAGGCGGATTTCGGAGCTAATATCTCAGGAAGAGGTTGTACCTCCAAGAGCAGTTATAAAGATGTAGTGGCTGCTGAAATTCCAGGTAGGGCCTGTGACAGGGAAAAGAGGTGTTTGGGTTCAAACTCTATTTTGAATTTTGGTGTAGCCAAGCAAGATCAGAATGGTAGTAGTTGGAGTGGGCATGACCATGGAGTAAGTGGGGTTGAGATGAGAAAGTCTGGGTCTGTCAGGTCCAATGGGCTTAGTAGACGAGGGTGCGAGTTGGGCCATTCCAATGGGGTTTCAAGAGATGTTGAAGGGGTTCGTGTCCAAGATGGGCCAGGGCTTTTGGGCCCTAGACCAAGGCGTTCCTCGATCAGCAATCACGGAGAGCTCATTCGTAGCTCTCCGTCCATGGATGAAGACAGATGTAGCGGAAGTCTTCGTCACTATGAGGTGGGGGATAAGCGAAGGACAAGAGCATCGGAAGATGCCGTCGATTGCTTTCAGACGGAGTCCGATGGGGTATGCGTCATCAAAGGCAAAGCTAAGGTCGATCAGAATGTTCTTGCGACGGAAACGGAAGTGGTAGAGCCTACGACTTCATCGGTAAGGGAGGTGAGCAAGACGTGTCCAATACAGTGCGAAGGTGGCTTTGCTTAGGAGAATTGGAAGGCTCAGATTGAGCAATGGGTCGAGGAAATCATGGTGAAATTTATTCATAGCTCGTCTCATCCACGACACAATAAAAGCAAGGTACCGCAAACAGATTCTATACCTTCTCCTGATCACTCTCCAAGGCATAAGAAATCAGTAGGTGGGAGTATAGCAGGCGGTAGAGATTGTAATCGGGACGTGTTGGGTGGCAAAGGTTCTGGTGAGGGGAAACAAGAAGGTATCGGCGAAGCTACTTTCCAAAAAGTTTACTACAGGAGATCGAAGATGCGTAGGAAGGATCTTGATTCATCATCTTTGGAAAAGAGCAACCGGTGTAAGTCTTGGGCAGAGGCGGAGGTCTCAAGAGGTATTCCAGAGGCTTTCATTGCATCCCTATCTTCAAACCCCCTTCTCGAGTCTCCTATTGATTTGTCTCGGTCTGTGCCGCACTATCCTTGTGTTTCGGTCAGATCTTTTGATGGCTCTGAAATAGGTATGGTTCCTCTCGGCTGTCCTTCTTGGAATGAACATTTAGTATCTCCCCTTCCAAATGCTGTTCTTACCAGGTGCTGCAGCAACTTGAATGAAAATGCTGAAATGCCATAGCTATTGGGTGATGAAGAGGAGAGTTTAGGGGCTGTTAAGGCCCAGCCTAATGGGGGGGGGGGGGGGGGGGGGGGGGGGGGAGGGGGGGAGGAATGAAAGTGTGGGCGAAGACTCGAATATTTTGTGGAATAGGGTGAGATCTTTCTCTGAGATGGTCCTAGAGGAGGTTGTTCCTCTGAGTGGGGAACCTATGCCCATTATTAAGGCGGTGGAAGAGTTCAAAGGTAAGATGGGGGATAGGGGCTTGTCTAGTGACCCATGAAGATGCTGTGTTGGAACATTAGGGGTTTGGGGGGAAGTGACAAGAAATGGGTGGTAAGGGAGATGTGTAACATTAGGAAGCCGGATTTGGTTGTCTTAGTCGAATCTAAGCTTCTAGAGGTTGATCAGAGAGTGGTTAGAGGTCAGTGGAGTTTAGGAGGTGTGGAGTGGGCGTTCTTACCTTCAGCAGGCAGATCTGGGGGGATTGTAGTCTTGTGGGATTCATTGTGTCTTAGTAAGCTTGATATTCAGTTGGGTGTCTTTTCGGTCACTATTTGGTTTGAGTCGTTAAGTGACAACTTCAAGTGGACATTAACTGCGGTTTATGGTCCCTGTTGGGCTAGGGGTAGGGAATTGTTTTGGCAGGAGTTGGATGATTGGAACCCTAGGGGAGCCACACCTTGGCTCTTTGTAGGAGACTTCAATGTGTATAGATTCTCCCATGAGTCAAATAATGGTGGGCATCGAGTCACTAGAAGTATGAGGGATTTTTCTCATTGGATCCAGTGGAATGAGCTAATTGATTATCCTCTGCAGGGTGGGCAGTTCACATGGTCTAATATCCAAATTCCGCCGCTTTGCTCCAGGTTCGATAGATGTCTAGCTTCGGGCTCCTGGGATAATTGTTTTATGCCAATTGCCCAAATGATTCTTCCCAGACCAATTTCTGATCATTCCCCAATCCTAGTGTCTAATGAACCAAGGCTCATTGGTCCTTCTCCATTCCGTTTTGAAAATATGTGGCTCTCCCACCCTTCTTTCCAGAACCTTATGCAAGGGTGGTGGAGTGAAGGAAGAAATGTAGTATCGGGGTGGGCAGGGTTCAGATTCATGGGGTGTCTTCGAAAGGTCAAGAATAAAATAAAGGGGTGGAATAAGGAAACTTTTGGAAGGGTGGAGATTCAAAAAAAGGCAGCATTGGATGAAATAGCCGAGTTGGACCTTAAGGAGGGGAGTGGGGATTGGGGGCCGCATGATAGGGAAAGAAGATTGGAGGTTAAAGCTTCTTTGGAAAGGATTTTGAAATATGAGGAAATACACGGGAGACAAGTAAAAAATAAGATGGTTAAAGGAGTGAGATGGGAATGCAACATTTTTCCATAGAATGGCGAATGGGAGAAGAATAAAAAATACAATTATGAGGTTGGAGGTGGATGGGAGAAGTATTGAGGATAGTGAGGAAATTGCTCAATTCCTGTGTCAATATTATGTGGATCTTTATAAGTCGAAACAAGATTTACGTTTCAGTTTAAAGGATAGAGACCAATCAAAGGTGTGTGAGGGGATGAAAGGGTGGATTGAAAGAGATTTTGAGATGGAGGAGATTAAGCATTATGGGAGATGGAAGGGGATAAGGCGCCAAGACTCGATGGATTTACAATTGAATTCTTCAAATATAATTGGGAGATTGTCAAGGATGATTTGTTTAAGGTGCTCCAGGAGTTTTACAGGAATGGCATAATCCATAAGGCCACAAATGCGACATTCCTTGTCCTAATTCCAAAGAAAGTAGGGGCTATAGGGATCAAGGATTTTAGGCCTACAAGTCTGACCACTAGTGTTTATAAGATCATAGCAAAGGTTTTGTCGGTTAGGCTGAAGAAGGTGTTGCCTAAGATCATCTCTGTAAATCAAAGTGCTTTTGTAGAGGGTCGCCAAATCATGGATTGTGCGTTAATTGCAAATGAATGTGTGGTAAGTCGGAAGAGGTCCAGAGAGCCAGGAGTAGTGTGTAAACTGGACATTGAAAAGACATATGATAAAGTGGAGCAGGCCTTCATAGATTCAGTTTTGAAATGGAAAGGTTTTGGTGAAAAGTGGAGAAGGTGGATTCGAGGGTGCCTAAGAAATACCCAATTTTCTATTTTGGTAAATGGAGTCGCGAGAGGGTTTTTTCCTTCCTCTAGGGGTATCCGGCAGGGGGATCCACTGTCCCCCTTCTTATTTACTTTGGTTGTTGAGGTGTTGCATAGCTTTTTTTTATGACCAGTCAGAGTTGGGGATTGATCAAAGGTTTTAAGGTCGGAAGAGATGAGGTAACAGTGTCCCATCTTCAGTTTGCGGATGATACATTGGTTTTTTTGGAAGCTTCTAAGGACCAAATGATTTGGTTGAAGAGCAGATTGCATACTTTCCACATGATATCAGGGCTGAAAGTCAATTGGGAGAAGAGTTCCATAGTTGGTTTGAATTTAGCGGAAGAAGACTCTCTTTCTCTTAGTTGGATCTTAGGGTGTCAGGTGGGTGTTTGGCCGATGTCGTATCTGGGTCTCCCTCTTGGTGCGTCCCCTTGTAATGTCAGTTTCTGGGAGCCAGTCATTGAGAGAGTGGAGAAGAGACTGGCACTTTGGAAGAAGAATTATTTATCTTTGGGGGGTAGGATGATCCTAATCAAGGCTGTGTTTGCAAATCTTCCGGTTTATTTCATGTCTTTGTTTAGGATGCTTAGGAGAGTTGTGGACATCATTGAGAAAGCACAAAGGGATTTTCTTTGGGAGGGTGGGGGGAAAAAGGAAGACTCATTTAGTAAGGTGGGATAAGGTGTGCTTGCCAAAGGAAAAGGGAGGGATTGGGGTGGGAATGATGGCCCATCGAAACTCCTCTCTTCTAGCAAAATGGCTGTGGTGTTTCAGTACAGATAAGGAAAGTTTGTGGCACCAAGTGATTACAAGCAAGTACGGAAGTGATGATAATGGATGGTTCATTAACTTGAGGGCACGACCTCCAGGAAATTGCCCGTGGAAGGCCATCATGAAAATCGCACCTTTGTTTTACCCGCATATTAGGCTTAGCGTTGAATCCGGTTCCTAATTCGTTTTTGGCTTGATCTATGGTGGGGCAATCAGCCGTTATCTATCCAGTTTCCCCTATTATTCTCACTTACTCTCCTTCCTAATACTTCGGTGGCTGATACTATGCTTTGGTCTTCTTCTGGTTTCTCTTGGAATCTTCCATTTCGGAGGAATCTTCGTCCTTCTTAATTGGAAGAGATATCTCAGCTCATTGATGGTTTAAAGGATGTAATTCTTGATCCCCTAGGTTCTGATCGAGTATTTTGGTCCCTTTCATCCAATATAATGTTTTCTTGCAAATCTTTCTTTAACTCCGTTTCACAGGGTTCATCAATCCCTACAGTATCCTTTCCGGTTCATCAACTATGGAAGCCTAAGGTTTCTCTTAAAATTAAGGCCTTTTTATGGACTGCCATTTTATACAGGATAAACACGGCTGATCTAATTCAAAGAAGATGGAGATGGATTGTTTTATCCCCGCATGTTTGCATATTGTGTAAGGAGGCTGGAGAGAGCATAGACCATTTATTTGTCCAGTGTCAGTTTGCCAATACTATTTGGATGCGGTTGTTGGGGATGATAGGAGTCTCTTGGGTGTTACCAAAAACTTTGAATGCATGGTTTTTACAATGGTGTATTAGGGGCTTGGGTAAGAGGGGTAGGTTGATGTATGATTCGTTGTTCCATGCAGTTGTTTGATTTAGGGTTGGCAACGGGTCGAATACGGTATGGATCTGCCATGGATCTATATCTCATATCCGAATTTGGGATTTTCGGATTGGATTCGGATATATATCCGACCCATTGCAAGCCCTAGTTTGATTTATATGGTTGGAGCGTAACAGTAGGATTTTCAGGGATACACAGCTATCGGTTGACCAGGTTTTTGATTTCATATTGATTGCTGTGGCATCATGGGCTTCGGTTCTTCCTGAATTCAAAGGGTTATGACCTACAAAGATTGTGAAGGATTGGAAAAAATGGTGCTTCGAGTCTATTATTGTGGAGGATGTCACGACGGGAGGGATGGTCCTTGACATGATTTAGGAGAATGACTGTGTATTATGACTTTGGTCTGAAGCTGAATGGCTTGTTCAGCTTTGGATTAAGGGGTCTTGACTCTTGAGGGGGGGCTACTGTGGTTCTTAGTTGCATAGTGGAATGACATTGTTTTTTTTGGGTTTTTGGGGCTGCTGGGGTTGTGAGGAATGTGTAGAGAGTTTTTTGTGTTTTTGTGCTGTTGCGCTTCTGATTGTATGCTTTATACCTTTTGCTCTTTCATACACACACACACACACATATAATATACACATACATTATTCATCAAAAAAAAAATTTGCTCCTAAATTTTAACTTATGGTGAAATTCTAATTTTATATGTACACACACACACACAAATGTATATATGTAATGTTGAATTTTATATATTGTGAGAGCCTCATGCCATAAAAGATTTGGAATATTGAGGAGTAACCTCAATAAGAGTTAAGGTAAAGAAAAGGAGTTTGAGTTGTTTGCCTTTGTAAAGCTGAGACCAAGGTTAGGTTTGCTAGAAGTTGTGGAGGGTTGCATATGAACGATATAAGAAAGCAAGAGGAAGACCAATATTGAACATTGTGAAAGGAAATAGGAGACCAAATGCCTTAGATAGAGATGTTAAAAAATGAATTAAATATACATAAGCTGACTGAAGATTTGACAGCTTGGGATGATGGAATGGGTTATGTTGTCAAACTCAACTAGGTGGAATAGGGTGTTGTGTTCTTGTTATAGTTTCATAGCATAAAATTTGGCATATCCTGTGAGCCATGTAACAAAGTGAGTTACTTGTTATGGTATTGAATCTATTAGAGCAAAGTGTGGTTAATGAACTTTGAGATGAGTTTGGGAATTTACTTTTTAACATGTGATGAAATTGCAACTCTCGTTTAGCACCTTTAGTAAAATGGGTGGTGACCTTTAATTGTTCTCTTTGTAATTTCTAGTTGTGAGTATTTTTTATATAGCCTTGGAAAAAAAAAAACCAACTCTCTTTTGCTTCTTGCTGAAGTGAATGTTGAAAAATTGGCATAGCCCCTACAAGGATTTGCTTTTTGAACCTTTATGCCAACAAAATATTTTCCCATCATTAGGTCATAAGAGATAATGCTATCAGTGTGGGCGCGCATGTGTGCATGCATGTTTCTGATGTGCGTGTTTATGTTTTTGTTTCTGTATCTCCCTCTTTGTATATCTCTCTAACTCTCTTAATATTTGTCCTAGTAAGTGAATTTCTATGTTAAATCTAATAATAATGCATCTCTTTTTAAATTTTATTTGATATAATATTTTTGCTTCAATCCAAGTAGAAACTTGTAGCTACAGTTTTGAGAGCAACCTCTCTCTCCTTTTTTTTCTTTTAAAAAAAGGCCACTAACTCATTTCACTTTCTGTATTGAAGTATATCTTTCCTTTTGTGTATTGATGATTGAAAAAAAAATTTAGTAAGAAATGTATTGCAAGCGACGATGCTTTCTTTTTGTACATGGAAAGCTTTATCAGCCACCTCTCCTTGCTTAAATGCTAGGATATCAGGTTGGTATTTGGTGGTCATCCTTTCTCTTGTTCCTGATAGGCTGAGGCTACAAAAGATTATACTCTCATCCTCCTTAGACGTTTAATGCATTTGACCTAGGAAGTTATATTTGGTTCTTGATGATTTGTTTCATCCTGTGATGACTATAGACGATCCACACTTCTTATGGTTCCAATTCTCTCGTATTACTCAATCTGCCCATTTAAAATGAGATCCCCTCTATGGCTATCTTGCTGAATTTTGCCACCTTGTTGTTTGTCATTTACCAATAATATGTGTTATTTTTAGTGCACAGGATTGCTGGAAAACTCCATTATGTCTGTTGTGTTTTCAGTTGCATGCATAAGAATGTCGGTGTCCACCCTAATCCATAATTTTGCCTTCACCCAATTTTATTGATAAGACCTTTCAACTTAGTTTAGGCTTCCTCTCATTCCATCTTCTCCTTGTGAGTCTAGACTGTATGTTGGAAACAAGGTTTTAAGTTTCGGTGCTGTTGGGCGTGCCCCCAAAATGCCGACGATTCACAGGAAAACTGATTTTTTGGTGAATCGAGCGAAATTTTTATCCTTATTTTTTGGGTCCAAAATGATAGATTTACAACAAAAATATGTTAAATAATTGCATTTACATGTGCAATTGCACTTAAATTACCACAAGTATCAGTTATATACTTCAAAAAATCATGCAAATACAATGTGACATGTAAATGTAATGATCGGGCCCATCGGGGTGATTCTGTGCGCTGTGTTTAAATCAAAAATGACAAAGATGATCCAAATTTTAAATTAAGCTGAAACAACAATATATAAAGTAAAAAACACACAATCATACCGTCAAATCAGTAATGAAATGAATGACGCGGCTCAAACCCTGCTCTCTCGCCAATAAAGTGACTGTAACGCTTCCATCCCATCCAAAATCTGTACTCTCTCTGATATGAACGGACATGCTGCTTGTACTCCTCTTGTGTCATGTGAGCCATGATACCAACTGGAGGAAAATCGTCATAATAGTAGCAGGGATTTAGGTACAGGCATAGCATAATAACCGTACGGATATGGGTTCATTGGAAAGATCCAAAATGGATCAGATGTCTGCATGTGTGCTCCAGGATATCCGTATGATGTACTGTAAGTGCTACTATCTGATGAATCTGCTAGCCCAAGTTGTTGAGGATAGTAGACTGGATAGTGTCCCTGGCTCAGCTGTGGTGGATAGTGAGGATACTGCTCTCCATAAGAACTCGATGATCCTCCAACATCTAAAGATCCAAAATTCTGTGCTATGGAGGACGAGTCATCGTGAATCCTTGTATGTTGTCTTTCCTTGCCTTTCCTCCTCTGAAAGGAATATGCCTCACTCTCATCGCGACCTCTACCTCTGTGGTCAGTATCCTGTGTGGCAGGATGGAAAGTTGCCTCTCCAGTAAAAGGGTTCAACCCCGGGCCACTGGTGCCAACACCACCATAACTACCACTAGTACCACCATCTCCATCATCATCATCTGAAAATCCGGACTCATCCTCCTCATTTGTCTCCTCCTTCTCTGATGATGAAACATGCCTACGGATTGGGACTGGGGCTGATGTTGTCGCAATAGTGGAGGAAGGAACAACTCTGACGTATCTATCCAGTGAATCTCTGCTAAGCTCCCCCCTCTCCTCCTCCATAGTTGCGTCCACATCGATGCCCAACTCTGCTGCAGCGTGTGCAATGACTGGGCTAGGACTACCATCAGGCTGATCCATCTCAACACATCTAACCCACTCTGCATATGGATCCTCGTCATCGACTTCATTACTGAATAACATATCCAAAGGATCCTTCACAGTCGTGGCGATGATGCTGTGCTCTATCTCTAATTGTCTTGTCCTCAGCTTCATGTTATAATGGCAAAAGACCAACTTCTGTAACCTCTGATAAGCTAGCCGGTTCCTCTGTTTCGTGTGTATGAGTGCGAACGTACTCCAATTGTGCTCACAAGCAGAGAAGGATGCTGTCTTAGCTAATATTCGACATGCTAGCTTCCTTAGTGTGGGGGCACTTGTGCCATACATCGCCCACCATTCACCTAGATTTACAAATAGAAACTATTAACATTTATTTAGAAATTAGAAATTTAAAATATTAATATTCATAATCCCTTGTCACTTACACGACATCATCGTCGCCGATACAATCGCCGTAGTCAACCCGAACGCGCCCATTGCATCTCTAAATTGTATCAGCTGGTAGTGGAATAATTTGAAAGGGTCAGTACTTAATATAACTATTAAGAAGAAGTGATATCCATAACATAAGTCAAGTTAAATGCTACGGCCTCTACCTCGTTTCCAAATTCCCTAATTGATTCTGAATGGGGGTCTAACTTTATGAAAACCTCGTGGACACAAGCGCAGAGGTCGCTACGTGCGCCAAGATTATCCTTATAATGATATTTTGGATTCAAATAATACGCTACATTGACGATTACAAGTCAATGCAATGTGCAGCACAGGATGCCCAATACAGGTTATACTGCTTCTTTAATGTCTCGCTGGCTTTCTTGAATGCACTGGCACTGTCTGTCATAAATTTGAACCACATTCTCAGGGCCAATCTCCTCTATAACCCTCTCCAATGAGCCAGTAATATAGGGCGCATCCTTGATATTGTGTGATGCATCAACAGATCTCAAGAATACTGCCCTGCCTCTACAATACACCATGAAATTGATGATGGATAATTTAGTAGGACCTGTCCATCCATCAAATGATTGTAACTCTAAAATGCTGCCAATGGGGTTCAGGGATGCGATAAACTCTCTCATCTCTACCTCCTCTTGATCCAAGTACATACCCGTAATCTCCCGTGGCGTAGAAGGCAAGACTCCCTGACCCGACTCTTGGATAACATCGACCATGTTCTTGAAATGGGGGCTCCCTGCTACATTCGCTGGAATGTGATTGAAGATAAAAAAATTTGGATATGAATTTTCGGATTTAATAATTGCTAAAAAATAAATTTTTTATGCAAAAAATAAAACGCTGACACCCATCCGTAGATCGGGTGTCGGACTACAACATACCATGAAATCAAGTCATTTTATAAGCTGTAGATCAACAAAAATTGAAAAAAAAAACGAATTAAAATATCATACCTAATGTGAGCGATGAAAAACGGTTTCAATCTCCTCTAAATCCACACAAATCAGTCTCAATTCACTCTAATCATGTAGAGTGATGAAAAACGCATGAAACAAAGGATTAAATCCACACAAATCGCACACAAAAACCCCTGGTATAGGCCTATTTGTCGTCTCCCTGAAAACCCCCTTCGTCAGTCGATTTGGGCGAAATTTCGCCCAAATCGATCGAAATTTCTTTTAAAGTCGCTCGCACACATGCACAGGCACACGTGCGAGCGATTGGAACTTTAAAAAAAAAATCGCTAGGGAAATTACCCTAGCGATTTCCCCCAGCGAAACGCATCGCCGGGGCAAAAAAATCGAAATCTTAAAACCTTGGTTGGAAACAGTGGTTCATATTTTGGGTCCGAGGGGGGGAGGGACCTAAGGGGCCTTGTCTCTCCCTTGTGCTGAGGAACGAGTTGGACGCGCAGTGAACGATACGGTAAAGGGTATTTTAGGGATCTCAGAAATACCAGGTTTAGGGTTGGTATATATATGCGTATATAACCCTAATTTATTTTTCTTCATTGTGGAAATTTTGCCGTATACAGTGGACGTAGGCACATTGCCAAACCACTTTAAATTTGCGTGTTCTTCTTCTTCTTCTTCTCTATTTCTTTGCTATTCACGTTGCAAGATTCTCAACACTGTAGGTTAGCAAGTGCCACCTCTGGCCAGATCTTCTTATGCATCCATAATGGCCTCATGACCATCTTGCCGGCTTTTTGTGTGCATATTTTTTTTTTATCAGTAATGACAATAGTATTAAAACATGAGGATATGTAAGAGTACACTGGAGCTAATGCATCTCATGAGATATGGGATGTGTTCATTTAGATAAACATAAAAACATAAACCAAATCGACCTCCACTAAATACCACTCTCTCACTCTAACATCAATCCCCAATTTATTACAATATATTCCATCCCATAGCCATCAAACTCTAGGCATAATGAAGACCAAAATGCTGCACAGGCCAATAGCAAGATTGGTGGCTTCAGTCGGGAAGGAACGTAGATTCGTTGTTGGGAATAGTGTCAAGATTTGCTTCTGGGATGATCTATGGATTGGAGATTACCATTTAAAAGACAGATTTCCCACCATTTACAGCATTTGTAGAAATCAGCAAGCATCTATTTGCAAGGTTTTAATGAGTTCTGTGGCTAGAAATGTTTGGAAAATTGAGCGTAGAAGAAATTTGTTTGATTGGGAGGTCAACAAGTATGAAGAGCTGATGCAAGAACTTTATAGTATCCAGATGGATTGAGAAGATGATAGATTATGGACTAGGGATAAATCTGGTGCATTTTTGGTGAAATCAGCATTCCAACCCTCGGTTTCTTAAGGACGGGTGTTTCCGGCTACTAAAGTGATATGGGTAAACAAAGTTCCAAGCAAAGTGGCTTTTTTCCTTTGGGCAGCAGCTCTTGATAGTATCCGAACGGTGGACCATTTGAGAAGGAGAAAATGGCAAACCCCGAGATTTATCATGTGCTAAGAGGAGGAAAAATCAGCGGTGCCCTTACTTGTTCATTGCAAAGTTGCTGACATGATATGGAATATGATTCAAAGAAGGCTTGAAATTTCTTGGGTGCAGTCAGGAGATTTAAGAATGGCATTGGAGGCATGGGGATGCAAGGATGGCAAATCTCTTAGGGATCTGATCTGGAATATAGCACCGGCAGCCATCTTGTGGGTGATATGGGGTGAGAGTAATTGAAGAATATTCAAGGAAATGGAAAGGAATTGCACATACTTGGTTCGACGGTATTTAGGTTAATGTATAGATGGATGGAGGAATGTCCTATAATGGCTAATGTTCTCCTGGAAGACTTTCTGTGGGTGGTGTTCTTCTTGTGTAGACGTAGGGCTTTTCTGAACCCATTCCTCATGGGTTAATCTACTTGTATTGTTTTCTCTAAGCTTTAGATATAACATTCTTCATTACTCATAAATAAATAAAAAAACCAGATTTTCAAAAAAATAAAAAAACCTACTCCTGTTGGCTTTATTAGCTGGTCCAGGTTATATTTGTTTTGGGTACACAATACTTTGTAGTTTATATCTACTTTCATTAATGAATTATGATTACCGATAAAACAAAAAAAGAGAGTTTGTATTGGACCTACACGGCTACACCAAATGTCAGATTATCCTCCCTAGTCTTCTCCCTTATTCAGTTTTTGCTCTTTGATAATCCACAATATCTTTAACCTTCAATTTATGCTCTTGTATGACGGAAAAGGGTTAAGTTGCGTTACAAATGATGCTTGAAGCTACTCCTTGGCTCCCATGTCTCTCTCTGTGAATACTCCCTTGCCACAACAGCATGGAATAAAGCTTTACTTGGGTAGTGGCTGTGGCGTTTCAGCGTAGAGAACGATAGTTTATGGTCAAAACTCAAAAAGTTGTATAAATAACTATGGTCAGCATGAGAACAGTTGGGAAACAAACCCTAGTATAAGGGTACAAAACACTAGGATTTGGAAAGCCATTAATGAATTATTTGATTCTTTTATTCCTTACTTCACTTTAGCATAGGGATCAGAACTATAGTCTGATTCGAGCTTTTCGTTTGTTGTTGGGAATTAGATTTTTATTTGGCTTAGGATACCACTCATCTAACATTTGGAAGCCATAGTGATCTATGTATTATAATGTTCACCAATCAATTTGCGTTGAATCTTCCATTTGGATGTGACTTGAGGCTTGATGACATTGACAAATTTGCATCTCTATCTTCTATGCTCAGACCACAGTGTCACACAATGTCCTAACTTAAACACTTTCTTTTAGAAAAATTGGGGGACTCGGCATTCTGCCATCAAAGCTTTCATTTGGACTACGATGTTATATAGGTTTAACCAAGGTTTACAGAATTTCGGTTTTTATGCCCCCAGCGATGCGTTTTGTTGAGGGAAATCGTCAATTTGCATCATTGGCGAAACGGACCGAAATTTCGAGCGAAACGGACCGAAACAGGCGAAACAGAGAAAAAAATGTAAATTGTTTTTAGCGAAACGGGCGGCGTGCCGTCGAAATTTCGCCGAAATCCAAAAAAACATAATTTTTTTATTTTTTTTGCCCATTAAAAATTTTCCGGCGTTTCGGCGGCACGCCCAGCGGCACCGAAACTTAAAACCTTGGGTTTAACAATTATCATTCCCTTGAGAGAAAGTAATGCCATAACTTTATTACCTTGGCTGTGTTTCATTTATGGAGGAAAAAAAGAGTTGATGGATCATCCATTTATACCTTATCCTTTTTGTGCAACATGTGGCATTTTTCTTGCTAATATGGTTGGTGAAGACTGGATCCTTCTAGGGGGTTATTAGATCTCACACTTATAGAGGCGCTTTTCTTTGCTAGGGAAGAAAATATTATTGGTGTATAGATATAGTTCAGGTCCTTTTGCTATTTTATGGTTGCTATGGCTAAAGAGCAACAGAAGATATTCCAGGATGAGAGAACATTAAGGCAAGCAATATTGGGTTCCATTTGGTGATGGGTTCTTCTTGAGTGAGCTTCTTGATAGTGTTTAGGGTGTATCTATGCTAGACATTTCTGGGGTTGCACATGCCGTACACAACATCAATATCAAAGTGGGATCCTCCAAGTAGGAAGGTGCTATTAAAAAATAGTTTTGACGGCTCATCCTTGAGTAATCGAGGACCATTTAGGAGTTTGAGGTGCTTTAATGGACCATATGGGCATAACATTGAATGCCTTTTATAGGTCCTATTGTTAGCTCAAACTCCATTGTTTTAGAGTTTCTTCCCTCCTTGATTGCTCTTAGAGTGGTAGTTTTCAGACAATACCATAACATGTCGGTGGAGGCGACTCAAGCATGATTTTCTCTTCGGTGGAGGCAACTCGAGTTGGATCGATAGGTGGAATGTGTGTCCTTTATGCATATTACATTAGTGATATGCTTGTGGATGATATGTTGCAGTAGCCTTTCCACGTTGTAGTATTTGTTCTCAGTTTCATATGGATCAACTCAAGTTATATGTTTTTTGTTTATTTTGCCTCCTTTGGTATTAATGAGATTCAATTAACTATCAAGAAAAAAAATATAAGATATTTAGTTGTTACAATACTGGTTAATGTGTATCTGAACACTTGTAATTGGTGCACTCCTGGAATTTTTTCTATCACACAAACATAGATCACATAAAGTATGTGTTCATGGAAAATTAGAACACACAAACCTCACTTTTGTCATTACTTGGTCAAGATGTTAGTTTTAGTATCATTCAATAAAATCTATAATAGGATTATTCATTTGTTTTTCTATGGTCAGTTTTGTGCATATTGTTTGATTATTTACTGATATTGTTTTTACAGCAGATTGTAGAAAAGCTTCTTAGTGCTGCTGTTGCAGATGCTGATGTTACAGTTAGGCTATCTGTCTTTACTTCCTTGCATGGAAATGGAGGTTTTGATGAATATCTGGCACAGGCTGATAGTTTGACTGCTGTCTTTGTGGCTCTAAATGATGAGGTATTATTTCAGCCCTTTCATAAATTTTTACTAATAATTGGAGTTCTAAGTTGGAATCTTGTTATTGTAACTGCTTTCGATGCAAATATATTTCAAAGAGATTTAAAAATTATTTTCGGTTTATTCATATTTCATAATATATGAAAATATGTACATATATGTTTATATTTGTTTGTGTGTGAGTGTATATGTATTTATGTATGTATGTATGTATGTGTATCATTGTAAATGAGCGATTTTCCACTGGTTGTGTATAACCACAGAGTTTGCTGGTTCTCATTTCTCTAACCTTTTGACAAATTGAGATTACTGGTTTCGTTCTCTCTGTATAGCTTTAGCTTTAGCTTTTCTTTCTTTGTAGTCCTTGCAGTAGACATCATTTTGGTCCTTATAGGCATTCAGTGTGGTCCTTATATGTTTTTTTTTCCTTGGCATAAGAAACACTTGGATCAAGCTAACACTCCGAATTTGCACAAGATTTGTTGCGTGGCAGCCTTTTCTTGATTTCTAGACATAGAATGAATGCATGCCAGGGTATATTTAGAGGGAACCAGATAAGCTTGAATCAACTCATCTTTGGTTTTGCTTCACGAATGGCTCTATAATTTGCCCTTATATGTTTTTTGATGAATAAAAATTTTTATGATGAATAATTTGTCCTTATATGTTGCTTATACAATGTAACATTTCTGTGATTAATTGTTTCATGAAGCTATTAAGGTTTGTACTTTATATTGTTGATAGAAGTTTAAATGTTGAGCTGAAACCCTGCATCATTTTTGTTTATAGATCAGTGTCTGGTACTTTTTATTTTCCATTTTTGTATCAATTGGATGTATTTATTGACCAGTTGATGCTTAAATATATATTCATGGTGTATTCTCTTTTGGGAACCTGTATCTTGTTCATTTTGTTTGGCGCCTTATGAACTGTCAAGTACAATGCATTACTTCAATTGTGGAAGATTGCCTGAATTAATTATTACTTCTTTCCTCCAGTAACTAAACCACCTATCCATGTCACCTATTTGAGAATTTTACTTCTTTGTTGATTCAGGATTTCGATGTCCGAGAATTTGCTATCTCATTGGCCGGAAGATTATCTGAAAAGAATCCTGCATATGTTCTTCCTGCTTTGCGTCGCTTTCTCATACAATTATTGACATTTCTAGAACAGAGGTGATGCAAAAATGTTTTATGCTTAAAATATCGACAGAGCTTAAACCATCCACAGAAAAAATTTATTGTGTACTAATAGTGATTTATTTTCTAAGGAAACAAAACAACCTTTTACCATTTGTATTTTTGTTTTTAATTCTTTAGATTCTGACTTATCCCTCTTTGCTAGCAGCCCGGATAGCAAGTGCAGAGAGGAAAGTGCCAAATTGTTGGGTTGCTTAATTCGAAATTGTGAACGGCTGATTCTTCCATATATTGCTCCAATACACAAGGTTTCATTAGTGGTCATTTTATTTGGCTGGTCATCATCCGGAATCATAAAGAACCCCCTAATTGTGATTGCTACATTTTACACAATTCAGAGAATTTTTCTCATGTAGTAAATATTTGATGCTTCAGGCACTTGTGGCAAAGCTTTGTGAATCTACTGGGATAAATGCTAACAATGGCATTATAAATGGAGTGCTTGTAACTGTTGGGGATCTAGCTAGAGTGGTGGGTAAATTCTTCTGTCATTTGTTGCTATGCACCTTGACACCTGCTCCATCTCCATTATCTGCATGTATATGTCTCTGGTGAAGACATAGTGTCAGAGTTCATTCCATTTTTACCAAAGTTTTTTAATTTGTTCATTCTATGATGGTTCTTACACATTATGTTTTTAATAATTTGCGCTAATAGTTGGATGCTAAAGCTTTCAATTACATGCACATGCATGCATGCACAAGCAATATATATATATTTGATGAATAGTGAAAGATATATTGAATTAGAAAAGATGGGAGATACAGTAAATATAAAACTATGGGAGATACCATGCACAAGAATATTTCACCATCAGCTAAACATAGTGCTTAGCATCTTTGATCTTTTGGTATTAAAAAGATTTTATTTTGTTTAGGGTGGTTTTGCAATGAGGCAATATCTTCCTGAGCTTATGCCATTAATTGTTGAAGCTTTGTTGGATGGATCTGCGGTGACCAAAAGGGAAGTTGCTGTTGCAACTCTTGGTCAAGTTGTACAGAGCACTGGGTATGAGCATTTTTTCTAGGCTATTATCTCATCTTTACTTCCCCTATGATGTTATGTTTTCATCTTCATTAATTTCCAGTATTTATTTGATGACCAGTTGGCCACATAAAATGGTTTTCGACATTGATAAGTAAAAATCACTTCCTTGATGTGGATGCTGGTTTATTCTTGTTTTTGTTTTGCTATATTATCTTCCAATCTCTATGAGCTAATCTGATCAAATGGACTTCAAAGGTTTTGTTCCAAGTCACTTGACTCGCATTAGGTTTCACTTGCAGAAATAAAGGTCTCTTGGCATTAAAGGCCTAGATTTTGTTTCTCATAGAATTATATGTTTTGTGTTTGTATTACAGTACTGGTCAATCCAAATCAATTATAAGTTCATTTAAAATTTTCACGAAATGTTGGATTTATGAATGACCTTTGTAACTATATCTCACACACACACACTCTTCAGAAATACTTTTCATTGCAGAGAATGATACAAATTCAAATTCTCACAAAAACTTGATGCAAAGATATAGAAACCATTCACAGCATAGGATAAAAAAATCTGGGACATTTCACATTTGATGTGAATATATGAGAACAATTGCTTCAATTATTCAATTCATGAATTATCCATTTCACCATTTCTACTTGTTAGAGATTTGGAGCTTTAGACAACACCACACACCCCCACGCAATACACTCCATTTGTATATAACTGGGTGTGTTTTTACTTCAGAGTATGAGTGACATTCCACTTCTCATGTATTTATTTATATTAATCAAAATATGCAGGTAGATAGAATTCAAGGCATGTTTGAAATCGAAAGGCTATGTATAGAGGCAAACTTAAATGGTCGTGTAGGAGGTGAGAGTGATTGTTATTAATATAATTAATTGGGGAAGGGGCTTTGCTCAAAGGAATGAAGATGGGAGAATCAGTCCTTGAGTTTGCAGTGGCCTATGACCTTGCTTTAGCAAATACCTTCTTCCAAAAGAGAACTGAATTAGCTACTTATAGAGATTTTAATGTAATTACAGGCGAGAGTTTGGCTTCACTAGCATAGGTTAATGGTGATGGATATTTGTCTCTAGAAGTAGGAGAAAGACAAATACACTAAAACAAACAAAAATAAATAAAATGGTGGAAGTTAAATGGAGAGAATATAATAATTTTTTAGGAATAAACTAATGAATGAGGCTAGTTGGGACGTTTTGGGGGCTGCAACTAAGATGTGGAATGAAATGGCCAAGTGCATCAAGTTGGGAAAGAAGTCTTAGGAAAATCGCAAGGTAGTATTATATCTTATAGAGAAAATTGGTGTTGGTGATGTTGTTCAGGAAGTTGTCTAAGAAAAAAGACTTTATTTTAAAAAATTGGTAAAAGAGGAGAATTCGAGAAAATTTAGAAAGATATATAAATGCTAAAAAAATAAACGAAGATGAAATTAGCAAGGTTAGAAAATATGCTTATGACAACTTGTATGATAAGTTAGGTACTAAAGAAGAGGAAAACTTTATTTATAAACTATCAAGATTTAGAGAGGAAAACAAGAAACTTAGATCAAGTTAAATGTATCAAAAGTGAATAATCAAGAGATTTAGTAAAAGATGTGGACATTAAAGAAATGTAGAGAAAATATTTTATGAAATTATTAAATGGGGAGGTTACTCAGAGATCTAGATTCTATGTAGATTATAGCATTAATGAAAAGTAAAGAACAAATTTATATTCATAGGGTTCGAATTGTAGAAGTTAAAGATGTTGTAGTAGAAATGAAAATAGGAAGTACCTTGGGCCCAGATGGTAAAGGTATGATGTACATTGGAGATATTGGCTTATCTTGGTTAATAAATTATTTACTGAAATTTTAATGATTGGAAAATGTCAAATACTTAGAGGCTTAGTACAGTAATACCGATATATAAGAATAAGAAAGATGTGTGAGACTCTAAAAATTATTGTTGAATTGACCTTAGGACACTATGAAATTGTGGGAAAGAGTTACTGCACATAGATTAAAACTAATAATTAGGGTGATAGAAAACAAATTTGGATTTATCCTAGAAGGTCTACCAAAAAAGTTATATTTTTACTTTGTGCCGCTAAAATTTCGCTCCAAACAGCCCTTGTGAGACTCTTTGTGGGGGTATTTTGCTCCATTACAAGCCCAATGAAATTTCGAGCTAAATTGGACGAAGTGGGTGAAACAATGGAAATCACTGTATTTAAAAACATTATTCTTTTTTCCATTTAAATAGGCGAAACAGTTGAAATTTTGCCTAAATCCAAAAAAAAAAAATTTTGGAAATTTTCAGTTTTCCCAGCGAATTTGTGGCATGCCAACGATTTCATTTCAAAAGCCAAACCTTGCAGAAGATGAGTGTTACTGAGATGAAGACGCTAATATAGACGTGTGGCTAAACTAAAAAAGATAAAGAAAGGAAGATATTCGAAAGTGGTTGAGCATAGGATGCACTAAGGATAAAATTGAGGAGAGCAGGTTAAGGTGGTTTTGGCAGGTAAAATAAAGACTATAAGGTGTGAAAGGATGCATATTGAAGGTCCTAAGAAGTCAAAAAGAAGACTTAAAAAGACATGGATTAAGTTAATAAAATATGACTTACATAAACATAAATTAAATGAAGATATGATTTTTGATAGAATAGGATGGAGAGACAGCATTCGTGTTGCTAACCCTACTTTGTCGGGAATTGGCTGATGTTTTAATGATGATGATGATGATGAATTAAAGCATGCTGGTAAAGACTTGCTTTGCTTTACATTTTGTGGTATGTTAGCTAAGATGAAAAATATTGCAGCCATCCTAGTTCCTACTTTTATGATGTTTCTCCTTATCATACTTATAATATGTTAAAACATGCAGTATTTTGATCTTTGAAGGATTTGAAGCTTGCATGCACGGTTGTATTTTGAATCTTCCTGACCAATATTTCATTATATACTTGATTTGTGATGCTTTTGGAGCCTTAGACTGAATGGTATCTTTCTCTTTTGATAGTTATGTGATTACTCCTTATATTAAGTACCCTTCGTTACTGGGCTTGCTCTTGAAATTGCTGAATGGTGAGTTGGCATGGTCTACCAGGCGAGAAGTCCTGAAGGTACCTGTGAATTAGTATGCTGTAGCTGTTTTCATCTGATATAGTTAGTGCTGAAAACGTTGTCCACTTCTCGTCAGGTTATTGGGATCATGGGTGCTCTGGATCCCCATGTACATAAGTGCAATCAGCAAACCTTACCAGGATCACATGGAGAAGCTACCCGTGCAGCCAGTGATACCGGTCAACACATCCGTTCTATGGATGAGCTACCAATGGACCTTTGGCCATCTTTTGCAACTTCTGAAGATTATTATTCTACAGTAAATATTTGACTGAATTATGATATATGAGAATTTATAACCGGATTTGACTATGTAAGGACGACTAAGTTACTTGGTAAATACTAAAAAACTTGTTACGCTAAATAAATAAGTTAAAAACAATAAAGCAGCACTCTTTAATTTCCTACAGTATATGACAGGATTAAGGGGTAATTTGTATTCTTTAGTTGTAAAAAAAAAATTTTAAAGTTAATGAGATTGGAGAGTAGTTTTTGTTTTATCTAGTAGCTAATGAGGTTGGAGAGTAGTTCTATTTATTAAATTTGCGGTGATATTCAGTAGACACATGCCCGTGCGCACAAGCATGCACACCCACCCCCACCCCACCCAACAAACACCCACCCAAAAACCCCTCTTTCTGTTGGCGTTTATGGATTGGATCACAGCACTTTGCTTGTTTTATGGTATACACACACACACACACACACAAAACCAGTGGCTGTCTTCATGTGTTGATTTTGTGATTATTGTGTCCAACACTATTTATCCTGTCAATGTTGCTTGTGATTGCATCATTGGCTGTCTCATCCTGGCAATATTTTCTGCCCCCTTTTGCCTCAAGTTGATGCCCAAAATTTATATAATGGCCTATTTTAATTTTGTTTTATTACTACAGGTTGCTATCAATTCCCTTATGCGTATTCTTCGGGATCCCTCACTTTTTAGTTACCACCAAAAGGTGGTTGGATCTCTTATGTTCATATTCAAGGTATGTTTTATATAACTGGATATTCCTTTTTTTTTTTTCTGTATCTTTTGTATTTTTGGGATTGCTAAATTTTGTGGACTCTAATTTACTACTCTTCTTTCTCCCTTTTGCAAGAGTAGTCAATGGGCCTTGGCTGTGTCCCTTACCTACCGAAGGTGAGTCCATCAATATTTACATATTAAGTAAATTAATACACTTGTCCAATTGCTAATGTAAATATTGAGTATTAAATATTTACATGTTGAGTATTTAATAAATGAATACAGTCTCCCCCACTCTAAAAGCATTCCAATAAAGCTAGCAACTCAGCAAAAAGCTTCAATTTAAGATCCCGTTTGTTCATCCAATTGATAATCTGTGATTTTTATAATTGTATCTTGTTTACAATTATGAATAGATAGTGTTCACTTATCTGACAATAAAGGGAACAAAATAATAAGTGGAAATAAAATAGTCACTTTTTTAAGGGTGTATAAAAATAGAAATGTTCTTAGGTGGTTCGTTTGCATAATCTATCTACCCATCTATGGATTGATCACCATTTGGAGGTTGATGTCTTTAATTTTCTAGTGTTTAAGGTTTCATCACGGTGATAATGTGATGAAGATACATGAAATAATTACCAAGTTCATGTTACAATAATCCTACATTATGGTTAGTGGATTCGGAATCTTATTTGTCTAGGTATATAAGATATCTTTGGATTTGTTTAATTCTGTTTATATCACTTTTCGTGTTAATTCATTGTGATTTCTATGTAAATCTTGCTCCTTGAGAAATTACCATTGAAGTCTGCCTTAAGCAAAGCCAAAAACCTAAGTGGGCTTAATGAACATCGTGGCCTCTTTGTTTCTAGCAGGGACATCACTTGTCATCCATGGGCTTAGATCCTTTTGCCATATTTTCTGCTAATTATAGATTATATTTCTTCTATTTTATCTTTCTAACATCAGCCTTCTACTATTCTCATGGTGTCTCCAAAGCCCTGACTGCATAAAAGATATAGCACGAAGGCGACGTCGACTGTGTGACTGAAGGCGATGGCGATTGAGCTCGGAAGAGTGCGCGCAGGCGACTGAGCGCGAAGGCGATTGTGCATGAAGGCCACTGAGCTCGAAGGCGTCTGAGCTCGGAAGGTGACTGAGCACGAAGGCGACTGAGCTCGAAGGCGTCTGTGAGCATGAAGGCGAAGGTGAAGGCGACAGCGACTGCGTTTGTACGTTGACCGTGCGAACAAGAAGGCGTCTGAGCATGAAGGAGTAGACAGCTGTGTTTCCTATGAGTTTGGGGAGAATGCCTAAGTGGGGCTTCTCCCAAAAATCCAACGATTGTTGGGAGGTCAGGGTAGGAGACAAGGTCTTCTGTTTTAACAAAGAAAGAGGTAGAAAGGGAACGGAGCTGCACATTTCGGAGAGGAGTTCGAGATTTTCTGAATTCATATCCTTGGATGTTCAAGGATTGAAGTGGTTTTGCTCCAAGTTACAGGGACTCTGCAGCAAGGAGCACTTGGGTTTCGTCGGTTCTTTTCGGCAGGCGAATGGTGTCTTGTTTTTGGATCTCAAGACAAACAGGCAGGGTCGCTTCCTTCAACTGTCTCTGATATCGCAGAAAATCCACCGCGCCATGATTATTCTTCCCAAGGAAAATGAGATGGTCGGGTGGGAGTTTGTTTTGTGGGGATGTGGCGTCGAACCCTCTGCATTTTCGAAGGAAGTAAAGGCGCAATGTGTGGGTTACGAATGGGTGAATAAGAACATGACTGTTGCCGACAAGTCCGGTTCAGAGGATGGAAACAGAGTCTCGATATTGCAAGCTCCAGTGTCTCTTGAAGAATGCTGGAATTGTCCCATTCTATGCGTATCTATTGAACCCATTATGAATTGGGAGAGGCTGCTAAATGAAGACATAAGGGGAATACACTACAACCAGCAGAAACGTTTTATCCCTCTGTCGCCGTTTGCGGCAGTTCTGTTCATGGACACAGTGGAGGAATCAAACGAAGTAATTGCGGCAGCTGAATCCAGATCTATTAGAGTCACCTTCTCCAGATGGTCATCGGGATTTGCGTCTGGGGCTAGTAAATCATGCACTGGTGGTACTTGGCTCGCTATGCATGGGTTGCCTGTCCACTTGTGGTCCAAGGTGGCTTTTGAAGCTTTATGAGAGAAGTGTGGTGGCCTTAGGGAGTTGGGCTCCTTGCAGACTACCGGAACCTTGACTGGAAGTTTCACTATGAAGGTCAATGAGAAACTCCACAAAAATATCCCTCGATCGATTACGATTTGGGATGGTTTCGTGGAGCACATCATTCTAGTGGAAATTCTCCCTTTCTCCTGGTCGGAGAAGACGATATCGAGTGGGTCACCATCACTCGCTGGGAATTCCAGTAGATCATTCCGTGATGTTCTAAACTCAGGTCAACCGGAGAAGATGAACAGTGTTGTGGAAATTCAAATTTCAAACCAAGGCCAATCCGAGCAAGATTTGATTTGGCCCGGCCCAATTGCTGTAAGGGGGAGTGGCGGCCCAATCGTTGGGACTTTAGGAGACGATTTGGGAAATCGATCGTTGGGCCAATCTCAGAGAAGCGGCCCAAGGGGAGGGGGCTCAAGTGGAGGGGGCTCACTTCTCGTCATTGGGCCAAATTGAGAGAGGCGGCCCAATCGTTGAGCCTTTGGGAGACGACTTGGATCGATCGTCTCCCTCAGCTCGTTTTCAGCCTGTCCCTGGTTTGGAATAACTTGTCGAAGGACCGCTGGCGACCACAAATGGACGAGTGGAGACGCGGATTATTGAAGACGGCAGTAATTCTTCTTCTCGTCTTTTTCTCATGCGACCCTCAGATGGAAATCAGGGTAGAAAGGAATCGGACCAACCATTGCAATGGAAGACGCAAATTAAGCAATGGGTTGAAGAAATATTCGCTCAGCTTATGGAGGAGAGAGGGGAAAGTCGAAGGGATGTAAGAAGAGATGGGAAGCAGGCCAGTAGTGTTTTCCAGGGGGTTGTTCCATAGGAGTCGTCGCCCAAGGAGAAGATTGATTTCGTTTCGCCGCAAGTCACGAACCACGTCAGTCTCGAGAGCCGTGGGGGTTTTCCGCACGATCGGGTGAAGTTCTACTCTCGCAGAAGCAGAAAGGGTGCACAACATATCGTCTCCTCCCCTCTGTTCATTGGTAGTTTGCCTGGCGAAACAGAAAGGAGATTTCCGCCGGAAGAGTTGGGGGCCTTGTCTAGTTTTGTACCTGCGTCTCCTTTCGCCTGTCCCTTGAATTTCAACATCAACTCTGAATCTCCAGCAGCGCGATCCCAGTCTTCCCCAGGTACGTGTCTTATGCATGGCCCTGTTATTAATTGTTCCTTATTAGCTTCTCCTTCTTCGATGGGGCCGAACTTGGGAAGGGGCTAAATGACATGAATGCTATATCGCCACATTCATTGCGTTGTGATGAGGGGCGAGAGATTGTCTTGGCCAATGAGGATGGGCATATCAATGATGAGGAAGAAGAGGACATTCGTGTATGGAATCGAGTCAAACTGTTTTCCGAAGATGTTATTGAGGAAACAGTCAATCTGAAAGGGGAAAGAGTGTCGGTAAGTTTGATGGTTGATAGGTTCCGTAATAGATTAGGAAAGGATGTCGCAAGTAAATCATGAAGATTGTGACCTGGAATATTAGAGGTCTTGGGGGGGCTGAGAAGCGGAGGGCTGTGAGGGATATATTTAGTCGATGGCATCCGAAAGTAGTTGTATTAGTTGAGTCAAAAATTCTGGACGTAGATGTCGGCTTCATTAGGAGGTTATGGAACGTGGGTGGAATTGAATGGGCAAGTTTATCATCAGTGGGCAGATCAGGGGGTATAGTTGTCATGTGGGATTCTACTGCTCTTCAGGGGGGTTCTGTTCGTATAGGGGAGTTCTCAGTGTCCATTCATTTCACTTCAAGGGTTGATAACTTTTCATGGCTTCTAACTGTTGTTTATGGCCCCTGTAGATCTAGGGGTAGGGATACCTTGGGTGGTGTTAGGGGACTTTAACGTTTATAGATACTGCCACGAAACCAATAAAACCCACCCAAGAGTAACTAGGAGCATGAGAGAATTCTCCTGTTGGATTCATTATTGTGACCTCATTGATTACCCGCTTGCGAGTGGTTCATTCACATGGTCAAACTTTTAGGACCCTCCCCTCTGCTCTAGGTTAGATAGATGCCTGGCATCGGCCTCTTGGGATGATCATTTCACATTCATGGTTCAACTTTTGCTCCCTAGGCCCACATTTGATCATAGCCCAATTCTACTGTCAAATAAAAACATAAGAAATGGTCATGTTCCTTTCCGTTTTGAGAATATGTGGTTGGAACACCCTGATTTCCCGGATTTGTTTAAGGAATGGTGGAGAATTGGGAGGGCTGGAATCGTAGGCTGGGCGGACTTTATATTCATGCGGAGTTTGAGGGAAGTGAAAAAAAGCATTAAAGGTTGGAATAATGATTCTTTTGGGAGACTTGAAACTAAGAAAGAAGAAGCACTTCAGGAACTAGAGAGACTTGACAATAAGGAGGGGAGTGGAATATGGAATCAAGAAGATTGAGTGAGACAGCTTGAGATTAAAGGTAAAATAAAGGAGATCTTAAGACTCGAGGAAATATCTTGGAGACAAAAATCAAGGATAACATGGCTGAAGGAGGGAGATGGGAACACGGCTTTTTTCCATAAGGTTGCAAATGGAAGAAAATGTAAGAATGCGTTGCATAGATTGGAGATTGAAGATAGGGTGGTTGAGAACATGGAGGAGATTGGGGAGTGCCTCGTGGATTTTTATTTTGATTTATACAGGACGGATCATGAGTTTAAATGCCGTCTAAAAGATAGGGGTCAATCAAAGGTGAATGCAATGGATAGAGAGTGGTTAGAGAGAGAGTTCGAGGAAGAGGAAATTAGGGAAGCAATTTGGGAATTGGATGGAGATAAAGCCCCAGGCCCGGATGGATTCACGATATCCTTTTACAAAATGAATTGGGGGACTATTAAAGAACAGCTCATGAAGGTGTTTGTGGAATTCTTTTCTGGGGGGATTGTGCACAAGATTACTAATGCAACCTTTTTAGTGCTAATCCCCAAGAAACCTGGAGCAGTTGGTATCAAGGACTTTCAACCCATTAGCCTTACAACAAGTTTATACAAAATCATTGCAAAGGTCCTATCCCGTAGACTGAGAAATGTGATTCCTAGTATCATAGGATCATCCCAAAGTGCTTTCATTGAGGGGCAGCAAATAATGGATTGTGCTCTTATTGCTAATGAGTGTGTAGATGCTCAACGTCGTTCTGGCCGTCCAGGAGTAATATGCAAATTGGACCTAGAAAAAGATTTTGATAAAGTGGAATGGAAATTCTTGGATGCTGTAATGGAGTGGAAAGGTTTTGGGTTTAGATGGAGAAAGTGGATCATGGGATGTTTGAGCAAGGTTCAATTCTCTTTCTTGTTGAATGGATCTGTGGTGGGTTTATTTGAGTCTTCTAGGGGTTTGCGGCAAGGGGACCCTTTGTCTCCTCTTCTGTTTTCATTAGTGGCGGAGGTGCTTCATTTCTTCTTGGATAGCGCTGTGGCTAGGGGTTTGTTTCATGGGTTCTTGATTGGAAGAGATGCTCTCCAAGTGTCTCATCTCTAGTTTGCGGATGATACTATGGTCTTTCTAGAGGCATCTAGGGATCAAATTCTATGGTTAAAGAGTATCCTGCATACTTTTCATATGCTGTCGGGTTTGAAAGTCAATTGGGCAAAAAGTATGCTGGTTGGCCTCAACATTGAGGATTCTGTGGCTCTAAATCTTAGCGGAGTGCTGGCTGTCAAATAGGTTTCCTCCCTATATCTTACCTTGGTTTGCCTCTTGGTGCATCTCCTAGATCGGTGAGCTTTTGGGAACCGGTCATTGAAAGGGTGGAAAACAGATTAGCTAGATCGAAGCGTACTTATCTATCTTTGGGGGGTAGAATCACATTAATTAAAGCTGTATTAGCCAACCTTCCAGTGCACTACATGTCTCTCTTTAGGATGCCTAAAAGGGTAGTGGACATTCTCGAGAAAATCCAAAGAGACTTCTTATGGGAAGGTGGAGGGGAAAGAAAGTCTCATTTGATTGGGTGGAAAGTTGTTTGCAAGGATAAGGCAAGGGGTGGGGTGGACATTGGGAATATAGCCTCTCGCAATTCATCTCTCTTGGCTAAGTGGTTGTGGCGGTATAGCATTGAGTAGGAAAGCCTATGGTACCAAGTGATAGCCAACAAATACGGAAGAGGGGTTAATTGGTGGACCATTAATATGAGGGCTCGGCCCACAGGTACATGCCCATGGAAGGCTGTGATCAGACTGGGAGACACCTTCTATCCTCACATATGTCTTTGTATTGGTTCCGGTTCCGCTATTCTCTTTTGGCAGGATCTTTGGTGGGGGGATCCCCCCTTATCCACTTCTTTTCCCTCTTTATTTCAGGTTGCCAGTTTTCCTAATGTTGTTGTTTCCGATATCTTGGCTTGGTCTAGCGAGGGTCTCACTTGGAACTTATCATTTAGAAGGGACTTACGATCCCATGAAGTTGAGGATCTGGCCTCTCTTGTTGATTCTCTTAAAGAATGCTTCATTGACCCATTATCCAGGGATAGGGTTACTTGGACCCTGTTTCACTCCGGGGTTTTTTCATGTAAATCCTTTTTTGCCTCTCATCGTCCAGATTCTAATGCCCCACGTGCACATTTTTCAGCCTCAAAACTTTGGAAACCTAGGTTGCCCCCTAAAATTAAAGCGTTTCTCTGGACTACTCTTTCATACAGGATAAATACTGCAGATATGTTACAGAGAAGGTGGAGAAGGTATGTTTTACTACCCAACATGTGCTTTCTGTGCAGGGAGGCAAGGGAAGGTGTCGACCATATCTTTTTTCATTGCCACTTTGTTAGGGGAGTGTGGAGTCGTATATTTCAGATGATTGATGTTCAGTGGGTTTTTCCTGCATCATTTGGAGATCTTTTCCATCAGTGGAGGTTTCCGGGTCTAGGGAGCAGGGGCCACATTTTATATGGGTGGATTTTCCATGCAGTGATATGGCATATATGGTTGGAGCGTAACCGGAGGATTTTCCAAGATGCCTTTCTTAGTAGGTATCAGGTGATTGATAGGATACTATTGGATGTGGCTTTCTGGGCATCTGTTAGGCCGGAATTTTGTGATTGGAGTTACACCCAAATATTGAGAGATTGGATGGTGTGTTGCTTTTCTTCCCTTGGGACAAAGGCTAGGAGTGGGGTTTCTTGGAAAACACCTAGGACTGGCATTATAAAGATAAATGTTGATGGTAGCTCCTTCGGCAATCTTGGTCCTTCAGGCATTGGAGGAGTTGGGAGGGATAGTACGGGGCTGATTATCTTCATCTTTAGTGGTCCGGTGGGAGTAGGTAACTCTACTTGTGCGGAGTTGATGGCCCTTTTGTTTGGCCTATCAGAGGCAACCAAAAGGGGATTTTCACAATGCATTATTGAAGGAGATTCGGCCACGATCATGAGATGGATGCGAAAGGAGGACTTAGGGTCATGGAGGTTATCACACATCATTAGCTACGCAAGATTCTTGGCACGTGAACTGAATGCCTCGTTCAGCCATGTACCTAGAGAAACAAATGGAATAGCGGATAGACTAGCAAAGCATGGAGTACAGAGTTTGTCCTTTTATTCTGGGCCAGTTATACGTGAATTTTCTGGGATGTGTGCACCTTAGGAAACTGGTCCTTTTTGTTGTCATCATTGTACATGGGATGTTTTTTCAGGGTCTTGGTTTTGGATACATGTTTGGGTGGTGGATAGCTCATATGGATAGGTTATAGTTGATACCCTTTTTGATGTTTTTGTTTCTGAAAAGGGATCCTCATACTTGTATTTTCTTACTCACAGGTACTATGTACCATGTGTTTTTCTTCTCTTTTAATACAATATCATTACTTATCAAAAAAAAAATTTCGTCTTTTCCTAACTAGTTTAGTAGATTAATTAATTAATTTCTCTTGGGTTTAAGAGTTTAATTAGAGATGAGTTGGGTCTAGATTGGATCTAAATAGCTAGATATGTAACCTATTAAGAGAGTAAATGGTGTTTTAGTGATGTTATTTAATTAAGGAGCCCTAATTCAAGTAGAAATTAAAGAAATAGTGTAGTTAACTGTTTTTCAAAATACTAAATAAAACATGCACGAAATTAGGTATTTAATGGACATTGGAGGTTTAGGAGGATTATGGGTACTTTAGTAATCCTAATTGAATTCGGAAAACCCAAGACCCAATAATATATAAATAGGCTAGTATTTTTTTTAATTATTATGGCTAAGCATGTTAGAAGTGGATGGCTAGGACAATTGGGAGAAAAAGAGGAGTCAAGGATACAGCTTTGGAGTTTGGCTGAAAATCTGATTTTGTTGAAGATCAATTGTTGGAAAATTTCTTGGATTAAGAGGTAGGTGGATTCTTTGTACTGTGTTTCTTTCGAAGACTTTGGATAAGTGGGTTGAACCAAGAACAGCCTTATTGATGGTAATTAATCAGTTTTAATGGTAAGCATTAAGTTGTAGGGGATTTTTTTTGAGTTCTTGATGGTGTTTAAGGTGTTTTCTTGATATTTTTATTGTAGATGATGATAGATTTCATGTGTTTCATGCAAATTTGGGGTTCTTGATAATCTTTATGGGTTCTTGATTTTTTTAGTGGGTTCTTGATCATCTTCATTGATTCTTAGTCATATTTGTAGAGTTCTTGGTCATGTTTATTAAGTCTTGATATTCTTTATTGATTTTTGATAATCTTTATTGTAGAAATTTGTGATAAAAATTGTATGAAGTTTTATTATCTCTAGAATCATAATTTGGTAAAGCAAACCTAAATCTTTAGGTAAATTGTCGTTCCATGGAATATAAAGTTAATGTAGGGTATCTAGAATCAAGATCTGACTGAAGATATTTGGTTTTTCATATAAGAGTATAAATCTTGACAGAAAAGAAGTAATTCTTGAAAATTTATTGAACATTCTTGGTTGATTCATGATGAATCTTGAATCTTTCTTGAATACTTTATGGTTAAAGATTGAAGATTTAGGACCTAAATTATTGGTGGTATTGTGGTAGTTTTATTAATTAAATTATTTATATTCTTTTAAGGGTTACAAGTCATAAATTAAGTTTTAGGGTATAAATTTAAATGGTTATAAGTAATGAATCAATATCAAACATATTATGTTGTTGGTCCTATAATAAAATCCTACATACTACTACTAATAATTAATACAATAATAGGGTATTGACTTTATAATTAATTAATAATAGCGTTGATAGTTGGTTAACCTATTAATAATTAACACTTTATTGGTAAATTAATCGTCAGGCCTAAAAAGATGATAGTTATTAATTAAAGTTTAACAATTTTAGGCCCTAAATATGATGAAAGTGATTTTGATTATATATTTATAATTATGGGGTTTCTATTCCAAACAACAAGCTTTAACCTTATAGGTTGTTAGTTAGTTGAAAGTAGTTACTTAGTTACAGATTTTTTAGTTGGTTAATAATTTTTTAGTTAGTTAAGAAGTAGTTAATTAGTTAATAATTGATTTAGTTAGTTACAAGTTGCTCTAAGTTAGTTGTCATAACAGGATTCCTTTTGATTAGTTAGTTATTAGGAGATTCCGTATAAGTTAGTTGTCATAACAGGATTCCTTTTGATTAATTACTTGTTGGAGAATCTTTTCTATGGTCAATTAGTTAATTAAGGTGGTCATTAAGAAACTTTATGACAATTTATTTAGTACCATAAAAAAAAAGAATTTACCATAGGCCCTATGTACAACGATTGATAAATAAAATATTCTAATCAATATAGGGACATTGTCTAATTTGACATGCTTTACAACGATTTTTACTTCAAATGATAAGCCGCCCTACACTAATGATGTTAGTAGTACTAAACTTTCAATTATTTTTAAGGTAAGGTGTGAATGATTAAATTAGTTAAATACGGAATGGATTTCAAGAAAATATAAAAATGTTAGTATGAAATTCCTATTAATAATAATTAAAATAAATAATTGAAATTAATTGAATTTACTTTTTATTTGATAGACTATAAAGTAAATTAAAGTATATATATACATAGACAATTGAGATCTTGTGCAACCTTTATCTACAATCTTATATGCAGCTTTTCACAAGATCATGCCATGTGTATTGTGAATGGCATATCTGTAAAATTTTAAACAATCCTGTGAAAAGCTGCATATAAGGTTGTTGATAAAGGTTGCACAGGAGCTCATCTGATACATAGAGGTGTGAGCATATGATTACCTTGTCAATTAAAGTGGTTGCATTGATACTTGTTGTTGAACGATTGATTTGGTAATCCAATCTTTGTTTCTTAATATAATTGCATGAAACTTTAATTAGGGCTAAACTCATACATGCTTGGAGGAAGGATTCAAGTGATTGTTGAAGGTTAAGGTGATTCAATAAGCCTAGGAATAGCATAATAAGGCTATTCAATAAACCTATGAATAGCATAATATTTCATTAGTTTACGATTTTTATGTTTTATTTTTTTATTTTTATTGATTGGTGATTTTTCCTGTAAGTCGGCGACATTTTGATGGTGGCACTGGGCAAAATGTTGATTGAAACGACATTGAAAACCTTGATATACATACATATGTACATGTATATGTGTGTGTGCAGGCATGCGTGCATGTGTACTATGGACAAGCAGGCGGGCGTGCAGCCTGTCCGTCTTTCTGACCAACCATCTGTGAGAAGAGAGATTGAGTATTTAATAAGTGTATTTTATCATGTTAAATGAATCTCTTTGTATTTTGTTTTCAATGTGATTTCTAGATAAAATCTAGTTATGGTTCAGTATAATTGCCTTGAACAATCATAAAAAAATAATGTTGTTCATCTCAGACATTGTTCTTATATAGTGCTAAATGTAAAAAGATGCAAACTGAGCTAAATTTTTTGTATGTTTTATTGAAACTAGTTTTTCATTCATTTGCAGCTATCCATAAGATTAAGATGGTTTTTCCTATTTGTTCTGTAGGTTTTGCCTGATCTCTTTCATACTGTTCGTACATGTGAAGAAGGGTTGAAGGAGTTCATAACTTGGAAGCTTGGGACCTTGGTGTCTATTGTTAGGCAGGTATGCTTGCGAGTTGTGATAGAATTTGTCTTTTATTACACCATATGTTTTTTTGTGGTTACTTCAGAAGTTATTGATGCAGTTCAAATGTCTGTGCAGCATGTTCGTAAATATTTGCCAGACTTGCTTTCTCTAATTTCCGAATTGTGGTCTTCCTTCAGCTTGCCTGCTACTAACCGTCCTGTGCATGGTTCACCAGTAAGTCCAGTTTATTATGTTCCAATCTAGGCCTGTGTTTTCCTGCTGGGTCAATCTTTGTTTTGATCTTCCTTGGGTAATATTTTCTTCACAGATTCTGCATCTAGTGGAACAACTTTGCTTAGCTCTCAATGATGAATTTAGAACGTATCTTGCAAATATCCTTCCATGTTGTATTCAAGTATTGAGTGATGCGGAACGGTGTAATGATTACACTTACGTACTTGATATCTTGCATACACTTGAAGTATTTGGTGGTTAGTATTGTCAACTTCAAAATGTTCTATGTTCTCTTTTCCCTCCATCACATTTCCTTCCATGTCACGTGAATATGACAACTATATCAATGTTCTCATATAATTCTTGATGTAGGAACTTTGGATGAACACATGCATCTACTCCTTCCAGCACTCATTCGATTGTTTAAAGTGGATGCTTCTGTGGATATAAGGCGTGCTGCTATTAAGACCCTCACTAGGCTGATTCCTCGTGTGCAGGTTAGTACTATGTTTTTGTTGGATTATTTGCTTCGTTTAAGCAAGAGCTAACATATTTGAAGTATAATTATTTATTCTGGTTTTTCTTCATTATCCATCAAAAGAAAATTATTTATTCTGATTTGTGTTGATATCTTTTTCTTCAGGTTACTGGTCATGTATCAGCTCTTGTGCATCACCTGAAGCTAGTCTTGGATGGGTCAGTTGCTCCTATCTTTATGGATATTGTTTCTTGTTCTTACAAAAAAAAAAAAGGAGAAATTGTATTTTGGGAAAGTTTTTTTTTTTAATAGCTACATTTTGTTGATTAAATATGACTTCTATGCAAGCTGTAGTACCTGACCTTAATTGTGGTTTTCCTTTTTTTTTTAACCATAACATTTCTAATGAGAATTGATAATGTCATAAACATATTTATTTAGTTTTGCTGCTGTCATTATTTTTTACTTTTCCCTTTGCATAGGTGCCTACTTGGACCTGTTCCTTTTCTGAATTTCATTTCCACTTATCTTTTGCCTGAACTTTGCTAGCTTTTCAATTTACAGATTAAATGATGAACTCCGAAAGGATGCTGTTGACGCCCTTTGCTGTCTTGCTCATGCTCTTGGGGAAGACTTCACCATTTTCATTCCATCAATTCACAAACTTTTGTTGAAGCACCATTTACGGGTCATCATCTCTTTCTTATTAATACGGTTTTTTTCATTATTTTTTATTTGACAAAGTCCGGCATGAGTTGATTCTGAATGCACATCTTTTCCAGCACAAGGAATTTGAGGAAATTGAAGTGCGCTTGCAAAGACGTCAACCACTCTTGGGTAGTATGTCTTCCCAAAAATTGACTCGGCATCTTCCTGTGGAGGTTATTAGTGACCCTCTAAATGACATGGAGAGTGATCCATATGAGGAGGGATCAGAGACATATAGACAGCCCAGAAGCCATCAAGTAATTTCTTTATCTTGATAAAATGCTGGGCAGTATTATATGGCTATGTGAATGTGCATAAAACTTGATAAGAAAATACGACGAAATAATCACTAAATCTTCCTTTCTTTTTTCAATAGATAGCATATCTTCCTTTTTATTGTGTTAAGATGCAATTTGAAATCTTGTTATGAGCTTTTTTTTTTAAGTCATTTTTTTTTCTAAACCAAAATATGTTTCGAGTTTGGTTGAAATTGATTCCTTTATTTTGGTTCTAATGGAAATATAAACATCAGTTAAAAATGAGCAAAGGAATGTTCTTTATCATGATAGAGTTTAAGCATCAAGTTTGGGATGGATTGCTGTGTTCCAACTTCCAAGTTGAATATATACTCTCTATTGAATATTTTATATGATTTTTCTTGTTCAGATGTGAATTAAATTTCTTTTCTATTTTGAGACATTTCTAATAAAAAGCCTTTTCCTCTTAAGCATGAATGAACTGATGGCTTATATTCAAGGGGCTCCATGGTGCATGCACCATGCGCATGATGAGGTTATGTTGGAATAAACTAGAAAATAGGTAAATGAAAAACTGCAATTGTGGAAGAATACTTTGCAATGAAAAGGTTTTATAATGAACAAATAATGCAGTAAGATTTTTTATTTTCACTTGTTGTTTGCCCCTGAACCAGTCATGCACTTTTTAATATTCTTCTGAATCTATGTGTGATTTATGTTTCTATTTTAACAGTTTTTGAGCAAAATTGACATTCAAAATCTTGCACAAAGATGTTCTCATCTGGGCCTAACTCTTAGTGCCAGAAGCCATAATGTTTTACAACTGGTTCTGGCCATAAGACTGGTCAAATTGTTGATCACAACCATCAATTGAAGGCTATGTTTTTGGGTGGTTAAATTCGGAACTTTCACTGTTGTTGACAGTAAGAAACTATTCATGAGGTCTAGTTCACTAAGTTCTCTGCGTTTTTTCTGCCCTTGATTGTACACTTGTAGCCAACTAGAAGACTGTTTGAAGAATTCACCAGATTAGATGGTGATATTGTGTGTCACGGATCTGGATTTGTAATAGATACATTGCTTATGCTCTTTAAGTTGTCTTGTACGGAAGCATCATATGAGTTCACCTTGCGAGTGCGAATAGAAGTGAAATTGAAGTTATAGTGTTCAGATGATGGCTTAGAAGTAGTCCTTTTGTTCTTAAATAAAATAATAGCTGTTAAAGCCATTGAATTGAATGCTAAAATTTACTGTATTTAAGGGTATGATAGGGTCTATATTTGCAAATCCATCACCAATTATACTTCAAGAACCTTTAAACCAAAAGTTGTTCCAATAGGGAGTGGAACAAGGGGGAAACCATTTAACCCACTGCATTGCCATCGCTATGTTTGATGGGTAAACTAGACGATGTGGAGTTGGACGAGTGTCAAGGAATTGTCTTGGAACTATCTTTCATACCTATTTTGGCCTAATAGGGGAAGGCAATGCAGTGTCTTGATTAGATTTGATCAGTTAATATGAGAGGGCAATGCAATCTCGTGGTTAGTTTGGCTCAGTTGCGAACTAGTGTTTGAACATATCATTCTTAGTAATCCCTAAGTCAGGCAATGAAATAGCTAATGACCTTGCCAAGGTGGCATGCTGTGGCCTTTTTTGTATTGGGCCACTCCCATATAGGGCCTATTTCATGGTTGATAGCATAATGTGCATCTTAGGATATGTCTGTCTCCCCCATTAGTCACATCTAGGTCATTGCTTGTATTTACTTATATTTTGTTTTTATTTTCTACTTTGTGGCCCTTGTTTGGGTTTATTTTTCTATGTTCTTCCATTCTTTATTTTGAAACGTCCTTATTGATTAAAAATATTGTTATTGAAAATTTTAATGAAATGGGAAATTTTTTATAGCGATATGGATTTTTTGACCAATTATTGTATTTAATTAAAAACATCAAGAATTAAATGAATATAACTCAGTTTAAATCCTATTTAAGTGGGGTCCTATGAAGGTTGGATTGATAACAGACCCATTTTTGTGCAGAGTGGTTGCACTTATATTGAGACCCGCATTTTCATGCTGGTAGCTTGAGGTTTATGCTGCTACTGCAAGTTGTTATCCATTACTATATAAGATCTCCATCATAAAATGCTTATAATAGTTGATTTGTATTGTGACGTGAAGTTAATATCTTTATCTTCCTTCTGTTTTCGCAAGTGACTTATCTAATTGAAGCTGACAGGTTCCTTTCACATAGTGACTTGCTGTCAGAATGTAGCCACTGGTATCCTGTTGTCAATGATACCTTATACATGGCTAGCGATCGGAATAAAAGGGAACTGTTTATACCAGTAGCTATTATATATGGTTTATGAATTTTTCTTGTTGTTACTAATTTGATAAGCACAGGTTAATGATGGCAGACTCCGTACTGCTGGAGAGGCTTCTCAGCGCAGTACCAAGGAAGATTGGGCAGAGTGGATGAGGCATTTTAGCATCGAACTTCTCAAGGAATCACCCTCCCCAGCTTTGAGAACATGTGCAAGGCTTGCACAATTGCAAGTATGATTGGTTTTTCCGACATGTATTAATTCTTTTTGGTGCTTGGGTTCTAATCTCTTATGTTTGCAGCCTTTGGTTGGGCGGGAGTTGTTCGCAGCTGGTTTTGTGAGTTGCTGGGCACAATTGAATGAAACTTCTCAGCAACAATTAGTTCGGAGCTTAGAGATGGCGTTTTCATCTCCCAACATTCCTCCTGAAATTCTGGCAACACTACTTAACTTGGTATGCCTTTTTCAGACAAAATACTTTCTGTCCTTGTACTTAAATTTTAGGATTTTGTTTCTGCTACCTTTATTTGCAGTAGGGTACCAGTCAAGTGTAGGGTGACTACTGTTAAGACATTCTCATCACTTAGATGTCGTTGGTAGGGTTTTTGCCAAGGTCCACTAAGTTGTTTGGTAGGGTTTTTGAAAGTTGGATTTTAAAAGCAGATGATAAAATCTAACCAAAAACTACGGTCCACATTTATGGGTTTCAATAGATTTTGATAGTTAAAAGTGCTGGGTCCCACTTGAACACAAGTACTAAGGAGCTATTAATGGTGGTGGATCCCACTTAAACAAGATGCTAAGATCCAAAATATCCAAACAAGATTCTGTATTTTTACAATCCTGTTTTTCAAAATCTGAATTATAATCCACAATCCACAATCCAGAAGCCATACCAAACGGTCGCTTAATGTCTTAAAAAGGATTACTTCTTCGGAATAGTTATGTTAATTTTGACAATGTTGAAAAGGTAATATAAATTTTCTAAACCATTCTGAATAGATATATAACGCAGGAAATTCCATTGATATTCATGGTTATGAAATTGAGTAGAGAAAAAGAATATTTTTTTTTTTGTTTCATTTTTATTCAATGCAATAGAGTAAACAATAGCAGGAAAAGAGGAAACGAATTATATGTCACTGTTGCAGTGCCTGCTGCACAGAAGTTTTCACCACAAGGTGGATGACCTTCTGTTAGCATGTGTGGTAGCAGGGGATTGGCTGTCTCTGTCAGATAATGGCCCTGCCTTCTTCAGAGAGAGGAAGAACCTTCACTTTTGAAGTATGTGAGTGTGGCTTTTGTTTAGCTACAATCCAAGCAGACTCAATTGCTGCTTCTATGAAATATCTAAATCTGGGCAAACACTAGTTCAAACTTGCCAACCCATTTTTCAGGAAGTAGCCTTTCCAACCAGGGAATTCAGTTATGTTCTTTGCCACAATTAGAGTTCTTTTCTTCTTTCTCTTATTACTTACAATGTGAAAATTTATTAAAGAGAGAACGATGAATTGACTTGACACTGCTGCAATGAAACTTCAGAAGGAGTGAGGAACGTGTATTATTGGACTTGGCACTATGGATCCTTGTAAACCAGTCACTAAAATTCCCTTTTTTTTTGTTGGTAATTTGCACGTCAATGATTAACATTGACACAGAATATAGGCTCTGTGCTTTGTGATAAAAAGTTTCTTACTGGTCGCCCAAGTTTTGTTACTGAATCTGACAGGATGGAAATATTGCAAGACTAGTCTATATCTGAGAATTAGCAACTGCTTGCTGGTCAAAAATGAATATTTGTCCAAAAGTGATAGTATGACTTCATTTTATAGAAGAAGGTTCAAAGAAAAAAACCATACACTCTGGAATGGCTATTGCATGCACACAGCTTCATAAAAAATCTTCAAGTTTATGTTACCATGATTTACATAAAATGATTGGACTGGTAGCTGATCTTTGCAGGCAGAGTTTATGGAACACGATGAGAAACCTCTTCCTATAGACATTCGCCTACTTGGTGCCCTTGCAGAAAAGGTGTGTCTCTCAGTAAAGGAGTTCATAAATTTCTACAACCACAATAATGCTTCAAACTACTAAGTTCAATGCTGAGTCAATTCTTTTTTTCAGTGCCGAGCATTTGCAAAGGCACTACATTACAAAGAAATGGAATTTGAGGGTGCACACTCCAAGAAGATGGATGCAAATCCAGTTGCTGTTGTTGAAGCTCTTATACATATAAATAATCAATTGCACCAGCATGAGGTCTTCTCTTCAGTTCTTTTTTGTGTTGTTCGTTACTTTATATTTTGTTTCCTCTTTTGAGCATGTGATCCCAGTTTATCAATGGAGATTTGTTTCCGCAGGCTGCTGTTGGAATACTGACCTATGCCCAGCAACATTTGGATGTTCAGCTGAAAGAATCCTGGTATGTAATTCTTTTTATTAAGGGACCCAGATCACATACAGTTTGAATTCTTACGGCTTGGCCTTTGACTCTATATTGAAGATCACTCTGGTAGTTCAATGCTTTTGGATTGGTAGGTTGAAAAATGTCATCTGATCATATTTTCTTACCAGACTGACCAGTGCCAAGTTTCCAGTGATTAAGCAAGTTTTAGAAAAAAAAAAATAGCAAGTTTTAGAACACTAGTTTATACTTTATACACATAAAATAACCTCAAAATGATATGCATCCACCGTTCTACATAATCTTTCTACCAGAGTGGCTTTTTTCAGATGATTACTGAAATTATACATTAAGTCAAAAAGATGGAAGGTACATAAGAAGAATGCAACAGCGTGTGGGGCTGCTTAGTATAACCAAAACCCTCTTCCTAAAAACAAACTGCCAGTACACCCCTGGGCCCAACAAAACTACTATACACCTATGAGGAACCCAATATATACCCTACCTGACCCAAGTCACCCAATTTAACCCCCCACCACTTCTACAAACTCCCCCTCTAGTGCATCAGAGAATAGAACAGTTCTCAAGGATCCCAATTTAGCCATTATGCTACATGATTGGCCTCCTCAAGACATGGCTGAGCTAGAAATTCAGTGCCCTTGCCACAGATCTAGCTCTGCTAATGAAATTGGACAGCCTCCAAGGGCCCATGACTCCTGAAGTCATCCATCTGATAATGGTGGCTGCATCACCCTCAATCACACAATTCTTGAACCCACCCTACTTTGCCTCAAGCAATCCAGTAAGTAATGCTAAGAGCTCGACCCGAAGGGAATCGCCCCTGCACACTAGGCCACAAAAAATCAAAGAAATCATGCCAAAGTGGTCCCGATTCACCCTTCCAATACCTGATGGTATTGGGTTCCTTGAGGAATATCCGTCAAAGTTGACCTTTACAGTACCAAAATCTGGTGGCCTCCATCTCGGCACCCCTACCACCAAGAAAGGGAAGGAAAAGCAACAATGGTGCCACTCCATCACCATCTCTTACACACGCACGAGGATACTGCCTGCAGCATTGTCTTAATCACATACTCGATAGAGTATCAAATATCCTGGAAGATTCTGCAATTCTTCTACAAACAGATATACCAGACAATAGCATGAAACAGTAGGCTCTAAATAATGTGACCTTGTCTCCCTAAGCCCCTAATTCGCCACTGATCAAACCATGTTGCATAAGTGTCTGACAAAACCCAAGAAATTTCAATCACCTACAATAACCACAACTAAATTACCTTCACAAAACGGCACTGAAGAAATATGTGATTGATGCTCACACTTGCCTCCATGCACATCAAACATATGTGAGGAGATAAGGCAACCCTCCTCCACCACCTTTGGATATGATCAGATGTATTGATCCTGTATAGAAGTGCAGTCCATAAAAAAACCTTGACCCTAGGAAGTACCCTGGGCTTCCATAACTGAGACACAAAAAAAGATGCAGGTGGATTGGAGATACCGGGACTAGAAAATATGAAAAAGGACTTAAAGGAGTAACTTGTGTCAAGTTTCCAGTGATTAAGCAATATCAGAACACTGGTTTATACACATAAAATAACTCACAATGATATGCATCCACCATTCCACATAATTTTCAACTTTATGAACTGTACATTAGACATTTTTATTAAGTTGTATGCATATTTAAGATTCCTATAAATTATGCACCTTAATGTTTTTTTGATTGCAACAGTTAACAGTATGGTTTGGTGTTATTAGGTATGAGAAATTACAACGCTGGGATGATGCATTAAAGGCATACACCGTTAAAGCATCACAAGCACCAAGTCAGCATCTTATTTTGGATGCTACATTAGGTTTGTATAAGTTTTTGGTGATGCTACATTGTATTTCTGATTTTTCATTGATATTGTTCCATCACAGGATAACCTTGTAATGTTCGAAGATTGCATATTGAACGATATATTCTACTGCATAATTATTTTTAATTAGGTAGTTTATTGGTCCTTTTGTCGAAATAGTAGTTTATACTGATGGTCCCATCAATATCAGTTTAGGTTTCAGTCTAAGAGTGAACAGAAGGCAGATGCAGGTGAGGTATAAAAAATTTTAGGTATCTGTAGCAGCTAGAAACCATCCACGGCGTAACAATATAGGTGATTTTGAATATGACAATCTAAGGTAAAGTTTACATATTTTCGGAGTTGCATAAAAGCATGAGCCAAGAGTGTTGAACCAAGTACTCAGATGTATCTATATCTTTTACCTCTTTCATGGCTACTCATATTGATCTGTTAGTTTCATGTACACTACAGACTGGATTGCTTCTTTTCTTCTAATGATATCTTGCAGTCCTAGTATATAAAACCCTGAAATTCTGGAATTATGAAAAGCCACAGATAAGACATCATCTGTTGTTTGTTTGACTGATGATTCAAAATCATACATCAATTGCTTCTGTGAGTTTCCATTTCACAAGCAGGACTGGACACAACCAGCCCTGCTTGTGAAGGGTGGAGCTGGAAACTTGTGCCAATAAATTCTAGATATACAGTGGAGGGTAGGAAATGCAAAAAAGACCTGAAATGCGATTATTCTCTTATATGAACCCAAATTCAATTACTAATTTACTTTACAATTGGAGAAAAGCAGATATCCTTAACCAGTGGTAGTCTTAGAAACCACGGTTTTAAATTTCATATTTCGGGGCATGCCGAGAATCCAGGGAAGAAGAATTCCCCACAATTTCCTTATTTTGGGGAAATCTGAGGAAATTTCGCCGGCTTTTCCCTTCCAATTTCATGCCGCTACCACCTGCAACGACAAAATTGTAAACCATGATGTAAACCGTAGATTGTTTTATCTTATCCTAGAAATTTTAGTACTTACATATACATATCCTTAACCAATTTGGTGGGTCATTTGGCTAGCCTTTCACTATTGGAACTGGAAGGATGCCAAGGATGCACTCCCACCACCTTTGGAAGTATGTGAATGATTCAAAAGTCAACGGATTTTTGCAAAATTCTTCCTGCAGCTATTAATGAAATGCTCATATTCCTAAATAACAGGATTTTTTTTATATCTTTTGTTGAATTCACATCTAGTGCCTCCACTTTTCCTAGAAGCTCAGTTCAACATGCATTGTTTTCCAAGGAAACAGAGAAAAGTATTAATATAATAACCTGCATTATAAATAACAGGATTTTTTTTATATCTTTGGTGGGTCATTTGGCTAGCCTTTCATTGTAGATTGAAATGAATGAAGCTTATCAAGTATAAGGAGATGTAATGACAAACATAAATGTCTATCAAATGAAATATTTTAACTTGGTAATAGGCCTTAGTTCTTAACTTTGATTTCCATGTAAGCAAGCGTGTGACAGAAAATTAAGAAATTCTTATAAACCCATACTCTAATCTGGATGAAAATACTCTTGGTTCTTTTTCTGTGGTTGGAGGGAAGTGTTCTATTTACTCCTTTGGAGGAAGTCAATTAAAAATAAGTTCCTTGAAGGGTGTTTTGATGCTGTATTTTATTTATTATTTATTTTAACAACTGATGAATGGTGTGTTTCCTAATAATGTCTTCTGTAGGGCGGATGCGATGCCTTGCTGCATTAGCACGTTGGGAGGAGCTTAACAATCTTTGCAAGGAATTTTGGAACCCAGGCGAGCCAGCTGCTCGGCTGGAAATGGCACCAATGGTTTATTTTTACCTTTTACTATGTTGTTGATTTCTTAATTACAGCTTCAATTTATTCGTGTGGTATGGTGGTCTCAGGCTGCTTGTGCTGCTTGGAACATGGGAGAGTGGGATCAGATGGCAGAATACGTATCTCGTCTGGATGATGGTGACGAAACCAAACTTCGGATTTTAGGAAACACTGCTGCTAGTGGTGATGGAAGTAGCAATGGGTCTTTCTTTAGGGCTGTTTTATTAGTTCGTCGAGGAAAGGTAAGTTCTTTAATCTTTTTTGTATCTACCTTCTATTTTTTCTTCTTCATATGTCTCTTTCATTACTCTCCAGTATGATGAAGCACGAGAGTTTGTAGAGAGAGCGAGGAAGTGTCTAGCAACAGATCTTGCAGCATTGGTCAGCTTCTTGAGCCTTCTCATACTTTCATGTTCTTTGTATTTGTTAATGGCGGGGATTTTATATCATTCTTCAGCTCTTTAAAATGTTTTTTTCTTTTTGCTGAAACTTTGTTGCATAGTTGAGGACCTGAGGCTTTTGTTTGGCATTCTTACAATACCATTACAGTTGAACAAATTGCAGTTATTTTTATCTTTCTGTTCACATGCATGTTCTCCTTGAATGAACTTGAAACTATTTCTTTTCTGTTCCCTAGCTTTGACACAAACCTTTTGGATGTGTGAAAAAGTGAAAAAAATACATGAAGGAGAAAATATGGAGGGAAAGTGATGTTGTATTTGATATCTGTGCAAGTGTAACAGTATATTACTGAGTGAAATATCAAATTTTATATTTTTTTTGGTAAGTAATTTTGTATCTATGCTACTCTTACTCCTCATGTTGAATCCTTTTTTTTTTTTTTTTGATGGCATAGAACCTACCCTAGGCAGGGCCCTTTGGACCCACCCCAGAAGAGTAGACCCCAGATACATGAGCCCACCTGCAAGGCCTGTGTATTAAGTTAGAGAGCACCAGGAAGAGGTTTGAACCTTTGATGTCCAAGTTTACCAGTCCTCCCAGGTTCTCCCCTTTACCAGCTGGGCTACCTCAGTGTGTATAAATATTCTTTGTATTAATCGTGTCCAGCTTGTATAAATATCTTTGGAGATCAATTCATCTAAGTACACTATTGGATTTATTGATGCACAATAGTTTAGAAAGGTAACTAGGAAAATTTGTGTTTTGGTTGAGCAAAAGCTTACGTAGGGTCCAGGTTAGAACACTATATTTATGAAAACTTTATTGACATAGATATTTTCCAAATTTGGTGTTCTTGTCAGTCTCAAGTGGTGGTTTTGAACTGGATTTTCCAAATGGCTATTCAGATTGGATGCAGAGCTGGGACTGTAGGAAGGATGAAAGGCCATATGAAGTTTGTAAGGTAGGGAAAATGTACTAGCAAAGCAAGAAATAATATCAAGAAAGGTGAAAGCAAAAGGCGAGGGAACATCTGATCATCGTTTTATATGACAAGCCATGATGAGTCATGAAACAGGTCATCTTTGTAGAGAAAGCAGTACATTTTCAGCTTCTTTCTCTAAAAGGAAGTGTTACTGGGGTCAATATATTATATACTTGTTTCACCTCTACTTCCCTTTTTTATGAACTACTCAAAACTCTTTCAGAACTTGAACAAATACTGCCAGATGTAATTGAAATATTCATATAACGAGAAACTTTTAACTACCAAAACGTGTGATTGCCCAACATATGGAGACAAATTTTGAGAGCTCCGTTACTAGAAAAGAGAAGATCTGACAAAATAAATATGATACAACAACTTTAAGAATCTAACTTCCCAAAAATAACACTAAATTAGAAACTATTATTCTATTTTTTGGGATGCAGCTCTATTGTTAAGGGCAAGTACTGTGTTCTGCAGTAAAGTCGTACATAAATTGCTTGTTAAACCCAGTATAAATGTCACTTCGTTGCTGTTAATGAGTAATCAGGTTCGGTGTTTTGTTAGATATTTGAAGTTTTGAACGCCTATTTTGCTGTGTTGGGCTGGTGACATGTTTTTAGATATACATGGAATAAGAACAATAATAACAATGCCCATCTCTGGGTTTTCAGTTAGCCAGTCAACTAGTTGAGACTGAGAATATTAGTCATTTTCATCTATTCTGACCTGCTGTTAAATTTGGTAGTCAACTAATTGAGATTGGCAATATGAATCATTTTCATATGTTCTGACCTGCTGAGATCATATTTTCAGTTAGATTATGGGCTTCAAATCTTTGCTAACATGCTTCACCTGGGTCCTTTTCGGTTTTGCTTGACCCTTTTGGATCCCTAGATTTTCACCATCTTGCAACGTCTCCACAGGTGTCAGTGGACGCTATAGCCTGTGGATCTGCTTTTGAATTATCCAACTTTTAATGCATGCCTATTATAAGTTGGACTTTAAGTCACATTTCAAAATATTCTTTCTTTAGTCTTGAAGACATTTGACCTTCTTTGACCTGCTTCTCATCCTTCTTATTGCCTGATTCAAAGGGTTCTATACAGCCTTTTATCTTGCCCATTAAGGCTCTAGACTGAGCTTTTGTTATCCTTTTGTGGTTATACTCCCATCTTATCATGTATATCATAAACATCATTGTAATTTCCTCAGGTTATCTACATGGACACATGACATGCGTATGGGAAGGGTTTTTGTGCCAGATTTGGTTTAGTTTCATAGTAGAAGAATATATCTTTAGGAGAAACCCATGTCCAATTTAAAAGGTTCTTAAAACTGATTCAAAATGTTACATGACTGAAAAAAAACCTTATAATATCAATCATATTGTCCTATCTTTTCCTTAAATTTTGTGGGTTGAAATCTGAAGAAATCCAATTCAACTTAAAAGGTTCTTAAATCTGAAACAAAATATTACAAATTTCAAAGGACCTTATAATATTAATTATGTTGGCATATCTATTCCTTAAATTTTGTGGATTGAAAACCTGGCATTCATTCTCCATTATTAGGTGGGGAAAAAATGTACTAAAGTCATTCATAGCTCGGTTACTTCATGTGACAGCTCACTTAACAAGCTTGGGCAACATAAATTTCTCTCATTATGCAATAAATATTTTTTTAGTTGAATTTTTTACTTTAGCAACTGTTGTCATTTGTATATCTGTTTCATGTGTAGGTTCTTGAGAGCTATGAGCGTGCTTACACCAATATGGTCCGTATTCAGCAACTGTCAGAACTAGAAGAGGTTTGTGCTACATGTTTCTTTTTTTAATTATTTTTTAATCATTTAAATGTATCTCTTATATATTATCATGCCCCCCAGTGAATTGTAAGTACAGATACGCACTTGGTTTTCAGGTGATTGACTACTGCACTCTTCCAGTTGGCAACCCTGTTGCTGAAGGACGTCGAGCCCTTATTCGCAATATGTGGACCGAACGTATACAGGGAGCAAAGCGGAATGTTGAGGTGACTATGCTTTTAAGCTTTTGGTATATGTGTTTAGTAGAGACCCGCTCATTAAAAAAAATGACCAGATCAACTAAATTCAAAAAATATCCGTGATTGGAATACACTTTAGTAATATGGTCTATATGGTGTTTTAGAAGTCACATCTGGTAAGTTTACGCTTAATTAATGGAGCTTCAGGGGGTTATTAGAAGCTATATAAAGACACGTGAATAACTGAAAATAAAGAAAAGTCATCTACCCACGACAAGAAACAAAACTTTTGGAACAAGATGGATACTGTCAGTGGTCAATAGAAATTAATGTGTCAAGGAATAACATTGCATAATATATAGTAATTTAGCTTAGTCACTTTCATCTGTTGACTTATGATTTGGAACACTGATCTTTTGTTTATTTAATAATTTAGCTGTTGATTTATGATTTGGATTAGTCATGATGTGTAATTTGAAATCATCAAAATTATAAATTTTGTAAGATTTATTGATTTAGCCAATGACTATAATGATACTTTGGATTCAAGAAATATGCTGTAAATCAACATGGTTTTTTAGCACATTACAAACCTATCATAGAAGTTAAATCTTAAATGGCGAAATTTCAACATAAGACCAAGTTTTTAAACCAAAATGGTGAAATTTCAAGCCAGATTGCCCTTTTAAGGGCAACCTCACTTACTTTGACATGGAGAAATGTTTGCTAATTATGTTATGCCACAATGTGAGGGAACACAATATTTTGGTGGCATGCTGTGACATGCAACTGAAATTGCATTCCTTGACGGATGTGGCTATTCTATATTTTTCCTGCAGCAACTGCACATTCTGTGTCTCCTGCTGTTTAACTTTATGCTTAACTCAGGCTTCTTTATTATGCATAGTGATTTATTAGCCTGCTGAAATCTTTCTCGTGCTTAAATGTACAGGTTTGGCATGCACTTCTGGCAGTGAGAGCGCTCGTTCTCCCTCCTACAGAAGACATAGAAACTTGGCTCAAGTTTGCTTCTCTTTGTCGGAAAAGTGGCCGGATAACTCAAGCTCGATCTACATTAGTCAAACTCTTACAGGTTTGTGGTGATTGTCTACTGCCTCTTGCAAACATTTATTTTTGTTTAGCTCTTAGTTTCTGATAAAACTAATTCATTTTGTATGTATTTGTATCCAGTATGACCCGGAAACATCTTCTGAAAATTTAGTCTACCATGGGCCTCCTCAAGTGATATTGTCGTACTTGAAATACCAGTGGTCTCGTGGAGAAGATCATAAAAGAAAGGAAGCATTTGTTAGGCTGCAGGTGTGCGCATTTATTTTATTTTTGTAAAGCATACAGGTGGTCCAATTACTTCTGGATTTGGAATCTTTTTTTTGGCTGGCAACATCTAATATTTGCTGCTATCTGCCTTCTGTAGGATTTAGCCTTGCAGCTCTCCAGTGCAACAAATACAGCACCAGGAACATCAATTGGATTAAATAGTGCTTCAGCTCCAGGTGTTCCTCTTCTTGCTCGAATATACCTGAAACTTGGAACTTGGAAGTGGGCACTTTCTCCTGGATTGGATGATGATAGTATACAAGGTATTCAGCTCTTACAGTACCTTCCATTGCAGTACTTCCTTTCCAGATTTTATTAATTTTGCTACTTATACATTGCAATTATTTGTAGAAATCCTAGTGGCATTCCGGAATGCCACTCGCTGGGCAAACGAGTGCGCAAAAGGATGGCACAAATGGGCACTGTTCAATACTGCCGTCATGTCTCACTACACAGTAAGAGGTTTACCTGCTAAGGCTTCACAGTATGTTGTTGCCGCAGTAACAGGATATTTTCATTCGATAGCGTGCGCAGCAACTTCTAAAGGAGTGGATGACAGTTTACAGGTAAATCTTTTCCTTTTAAGAGATTGCTGCAATTGCAAGTCAGCCTGCACTGTGATCAGTGGAACTTGTTAGCAACTTATGATTTTGTGTGGAATAACTTGCATTGGCTGTTTTTCACATCTGTGGAGTTTGAGACTATATGGCCATGCACTTATGTGACCCCCGTATTTGCTTTCTCCATTTATCTTGAAGGGCATGCTTTATTTATCAGTGTGGTCTATGCATGGCCCTTGTTCATGTCCCTGTGTCTTAAATGTTTGGAATAAACATATCTAGGCAGTCACTTGCATTTTTTGCCTTTTCTTTTCAAAAGCCTCAAAAAGTGGAGCTTGAGCTTTGAAATGCATGCAATGGATATCTTAGTTACTCAATGGTCTTCTGAGCTTTCTACTTTCTGTCTAATCATTTTGTTTGTGTTATTTATGTAGAGAATATTTCTTCATAGCAGACCCTTATCTGTACTTGTTTGTTAGGCTTTTAACAGCATTTATTTAATTTTCAGGTTACGTGTTTGTCTAATCATTTTGTTTTCTATTTGTTATTTACTACTAGCTAATTAACTACTACTTCTGTATGCTTCTTTTCATTCATTTGCCATTTCTTGGATTATAGTTTTTTCTATCGACAACAAAAAAAGGAGTATTACCAGTGATGAAATGGGAAAGAAATATAAATAAAGAACATCTTCTCTATCATTTACAATGTTTATGTTACTCTGTATCTTGGTTACAGGACATTCTTCGTCTTCTCACATTGTGGTTCAACTATGGTGCCACTGCTGAAGTTCAAAATGCACTGGAGAGAGGATTTTCAACTGTTAATATTGACACATGGCTGGTTGTTTTGCCTCAAATAATTGCCAGGATACATTCGAATAACCATGCTGTGAGAGAATTGATACAATCACTTTTGGTGAAAATAGGAAGGGTGCATCCACAGGTTTGCTTTTCAGATCCTTACATTCTTTGATTTCTAAATTCCAATACTATAAAAATTGTGTTTGTTTTACTTAATGTCACCATGAAGATTTTTCCTTGTAAGCCATTAAGTTTTATCCTTTTTTCTCCATCTATAATAAATTATCCAATGCATGCTGCCTGGATTATCCTATTAAGAACCATGAAGATTTTTCCGTGTAAGGCATTACGTTTTATCCTTTTTTCTCCATCTATAATAAATTATCCAATGCATGCTGCCTGGATTATCCTATTAAGAACCCATGGTTTTTTTGTCGATGTTGATGGAATTTCACACATTTATAATAAGAAAATTTGGGTGAAATTATTTGGAAAATATCACTGTTCAATTAACTTTAAAAAATTATTCAAAAATTTCAAGACCAGGAAATTTTTGTGCATGGAAAATTTTGATTTCCTTTGAAAATATAACTTTGGAGAAATTGTGTTATATTTCAGTGAAATTTAAAACCTTGTTGAGAAATATCTTCCATCTACCCTTTTTTCATGTGTATGGTCCAATAGCTTTATTTTATTATTAGCCCCATCCCAAAACTTATCATATTCATATATTTTTCTCCATGAAAGCTATATCGTCTACTGGATTGTGAAAGTTCAGAAATTTTCTTCTTAGTTATGTCCGCTCATTGTTCTTTTAGAGCCTCCAACCTATATCAGTGTTTTCCATTTCGGCTGAAATTTGGCTCCAAGACCCAATAGCAATGCATTTCGTTGGGGTAAGTCGCTAGACTGTGCCATCTAGTGAATTTTCGCAAGGTGCCAGATTTTTCTTACATTTTTTTTTCATGCGAGACAGCCTGCTAAGGTTGCTTGATTTGGGCAAAATTTCACCCAATTTGAGCGGCACCTCCTCTTGTTTCTCCAAACCTTGATTTCTTTTAGAAATCTCCTTCAAATCTCTACTATCTCCCTCATATCTTCCAGATCTACGTAATAGAAGACTTGTAGACGTGACTTAGAGAGGATTTAGCGTTCATTGACATCCGCGGTTACTTCCGTTGAAGGAAAATGCATGTTTCTTTAATTTTGAATGATCTAAACTTCATAGACTACAACGACTTTTTAATATATGCTACAAAGACATTCGATCTATCAATGGGTGTCACCAGTTTATTTTTTTTAACAAAATTATTATTTTTTGAATTATTTTAGGAGAAAATTAATAAAACCATATATTTTTAATTTTTATTGCTCTAAACTTGATATAATTTATGAATTTTATATAAATGTTGTAGCAACACCAGATTTATCGACGGGTGTCGTCGGTTTTTTTAAATAAGAATAATCGTTTATTTGAATTATTTTAATCAAAAATTCAATAAAAAAAGGAAAAATAGTGAGAAACTAGAAAAATAACTAAATTAGTTAATTTAATTTATTTAACTAATTATATTGTAATTTTAAATAATTAAATATTTAATAGTCATTCCAACTTTAAGTAATTAAACTGTTAGAAATGATATAATCATCATCATCACAATCCTAAGCCAGTTCCCTCCAAAGCGAGGTTGGCGACACAAATCTTGTCTCTCCATCCCACTCTATCAAAAATCATAATTTTGTAAATCTTGTTTTGTATACTCCATCCATGTCTTTTTAGGTCTCCCTCTTGCTCACTTAAGTCCAATCTTTATACCCTTATACCTTTTAATAGGTGCATCTCTAGGTCTCCGCTTTATATGACTAAACCTCCTTAACTTGCTCTTCTTCATTTTATCTCTAATGCATGATATGCCTAACCACTTTCGAATGTCTTCATTTCTTATTTTGCTTTTCTAAGTTTCGTTACAAGTCCATCTTAACATCCTCATCTTGATAACGCTCGTCTTCTAAACATGTTGATTCTTTGCCACCCAACATTCTGCACCATACATCATATCTAGTCTAATTGTTGTCTTATAAAATTTACCCTTTAATTTATGTGGAACACGCTTATCATACAAAACCTTAGAAGCATCCCTCTACTTAAGCCAACGAACTCTAATCCTATGTGCAACATTATCATCAATTTCTCCATCTTTTTGTATCATTGATTCAAGATATTTGAATTTATTACTTAAAATGATATCCTGATGGTAAATTTTAATAGTTTCATTAGTTATATCGTTATTTGTATTAAAAGGACATTTCATATATTTAGTTTTCGCACGGCTTGTTGAACATGTTGCTTAAAAGGATATCCTGATTGTAAATTCTAACAGTTTCATTAGTTATATTATTATTTGTATTAAAATGGCATTTCAGATATTCATCTTCATCAGTGATATTGTAGACAAACTGATTATTGGTGGTGGTGGTTTGTGTGTGTGTGTTGTTTTGGGGCGTGAACCCTGAGATCAATAGGGATCGCATGTCATGCCTACGTGATAAGGGCTTGCATGTTGTTTCTCAGTCGACCTTAGTGTGACCACCAAAAGGGCCATTAGTTACATCTTGAAGTCCTTTTGAATGTTTTCCAAGAGAATTTAATCTAAGAATGGATAACAGTGTAGCTGGTAACATAGTTATGCTAAGAGAAAATCCATGGGGAATAATATAGGGAAGCAGCAAACAAATAATTTCTTGATTAGGTGTGCTTCAGATTCCAATACGTGCAAAGCTATTTTTTTTCTTCATTTGACCTTGGGAAAAGCTCAAACAATTTGACCAAGGTGACATGACTCAATCAACATATGGAGGACAGGATCACTTAGTAAGGATATGAATCTGAAATTATAAAAAACAAACTGGTGCAATCATGGAATCTCAGTTCAATGAAGATGTAATAGACTGCTATCCATGTGGCTTCTATGCTGTGATGGCTCATAGGGACTAAGCTGTCTATTCTTTGAACTAATAAGCACAGAGCAGGGCATCTCTTCCCATGAAGTTTTGTTGCCTGGACTTTGGATGTTGATAGTGCTAGATACAACTCCTATGAGCGGCTTGGGGTTTTCAGATGGAAAAATAGCGGCTTTATGGTCATGGACCCGAGGAGGAGCCCGAAATAATACAACCATTCTGCAAACTTTTAAATCCTTTCTTCTCAATCCCACATTTTAGCCTCTCCCATTTTGGATTATTCAGCCTACTCCATGATAAGCCCATTGTCTTAATTGAGGTTCTTTCATTTCTTCATTTTTCTTTATATCTCAATAGTGTTTGGAGTTTCTGTACGAGTGATAAATTTTAATGTACTGGAGGTTCAAAAGGATTTTATACAATTGGAATTGCTAAAAAGATCTCCTCTGCTAATTCCTAATAAATAGGTGGTCTGAGAAATAATGGATTATATGCTTATTTATTGACTATTATAAAATTGTCGCAAAAGTTTACCACTTAAAGCAATTAAGCTCAAAAGAGCTCAATAATGGTTGTGTTCCAACATTAAAGTGATTCCATTTATGTAGGCAGTTTTAGATAGTGACTTAATTCCAAATGTTCGGAGGTAAGGTTGGGAATAGGGGATACTGATTTGGTATGTGAGCTGCGTGTTAGGAAACCTTATAATATATTTCCGTGTTTCTGGACATGGTTCTTTAGTGTAAAAGGGTTTTGTGGGAGATGTATTAAGTAGTCTTAGAATCCATATGTTTTAGGGGGGAAAAAAAAGGAGGGGTCTGAGGGGGAGTAGCATCATGGAAGAGGAACACTTGTCTTTACGAGGGAGGATCACACTTGTTCAGACAGCTATGGCAAATGTTATCGTTTATTTTTTCCCACTCTTTAAAGTTTAAAGCCCTAGGCAATGTGGTTAACTTGGTTGAGAAAAGATCAAATTAATTTTCTTTGGGAATGGCAAGGTCATAAAGGGTCTTTTGGTTTGGTAGGAAATGGTATACATGGCAAGAAGGAAGCATGGTTTAACCAGGTCAAAAAATTGATGTGGAACCATACATTGATTGGTCAGTAACCTGGAGATTCAGAGTTTAGAATGACTACTTGGTGCAGAATCATCACTTAAAAAATTGGCAAATAGTGTTAATGAAAATGACTCGGACATTAGTGTGGAGGGTGAGCTGTAGTGGTTCATGTAGTGGGAGGCAATATCTTCCATTTCCCCATTATTCTGGCCACTTGTCCAGTTTAGCATAGGTGTTGGTGCACGTCCATTTTTGGTTCTGTGAATGGGTTACACTTTGTGATCATTATGTTTCTGTAGTTGTTCAAGCAGTCAATCTTTTGGGATGCTATGGTGGCCAGTTTTTGTTTTTTTTTCGGCCCTCAATGCTCTGAAGGCTTGGTGTGGGATCTGCCTTACAGATTTAATCTCCAGTTTAAAGGCTCAGTACTGGTAACTGTATCATTGGTGACAATAGTAATGCACACCAGCATCAACAGTTGGTTTTGGTTTTGCCATCTATTTCTCACAAGTACTTTTAACTTCCTATAAATATCCTCGCGATTACGAATACATTTGGTAGACCCATTCCTATTAACTGAAAATTAATTACTTCCCTCCAATTTATCATGGGTTGTGCATTCACCATTAATATTAATTTTTACCCATTTCAATAAAGATTTAATGGATATTGGCCTTTCACCCATTGTTAGTCTAGGACTATATCCTTCTGTCCATATCCTTCAATTTTTTGCTTCATTTTTTCAATGGAAACAATATTTATTCTCCTTTTGTTTTTTTTTTTTTTTTTTTATTTCCGTTCTCTCACAAATCAATGATTATTGAAGTGCTAAAACTATATGATTTTTATGGACTGCCTTCTCTACTTATCGTCATAACTGGTGGCTGAAGTCTTGTATTGATACAAAAATTCATGTATTAGTAATCCCTCACCCTCCCTCCACACACACTCTCTAAGTAATTCCTAGGTCTCAACTTCAGTGTCTTCTCTTATTTTCCTTTAGAGTGTGTGGTTGATTTCCAACTTTCATGTTATCAAACATATTGAAACTTTAGTTACTCTTTTTTTATCTCCAAGTTGCCTGTCAATTGAAAGACATTTTGTTATTCACTTGAAAAGAAGCAATTCTATTCACTTCGCAGGCTCTTATGTACCCTCTTCTTGTGGCGTGTAAATCAATAAGCAACTTGCGAAAAGCTGCAGCTCAAGAAGTGGTTGACAAAGTTCAACAGCATAATGGCATCCTTGTGGATCAGGTCTAGAAGAAGTTATTTGAGATATTTTTTTTTTTCTAATTTTTGTGGCAGTGTAAGTGATTTTATTATTGGCTTTTGCTTGTGCAGGCGCAGCTAGTATCAGAAGAGTTGATTAGGGTTGCAATACTCTGGCATGAAATGTGGCATGAGGCATTGGAAGAAGCTAGCAGATTGTATTTTGGTGAGCATAACATTGAAGGGATGCTTAAGGTTTTGGAACCATTACATGAGATACTTGAGAAAGGGGCTGTCACCTTAAAAGAGAGAGCCTTTATGCAGGTCAATATAAGTTCCTTATTTTTTGCCATGACTTTGCTCCCTCTGTTAAAAACAAAAAATAATGCAACTGGGTTCAGGTTGGATTATATCCATGCAACTTTAGTAAATAATACATGGTGTAAATGGCCTAGAGCTGATCAATGGCATTCCATGGCGAAATGTATAATCTTAGAATGCATTTTGAAGACAGTTGTCTCTAACTCTGAAGTTTTTGAACAATTCTAGAAGTGCTTTCTTTAGTCAACTACTCATGCTTTTTAAGAAAAGCAATTTTTTCTCTTATTACAATTCCCAATTGACCTTTATGTAAACCTTAGGCATATGGTCGTGAATTGATGGAGGCATATGAATGCTGCATGAAATATAAGAGAACTGGAAAAGATGCTGAGCTTACTCAGGTATTTTTTTTTTTTCTAAGGAGTTCCCTTTTCTTCTATTTTAAATGAGTTTTCTCCGTTCATGAATACTTGTGATCATCATCATCTTTAATTCTTTTTTTTTTCAGTAATATCCTTTCAAATGCTTGAACCCACAGTATTTTAGTACTTAAAATTGTCATCAATGGCTATGTTACCAAACCATTCTTAACAATTCTTTTGTCTCCTATTTCAGTTGGTTCTAGGTTTTGCAGTATGCATATTATGCTTGTCCTATCCTATTCGCTTCATTTGAATTTTTTTTTTCTTATGTTAACAGTTGAATGATATATGCTTATAGGCAATGATTAGGCACTGGAGGCCTAGCTCATCATGTCCTCATTGTTGTCCTAGATTTCTACGTTATGTTTTTACCTGATGCCTAGGCATTGCCTGTTACTTTGGAGCCAGTCATTGACCTAAGCTTCTGAAGTGTCGTTACTCTTTCTCCAGAGAAATTTCTGGTTCTTTTAATCTGATTCCATCTTAAAATTTTTCTCTTTGTCCTTATGTTCATTATTATAATTATTATCATTTGTTTTTGTTTTTAATGAGTCATGAAGATTTTATTGAAAAGATAAAGGAAGCACAAAGATTTCGCTGCCAGTATGAGTCACCTCAAAAGATATGCATCACAACACCAACCTCATAAGAACAAAGAACAATGCTAAAACATAAAGATGACCACCGCCATGATTTACAACAAAACATACCCTTTGCATCCTGAAGCATCTCCTCTAAGGTATGCATAAACATACCGACTCAAATTCTCGAAATGCACCCCTTTTTCCCCCCTATCTACATTGTTTGCAGATCTCAGCCCATGATAAAACAAGATTTTCAAACAGGTAACAAAAAAATTTTGCCAACCCAACCACATGGCTAGGCCTCCTGGAGCACTGCTCCTTCCTGTCACACAAGATATTATCACAAAGAGTCTCCCCCTACCTCTAGGTGATGGTTCCTCTCTGATCTTGCCTCCCTTGATCCTTTTGGTTAAGACCTTACCTGCCTCAGATCTTGACCAAAAACTTTGCCAGTCAACCCCAAGAATGCATGAACGACTCTATTTATAATGTCTAAAACCCCGGCAAGCCATTTAGTCTAGGATTCCCGAGCTGTCATCTGTAGATGTTCAACTTGACAGGCCCTGATGAGGCTGCCACACATCATCTACTAAACATCTTAGACATCAATGCCACATTCTTCCATGTTCTGGTGATCCTTAAAATAGGTCTTTCTTTCTTGTGAACTGTAGATACTCAAGAAGCAACCAATCATCATAGCATCAATCACTACGCATAGAAGATCAATTATCCTCCAACATTCTCTTATTCCTCTCCTATTTGCTGTAAAATGCCTAAAAATGACATGGTACATGAGGCATTGCCTCTTTCACAACCTTAGAAATCCCTTCTAATTGGAAAGAAGGATCAAAACTCTTAAATCATCCACTCCTGCCCAACCAGCAGCAGGAAAGGACACTTTATCTCACTCTCTATCCTATCTTGAACAATTATATCGTGCAAATATAGTCCCTCACACAATGAAAACAGATGTCAGGGAATAAAGCTTAGAGCCTCCTATTTAGTTTATATGCTTCCCAGCTAGTCAGTATTTTATTATCTAGATGTATTCACAATTTTCATTCTTTATTTTTAGGAATTTTGGAGATAATGTGGGGTCAGATGTCCATGATCCTGGTGTTTTGATAATGTTAACTCTTATTTATTTCCTGGCCAGGCTTGGGATCTCTATTATCATGTGTTCAGACGGATTGATAAGCAACTTCCTAGTCTTACTACCCTAGACTTGCAGGCAAGTAATGGCCTACATCATTGCCATGGCAAACTTACTTGATTCTGGTACTTACTTTAGCATTTGTCTGCAAAAAATTAGTCTGTTTCCCCAGAGTTGTTGGCGTGCCACAATTTGGAGCTTGCTGTGCCTGGGACATACCGCGCAGGTGAAACTGCACCTAGAGTTTAATGAAGATTTACTTGGGTGATCTCAGTTTTCATGGTGCTAAGATGTTGATTTTGTCTCCTTAATTTCAGGATCAGAAGTGGTGACAATTGCTTCATTTGCACCTCAGCTTGTTGTCATAACATCTAAACAGCGGCCCCGAAAGTTGACAATTCATGGTAGTGATGGGAAAGATTATACTTTCTTGCTCAAGGGGCATGAAGACTTACGCCAAGATGAGCGTGTCATGCAGGTATTTACTCCTTAGTCCTTGTTACATATTATCCCCTTATGTTCTGTGCTGGTGAATGATGAGATAGCTCATAATATAGGATTATGAGAAATATGCTGCTGCTTTCTTCTAAATAATGATTCTTGGGATAGTGTGACTGGCTTCACAGTGCAATAAAAGAACTAGTTGAACGTTGCTTTTTGTTTCAGCTTTTTGGTCTGGTGAATACACTGTTGGAGAATTCAAGAAAAACTGCAGAGAAGGATCTCTCTATTCAAAGATACTCTGTCATTCCTTTATCTCCAAACAGTGGACTAATAGAATGGGTTCCAAACTGTGACACTCTGCATCAGCTGATTCGGGAGTACAGGGATGCAAGAAAGGTATGTTCAAGTTTGTTTGAAGTTCCTTCTTGTCATTGAACTCTGAAGCTTTCATCTTATTTTCATATACCAATTGCTTTGCAGATCACTTTAAATCAAGAGCATAAATTCATGCTAGCTTTTGCACCAGATTATGATCACTTACCACTCATAGCTAAAGTGGAAGTATTTGAACATGCTCTGCAGAATACCGAAGGGAATGACTTGGCGAGGGTATGCGTTAATTTCATTTTCTTGCATACTTCATATTGTGTAATCTTATGGTTGGAATCAATCTTTGTATTAGGATTTTTCTCCGTATTTGGTATGCTTCCTTTGCGTAGTTACTGTTTTGAATTATCGGTAGGTTTTGTGGTTAAAAAGTCGTACGTCTGAAGTCTGGCTAGACCGTAGGACAAATTATACAAGAAGTTTGGCCGTCATGAGCATGGTACTTTTCTTCCATTTCTCTATCATTACGGGACTTCTCTTTCCATAAAGACTTGCTATTATATGAGGCTTACGGATCAGATTTAATATTTCCAGGTTGGGTATCTTCTTGGATTAGGTGATCGCCATCCAAGTAATCTTATGTTGCACCGCTACAGGTAATTCCATACTGGAAAATAACAGTGTAGAAGCATCAATGGTTCAGAAATATTGAATGTTAATTTTATAAGTTTGCAGTGGAAAGATTTTGCACATTGATTTTGGAGATTGCTTTGAAGCTGCAATGAACCGGGAGAAATTCCCTGAGAAGGTTTGTGGTTTCTAATTATCATAACAAGCTCCTACTTATGGTACATTTACTTAACATGTATTCTGATCTTAAATTTCTTGAGATAGGTTCCCTTCCGCTTGACTAGAATGCTGGTAAAGGCCATGGAGGTTAGTGGCATTGAAGGAAACTTCCGATCAACTTGTGAAAATGTGATGCAAGTCCTTAGAACAAATAAAGACAGTGTCATGGCTATGATGGAGGTGATTAACATGATCAATTATTTCGCTCTGTATCAACAGCATTGCTGCAAAATCTTAACAGAGCAGCATTTCTGTAGAGAGCTGTGATACAATAAGTCAAAAAGTATATAGTACCGTAAAAACTCGATATACGAAAATAAATGAAAACGACAAATGGAAATGTCAAGAATTAAGGAGATAATTTGTGGCTCTTAGTAATATTTCTGCTTGTATCAATTGTTTTTGGTACTGGAATATAAGAAAAAATGCAGTGTCCTTGTTTACAGATCATTTTTGGAAGAGTACCAATTCTTGGTTCCATCTGTCTTTTCAGGCCTTTGTGCATGATCCTCTCATAAATTGGAGACTTTTCAATTTTAATGAAGTCCCACAAATGTCGAGTTTGGCCAACATTCATGCCCAGCCTGTTGTGAATAGCGAAGAATCTGCTGCAAATAGGGAACTTCCTCATCCACTAAGGGCAGCTCGGGAAAGGGAACTTCTTCAGGTGTTCCAGTTATATAATTGAAGTCCTGAATTTCTATTGTTTTATATTGGTGCTATGGCATCATGCTTAATAGTTTCACTTGCTTATGTAGGCTGTCCATCAACTTGGTGACGCTAATGAGGTTCTGAATGAGCGTGCGGTGGTTGTAATGGCTCGGATGAGTAATAAACTTACAGGACGTGATTTTTCTACTGGTTCGTCAATATCCAACACTGCCAGCTCCATACATCACACAGTGGAACACAGTCCCTTGATTTCTGGAGAAAATCGTGAAGTTGATCACGGTTCATCTGTTAAACTGCAAGTTCAAAAGTTGATCATTCAAGCTAGATCACATGAGAATTTATGTCAAAACTATGTCGGGTATGAATGCCTGCCAATATTTTCTCTTGTTTCTAAAACCCCTCACAAACCCCCAAAGAAAAGTTTTATCCACATTGCATCCTTGCTTTCTGTGCCATATTCTTCAATTATATTTGCAAGGTTATTATTATAATTTTATTAGCATCTAAAAGTGCTCCTTTTTCTCCCAATTAGTTGTCTCTGAACGGAATAATGAAGTTAGATTTATGGCATTAAGAAAAGAATGGCTGTTTCTTGTTGCAATTCAGAATGATATTCTTGAAGGAAAATTATATACATTAATTATCTTGATAATATCTCCTTTTTTTTGGGCCCCACTTACTTGTTGAGGCTGGTAACTCGTGCATTGAAGCTAATATGGAATGCCCTATGCCTCAACATGTATTATAAACTAATCTTATATCAAGAACAGAATTTAGATCCCAATTCCACATGGCATAAGGGGCCTCACCTATGACTACTTTCTTTTTCTTTTTCTTTTTTTTTTTGGTCTGTTTCTGAATCTAGCTCTCTTCATTTTTGGGTTGTTACAGGTGGTGCCCATTTTGGTGAGTGGATGAAACAGCAGGACAGTGTAAATATATTTTGTACAGAGCATGTAAATAGTTGTAGCCATTATATTATATATAATGCAAACTGGCCCTTTTCTGCTTATATGATTCTGTTGTAATTTATGTACCAAACTTTCCTTTTCGGCTTTTAAAATTCTGCTGTAATTTATGTATAGAAAACATTAGAGCGGGTGTGAGAACTTCTGATTTTCATGTGGCTGTAAGCATTCTGAAGTTCTCATATGAAACAAATTCTGAAGTTTACTGGGTTGTATGTGAATTGGTATTTATAATGATAATGATATCCCTCTATTAGTATATGGACTTAGAACAGGCAAAATTCTGCTCAGCTCTCTTTTCTGTTTAGGATTCAAGTACTCAACCAAAAAGTGAAGGATGCGTTCGAAGCAGAAGTATACTGGAGATCTTACGTGAGCTCTTTAATTTTTTGTGTTTTTTTCTTTCTTGACATGGTTTGGATACGTTCAAAAAAAATTTTGTTTAATATCAATCTATAATATATGACACAAGAATACAGATATATGGTATGACGTATAGACCAAGTCAAGCTATAACAAAGTGAAGCTCCCGTAGCTTGAATTTAGAATTGGTCACTCAAACCTGAAAATAGAACCTAACATATATGCATGTTCGAGTTCAATTTGGTTGGTTTAATCAAAATATCGTCGGACGAAAATTAATTGAGTTTACAAATGTTAGAACCAAAGTGAACCAAAGGCTTCGGCGAAAGCCAGTTTGGGTCAATCTATTCTCAATTTTAGCTGAACCAAGCTGTAAACCCTAATAAGCTGCTGTGACAAGATAATCTTCTTTTTCTTCTGGATGCTTGTATTATCGAAATTAAAGAAAGAATGAGATTAAGTTGCAAAATTCCAAAATTTACAAAACAAAAAAAAAAACCGAAAAGAAATAAGGTACTTAGTCTAGAATTGTTAGAATTTATTTTAAACAAATAAAATCAAATATATTTAACTAAAATTCTTAATACAAACAAAATTTAATGATTTTGGATCATATCACTCGGTAACTGCAAGATCCTTGACCAGAGAATATTCAATTGTCTATATCAAATGATCAGAACAGAAGGTCATCTAATCTAATGATCAAAATTAAAGAGAGTGCAGAATGCGCTTCGTTTTAAGAGACGTGTAGGATGACATCTCTGGCAGCTTCCACACAGCGATGGCAACGGACGTGTTAGCGGTTTAGACAAACCCTAACCCGTTCCAATAAGGGCCTAGCCAACCAAACCCCACGAGTTATAAATTGTGAATATTTTTTCTTTTGGAATTCAAGGTATCCGCCCCGCTTACGTTCAACCAACTAAGTTGAACTAATCTCTAAGGGCTCATAAAAGAGTAATAAATTATGAATATTTTTATAGTTTTTTTTTTTTTTTTGGAACTCAGGGTAGCCAGCCCGCTTACGTTCAACCAACTAATCCTTAAGGGCCCATATAAGACCTGCAACCCATATGGCCCAGGCAAATCTAAAGCTCATAGACCTTATGCAAGTAGCCCCCAAAAATTGATAGCACCTAAGAGGTTTTGAACTTGAGACTTAGAGCAAATTACACTTACCTTATAATTAATTTGTTACAACTAAAGATAACTCTTTTGAGATTTTTGAAATGATACTTACCTCCCTTGTTAGCTTTATAAAATGTAATTTGATTATTTTATCACTTATCAATTTTTATTTGAAATAAAAAATATATAAATTTAAATAACAAAACTACCTATGATTTTTAAATTGGTTATTAAGAATTTTAAAAATCTATTTTTTAAAACATTAAAAATTTATAAATTATTTTTTTACTTAAAAAAGGGAAAATTCATCAAAAAATATTCAAATTTTTATCGAATTTGTACAAAAGGTATAGATATGAAGTAGACAACAAAAATATAAAAAGGTAAGTGTAATTTCAGAAGGGATATAAGTGTAAATTTCTCTATAAATTAATAATATAGTTTATTTATAAAATATAAAACATATATTTTTATATAGGGAAATTTACATGTACACCCCCTGAGGTTTGGGAAAGTATCACGGACACCCCCTGTAGTTCAAAACGGATCACTTACTACCCATGTAGTTTCAAAAACCGTCACCTACCACCCTTGCCGTTACATCCCACCTCAATACCATTAGGTCACTCTTCTAAATGGTCGAAATACCCCTCTTTAAAGTCTCTTCTTCGTTCTTCTTCTCCAAGTTAAAGAGACCTCTTCTTCGTTCTTCTTCTCCAAGAGCATTCACCCCTCAAAAAAACCCTAATCTCGTGACTTGCGGCTGCTGTTTGGTGATTTGGGTGAGCTCCTCTCTTCTTCAACACATCGTTCCTCAAAAAACCCTTCTTATCGCTTCTCTCTCTCTCTCTCTCTCTCTCTCTCTCTCTCTCTCTCTCTCTCTCTCTCTCTCTGAAGCTGACGGCTTTTTAGTTTTAAAAGCTGTGGAAGTAATTGCTGGCCAGCCCATGCACCTCAAGAGGTGCAAAAACTCAGGTTTCCTTTGCTCTAATTTATGAGTACCAATAGTTTTGCAAGTTATGACTTCAAATTTGAGGGTGCAACTTCTGGTTATAAAACATCCCAATTGACAAATGGCTTTGGTGCATGCAAGTGTTTGGACTGTGATGAAAAGAAAAACATAAGCAGGTTGAATTCAAACGTCAATAGAGAAGGATGAAGTCGAACCCTGTTTTACTTCAACTAAAAACACAACTGATTAAACTGGCATTCACCCTTAAAAGTTGCTTGATCAAAGAGCAAAGAGGAAGATCCAAGTCAAAGCCAACAGAAGTCCAAGAACCCAAGATTGTTACTAATGACATAACCATTAGTTTAATTTTTTCTACAAGATCCCAAAGGAGTTTAACTATAAAAAAAAATCCAATCAAACAGTAGGAATGCTCAAGAATAAGGCTTTCCAACTATAACAAAAGTTGGACCGAAGTCGTCTGTTAATATGAGAAGGAAGAACAACCAAGACATTGTTTGCTCCCATAGCAATCAGTCAGGTTATGCTAGGGGAATGGCAAGTGAGTTCATCCTGTCATGTCTAGAACCCAAGAATCCTGACATTACTAACTGAAGTTTGAAAATAAGAACTCGCATTGAAGTATCACCTGTTCGTTTATTAATTTCCATATAAACAAGCATATGAAACAAGAAGAAAATAGCAGCAGAACAGATGGAAGATGAGGAAAATTGAAGAACTCGCACCTGGGTTTCTTCAAGAACGAAATAAGGATTTGCTTGAAACCTTTCTTTGCTTGTAGCGATCGAGATTTCTTCTGCTAAAAGCCAACATAGGAATGTGGTTTAATGGTGCGGTTGGAGGAAGGAAATAGCAGCCGCAACTCCAAAAACAGTGGCAACCACCGTCGAACACCTCAAAATGGAGAAAAACACTAGCAACCGCCTGATCACTAGGGATGGAAAGAGTAGTCGCAAGTCACAAAACACGATCATGTAACAAATTTCTGGGTCATTATCAGCATTTCACAAAGGGGATGCATTTAGGAAGAGCGGAGAGATCAAAGATTAGGGCTTTTTTTTTTGTGGAGTTCTCTTTAACTTGGAGAAGAAGAACGAAGAAGAGATTTTAAAGAGGGGTATTTCAACCATTTCGAAGAGTGACCTAACGGTGTTGGGGTGAGATATAACGGTAGGGATGGTGGATGATAGTTTTTGAAACTACAGGGTAGTAAGTGATCCGTTTTGAACTGTAGGAGTGTCCGTAATACTTCCCAAACCTCAGGGGGTGTACATGTAAATTTCCCTTTTATGTATGATATTCAATATAAGGAAAGGTTAGGGGGGTTGGGTCGGGTGCGTGAAACCCTACCCGATTTATGAGACGTGCGGATGGGGGCGGGTTATCCCATGGACAGACTATAAAAGGAAAGCCGGGATGACTTTCACTACAAAACTAGGGTTTCTGGAGAGAATTAGGTTTTCAAAGCTTTGGAGAATTAGGGTTTCGTGGTAGCAAAGATGGGTCACACGAATGTTTGGAATTCTCATCCGAAGAGCTACGGTCCGGGATCTCGTGCTTGGTAAGACGATATCTGTTCTTCACTCCGAGCTCTTTTCGATTTATTTCTGTAAGAAGAGAGTAACTATGCTTTGTTTATGTTTCAACTGCTCTTTGGAAATTTTTTTTTGGTCTCCAGATATGGGTTTTCAGATCTCTTTTTGTGACATCTCCCTTTTTAAATCCCCTTTTTTCGATTTGTGATTGTGCATGGATGATTTGATCCTTTGAATCCTTTTTTTCTTTTAATTTTTTGGGGGGTTCAATTCTTTCTCTATTTCTCTGGGTTCTTGAAGAATAGAAGTTCGTCCCATACATCAATACGACTCTTGCATGTACTTTTGATGCTTCCTTGTGTAGCAGATCTTTGTACCCTTTAGGTTTGTGATTTGGGCAGGGAGATTTCATCCTTGTCAACCCTCCTTTTTTTAAAGTTTGTGATTTGGGAAAGATGATTTGATCCTTTCCCTTTTTTTTTCTTTGGGTTCAATTATTTCTTTATTTCTCCGGGTTCTTGACGAATAGAAGTTCATACTTATACATCAATACGACCTGTGCATGTACTTTTGATGCTTCCTTGTATATCTGATCATTGTACCCTTTAGGTTTCTGATTTGGACACAGGAGATTTCATCCTTTTTAGCCCTTGTTTAGGCTTGTGATGTGATTTGGGCAAAGATGATTTGATCCTTTGAATCCCTTTTTTTTTGGGTTCAATTATTTCTCTGGGTTCTTGACGAATAGAAGTTCGTTGCTATATATAAATACGACTCGTGCATGTACTTTTTATGCTTCCTTGTGTATCTGATCTTTGTACCCCTTGGACAGAGTTTTCATCATTTTTAACCCCCTTTTTTTAGGTTTGTGATTTGGCCAGACATGATTTGATCCTTTGAATACTGTTTTTTTTTTCTTTGGGTTCAATTATTTCTCTGGGTTCTCGACGAATAGAAGTTCGTACTATACATCAATTAGACTCGTGCGTGTAATTTTAATGCTTCCTTGTGTAGCAGATCTTTGTATCCTTTAGTTTTCTGATTTGGATAGAGGAGCTTTCATCATTTTTGACCCCTTTTTTTAGGTTTGTGATTTGGGCAGAGATGATTTGATCCTTTGAATACTGTTTTTTTTTCCGGGTTCAATTCTTTCTCTATTTCTCTGGGTTCTTGACGAATAGAAGTTTGTACTATACATCAATACGACTCGTGAATGTACTTTTGATGCTTCCTTGTGTGTCTGATCTTTGTACCCTTTAGCTTTCTGATTTTGACAGAGGAGATTTCATCCTTTTAAACCCCCCTTTTTGGTCTGAAATCGTCTGTCGCCAAAAACTGCTGCTGTTAGTGCAGCTTTATTCAGATGGTGACACATGGAGAATCTAATGGTTGAAGAACTTTGCTTGAGAAAATGTGAAAGAAAAATTTTGAGATGAAAAAAGCCAATCGTGAGATGCTCCATGTGGCATCATCTCACTTAGGCTGCATGAACAGCAGCAGTAAAAGGTGGCAGACGATATCGATATCTTCTTTTTTTTAGGTTATGTAATTTGGGCAGAGATGATTTGATCCTTTGAATCCCCTTTTTGTTTTTTGGTTTAAATTATTTCTGTGGGTCTTGACGAATAGACGTTTGTTATTATGTATCAATATGACTTATGCATGTACTTTTGATGCTTGTGTTGCAGATCTTTGTAGGCACCCATAGGTCTACTATCATTGAGCAATTTTACCTGCGGATTTTATTCCTTCATCTAAATTTTGCAGTTACTTTTTGTTTCCCCCAATTTTTCGTTTTCTAAAAGGATATTGTTGTTTGCTTGCTTGTTTCAGCCGAGTCTGTGGGAATCCTCATGCAATAATCAGGAAGTACGGGCTTATGTGTTGCAGGCAGTGCTTCCGCAGCAATGCCAAGGAGATTGGATTTGTCAAGGCAAGTGTCCAAACTTATTTGAGTTTGTAATTATGATTCAACGACCAAAATATTGAATGTGTCGGTTTTGTTACTGAAACATATATCAATTTGGTGGTATGTCATTTGATGTTATGCCATGGATTGCAATATCTATTTATATAAATGCCTCCTTGATTGCATTCTTGATATGGTCAAAACCATTCCATTGCTAGATGTTGTACCTGTACAATATTTTATAGTTCTCATATATGATTCGCTATTGATTGAATGGTAGGATTCTATTCTCTCCTTTATCTTCCATTGTATGATGAAAACCATAAAATTCCCTGAGACTTTAGCCTATAATTCACCACATTGTACGTCTTTGAATCTTTCCTATCTCTAATATGATACCAATTAATTTCCTTTGTCTAACAAATTTTCTGTGATTTTTCAGTATCGCTGAAGGAGGATACTTGTGGAAAATGGTCACCAGAGGAAGGTGGAAGATCGTTTTGGCTATTAGAACTTGTTTAGTTGAGTTTTAGTTTTGTTAAAATATTCAGTTAACGTTGGGATTGTTATATGATTTCTAATCTACTGCGTGATCATTAAATTTCATCGTCAAATGGAATCCTGATTAGACTATTTCATCGTCAGCGACTCCTTTTTCTGATTGTTACTGTACCCATAAACATGCTGCGCAAACCAGCACGGTGACGTACTTTTATTTTTGACATGGACTTAGCATTTTTGGTGGCATGTACTAGTTGGGCGCAATGAATAAGTCGAAGTGCATTCTTGTTCATTGACCTCAAGAACTACAGAAACATACTGTTAAAAGCAGTCATCATACATGAATATCTTAATGCCTTGGTGTTATGTGTCATCTAATGCCATGTGTTAATATGACGTAAACCGCAAATGTTACTCATATAAATGATCCATTGTAGTATATAACTTATGCTCATCATGAAAGGAGAGAAGTGGAGAAATAAATCTTTATTTTTTAGTTCGTTCTTAGGTTGTAGTAGAACAACATGAACATGAAGTGCATTGATTATATGTTAATTGAAAAGAGAAATAGAAAATTTACATTTTATAATATTTTATTTTTAAAATTCAGTTTAAGTAATATAAAAATTAAAAATATATTATATGACAAATTAAACAAGCCGACTTTTCACTAAGCTGAGCCCACTCAAATGAGGGTATATAAATACATAGATGTGTATATTTACACGAATATATGTATTATGTAGATTCTTTTAAAGGCTTAAATTTAGTTAAGTTTTATGGGACGTGTAAAAAGGTAATGGTTGTATCTGGCCAATGCGTAGACGACCTCAACTAATAAAGCCTTATCCGAAAGGAAATTGAGAGGTCGGAAGCAGCCTAACTGGTCTCATCGGCTTCACAGAGAACCAGAGTGCCTTGCTCCTGCTGAAAGGAACACGTTAGACCCGCGATTCTTCTGTGAAGTTGGAGATAGAAGAATGTCGATGTCCGCGTTGTTTGGTTCTCCGGTAATGGTGCCCAACGCTTCCCCCTGTGGTGTGATAAAGGAGGCAATTCCCCAGAGAGTTGGATTGAGGATAGAGTGCTCGTCCCGTCCACAGAAGAAGGGGACATCCCACCACATGAAAACAAGGCCCAAGAAGACCCAGCCTTGGGACGTCAAGCGTCGCCCCACCGTCTACCCGCCTCTTCCTCCGCTCCCTTCTGACTGGACTCTCGCCACTGATGCTCCAACCCTTCCTCCACCCCAGCTTCCGCCCAATAGCGAGGAATAATTGTTTTCATATCTCCATCAGCGTTACGGTTGTTAACTGCTGTGTTTTTTTTACGACTCTTGAGTCTTACGTTTCTTACCCGTCTGTGTGTTTCTCTTGCTTTGTTCTGGTTAAGCGTTTTTGTGCTTTTAGTAGACCACACTTCACCTGTTCGACGTTATGCCATGCACAACTTGAAATGTTGCATTGGACTTCAATTGGAAATTTGGCTGTCTTCCACCGTATTGTTCAACTTGTAGTAGCAAAGCAGTACTAACTATACGAGGTTGAAGTTGGATGCATGGATGTTTAATGATACATAAGATCGGGTAAGTGACTCGAATTGGGTTGTTAACGCATAGACAGTTGATTCAGTCGCTGTAATTCAATCTTTTTTCAGAATATAATCGTTGGGCCTGTACGTCCTAACATAAAATTTATTTATTCGCAACCATCCTAATCGCCCAACCAATATCCATTGTTCTAACTGGTAGCCATAGCTTTCCGTTACCCTGAAGAGCACGACGGATTGGACTGACGGCAACAAATGGTAACAAAAAAAATTCTTTCGTTTCTAATGCGAAGGATGAAGAGCACGATCTCAGCCTCGCTCTATAAACCATAAAACCTTTTTCCCGTATGGTATAGTTTTGAGCGTGTTGAGAAACAAATCTTATCAGAGACTAGATCTCTGAGAAGAGTGCCTGGACTCAGCGAAAGTGGCTTGTAATGAAACCTGTACGTCTCACGACAGCTACTGTAATACCCCGAAACAGATCGGAGTGTCAAATGCGTGTAAAGGGAAACGGCTAACGAGATGACGGAATGAGAAACGATAGAGCTCTTGTTACTTGCAAGCGTTTTATGTACATGGTAAACAATCATGGAGAGGGAATAGCATACCACTGAGTCAGTAATTACAGAAGTCACTGGTGAGACCCACCCCACTTTACTGAGAGTTACTCTTGCTGCAACAATAGATAATATATACAGCATCGCAAACAACCCCAATACAGAAACCTTTTACACAAATACATATAGAAGTTCTTAAGTCGTGCTTCGTGCCGTAAGACCACTTGTTGATCATTACGAGACCCCTTCACAGTTAAGACCGCTTCATGTGCTTTCTCTGCATGAGACTCAGGAGGAAATCTGTAAATATGTGCTCGTATCCTGGCATCTTCCCGTACCCTGTAGTTGTTTCAAACGCCTGTTAGAACGAAAACAAGTTCCTTGCATGGTTGCCAAGCTTTGATAATATTCGATCTTGGTAATAGCTGAAAGGTCCCCTCAAGTGCGAGCAAAATATATCTAATGGTTTAGTTACAAAGCCTAAATGAAAATTGTGAGAACAGTTAAAGATGGAGTTGGTTGCAAATAGTAATCCAAGAAGAAAATTCTAAGGCTAAAGCAACAGCTTTCACAAACTAGGATACAGACCATTAATTAGTGCGGAGGATCCTCTGATGATATCCAAACTTAAAAACAATGCCAAAATGTTACTTTGAAATTCTCTCATTACCAAAATTGAAAAATGATACTAGAACGAAGTTTTATTATCTTTATTTCATTAAAAAATAAAACAAAAAGGGCATTTGCTTGCAGATTTTCACCGAAATTGAGACATGTCACTTAAAAGTTGGGATATTGTACATCAGCTAGGTCAAAAGATAGTTAAAATAGGTTGCACTGAGAAGAAGAGCTTTAGCCCCCCCACCCCAAGCAACAACAAAAAAACGAAAAATGCCCCATTTAATATTAAAAAAAAAGGGGAGAGAGAGTAAGGCCATCTACAAAAATTGAATTGAGTGCATTATCCTAAGGTCATACAAACAATTAGAAAACTCAACTGAATATTCAGATAGAACTCAGACATGTAAATCAACATGGAAATACATGATATTAAATGATAAAATTGTCTACTTGCCTGGGAAGTAATTGATGTCAATGACATAAAAAACATCTCTAGCCCCGTGCTCTCGGATGATATCTATGTTGAACAATTGGAGACCCTATATATGTAAGACAAAACAAGATGTTACATGAATGCTGACACATAGTAAAATGGTTCGGTAATAAATTTACCAGCCGCCGACGAAGCTCCCTTGCAAGCTTCTCAAGTAATGGTTGTGGAGGAAGCTCTGCATGACAGAAAAAGTTTTATGTTGTAGGATGTATTTAAAAGCAGAACATATATATATATTTTTATTTATTTCAACCCAATTTAAGTATGTCTAAACCAAACTGAGGTAAAGAGACAAAGCCCTCTCAAGATATGTCAAAATACAGACCCAAAATGAGGTAATCAGGTTGAGAAAGGTGCATCTTTCATATCCACCCCAAACAACTGTGAATAAACCTTTTTTCGTTTAATTTTTCTCCCCACCCCCTTCTATCCCTTTCCCTCTCCCTCTCCCTCTCCTATCTTTCCCCCACACCCACACCGACAGACACAAAAAGAAAATAGAGAACCTATCTAATGAAAACATGACATATCCAACACCATAACCCAGACAGACCACAAGCAAACATTAAATTAAAATCATACAAATGCAAGGTTTGATGACCTCACCAGCAATTCCAGGATCCAGATCTGCATCATCTGCAGAAGCAGCAGCACAAGAGACCCTCGGGACAGCATATACACCAGCATTACTTAAACGCTCATGCCAAGTAACGTCAGGTAGGGAGAAACGCCTTACAACTGTTATAGCTTCCCCAACAATGTAAACTTTAAAGAGAATACCTCCTACAATTAGGCAGGCCACAAGATTGTTCCAAAGTTAATGATGCAGACTCAAGAAAGTTTCAAACTTAACGATATAGATACTACAACACTAAATGTATAAGGCCATTGTTTCAAGTAAAAGTGATACCATGATTAACAAACTCTTGCAGAACCAATGGAGGTTCAAGTTTTGAGAGGGAAAATTGATCATAAGCAAGAGAGAGCTCATGTGACTTTCCACTTCCATTCGCAATCAGAGGCTTTGCAACTGAAAAGGATATCAAACAAAAGTAAGCAAAATATTTTTCAGTTAGAAAGATCCCAAGTTCTTTAGCACAAAAATGTATCTCTAAATTCGTCTGTTACTCCATGAAGATAACAATCATCCAAGTTAAATATTACCCACAAATGCAACAGAAGGCCAGCATAGGTCAGAATGAAGAACTATGTGGTGACATTTTTAAAGCTATCCTTGCATTGCAAATGTTATGCCTCCAATTAGATTATAGCGTTGAAAAATATGCCAAACATCAGCAGTAAAGCTACATATGTAGGGTGAAAGAAATATTACCTAGGGGGAGCATCAACCCAGCTTTAGTAACTGCATCAGGGATAGATAATGGATCTTTTGCAATAACCAGTTGCTTTGGAATGCGAACTTTTCCTACAACATCAGCCAAATGTCAAAATCTTCGGTGCCATCATAAAAAAATATTACCATAATGTTAATCTAAAGCTCCTAAGTCATAAATCATAATCACATGGAAGCATGCAGATATTGGGATATAATATTGCTATCAACATTGAGCCAACAACTATGCCCTGGATCAGAATCATTGTATAGAAAAAGGGTACAAATATTACCATAGCAGTCAGACAAGTTCAAATCAGCCACAGCCTGAAGCATAGACTGGCGATTGTGTACATGTTGTATGGCACCTGGAGGATCAAGCACCATAACTTCTGGATGTTTTTTACCATATTCCTTCAAATAAAGAAAAAAAATAGGTAAGATAGATGGATGATTCACACCATAAAAAAACATTACACTATTTATGTAGATCTAAAGAGTAAAGGCAATCATAGCAAGAACCAGATAGAATTTAGCTATGACGATAGGTCATAGATGAGCTAAGTTACATATGATGATAGAAAACTAACAAAAAAGAGAATCTAGCATGTATATGTTATTGGTGATCTTCCATAGAGTAACAATACCATTGAGTCCCATGCACAACATGACCAAACTTATTATGTACAACACAACATCGCCAAATCTTGCAGCAGATTACTACACAGAACTTGACCCTTCTTTTAAGGTCAACATGGTTTTTGATACATTTTGTCTTCTCCTTCTTCTTTTATTCTGTCCTCATCTTATTTTCTTTTTTCTGAAAAGCAAGATGGCACAGATATATATATATTGCACAAACAACCACGTATCACAAAGAGTATACACTGCACATGTATAATCCTGGTTATGAAACTTGACAAAAGATGTAGTTTTGTTTTAGAAGCTAAAATAGCTACCAAGAATTTTTCAGTATCTAAGAATATGAATTAAGGTTTCAAAAAAAAATGCCCGAAGATGAATGCCAAGTCAGTTATTAAAACAAATTGGGGAACATAAAAACTATGATAACTAATGGTACGCTGCTTAACAGATATATGAAATACAAATCATCAATCCAGTACAACATAATAGGTGCTTTATTCCAATTATTCTGGTCAGCACAACGAATCCTGTTCCATTGTCCAAATCTGACAAAAACTCTATATTTGGTCAGATCATGAGTCAGTATGTAACCAAATTTAATGAATTAAGGGCACCCACGAAAATATTGTAGATACCAAATAGAAAGACAAGATGCCACAAAATGAAGCCCTGATACCAGTACTAACAAGATCCATACATTTGTAACTAATATCACTATTATAGCTGCATCCTTTTGTTCCCACCATCCAATGTCGTAACAAGTCCCTTCTTCTACAAAGATTTAGGTGCAATTTCAAATCTTAAAACTGAGAAACATGATGATCTCAATCCTCTAACAACTATCACCCTGAAGTTATCACCCAAGATTCCTTGCTCTCAAGACTCACTATGAGGAGAATTTTGGCTACAGATGAATCAGCCCCAAATATTTATATTAGAGAATCCAGAACACAATTGGTAAGAGCATTCTCGAGATTCATCAAACACTTGACAAAGAGAAATGTGCAGGCTAGCAGGCAGGCAGAATGAAAACTAACACACATAAACATAGACCACAACATGCTATGGAGTGACCAATCTGACAAGTATACATACAGAAACGCAAATACACAAATCTGCATTTACACGAATCCAAGTTACTCTAAAAATCATCTTCACCATCAGCAATGCCTTCAACATAGTATATGCTTATCTCAATCCATGATACTAGTTGTACACTTGCCCCTTAAAACATTGCAAGGTGAAAACGACAAAAAATAGGATGAATTGTTGCAAAGGAAATGTTGACACTAAAATCAAACTATTTACATTTTAAGTTACCAAATGAATTATGAATTATGTTTAGTCATGATACCACCTGTCATGTTAATAAGTGTTGATATTGGCATGGTAAGAAAATCAATGTTAGCAAAGCATTATGGAAAAAATAGAAATATAGCAAAAATGAAAAGGAGAAATAGCAAAGATGAAAAGGAGAAAAACAATCATGAAAAAAATTGAAAGAAAAGACACCAAGTTTAAAAGGCTTTCCAAGTCATTCTAAATAGTAGGAATTAGCGAAACATAATATTCAAACATGTTGATATGATAGAGGCAATAGGAATTTTTATGTTTAAATTATGGTCTCTTTCAATACATCCAAAATCCAAAATGAACAAACTAAAACTGTCAAGAAGTTGGACATTCAATCATGTTACAATCATACTTTCTTTCTGCATTTCTAATTTCCAAATCTTATATTAAATGTATCAAAAGAGTGGAATGCTTAGAATACCAAATGCCATCATTACTTGCCAATTTTTTGGCTCTTTATTTTTAGTAAATATTATTAAACAAGTTTATGCGCATTAACAGGCATAGGTTCATAACCTGGAGAGCTCAACTTAGGAATAGAAATGTTTGAGACTTAGTTTGAACAGCCATATAGAGTTAACTCAAAAGCTCAATTTGTCCCCATAATACTCCAATCAACATAAACATATACATACACATATTCCTTCCACACTATGCCCTTTATATATAATAATTCATAAAGTTTTAAAATTTAAAGCAATGTTGATCTTTTTTATCTCTAACAAAAAAGAATAATGAATATTCAAGGAAGTCGACATACCAAGTAATTTATATAAAAAAAAAGGAATAAATTATATCATCCTTTTATCATGTCAGGAAGATAATGACGATGCCATACAAGGATATTAACATTGGAAGATGAAAAAGATTTTGTTCTAACAAAGAATTAGAGAAGTTAAAAGGGAAACAAAGAGAAAAAATTATCATGTCCTATATTTGTAAGAGAGTAATGTAAAGCTGTTTGAATTCTCAGGTCACATAAAGAGAACAGAAACAGAAAGAGGAAAAATATTTTGCTTCCCACTAGAAGAAAATAAAAGTTATTGTACTTGAAAAAATAAGGAAATAAAATTTATCATCATATATATACTCCTAAAAAGACTGAAGGAACTTTTAAGGTTTTTGAGTTATTGAATTGCTATCTTATGATTTTACCATCATATCATTTTGCAAATGTAATTTTCTTAGAATGATTATTAATCATTAATTAATGTGACTATAAATAATGGTTCTATTGCCTTTTACTTGAAACTATAAGCCAAAAGAAGAAAAAAGAAATGAAAATGATTATTTTTTGTTTATCATTTTCTTGACAAAGACAGCACCAAAGTGTTCTATAGTTAATGAAAAAAGAACAACTCAATTCTTTTTAGAGAGGTCGTTTTAGGTATTAATCTTCAATCGTATAATTATGAGGGACCTAATAACTAATGCATGTTAGTCTCTCAAGAAACTGATTACCCTTAATTAATTATATTTGACTTTATTTTCCTTATTAGTAGATATCAATCTAGAAATGACACTAGATTAATTCCTTTTTGTTTCGGTTACATGCCTCAGATTACTTAAGAAGGCATAACTAAACAAGTATAGAAGAAGACCTCTATGCTTATTAATGGATAAATTAAAATATTTTATTTAATTTCTTTTAATTAATGTAGTCCATTGGCAATTCCATGGAATGAGATTTCATTCTTCTAGTATATTTGCGCATTTAGATTTCGATTAAATCAACAACAATCTAAGCTTCCTAAAATTTTGGATATTTTGATAATTGGATTTTACATAATTATGATTCTTAATCATCCCTATAATACTTACAATAGTTGAAAATACTTTAAGCTTCTTCAAATTTTATATCTTCTGAAATATGGGTTACACAATAATCCATCTTTAGTTGTAGTAAACACAAAAAGCAAATTATATCTTTTAGATAATATTGTATTATTTTGTCTTGTCAAAATTTTAGTATATGTTGTTACTTCCAAAAAAAATTTTGATTTTCCATATATCACTTTTTTTCAGCAAAATACCAGCATTCAACAAATTAAAAATAAACATGTACAAAGTTATCGTGTAAGGATACTTTTGATATTAGAAAATTACAAAGGATCCACAACCACATCTTTCTGAAAGAATCGTAATAAAAAATAAATCAAATGCTTTCAAGAATTCTAAAAACTTCTAAGTTAATAAGCAAATTTAATTTTAATCCTAGTAGAATGAACTTTAAAAAAATATAGCACTTTCCTTTTTCTTTAGCTATTATTTGTAATTAAACCTTCTAAGCCTCTGAAAAGTATGATATATTCAAAATAGAATCTCATGCATAAAATAAGAAGAATTTCTCAATAAAGTTACTTATGGAATTCAGTATTTGTAGGCCCATAACATATAATTCTGTTTAAGAGTATCTGCTTCCTAAAGTCTCTCATCCTCCAGCCATATCAAGATTTATCACTTTATAAAAAAAATCTTCTTTTAAAATTTTTTTATCATTCCAAAAATATCTACTATTTTCAAATTGCTTCCTAAAAAGAACTAGAAAGACATAATATTAAAAATACATCACCTCTAGTTAAACCATAAAAATACATTCATATTAGCTTATTTAAAGAACCAGAAGCATATAAAAGTCTCCTGATACATAAAAAGAATTAACTATTGGAAATACGTGAAAGGATAAGAAATAGAAAACAATACCATTAACTAAAACCCAAGCCATATTTTGAAATTACAATTGGCATACGTTGAATTTCTATACAAAGCTAACTAAATAATCACAATTCCAAAAGTATGGGATACAAAAAATTATTATAACAAATAAAATACAATAAATAGAGTTATACTTTCTTTTTATCGGTAATAAAGGAAATATATTAATTAGCTTTTTGATCAGTAATAAATAGAGTTATACTTACTACCTAAATTTAACTAGCTTTTGAAATTCTAACTTTTTAAAATTTATTATTGTTATATTTTACTATATAATACTTAAAAAATCTCATATTTAGAATAGTTATTCATATAAATCAGATGATTAAATTTCTCTACAATCATATACTATCAACATATCAATTTTTTGTTTCATAAAAACCTTAATTTTTTTTAACAATTATTTTCTCTAAAATACCTACTTAATGTTTATAATAAAAAAATACAATCCAGTTAAATTCAATTATAAAATAATAATAACAATAATGAAGTGTAAATTCCATCGAAGCATGGTACTAGGGGGGTAAATTGGCAATAGACCTAACCTCTGACATTTTTGTGCAAGTGGCTTTACTCATCACTAAACATACATTCTCATACTAGCATCAGAAGGCTTTTGTCATGCTAAGAATAAAATACATAGACTCTTTACTTATTGAAATATATCATTCATGAAAAGAAAAAAATAATCAGTTTGTAAAAAAATTTTATTTTTATCCTTTTAATGGTACTAAAAATTAATTAAAAATACTGTCATTTACAAATAACCTTATTATATTGTTGTCATTTCTTATTAGCATACATTTATCATGTGCATAGCATGTACATTTGAAATAAAATAAAGTGAAAGGAGATGTAAGCATGAGTAAACCGAGTTAATTCCGAACCCAGTTTTAAATAAGTCAAGTCAGTCAATTCTTGTTAACTTGATAAGTTTCAAAATAGTTAAGAAAAAAAAAAGTTAAAACGAAGTGTGGCAACAAAACGTTACATGAATAACATTTATGATGAAAAATGTGTGAACGAGGATCAAGAGATCATTTAAGCCCTTAGACAAATCACAGTTCATATCCACACCAAGGCTTCATCATGATAATATGAAAAAGGTGTGATAAGTTGGATTCTTCATGAAGTGCAGGTCCCCCATATGCTCGGTTTGCAAGCAAATCAAATATCCTTAGAAAACGAGTTTTTGTTAACACTCCAAAATCCACAAAAATCCATCATTTTTAATAATGTTTTGAGCACTTTCCTAGAAAATTGATAACTCGTGCTTTTACCTTCCCCAATCCAGGGCCGATGTAGAAGCCAGTATTTCTTAGTTTTTATTTCCCTGTTTGCTGTTCAATGAATGTAATTGAAGAGGCTCATGAAAATGGAATGCGAGTTTTATTAGTAAGTTACTAGCAGGCGGCACATGCAATACTGGGCGTATGCAATTAAAAATGGGACTTAAGTAATTTTATACGACATCTTAGGGCTTAAAATTTGTTAAAGGATATTTTTTGGCAAGTGAAAAATAGTAAGGACCAAGTTAACCTCATAGAAATATACAATAATGGGTTACCACAAGGTTGTTTTTGGGAAAAAAATTATGTGTTTGGCATGTTCTCAAAAGGACAACTTCCCATTATATATACTATAGATTTGACCTCTATGCACTGACTGCAACAACAGTATATGGATATGATTATATTAGCATCGACAATATTGTTTTCTACCTATGTTCCCCCGAACTCCAATATAAACTTTCCTGCTAACCAAACACTACAACCCAATGAAGTTCATTTTTCTAATATAAAAATCCTTGATAAATGAACAGAGATGCAGGGGAAAAACTTTCCTCTCTCTAATTTGGGCCCTGCCAAATCTCTTTTCTCACAACTTATTTTTGACTAACCAAACACAGTTTGTAGGTTAATCTTGAAAGAGTAAATTATCGTCTCAATAAATCAAGAGTTCTATCACGTTACAAAATCGTATTAATATTGTTGGGAGCAGGAAATAAACTTGACATTGAGATGAAACAAGTTTCAACATTAAGCAACAATAATTTCAACATTCCAAACAACCATATGCACAAAAAATAAACATGGGCCGCAAACATAAACCAAGACCTATGTGTCACGTTTCTTGAAAGTGAGTGATTCAAATAATTTTAAGCTTTAACTTATCAAACGCAGTGACAGATTTCCAGATGTCACTTACTGGAAACCTGTAAAAGCTCAAAATACAAATAATAAATAGACATGGCTTATGAGGACACAGAAATTGCTGCCCAAATCCTACTAAATGTACAATATATATCCATAAACAGCAGCAACCAGAAGAGTGAACCATTCACTTGACATTTCATTGTATCCAGCACCCTACTTACAATAGTAAATAAACGAATATTTTACAGAACTGGCTGTGACCGATTACTATAGAATGAAAGGAAGCAGGACCAACTTCACAATCACACATTCAGCTCATATCATACAGGTGAATATGGCAGTGCCTTGGAAAACTGATTTGGAGAAGCCGCAGCTGTTTTTGATAACAATGTTAAACAGCACCAATCAGGTTAGCTAGATTTGCCACAGAAGGAAAAAATCCTCACTTGTTTGAATTCCTGAGGCTTCGACCTCAACTATCTGATCATGATGATTCATGATGAAGGAAAGAGGAAGCACTCTGCAAATTATGTCAGACAGAAATGAGCCTTAAGGTTTAAGAGATCTGGTGTTTACCCAGTCACTTTTAGTGCATACTTGACCCCCAACATGATTAGACAGCATCACACTCAAACATTAGGTCAGTGGCAGTAAACCAGTTGAAGATGGTGCCAAAAGAAAGAATCAGTTACAAGTAAAGCAAGTATTTGGTACTAAATATAAGTACAATGAAGTTTACAAAGACTAACCTCAAGAATCTGACACCATTCCTTCCCAGATAACTGCATATAAAGGGAACAAATAATTATCAGATGTGCTCATTGATCAACATTAACTGTAATCACCCTTTTCTATTGGTCAGAAAAAAATATTTTATTTCCTAAATGAATAATACTCTTATCATCATCTCCACCGGTGAACTAATAGAGTATCAAAATGATAGAAGTAATGTACTATTCTCATCATCATTTCATCAGACAGAGTATGCAAGAACATTCAATAAAACTGAATGAAAGAATGCGACACTGGACAATTATATGTGCATTTTGAAAAGGAAAGAAAGGAAATCAAGAAAGATAAGGAGTCATAAACAACAAGACCAAAAACCACAAAGGAGGGAGGGAGAGTGGAAGGGAGACAGAGTGCGACATTCACTTACTTTATGTAAGACAATGTCAAAGGGGCCTTGATCTGAAAGTGGCCTGCTTTGGTCAATGGCAACAAACAATATTCCCTTGTTCCTGCACCACATGTCATTTATTAAGTGCCGGTAGTAGAATTTTGGAAAAGTTGCATCATAATGGAAAATGATATAGGAGGGGAAAATTAAAATTTAATATAGCTTGGAATTACATGAAAATCAGTTTTCCTAATAATTGCATTATTAGTCAACTGGGAGAGAGAGAATAAACTATGCCAAAAATCAATAAGTACCAAGGCCTGGTAAGGCAGGTCCTCCAACCAACAAACCAAGGTTTTCAACAGGTCGGAGAAGCATATCTTGGCCTAAATGTCAAGCAACCATGAACTAAAGTAACTGTATGTCAGAAAGATATCTAAGAAAAAAAATATTACCATTTAATGTTATCCAGGTATTGAACACAATTATAAGCATATTAAAAATCATGAATAATTATTATTATTATAAAATCATAACAAGAAAAATAATAATAATCCAAAAAAATGAAAAAATATCTTTTGAAGAATCTAAATTTTTTCAGATATGTTCAAGTGAATCTTCCTAACACCACCACATATTAGGAATCTCAGCCATACTCAGATGGCAGCATGTGATGATTAAGATATAAAATACAGGAATTAGGCCCTGCATAAGGTTCTATTCACATATCTTCAATTATAATGTATTTTAAAAAATAATATTCACATGAAAAGTGGAAAAAGATACAGAAAAAATAAAAATAAAAAAAATTCCCCGTAACCCAGGTAAGATGCAACATGGATGGTTGTATTGGAATTATTTCTTTACGACACAGCACTTGATCGTAGACAATAGATAAAAGTCTGATGCTCACAAAACCGCGGAACTCAAATAAGGACACCAAAGAAAATGAATTTTTATTATAATATAAGAAAGCACAAGCCGCTATTTAGCTACAGTACACTATATTAACATTGAAATTTGACTTCGAGTTCCCCAATGTAGAAGCCCTAATGGAATATATGGAAGAATATTCCACATTGAGAACTGCAAGGCCACCAAATCCAACACAACAAGAACTGCAGCTGAGAAGATAATGGATCATACAGTAACCCCAGCAATTCTCTTCTAGCGATCTGTACATGGGTAATAAAAATAATGGATATTCTTTCATCTCCAAAGCAATCTACACTGAAGATGTCTTCTAAAAGATCGGCTGCGTCGCCAAGCGAGAATGTTTTCAGACAATTAAGGAACTGTGATAAAAAAGATTGTCATACAGAGAGGGAAAACACAGATTAACTACTTAGAAACATAACAAATTGAAACAGCATTCAATCAAGTCCTGATAAATCTTGTTGCATGCTCGTGATAAAACCTCCAAAAAGGGTCCAAATTTCCAGATTCCTTTAAACTTACTTCGGCACAAACGGGAAGTTATGTTACGCTCCCGAACAAATTGAGAAAAAAAAAACAAATTAACATAGAGAAATCAAGATGGGTGCATGAATAGATGGATGGAGAGATAAAGGAAAGGAGATGGAGTTGAGTAGATGAAACCATTACCTAGCCAAACCTTCAAGCTTGGGCTGCAAGAAGCTCTTAATCTTCTTGGAAGTCAGAGCGTAACCGACGACCAGCTTCAGCGGTTGAGGGAACCCTGAACCGACCTGATATGACGGTGAACTCATTTCGTCCACCTTCTCATCTTCATTACTAAACGGGAAATCTCCGTTCAACCTCTTGCCCTTTGGTGAACAAATCCCCATAAACACGCCAAGAGAAGCAAATGTTCAAGACCCAAAAGCCCCAATTTATAGATTGTTTACGTAGATTTTCTTCTCCTGCCTTCTCTCTCAGTCCTCTCTTTTAATCCATACAAATTTTATAATTGGAAGTGTGATTTAAACAACGAGAGAAGAAAAGGGAACCCTCGTTCGAGAAGTACAAATCACAATTAAAAACGAGAAACCCCAGATTTCGCAAGCTAAGGCGTTACTGTGGATTTACTTCACCGAAAAGAGACAGAAGACAATAGATTTCCTGGATTTCCGTCTAAAGGACGGAGAGAAGAAAGACAGTTCCTTGCCTTACAGTGCGGGAACGACAGAAAATTTTGTATTATGTATATGTGTACATTTATATGCACGAGAAGAAGATCCCGATCTCCGAAGTGCCGTTCAAAATCTTTCTCTCTACAACACCGCGCTTTCGAATAACAATCACCGGAATGCCACTAAGCCCTTTTTTGACGAAAATACCCCGTCCCTGACTTCTGCCACGTTTGCCTTGTCATTTCCATTTTTTGGTTTTAACATGATAAGGTTGATCTGATAAAAGTAAGTAGATTAGGTTACCATATATTATATTTGTTTCCTAATATCTCAAACCTTCTTTTTAACACACAAGGGGACAGCTTTATTTTACACTTAAACCATACTCGCCAATACAAAGTAACTTAGGCTTCATTACAATTCAAGCTACAGTGGGACTCATTAAAATTAAAATATTTCAGGCTTGAAGGCTCAAATCATAGAAGCTAGCTCCATCAAATCATATTTTTTAACTACATAAGCAATTGAAAGGTAAGAAATGCACAAGACTCAGGCTCATTAAGGAAATGAGCTTGTCCTTCCTTTATTATTATTTTTTTTTCTAGCATTTTAATTTTTTTTTTATGAAAAATAAAGAGATTATATTAAGACAGTCTGAAGGTACATCTACCAGAAAGGTCATTAAATAGAACAGAAGACAAAAAGGACGATGGGTTGTTAAACCACATACAAGATAATTGTTCTAATGCAAAATTAGCCAAAATGTTTGCCGCTTGATTTGCTTCATGAAAAATATGCATGATTTTAACTTCTTGAAACACTGCCATCAATTCACGAATCACAGAAATAGTATTTCTAATCTCTATGGGACATAAGTAAAAGGTGTAGAAAGTAGATGAATCAAGATTTTAGAATCTCCTTCCTGATGAAGAAATTGAATCTGAAGGTGTAAAGCCATGCGAAGCAGGGTAGCATGGGCTTCACTGCTTCAGCTTCTAACGCAGAACAACATACTAGCTCCAAAGCAAATCCACCCAAGAAAGCTCCATAGCCATTCCTGCACAATCCACCTGCTGCTACTTTTCTAGTTGAAGTCCTGTATGCGCCATCAGTGTTCTAGGGAAGGCACATGCATTATTTGTTAAGGAATATAATTAAATATATAAAGTTCACCCATACTATCAGCTTTAGCTTTTAGTATGAACAATGTTTTACATTGTATCCGAACCTTAGGCAAACACTAGGATCTGGGTTCAAACCTGCACTCCACCCATTAAGAAAAAATATTCCACGTGTAGGGCCTCCCTAAAAATGGGTTTGAGTCCGATCCACACGTGAGGGGGAATGTTAAAGAATATAATTAAATATATAAAGTTTATCCCTACTATCAACTCAAGCTTTTAGTAGGAACAATGTTCTACATTATTCCACATAAAATAGATAGTTATTACCATAGTCATTAGGGGGTTAGTTTTTAGGAATCATGCAAATGGGTAGTTATTTGATCAGATTTTTTTTGACTTTAGTAAAAAAGTCTGGTCAAAATATTGAGAATATTTTCAAAAGTTGGCTTAAAAAGTTAATTAGATATTATATCGAGAGCTTCTAAGCCTAATTACTAAACTCATTGGCTCATGAGCCGAACGTAAAACCTATAAAGATTGAAAAGCATTGCTTTATGTGTCTTTTGAAGTCAAGAAAACATCCTAGCTAGCTCCGGAGATGTGGACATTTTTTTTTTTGTTTTTGGGGTAGGATTAGAAACCGGAGATGTGGACATTTAGTTAAAAGTAGTCTTGGTAAGTGTAGGGTTTAAGAAATGTAAATGGATCATAAATTGCTAGTGCGTTCTATCACGCACGTCTACCAGGAATTTGTTGGTTACTAAGTTCAAGGAGTAATTATTCTTTCTTCAATAACGTGACATCAACAAACTACCGTGCGAGTAGGTTAACTTCATTAATTTTGCACTCCATTATCATTCGTGCACTTGACAAACTAGTGTTCCGTACACTGACAGCAAAACAAACACCGCTCCATTTATTGGATGTATATATTAGGTAGAGCTGTCCGAAACTAAATCTTCCTCAAGGAAAAGCAACAGTAATTACAGCTTATAAAGATAATAACAAGTAACATATACCACAAAAAAAAACATATACATATTTTCTATTAAAGAAATATATTAAATATATAAAGTTCACCTCTACTATAAGCTTAAGCTTTTAATAGGAACGGTGTTGTACATGGTATCAAAGATCGACTTAGGCAAATGCCAAGGTACTGAGTTCAAACCTCCACTCCACCTATTGAGAAAAAAAAAATTTCACGTATAGAGCCTCTTTAAAATGGGTTTGAGTCCGACTCACACGTGAGGGAGAGTGTTAAAAAAATATATTAAATATATAAAGTTCGCCTCTACTATAAGCTTAAGCTTTTAGCATGAACGGTGTTCTACATTTTCAAATCCTTCCGATAAGAAAAAATAAATAACTTGTTTTTGTTCTTACATTTTCTCGAAAGGGCCAAGCTACAATCCTATAACTCATGTAGATCTAAGAAAGTTAGCTCCCTCATTTTGTTTCTTACAAGCATGATGCAAAAGCACATAATTAAGAAAGTGCGAGACACGAAATATTCCTTAGATTCGAGTCATTTATTTTCCTCTCAAGTACAACTCTTGCATTGTCTTGACATCTAAATACACATCAAATTTCGGGTTAATTTGTTATTTACAATAAAATAAAATTAAGTTTTGAATCATATGGATGAATTGATTATCCATCTCTTTGTGTTTGTCAGCTATCTAACAAGTGTTATTTATTTATTTTATCTTAAATATTTTAAAATAAAATTTTAAAAAATTTTCTTTCCATGAAAAAGACAAAACAGTTGTTGGGAATACATTGCCAACCAAACTACAGAACAAACAAGCAACAAATAAAATCACTACTAGTCATCCAGAGTCCAGACAATAAGTTAGTACAAATGGCCTGGTTGGTTTCTGGTTCTTTAAAAAAGAAGACTCTTCAGACGATGTGCGTCAACGCAATGGATTATTTATATATTCACGGGTTGCAACGCATCATACATCAATCACAGTCATACCTTTGTGTATGCACATGCACGCTATACATAATCAAGTAGGGCCCACGACCCAGATTTATTTTGACAATAGAAGACATAGTCAAGTGATCATAGTACTTTATGCAATCTTCTTATCCAATGTGTTTTATTCAAAACCTTTTAGATAATCCTCAATTATATGTATAGCATCACCAATGTGTTATCCCTTATCTGCGTTTCTTATGGCTTATCACCAGAGTGTGATTAATAAGATAAGCAAAATTTCATACATATTCTCAAGTGAAAATAATTTACTTGATGATCCCTCATCAAAATTAAGGATTAATGAAACATGAGGGAACAGGGTCATGGTCAAGTATTCATATTGGGAATTTTTTTTGTTGTTGACTCAATGGGATGGTGACATGTGTCTCGCAAGCGGGTCCCTTGAAAAGTTGTTTTTTAAGAGGAGATAAGCAATTCTAGATTCCATTTCCCACATGAGAACTTTTAAGAAGTAACATATCATATCACTGAGGAAAAAATAAACATATCTGAATTGTGTACATTGCATGTTTTAATTATAATAATTATATTACATTTTCCTTTTAAAAAATTACTTGCTAATGGCACATCTAAGGGCTTAAAATTGTTTTTTGGTAAGTGGGAAATAAAAATAAAAGACCAAGTTATCCTAATAGAAACTATATGTATATATATTTTAATAAATTAGAGTAAGGTTCACGCGGATTAGGGCATTTATGAGTTGCCAACCCTTAATCATTAACTTTTGCATAACCCACCCTCCTTTTTAATTCTTGCGAAAAGGATCCAACTGGCCGTTGCTACTGCCAGATCCGACTCCCGAACTTCTGGGGCCTCGCCAGAAACAGCGAGAGTGACAGGCCAGACAATAGCCGCCATACGTATGGTCGATAGCAGGGATGATGTTATATATAAGCATGGTTTTCTAATATTCCCTTTATATATCAACTTTTTATTGTGGGATGTCTCGTCAGATTTAGTTGGCTGGTTGACGAGAATCTTATAGTGTTGTATGAAAAAGTAGCCAGGCCAAACCCACCATCTGAAACATGCTGTAAATGTTTCAAACATGCCGCAAGTGTTTTCTGTTCCTATCGTGTAAACTTAAGCATGCTAATTTTAAAAAAATCTCTTTCCATCATGTGGAGATAAATATTAGGACCATAATAAACGTTGGCTTAAAGGTGCATGTACTAGGAATATGCACGCACTGTGCATATAGAAAAAGAATTAGAAACAAAAGAGGCCTTTCGAGGATAAAATGTTATGTGGGCAATTAGTTATGATACTCAGTGTAAAAAACCTTAATATTGGAGTAAATTAAGAAAAATCTGGAAGGCATTTGAGTGTAAAATGCCAAGCAGAAAACAAGTATTGAATAACAGTACAGATGAAGATATATATGTGTGTGTGTGTGAGAGAGAGGAGTTGCTTCTTGATAAAAAGAAAAAAAAATAACCTAAAACCGCTATATACTCTCTCTATTGCATGATTTGCATCTTTAGCAAATTTCATCCCCCTTTCAAATATATAAGGGGTGGCAAGTTGAATGCTGTGATTACGCGCTTAAATCCTTATATAAAACAATTACATAAGCTATGAGTGAGCTATTGACAGAGTAGCATTTGCTAAATTCTTCTTCTTGCACCTTTTTAATTTCTAACCAATTAAAGCCCAGATCGGTTTCTGTAGAGGCTCTATCTGCAGTCTGAAATAGAGCCTCTACAGGATGGTGACATCTGTCCCATTTAAACCACTTAAAATGGAATAGAACAGAGCTTTAACAAAAGGGAACTTTAAGTGGGACAGATGTCACCATCCTGTAGAGGCTCTATTACGGACTGTAGATAGAGTCTCTACAAGAACCGATTTGATTAAAGCCACAACTGTAGCGCTTTTTAACCAGCTTGTAGAATTTATTGACAAGCTTGTAATCATGTGTTGGGCCAGCATGTCGGCCAATGCGGCATACTTTTTTTTGGTAGTCAAAATGGGGGGAAGGGGGCTACTAGCCCGGTCGACCGCCCCACGGGCATGACCGTATGGACTTCCTCCCCTTCCCGTTATAGCTATCAAATTGATCTCGCATTAGTCGGGAGAATTGCACCGTAAGCACAATACAACAAAATGCATCGTGACCGTCCTCTCCTCCCCGTTATAGCTACGAAATTGATCACGCCTTGTTGGAGGATTAACCCCGCAGGCAGGGGATTTGATCTTTGGACCTTTGGACCTTTGGCCACCAAACAACGAGTAGTAACGTGGCCAATGCCGTGGTGGCCACTGGCCAATGCCGCATGCACAAAAACATATCATGACTTTACCCGACGATAATTATTACATCTTCTCTATTTGCTGGTGGGCATACATGGCCCACATCACTACCAAAAAAAATACATGGCCCACATAGTTTACCAAAAAAAAAATACATGGCCCACATAAATTTGCCTTATTTGGGCGCTCGTGCATGAAAACCGTTGGATGCATTAAAGCCTACAGTACTTATCAACGTGTGGCTCTCATCCGCTTATTTATGCCGCAAAAGGTGGGTCTACAAATTGTTTAGGACCACCCCTCCACTCTGGATACATCCAAGCCCCTCATTGGATAGACACATTAAAGTGACGTATTTCTAGCTGTCTAAATGATGCAATCAGTACGTGGAGACTTTTTAGATGGCCACGTCAGCACGAGCACCGAATAATCTTGTGAGTTTGTGGCCAGCGGCAGTCAGAAATTAAAAGATAATATTGACAGCGTGAGTGCCTGCATCACGACAAAGCAGAAGATGGCAACGAGATTTGACGCAAATTAAGAAACACACAAAACACGCGCTTATACACAAGCGTGGGTTTTACGTGGGACCCAAGATCCCTACTCTCTCGGCGCCTCCTACCGAAAGCAATCGTAGGGTTTAGGAGACAGCCTAAAATCAATCCGTTTTGTTGGTTGAATGGATGCCGGGTGTCTCGTTCGTTAATGACTTAAAACATTATCTACACGTGTCGGCTGATTCTCCAGGCCGCAAAAAACGCCGTAACGAAAGACGCCATAAAGGAAATGGGTTCCAATTTGGAAGCGATGAATGAATGAGATGAGTCAGGCGTTAAGACAATGTGATGGTTTTGGGTGACTACAAAAAAAAACAAAGGGAAAATTAGTGGACGCACTATCTTTTAAAAAGTTATTCCAAAATACACTACCTTCATAACTAATTACCAAGTTTACACTTATTTTATAAACAAAATGACATAATGCCTTATTGCATATATCAGAAGACAAAAAATACCCCTTTTACCCCCGGTTTACAACTCACAAACCATTTTAAACAATAAAACTGTTGAACCTTACTCCTTTATTTTGGTTGCTCCAAACCAAAAAAAAAAAATATCAATCAAAACCTTTCGTCTACCTTCTTCTATGGCTAAAAGATTAACAGAACATGGAAAAGCACATTTGGCGAAGGTGATTGGTTGTAAACCGGGGACAAAATGGGCATTTTTTGTCTCTTGACATATTCATGAGGGCATTCCGTCATTTTATTTATAAAACCAGTGTAAATTTGGCAATTAGTTGTGAAAGTAGTGCATTTTGGAATCAAGTTTTAAAAGACAGGGTGTACAATAATTTTCCCAAAAAAAAATGTGATGGTTTTGGGTCAATTAAGGCTGTGTTTGGAACTTCTCAAGTACGTGCTCTTATTAAATGTTTAATTGGGTGTTTTCCCACTTTTTTCTCACTTTAATTTTATCAATTGATAGCTATTTATCTATACTTCGGTTTCTATAGTATAAATAAAACAAACGGGCCTTTTGGAAAAGCATGCCAAACAAATACCCTTTTTTTGGGAAATAATCTTTGTAGATGACCGTTTTTGTAACTTGGCACGTCATCTATATAATGATTTGGCATGGATGATTTGTCACATGATAGAAACAGATTTGTCTTGGGTTATCTATCACCCGACAGAAACAACCCGTCATGGGTCATCTGTTACCCGACAGAGTAATCTGTCAAGGGTTATTTGTTACCCGATAAAAACAATAATAATTAAATAATAATAAAATATGACATGATTTATTTATATTAAATGTATCTGGCATATTGGAGTGGAGATCTCCGTCTTGGGCAAAAGCCCACTTAGGGGGGTTTCTGGCGGTCCTTAAGGTGTAGCGGACACGAGCGTGGGAATCATCGACAGCCAGTGACAAATCACGGCATGTTGACCTAGAATGACGAGGACGTCAAGTGATTTATAATTCCACATCTTGACATGTGGGCCCCAGTGTACTAATCAGAGAGCTCTATCTTTTATCCTCATTATCTCTTATTTTATTCTTATCTTGAACTTAGACCAGATTCATGATAAACATGAGAACACCCTAAAGCCTCGGATTATGACAAGTGTCACAATCCTAGAGACTTGTTCCTTCTATAAATATAAGAACCCTCTTTCATTTGAGGGACCCCTAGATCTTTGGCTGTTGAGTGCAGTACTTCTTTTCCTCTTAACCTTCTCCAAGTCTACCAGGAATTCTCTAAGTCCATCTTTGGATTTCTATCTTCTACACTTTTTGGAACCATAAAAGGAGCTCTCTGGCTTGGCATACATGAAGAACACTTGAGTATCTTCCGTCTCTCATTCTAGCCATTGCCTACCTCTCACGACTTATCGGCTCCAACCCCTATTCTGTTCAATAACGGCGCGGGGAACAGCTGTTAAGTCAGCGGTTTAGGCCAACGTAGGACATACCTCTCCTACTTAGAATCGAGATCTGAAGACACGCTATTGGCATTTCAACATCGTGGAGATAACATTGGACACGTGGACGTGGATTCAAAAAAGGCACCTACAATCTTCAAATGTCGTTTTATCTTATATACTTACATAGGTATCATTGTCTTTTTTTATTTTTCACTTTCAGAAAGATATCATTCAACAAATTTTCATCCCTTATACACCCTAATAATCTTATCTGTATGCATGTAGTATCACATGTGAACTCCGCTAGCTAGTATATATATTGAGAGGGTGCTTGAGAGAATGTACCAAATATATATATATATATCACTTTTTCTTAAATAACCTAATTATTATTACCTTGTTATATCATATTAGGTTAATTTGGTTGTTACTTTTTGGTTTTAGCCTAATATTTTTGAAACCCTTCGATATCCCAAATAATTACCATATCAAGTTTCTTATTTTCCTATACACAATACTGGACATGCAACCTGCTAGTATATTGAAAAGGCAACATTAAACATGATTAATTATGACCTTGTTTGATAAAAAAAGATATTTTAGAGCAACATAAGAATAAAAACTCTCAAATATGTGTGTGTGCCTGTGCACGTGTGTGTGTATATTTATTATTTAAGTAAGCAAACTAATTCTTGCAAAAGCAAATATTCAGGACAGTGGAAAATCGGCTCAAGTGAAATGGAATTCGGAATTGCTCATTATTGTTTATGATTATTAAATGCTAGTAAGGTGCACATGCAGAACTGCACGGAGGGGAGGGATCAGTTGCAACTATTTTAAACCAATAGGTAGATAAATTCTGAATGGGGAGAAGTATCATATAAGTAGGGGTTTCAATTTAAAGTGGAAGGAGGTGGTTGTAGTGGTTATATTTTGGGATTGTTTTGTTTGTGGAGGGTAAAGTTTTGAAGAAAAAAAAAAGGAAGGTCACAATCAAAGAATATTACCCCATCTTCTCTTTACTAATGGTATAGATGAGTATCCATTTGGTACAGCCTCATAATGGCTAGAAAGTACTTCCTAAAGTTTTAAGGGCTTGCCAACTAACATTTGGTTGCCTCGTAACACTTTCTAAGTGTTTAGCTATTAGCATTATTTTATTTGGGCTCTAGAAGTAATTCATAAGCCTAGATTCTATTGAAACAGTTGACTTCTTGTTTCTCTAAATTGGATTTGTGAGAATCAACTTAGACACTCAAGTGACAAATTTTCTAATACTAGTTTGTCTTCAAAATATTTTATGATATTCATCTGGCCTTTCTAACACCTGAAAGCACCTAATAACTAGGTATTTAACGAATGTCATATATTATATACAGTGGCGGAACCAGGACTCCAAATCTGAGGGGCAAAAAAAATTTTCAATTAACACTTCTCATGAAATGTAGAAATTTCAATGAGTTGGGGGGACAAACCAGAAATTTTAGAGGGGGTTCTCATGAAATATAGAAATTTCAATGAGTCGGGGGGGGGGGGGGGGGGGGGGGGGGGGGGCAAACCAGAAATTTTAGAAGGGGCAAAACATAAATTTTAATTAAAACATATAAATATAAATATATATTTTTAATTAAAAAATAAAAGCTAGGGGGGGGGGGGGGGGGGGGGGGGGGGGGGGGCGCAATTGCCCCACCTAGCTTTAATGTGGTTCCGCCACTGTTTATATATAAAGTAATTTTTCCAAAGCATTTCATAATTTTCATTAGAAACAATTAATCTAAAAGGATTGCTTCCTGGTGATCATGCATAGCCTAAAGGAAGTGATTCATCATGAAGCCCATTTTGTTGAATCGAAGTGACGCTACTTCTGAAAATTTGTAACAATTAGCACACTAGTGAATGCATTACCTGAGGAGAGAGATGGGTTTTATTCCATTTGAAACCCATTATTTCGCTATTATAATTATAATTTATATTTCCCTTATTCAACAAATGAGCAACTTTCCTCCACTTGTGAGCTTTTGTCCTCCATTTCAAGCTTAATATCTCAAAACCATGTTAATGAGTTCAAATACTTTGCTATTTGAGGTTGCGATGCCTTACACATCCACACAAAATACTCTATCTTGTTTTCTCTATCACTTTGAACTGTCATCAATCAAAACATGTCATCCGACGTGCGCTTTTAGGTCAAATTTGTAATATATTAGACCATATGAAACATCATGAGATTAATGATCCATTTTTCTGACCACCAATTAATTTCCTGTCAATAAACAAGGATATAAATTTGATGATAGAAAAAACAGGTCACAAGCCTTCTCAAACGCCTAACATTGCAGGTTCACATCAAAGAGGATTTCTCAAGAGAAACCCTTTTTAATCAAACTTCACGAGCCATGGGGCCTGCTCTAGCCCGAATCATTAAAGGAGTGACTCGGCCCACCAGTAACGGTGCAACTTGGGAAACTTGTGCCTCCAGGGCCCTAGGCTCACAATAGCACAGCCCAATACCCTGTGTAAGAGAAGTTGGCCGTTATTTTTGTCGGCGGAGGATACCTGAAACCCGCCTTTTCAACTGTACTCGATTTCAAATATTTTAAGGCCGCAAAGGTTAGTAAAAAGTTGAACTTAGGGTTTCTTTATTCCTTTCACCCAATGGAATCTTCGTTCCTCTCAACCACAATCCTCGTAAACATCGAATGTCCTAAAACAGACCGAGAACTGGCGGTCATTTCAATCCCAAAACAGGTGCAGTTAATCGATTCTTTAATTTGTGCTCTTGATCCATCATTGAAGCCTTGATCTGTAAACCCGTTTTGATTCATCCTCAATTACTCGGTCTCGGAGCAATAAATCAGGAATCATGGCCGTTGCGGGTGATTCAATCCTTGTATCTCGTCAGTTGCTTGCGAAGAAGCTTGGTGTTCCTCTGAAGAACCGAAATTTTGGTGTTTCTGTTTTCTCTTGCGGAAATTCGTGCGATGTGGGGAAATTTGGGTCTAGGTCTAGGACTATAGTTCGTTCCATGATGCAGGTAGATTTCGAGGGAACGAAAGGCTCTCGTTCCGCTACAGGAATAGCAGAGGCTCTGGGTATTGATGTGATGTCTAAGGAAGAGTTGAAGGAGAAGGGGTTTATGGGCTTGAGGAAGACGAAGCTTGTCTGTACTGTGGGTCCGGCGTGTGACTCGCTGGAGGAGTTGGAAAGATTGGCGTTAGGAGGGATGAATATTGCGAGGCTTAACATGTGTCATAATACAAGGGAATGGCATCAGGATGTAATTAGGAAAATTAAGAAGCTGAATGAGGAAAAGGGGTTTTGCATTTCTGTAATGATTGACACTGAAGGCAGTCAGATGCATATGGTTGATCATGGAATCGTTTCCTCCGTGAAAGCCGAGGTAAATGCCAACACCTACTTCTTCATCTGGTTCTGTAACATGCAAACCCAGCAGTTACAATTTAGAATTCTTGTTAGTGGCCCCGCCTACCAATTTTTGTTTGTACGATTACGTGTATATTCACACACACACATTTTGTCCACACTTATTTCCAATGCTTCAGAAAAAAAAAAGGAAAGTAATGTCTTGATGGAAATTCATTTTTTGGGCATGTTAGGATGGATCAATTTGGTTGTTCACTACTCAAAAGTTTGAGGGTTCTCGTCCATTCACAGTTCAAGCATATTATGAAGGATTTTCTGAAGGTATAGAAACCACTGCAGCTTGGTATCATTCGCGAATGAAAAAAAAATTTGCATGAATCAAGATGGGACAATTTACCTGATTATCTTTCTTATTTCCCTCCATTTTCCCTTGTGCTTTAATTAAATGTATAGCAGGTATCACTGTGGGTGATGAACTTGTCATTGATGGTGGAATGGCAAGCTTTGAAGTTATTGAGAAGGTTGGGAATGACTTGCGCTGCAGGTGTACAGACCCTGGTCTCCTCCTCCCTCGAGCCAAGTTTAGCTTTTGGAGAAATGGGAAACTTGTTGGAAAGAATTTTGGCCTCCCCACCCTATCAGAAAAGGTTAAATTTTTATGCTTATACTAATAATGATTTGTTTCTGAAAATACTAGCTTCTAGAAATTTTTTTCTTTTGAGATTGAAAGATTGAAAAAAGCCCACTTATGCGATCTTAGAAAGCTTGATGTTTCTTGTGTCTTTTCATTAATATAGTTTCTATTACCTGGTTAAATTATCCGTGAGATACATTTCCTATCAGGTGCACTGATTGACTATGTTCAACACTTACCTATTCTTATTGCTGATGCTGTTAAACATAGATCTTGTTCATAGATTGTAAATCAAATAAATGGAGTAAAATTAAAACCAAAAGAGAAAGAACAAACCATGGCACAAGATATGTAATTTCACCCACAGCGAGGATACATCAGAAGCAAAGATGATCGGAAGTCTTCCTCTACTTGGTAAAGATAACATTTATAGAATTGCTCCTAAAACCTAAACAAAACATTCAAAGCTCAGTTGAGAATACTCCACCCTACCCTATCACCCAAAGGGGCCACATCCCTAAAATAGGAGGCACACATCTCAGTTCTCTCCTTGGGAGCAACACGAACTCTTCCAAATAGCCACCCAAATAATTTTCCCAAGGAGCTACAGATACCTCATAAAAGCCTCTCCTCAAAAGTGAGCTGTCAAAATGGCTTCTTACTAGAACTCTATTATATACTTGCATTTTTACCGATCCCATAAAATTAAATTTGCACCTAGAAACTCAACACTGCTTCAAAACAAACTAGGAGAAAAAAACTTTTCGCTAAATGGATGCAAAATAATATTTTATACAATATATAGGTTGTGGACCACAAAAATTTGGGACTAATCCCAACAGTTCTGCCTTGTTTCAAACTCAATTAAGCTGCAACAGTATTCATCTTCTCCCCTACATCCGTAAAGTGTTCCAAATCAGTTTTATAGATATTGGTTGGCATTTTCAGTAAATAGCACCTCCTCATAAAAGCAAATAAACAAGGTGGTAGACTTGGACGTAACACGTCTTCCGTGGAAACCCAAATTGCCCACCCCAATGCTTTACCCTAAGCTTATTGAGTTTGCTGTACTGATAAGCTGGCACCTTTATCTTTAACATATCCAAAGTTAATGTTTGAAAACATGAGATTAAGAGGCTATCTACCCTGCCTTAGTCAAGTGGCTTGGCTTTGCTTGCTTAGATTGACTGATTTCAACTGTTTGATGGTGAACTCACTTGATTTGAGCACTATGATTATGCCATAATATCTCAAGATATATACACATGTATGCAATGCATGTATGCATAGGATAAGAGTCATAAGACCCATGGACTATGTGATGAGCCTATATAATATCTCGAGACATATACACATGTATACAATACATGTGTGCGTAGGATAGCACCCATGGACTATATGATGAGCCTATAAATGGGTATATGTACAGTACTTAGGCAAGGAGGGTATGAACATAGGATTTATCTAACTTTTTACCCACTAAATTTTTGGTTATTTACCATTCCAAACAGACTTGACATATGGTTAGAGAGTATGATGCAAATCAAATGTTGCTTGCTGAACCAACATGTACCACGTTAGTCGTTGACTTATTTCTTGTCCAAAACTATGTCAAACTTGGTGCAAGCTATGTTTTAATATATGGCTGTACTATTTTTTTTAGTTCTTAGTGTACGCATTATCAGAAATTTATTGTAGGGTATATATCTGCAAAAAATTGGCAATGCCCTTATGACCTTTTTTTTTTCTTTCTTTGTAAGTATCCTTTGCATTAATTTCCATCATGATTTATATGGGAAGCCAAAATTTTGAATATTTAGTACTTTGAAATCAGATGTTAATGCATAGTATGGTCAACCTCATAAAATCTTATGGGAATTTTATTTTGTTCATCAAATATCCATTTCTCCATTGAACATAACGAGATCAGTATTTAAATGTTTTTCTTGGTAGAAGAGATCAGTATTTTAAATATTGAATGTACTTTTGATAGAGTTGCTTACCAGGTATTTTCTTTTAAATTTTTATGACCATTTCTTGATCGAGAATTTTTTTTTTAATTTTACATTTAAAGGACGGGGTATAAAAGTTCATCAAAGTCATTATGATGTAATGTTACTTTTCTTATTAAAAGAAGTTTTCGAATGAATATAAACTGCTTATTTTTACTTTCCTGTCAACATAAGTTTTCCAGTAAATATAGTTGTTTTCTTTGAATGATCATCACAATGTGTATATTATAAAATTATGTTTTCTGTGCCTGTTATTTAATTTATATTTCATGTTTTATAGGACTGGGGTGATATCAAGTTTGGAATTTCTGAAGGAGTAGATTTTATTGCCTTATCATTTGTAAAGAATGCCGAGGATGTTAAGCATTTGAAGAACTACCTCTCTTCAAAATCATCTAAGTAAGAAAAGTGTGTAGCCTAATGTGCAAATTTTTTAAACTTTTTATTTATCTTTGATCATATGTTATAAACTGTTATTTGTTCACAATTTCATTGCACAAGTCATATGCTTTTCAATATTTCTATTAGATTTCTTACATTAGAAATAGAAATTTGGCACAGACATCTTTGATGTAATAAATCTGATGTGATATGTTCCTTTTGCAATTTTTTGTCAAGGCCTTTTCCCTTCCCCCTTCTCTTCTTCGCTATGTTTTGTCTGTCTTTGCTGGGCTCTAGTTAGATGAGAGTCCCTGCAGAGCATACACCAGATAATAATTTCTCTAATTTTCAGACTTCAGCCTGTTGCTAAAATGTTTGCCAATTTACTGCATTGAAATGATGATACTGTTTCTTCAAGCCTGGCTTAGCCATAGAATGTATTGGCTTATTCTTATCTATTAATTGTTACCTAGGAATCACTTTCCTTTCTAGTCTTGTTTGGATTCAGCAATCATAGTGTTTTTTGCCTCTATAAATGAAAAGCATTTGTTATTTTCCTGGAATGTCCCAAGTTTATTGTTTGGGTTAGTGACACTTACACCCCTTGAGGTTTGTCACTTATGCACATAGACCCCCTAACATTTGGAAAAAGCCAAAAACCTCTCTTCACATATGCCTAAATGGTCATAAAGCTCCCTTTTATCAGTTAACACCATAACGTCATTAACAAGCTCATCAAATAGACCAAAATATGCCTTGAGACTAAATTAATTTAAAAGGCAATTCTAGAAAATATCCAACTCAAATTGAAGAGTTAATGTAACTAAACAAGTTTTAACAAAAATAAATTTCCAATTTCCTTCACTGTGCTTTATCTAGAAATTCCTTTATGAATGTAAACATAGTGGTAGTTTCCTCATTTAATATATACAATAAAGGATTTTGCAATAGCTTAAAGGGATTTTTGGGTATAAGATCAGATTTTTTTGTTGATATAAGCAACTTTATCTTTCTCTTCCCCACAGCTAACTAATATAACGGGACCTTGCGGCCATTTATGCATATTTGAAGTTAGGTTTTTTGCTTTTTCCAAATCTCAAGGGTCTATGTGCATAAGTGATAAAACTCTAGGGGTTCAAGTGTAATTATTCGTTCCTGTTCTGATGCGCAAGAGAAACCACATTCTATAGGATGTGAAAAAACCATATTTTTATTTAACCAATAGTAAGTTATGAAGATCAGGAAATCTTTAGAGACTTTTCCATTTGCAATTGAAAAAAGAAGAAACAATAGTTCCTTTCTTTCTTGTACTTAACTCCAGAATGATGTAAATCATTTTTTTACTTCTTTTTCTGGAAATTCGGAAGGAGTTCCTATTCATTTTGAGACATCTCATTGGGAGAGTCTTGGAGAATTCAATCCTAGGTTTCATTTAATTAATTAATTAATTTCTTTTTGTTTGTTTAGCTTTTAGTTTTCAAAATAAAACTTGCTTGTTTTTTATCATGACAATTTTTCTTCCAATGTTCAAATGTGATGACACGATATGGGAATTTCAGAGGAATCGACTTTTCCTTTTTTTGCTTTTCTGTTTTTTTGTTATCAAAACTTTTGACGCAGTTAGCTTTTTTCATCTTCTACTAATAAAAGTCACATATACATATACATCAGTATTTTTGTCATATGAGATTCTGGCATAGCTAGTTTACCATAAAGGGGTACAATATTTGATTCAATACTGATTTGTGAAATTGTGAACCTTTTGAAACTGAATATTTAAGTCGAGAAAATTTGTCATGTTGCAGCTCCATAAGAGTTCTGGCAAAGATTGAGTGCTTGGAAGCTCTTGAGAAATTGGAAGAAATTGTAGAGACTTCTGATGGAATTATGGTAGCACGTCGTGATCTTGGTGTTGAAATTCCTCTTGAACATATTCCAAATGTTC